>OY728143.1:1914058931-1915308931 GCA_963277665.1 Viscum album
AATGACCCAAACCTATATAAATTCTATTGGATGAGTGTTTTTTTACCCATCCTAACCTTAATCATTAAATAATCCACTTTGGAGCCATTATAAATCGAATATGAATTTATTATAAAATAATATTTCTAGCTTTTCCAAAGGTGCCCCTCACCCCTCTTATAAAAGGGCACTCCCCCTTCTCATTAATTCACACCTTAAAAGCATTTTGTTTAGGAAAAAACCTCCCAAATACTCTATAAACTTCCCTAACTTCATCCTAGAGGCCTTCCTTTAGTCAGAAAGCCAACCCATGGAGTCATTTTTATCAAATCAAAAGGAAGAACCCAAAGAAGAGGTAATGTTTTCACCACCCTCTTCCAAGTTCCTTTCTTCTTCCACTTCTTCTTTCTTTTTTATTACCATTGTAATATATTAACTCCAGTATATTGTATATACTTTGATGTTATTATAAACATGGTATAACCCTATTTCAGTATTCCATCCATCCTTTGAATGACATGTCACCATACGTGCATACGTACGGCTTACTGTCTCCACGTCGTGGTGTAATTGTTATTCAATAAATTATTATTTGGATGGGTATAATAATGATGTTTAATTCATGTAAATAATAAATATAAAATTATAATTATTATTTATATATGATATATCATCCAATTATATATTATTTTACTATCAAAAGAATGACATTGTCGCTCGTGCGTACGTATGGACTACCGTCTCCAGGAACGCGATGAGATTCATTCTCCATAGTATCCATTAAAGTATATTTATCATTTGATGATTAAAAAATAATGTTTATGGAATTTATATCAGCTTGGATATTAATAATATATAACCTATCCATGAAAAACACATCTTACTTAACAAAACATATAAAAGAAAATGTGTAAGTTAACACCCTAAACGACGATAATACTAAGATATTATTAACAAAGCAATGTTAAAAGATCATATATGATATCATATTAATGTATAAGATTGTTTTATAATTTAATAACAATTATTTCACCATTATACCAGAGGTCAACCTACCCCCAATCAAGGAAAAGTACAAGTTAAGGTTTTTTTTCACAATCTCTTCATTATCCGAGGTTGTTTATACGTAATTATCTACTGGGACCTCTTTATCATCCACATCCATGTTTCTTAAAAATATATTTCAAATCATTCTTACTATGGTTTAATGTAATTTATACCCTTGTTGACTTTTTATAAGATATTTATAAATGAATCTTTCCGTCGTTTTCCAAACAAGGTCCTTTTTAACCTTTTCGACAGAATTAAGGTAAGAATGTATTTTTTAACTTATATGGTGGGTGCGACTATTTTATGCCATTATAAAATCGTCGAAGCATCCCTTACAAACTTATAAGAATATTTTCAAAGTAAATTTTTTATTTTATAATCATGTGACTTTTAAATGATTTAAAAAAAAGAGATATTTCTCTCAAATAGTTTCAATTTCATCTATGTCAACATCCATTGATGGATTTTAAGCTTATTTGAAGTTGATTATTATGATACAAAACTTCAATATTATATTGAAGGTTTTGTGATATTTTTGACTTTGGATGTGTTATTTTTATACCATTCATGATTTATGGAGAAATTATTGACATTTCGTATGCTAGTTTTAATACGAATGTTTATGTTATGTTTAATGTTATTCATATGAGGAATGCATTGGACTTAATAATTGACGGGTGGAGCCCGCTATAGCTCCTTGATGCATCGGTAGGTCTCATGAGACAAACTAGTGTCTTGGAATAAGGCCTTGAAAAAATCTTATTTGTAGCCTTGGCACGAGGCCTTGGCTATGTGGTTATGATAGTCTGGCATTATGCATTCCATCATTATGAAAGTGGTTATTAATATTTCATATGATTATTCGACTAGTAGAATATCCATGTGAATAAGTAAATGGCATTATTTCATTTTTTATTTGCCATATTATGCTAAAGTTAAAGTTTAAAAGGCTTTTTCTTTAGTTATACATTGCCATAAATGTTTATGCTTATTTATGAAAGTTTCTGCTATATTGTTATCCTTACTGAGCATCCGATCTCACCCCTTTCAATGTTTTATTTTTCCCAGGATGTGAAGAAGTAATTTTTTAATGACCTACAGGGACAGTTTTATGGGATATGAAGAAAACATTTTGTTGTAGTTTTTTTTGAGTTTATGATGTAATTTAAACTTTATGACTATATCTAGTTATTCCAAGGATACTAAACTAATCGGTCTTTCGAGACTTGATCTTTTGTGATCATGTCAATGTTATGTAATAATGCACCAAATCTGGGTAACTGGGGTTTGGGCGTTGCAGTTGGTATCAGAGGAAGTTTAGTACAAACCTTAAAAGCTAGATTTATATAAACTCTGATTAGAGCACATAGACCTAAGATGGACTTTGAGGATTATTATAGAAGAACTTCCTTGAATTTTGGTTTTGTTGAGATTTTGTGAGTTTTCCAAGTAATACATCCCTATCTGGATACGAGCTGGTAGAGTCAACTCTAGCACAAATGTACCTAGGGGTAAGACCCAAAAACACCACTTTGAGCTAGACTCGAACGGGAACTGGTGCATAAAAACGGGCTTTGCTGCACTCTTGGTTACGACACTCCTGGGGGATATTCTTAGGATAAATCCCATTTTCTTTAAAAATCATTATAAAGGGTTTATGAGTATATACTTCCTCAATGAAAACATTTTTACGATTATGGATTATATCCATAAATATTTCAATTTATGTTAAGTGTTTTATAAGTATGGAATTATGTATTTTGATTCATAAAAAGATCTAGTTTATGACATTGTTTATAAATGGCGCCTAGTGGAAGAAATGGAAACCGTATCAATGCACACACTTCGTGTAGGGATTTCCCTCCTTCTCAAGATAATTATAGTGAAGCTGGTGATGCAATTGGTGCTGATCAGCTAATCACCATACTAGGACAACTCACTCAGGTTATGAAAAATAACCTTACCCGTATGGAGCACCCTGATCTGTAGTGTGGAGGATCAATGTTAGATCGATTCATGAGGCAATAACCACCAACATTCAATGGGATTAAAAATCCCTTAGTATCTAAGAAATTAATAAATCCCCTAGACAAAATATTTCAGGCTTTGGGGAGTATTGAAAGGGAAAATTTTATCATGGTAGTTTACCGCCTCACTGGAGATGATGATCAATGGTGGTCATTTATAAAAAACACGAAGGAAGATTATGAAGTATCAAATATGTAATGGAGGGAGTTCAAAAATATGTTTTTAGAAAAATACTTTCCTCATGACCAACGAGCAGATATGGAAAGACAATTTCTAAGTCTGAGACAAAAGGAGGATGAGAATGTCACAAAGTATGAGGCTAAATTTACAAGGTTAGAAAGTTATGCTAGAGATTGTATACGTAACCCAAGAAGTGAGATTGGACATTTCCTTGATGGGTTAAAACCATTTCTCCGGAGAGAATTAGTCTACCAGTCCTTCTCATCATACGAAGACATTGTCTCATGTGCTATCAAGACAGAAAAGGAATTCTCTAAGTCTTATGACTTTAAAGGAAAGAAAGAGAAGAAGAGATCTCCTGATCAATCTGGGAATGGAAATAAAGGGAAGAAGGGAAAAGTTGAATATCCATCATGCAGTAAATGTGGGAAGAAATACCCTGGTACTTGCTTAAAAGTAATGGGAGTCTGTTACAAGTGTGGTGAAAAAGGCCACCAAGCTCGTGATTGCAAGGGGAAGAAGGAAGCTACCAATATCCAATGCTACAATTGCAGGGAGATGGGACATTATGTAAATGAATATCTTAAGAACCAGGGGAACATACCTTAGAAAAGGCCAAGGGATCAAGGCCAAGCTTATGCTATCACTACAGCTGAGGTAGAAGCTCTGAAAGACGTGGTGGAAGGTAATTTATTGGTTTCCTCAAGTTTAGAAAATGTAATATTTGATTCTGGATCATCACATTATTTCATATCCTACCAGTTTGCTAAGAAAACTAGATATTTACAATTTGATTTAACAAGAGAGTTGTCAGTTAAAACTCCTATGGGAAGTATCATTACAATAATGTTTTGTGAATCTGTCCCCATTAGAGCACATAAATGTTCTTTATCCACTGATCTCATCGTCATACCTATGAGTGAGATTGATATAATCCTTGGTATGGATTGGCTTTCGGACCATGATGTGAAGATTCATTGTAAGAAGAAGGAGGTTACGATTTTTGATGATGATGATAAGGAACACCTTATCTTTAGAGAAGAACCGTCACCACCTAATTCTTATCTAGATCCACCACTAGTAGCTCAACTAAATTCAATTATTGTGGGGAGGAAGAGAATGAAATGACTGTGTGCGAGGAAAGGAATGTTCAAATAGAGGATGTACCTATTGTGAAAGAATATGTATATGTGTTTTCTGAATATTTACCGGGACATCCTCCAGAATGAGATGTTGAGTTCTCCATTGATTTAATTCCTGGATCAAGGCCTATATCAAAAACCCCTTATAGAATGGACACTGTGGAATTAGTTGAACGAAAGAAAAAACTAGAGGAATTGAGTATTAAGGGATTTATTCTCACTAGTGTTTCTCCATGGGGAGCCCCTATTCTTTTTGTTAAAAAGAAATATGGATCTATGAGGTTATGTATCGACTACAGGGAGATTAATTCTATAACAATAAAGAACAAGTATCCCCTACCTCACATTGATGATTTATTTAACCAACTGCATAGAGCTCAATACTTTTCAAAGATTGACCTTCGATTTGGATACCATCAGTTGTGTTTGAAGAAGGAATACATTCCAAAGACATCATTTCGAACCAGGTACGAACATTACGAGTTTACAGTAATGCCTTCTGGATTGACTAATGCACCCTCTGTATTCATGGATCTAATGAATAGAGTGTTCAAAGAATATCTCGATGATTTTGTGGTGGTATTTATTAGTGATATCTTGGTATACTAAAAAAGATACGAAGATCATGAAAATCAATTGTGCATTATCCTGAAGACTCTTAGAAGACATGAATTATATGGGAATTTTAGCACGTGTGAATTCTGGCTTCAGGAGATTTCTTTTCTTGGCCATATTGTCTCTAAAGATGGAATGCTATTGATCCTTCTAAGAACAAGGCAATCCCATAATGGACAGCACCTACGAGTATAACTAAGGTATGAAGTTTTATTGGTTTATCAGGTTATTATCGACGTTTCGTCCAGAATTTTGCCCGATTGGCTAACCCAATAACAAAGATCACACGTAAAGGGGTTAAATTTGTTTGGACAAAAGAGTGTGAATAATTTTTCGAAGAACTGAAGAGAAGATTATTCAATTCTACTATATTGACTCTACCATAGGGGAATGATGGGTTTGTTATTTATAGTGATGCATTGAAGAAAGGACATGGTTGTGTCCTTATATAGAATGATAGGGTTATTGCCTATGCATCACGACAGTTGAAAATTCGTGAACAAAACTATCCTACTCATGATCTCGAGTTAGCAGTTGTGATCTTTTATTTGAAGATATGAAGACACTACCTCTATGGTGAAAAATATGAGATTTATACTGATCACAAGAGTTTGATGTATATTTTCTCACAAAAATAACTCAACATGAGGCAAAGGTGATGGCTTGAACTACTCAAGGATTATGATTGCACGATACACTACCTCCTGGGGAAGGCAAATAAGGTGGCAGATGCTTTGAGCTGAAAAGATCATGGAGTTCTGAACATGATGATAATTGAAAGGGATCCTATTTTTATGGACCTAGTAAATTTGGATATGGGAATCACCATGGAAGGTGAAACATCAATGCCTTTTCAAATGGTTTCCAAACCATCTTTACTAGAAAGGATAAAGAGTTATCAAACCGATGATGAATAATTTAAAAAGAAGATTAAAGCTGTGAATGATGGGAGATTGAGAGACTTTTTGTATGAGGAATTTTAAAATTTTGGAAGAGACTTTGTGTTCCCAATATACCTGATCTAAAAAGGGAATTGTTGGATGATGCTCATAGTTTCAATTTCTCTATACACCCTGGGAGCACCAAAATGTATAGATATTTGAAGAAACATTTTTGGTGGGGCAACATGAAGAGGGAGATTGATAATTTTTTGTCAAGATGTATGGTTTGTCAACAAGTGAAAGCTAGAAGGCAATAGCCTAGAGGAGTCATGAAACCTCTTCCCATACCAGAGTGGAAATGGGACAATATTACGATGGACTTTTTCATGGGACTACAAAAGACACCTAGAAGGAACGATGCAATATGGGTCATTGTTGATCATATTACCAAGTAAAAACATTTTCTTGCTGTAAGAGAAGATCTACCACTGGGATGTCTAGAAAGACTATATATTAATGAAGTGGTGAGAATTCATGGAGTACCCATATCGATTGTTTCTGATTGTGATCCCTATTTTACTTCAAGATTCTGGAAGAGTCTTCAGAAATCCATGGATACTGAACTTCAATTGAGCACTACCTACCACCCTCAAACAGATGGAAAATCATAACGGACTATTCAAACCTTAGAATACATGTTGAGATCATACTCACTTGAATTTCAGGGTATGTGGGATCAATATTTACCTCTAGTAGAATTTTCTTATAACAATAACTTCCATTCAAGTATTCGGATGGAACTATATTAAGCATTGTACGGAAAGAGATGTCGCACACCAACCTGTTGGGATGAAGTTGGTGAAAGAAAACTTGTAGGCCCAAAACTGGTGGAGGAAATGATGGAAATGGAGAAGGTAATCCAAAACCATATCAAAGCTGCTCAAAGTAGGTAGAAGATCTATGCCGATAATTGACGGAAGGATTTGGAATTTCAAGTCAGTGATCATGTTTTCCTAAAGGTATCTCCATGGAAGTGAGTTATAAGTTTTGGAAAGAAGGGTAAATTGAGTCCCAGGTACATCGGTCCTTTTGAAATTCTAGAATGAATTGGGGATATAGCTTACCATTTGGAAATGCCGCCAAGTCTCTCCAAAGTTCACGATGTGTTCCACATTTCACTGTTGAGGAAATACATGCCTGACCCAACGCATGTACTCACCTATGAGGAATTAGAACTTGAACCCGATCTGTCTTATTGTGAAGAGCCCGTCAGTATTCTTGATACGAGAGAACAAGTACTGAGAAACTAGACGACTCGTCTGGTAAAAGTTTTGTGGAGAAACCAAAAGATGGAAGAGGCAACGTGGGAACCTAAGGAACTTATGATGAAGAACCACCCAAGTATTTTTATGCAGTGATATTCTAGAAATTTTGAGGACGAAATTATTTGAAGGAGTGGAGAATGTAACACCCCAATCTTCCACGGTACGCTTCTCTTTGAATAATACACTAGCATGTGTTTTACGCAACTTCGAGTTCTAACACACACCACCACCAATCAAACTAGCCGTTATGAATAGTAATACCCACTTTTTGAAATTTTATAAATTTAATCTCTCAAAATTTATATCATTTTTGGAATCGGAATATCGAAATTAGACTAGGGTAAAATTTTGGAACATTTCAGATAACATTTATATTTTGATGAATAATGAAAATAACTAAATTTTAATTAAAAACAACTTTTTTAATCGAAATAATTAATAGTGATAAATTATGAATTTGAGTTGTTTTAAAGTATATTTAGAATATATTTTTACTATTTAATACAATTTTGGTCATTGGACATAATTTCACAATTAAACCGGACATAAACAAGTGTCAATCATTTGATAGTTATTATCTCTTAAAAACACGCTTTTTGTTTTAACAACGAGAATTAATTTTAAATTAATTTCTGCCACATATGTGTTTTGAATTTGGAAAAATGTATTCCATATTTGTAATCAGGATTTCTAAATTCTGTAAATAGGTAACCTTTTTTTATACATTTTGAATAATTACTTCGGTAAAAATTTTATTTACCATGGTTAAAGGGTAAATTCGGTAAATAAGGGTAAACAATAATATTATAATAATAATAATAAATTACCCTAAAACGTGTCCTAAACTTATTGGTAGATACATGTATGACCATGGGCATATTTGGGTCGATTTTGGGACCCCATGGAGCCAGTTGTAGGTGATAGGGACACTTTATTTTAATTAAGTTAAAATAAATACAAAAATTACATAAGCATATATCTTTTAGAAAAACAATTTTAGATAGGGTTATATATGTTGGATTTTCGACTATAAATATTAATTAGAAATATAGAAATATTTCCTACATAATGGTATATTATTTATAAATTTTAGACATTATATAATGTAATTTATTTATGACACAATGGTGATGCAGTAAATAACCAATTAATGAAAAATTAGAATAATTGGTATTATAAATACTCAAATAAATTTAATTTGAGACTTTTCATTAATTAAAATAATTTTATAGTTTAATATGATATATTATTATTGTTTATATAAATTTTTTTCGAAGTAAGAATGCGGTTATGAATTTATCAAAAACAAAATACGCAATTTTTTCAAAATTGACTTAAAAGAGTTTTTAAAACAAATATTATATTATTAATTGATATTAAATTCCTAAAAATCTAAGGTTCCTAAAAGATACTTATATAATGATATATGTATCATTAATGGACCACTTGGGGGTCTCTTGAATGTATATAGTATGTTTATTAACTATATAATATAAAAATACTAAGTGACATGGGTAGTGTCAAACTAATTAACTAAGAGTTAAAACTAAAAGATAAGGTTAATATAATGACCCAAACCTGTCTAAATTCAATTGTATGAATGGTTTTAGACCCATAACTACCTTAAACTTTAAATAATACACTTTAGAGCCATTATAAATCGAATATGAATTTATTATAAAATAATATTTCTAACTTTTCCAAAGGTGCCCTTCACCCCTCTTATATAAGGGAACTCCCCCTTCTCGTTAATTAACACCATAAAAACCTTTTCGTTCTGCCAACCCCTTCCAAATTACTCTCTCAACTTCCCTCAATTCATCCCAGAGGCCTTCATTTAGTCATAAAGCCAACCTAAGGAGTCTTTTTGGTCAAATCAAAAGGAAGAACCCGAAGAAGAGGTAATGTTTTCACCACCCTCTTTCAAGTTCCTTTCTTCTTCCACTTATTCTTTCTTTGTTATTACCATTATAAAATAACAAATCCAGTATATTATATATATTTTTATTTTATTATAATCATGGTATAATCATATTTCAGTATTCTATCCATCCTTTGAATGACATGTCATCATACGTGCGTACGTACGACTTACCGTCTCCACGTCGTGGTGTAATTGTTATTCAATAAATTATTATTTGGATGGGTATAATAATGATTTGTAATTCATTTAAATAATAAATATAACATTATAATGATTCTGTATATATGATATACCATCCAATTATATATTATTTTAATATCAAAAGAATGATATTGTCGCTCGTGCGTACGTACGGACTTCCGTCTCCACGAAGGCGATGAGATTCATTCTCCATCATATCCATTCAAGTATAATTATAATTTCAAGATTTAAAAATAATGTTTAAGGACTTAATATAATTTTGGATATGAATAATATACAACCTATCCCTGAAAAACATGGCTTACCTAACAAAACATATAAAATAAAATGAGTAATTTAACACCCAAAACGACGATAATACTAAGATATTATTAACAAAGAAATGTTAAAAGATCATATATGATATCATATTAATGTATATGATTATTGTATAATTTAATAAAAATTATTTCACCATTATACAGGAGGTTAACTTACCCATAACCAAGTAAAATTACAATTTAAGGCTTTATTTCACAATCTCTTCATTATCCGAGGTTGTTTAAACGTAATTATCTACTGGGACCTCTTTATCATCCACATACATGTTTCTTAAAAATGTATTTCAAATCATTCTTACTATGGTTTAATGTCATTTATACCCTTGTTTACTTTTTATAAGATATTTATGAATGAATATTTCCATCATTTTCCAAAAAAGGTCCTTTTTTACCTTTTTGACAGAATTAAGTTAAGAATGTCTTTTTTAACTTATACGGCGGGTGAGGCTATTTTCCACCATTATAAAATCGTCGAAGCATCCCTTACAATCTTATAAGAATATTTTCAAAGTAAATGTTTTATTTTATAATTATGTGACTTTTAAATGATTTAAAAAAAGAGATATTTCTCTCAAATAGTTTCAATTTCATCTATGTCAACATCCTTTGATGGATTTTAAGCTTATTTGAAGTTGATTATTATGATACAAAACATCCATATTGTATTGAAGGTTTTGTGATATGTTTGACTTTGGATGTGTTATTTTTATACCATTCATGATTTATGGAGAAATTATTGACATTTCGTATTCTAGTTTTAATACTAATGTTTATGTTATGTTTAAACTTATTCATATGAGGAATACATTGGACTTAATAAGTGACGGGTGGAGCCCGCTATACATCCTCGATGCATCGGTAGGTTTCATGAGACAAACTAGTGTCTTGGCACAAGGCCTTGACAAAATATTATTTGTAGTCTTGGCACGAGGCCTTGGCTATGTGGTTATGATAGTCTGGCATTATGCATTCCATTATTATGAAAGTGGTTATTGATATTTCATGTGATTATTAGACTAGTTGAATATAAATGTGAATAATTAAATGGTATTATTTCATTTTATATTTGTCATATTATGCTGAAGTTCAAGTTTAAAAGGCTTTTGTTTTAGTTATACATTGCCTTAAATGTTTATGCTTATTTATGAAAGTTTCCTCTATATTGTTATCCTTACTAAGCATCCGAGCTCACCCCTTTCAATGTTTTATTTTTCCCAGGATGTGAAGAAGTAATTTATGAATGACCTACAGGGACAGTATGATAGGATATGATGAAAAGATGTTGTTGTAGTTTTTTTGAGTTTACGATGTAATGTAAAATTTTATGAATATATCTAGTTATTCCAAGGCTACTAAACTAATTGGTCTTTAAAGACTTGATCTTTTGTGATCATGCCAATGTTATGTAATAATGCACCGACTCTGGGCAACTGGGGTCTGCGCGTTACATCTTTTCTCTTCAATGAAATCTATAATATCATTATATACCTTATATTGTTCCATTTTTCTAATCTTGAAATATATTTTTTCATCTCATTTCACTCAAACAATATTTTATTCTTACACTACTCACTCTAATAAGATAATTTCAGGTTTGATTTGATCAACACACTGAAAGGTTTCTTTGACTAGTCCATCAAGAAAATTATTTTTCTTCGTTGGGATATCTAGATCATAATTTTATCCTTCAAGTTATTATTTGATATTAACTACTTATTTTGGTTGATCATTTTATACCTTTTTATTATGATTCATTTCTACCATTTTTGTTATATCATCATTCAAATAAGATTTGAATTCTATTTCCCTAATATTAAAAAAATGTTCACCATTTTCACTTTTCTTACATGAATTTCTATTATTATAAAACATCCATTTAAAACTATTTCACAATCTATATTTTATAATTTATCTTATGGAAACCCTTATTTTTAATTTTTTAAGAAATCAATCTCCCTATCTACTATATTTTGTTTTCTTGGTCATCTTTTAGTGATATGAACAACCATTAAATAATGGAAAGAATCCAATTATTGGTTTCCCTCAAAGCTACCTTAACCAAATTTAAATTTTCTTTCCATATGTGGAATAAATTCATCTGTCACATTGTATTGACCTTTTTCTTGATTGATCTAATGATTTTAAATCTCTCTGAAATCTATCTTTTTATATGAGTGATATATTATTCCATCTTGATTCACCCTTAACATAATATTTTATAGATCAAGAGATAAATCAACATGCTTAAGTTCAATAAGAAATGATGGAATTGCACTAACATAATATTTTATATGTTTCTCTAACCAAACTCTCTTATAGACAAGTGATTGAGAATTTCATTTTTTAAGCTTCTTCTTTTAGATTCTATTAGACAACCCTGTTTAAGGTTGGTGGCTTCTCTCTCACTCCATTATCCTCATAAAAGAGAGGATTTTGTTAAGGATATTTAAGATTATATTTATTTTAGAGATTTTCTTGATGGATCATCTTTCAATTATTAACTTGTTTCTTGATAGTTTTGATAATAAAGGTTATGGGAAACACCAAAAACATTCTTTGGAAAATGAAAAATCTATGGTTCAGTTTTATAGAAAATGTTTTTGATGTTAGATAATTAGGCATGAGCATGTTTTGATGTACATTAATGTTGAATTTATTAGGTCCCTGTTGGTACGAATGTTCCATCCAATTTTAGTTTAGTGGGAACATTGGTTTAAATTAGGCATGGGTGGCGTGTGTTCATGATGCATATAGTTGATGCCTTCTTTGTTTATACTTGGAAACCAGAATATTTTAGGTGGGAACATTTATTTTTATAGATATGTGATGACTTGTGTTAGGGGGATTGTATTTTCTCTCATTAGTTGGCTAATATAAGAGGGATCACTATGAGAGAGATGCATTGGTTTGTCTGAATTATATTGAGTGTGTGTGAAGTAGGCCCAGGTGCATGAGTTATGATGTGAGATGAATGTGAAAATTATGGATTCAATGAAAGATTATTTCTTAGTGTGAGTTATTTAAATTGGTTTCCTTGGAGTTATTTGTTTAATTTATGATTCTTATATATTTTATATTAAAAATTTTATCTATCTTATTCTTGCCTAAGTGGCATGTTCAGGGTGTCTTTTTGGGATTACCTACTATATTTTTATACTAACCCATTGAATATTAATCTTTGGGAATATGAATATGTTATCTGACATGATACAGGTAGGCGGGACCTCTTACCATAGTATATGAAGAGAATTCTATAGTTGTATTTAATAATCGAGCTTGGAGATTGGAGGTATTTTAATTATATATCTTCAGAGCATTTGGTGTTGGCACATTTCTCCTCTTCTAAGTCTTGTTCTTGTTTTCCAACTTGGTTAATGTTATTATGGGTTGTGAGTCTAATCATATTTTTTTGTATAATAGTTTTGTTTTTTTATTCATGGATAAATTTTAGATTTTTTCAATATTATTTGATACAGTAGGTCATATATAATCTAAGGGTAAATCATCCCCCAATTATAGAGTACACCCTTAGAATTTATTTTCATCATTTGGTGTCCAGGGTGTACACCTATGGTTAGTGTAAATATAGTACTTCAAAAGACAATAGGTTGGGGTTTAGTTATTACAATTTTCCTCTTCCTTTATAAGGAAACATGGTCTCTCCCTCTCTTTCTCTCAGCTTCTCCACCAAATCTTTCCTTCAAAATCCTTATGATCCGGGGTTGGCGGCACATCTGATCACCATTACATCCTCCCATACTCCTTTTATTCAACTCTTTTCTACTCCTCCAGATATCTTCCTTCATGATAGTGTGTTTTTCAAGGAATTTGTCTCACAGTGTGGATCTGTTGGTTCTGACAAACGCTATCTCTATTGAAGGCCTCAAATTCTTCTACCCTGCTCTGATCTCATATTCCACTGCAAATATCCAGGTCAAATATGGATCAATGGATACACTATGGTTTTGGGGCAAGTGGTTTGACCATTGTGGGGTTTTCAGGAGCTCTTTTTCTGGCTCTTTCATGTCTTTGGATGATGGTTTTAGCCTCACTGTGATGTCGTTGTTCAGAGCCCTAGGTTGTTCAAATCTCTGCCCTGACCTCAAGACCCTCCTCTCCAATCTGAGTCAAATTGGAATAGGAGGTTCCTCAGAGGTTTTGAGAGGTTGGATGCTACAGCCGATGGTGCTCTTAGCACGATCTGATTCGGTTTGTATCGTTGATTATGTTTTGGTTTATATTCCTCTTTTTGAGGTGCTAATGGAAATTCGGCTGGCGGTGCTGTTCTCGATAGTGACTTTTAAGGATTTTTCATTTTTTGTGTTGGTGGTTTGGCTATTTCTGGCTCGCGATGACAAAATGTTAGGGTTTTCCAATGACTTTGATTGGCTCCAACATTCTTGATGGTTAGGTGAAAGAGTCTCAAGGGGTTTCACCCTGATATTGATGACGTGGATTTGATGAGGATTTTTTTCGCATCTATGTTTGTTCTTGTTGGTGTGGTGTTCGTTTGTGTTCATTTTTCTGTTTTTTGTGGCTGTTTCAGGGTTGAGGTGCTGGCATTGAATGTGGGTGTTGGAGCTTTGGCGTTCGTCCCAATAGTCATTCATCATGGCTCTGGTTTTCAAATGATTTGGTTTTTTCGGTTGTGACAGTGGATAATCTGGGGATGATGACAGTCGGGGCATACATGGGTCACATCAACGCTATTCTCAAGGAAAATTCTTGGTTTTCTCCTGCCATCTCATCCAATTTTTGAAAATTTGAAATTTGAATTTTTTTCTGTTTGTTCTGAAATTGTGGGCTTTGAAGGAATGTGGTCTGTGAAGGAATGTGGTGATTAGTTGTGGTATTTGATTTGGTATGTATTATGATTCCCACTTATCCTAAAGTGTTTTTACATGAAAATTAAGAAAAATGAATTTGGATGGTGTCTTTTTAATATCTTCCCTAGCTATCCATTCCTTTCTACTAATCTATATAATCAATGCACCATAATTTAAAAAGAAAGTAATTCCATCGAGGTGATTATTCTCTTTTTTCCCATAAACTCACATTTTCTATTTTTTTTTGAAAATTTGATCTTACAAGTATCAATATTATATTTTTCGTGTAATGTTTGAGAGTTATTTCAACCAATATTGCAATGTCATTATTTTTGTTTCTAAGAGATTCCCATTTTAATTAATTTTTATGTGGCTCCATCCTCAATTCTTACTATATGACCAGTGATGAAATCTTCTTCATCATTAAGAAGATATAATATAATCCCACATTGGTCAATGTTTATATATTCTCTTTCAAATATTCATGAAACATCCTTATATATAATTTATTCTCTCATTTTTTTTATAATCAAATGATTTTTAGAAAAAGTTGGATTAGTTAAAATATTAAACATATAAATATTATCTCATTTATTATGATGGATATGTTCTAATTCTTTATTACGTTCTTCTAGGAGCCTCTCCACCTTGGTAGAATATTTCCTCCTCATTATTGGTCTTTGAATCCCCAATGTAACCATAGAACAGACACTTCATATATAGGAATGAACTCTCACTTAGATTTTCTAGGGAATTTGAGTGACTTTTAGATTTTTGGAATTCTCTTTATGATTAAGAGTTTCCCCTATACAATTACATTACCCTAATCATTGATCCAACAAGAAATACTATAATATTATATATTTGGATGTCTCTTCATTTTTTTACCATCAATAGTAACCATATAAAATCTTTTTGATCACTAAAATACTCCCCCAATTTTATTGTACCATTCTCAACAATTTCTTTTATTAACTCATTAGTAAATTTTTTAATTTTTTTTTACCCATGGAATTTTTATATTTCATCAAAAAATTTATTTTATTTTAATAAAAAACTTATTTATTGAGAGATTCAACAATAATTACTATTTTTATTATATATTTTGATGTCTCTTCATTTTTGTAACATCAATAGTACCCATAAAAAATCTTTATTGATCACTAAAATACTCCCCAAATTTTTTTGTACCATTCTCAACACTTTATTTTATAACTCATTAGTAAATTTTCCAAATTGTATTTTTCCCATGGAATTGTTAGATTTCATCACAATATTTATTTAATTTAAAGAAACCACTTTTTTATTGAGAGATTCAATAATTCATATTTTCTCTTAAATTAGATCTCTAACATCATTATATACCTTAGCTTATTCCATAATTTTAATCCTGAAATCTATTTTTTCATCTCATTTCACTCAAAAAATAATTTATTCTTACAAAACTCTCTTTAATACGGTAATTCCTTATTAGAGTTTATTAACATGCCGAAATGTTTCTTTGACTAGTCCATCAAGCACACTATTTTTCATCCTTAAAATATCCAGCTCATCATTTAATCATTTAAGTTGTACTTTGTAATTAACTAATAATTTTGGTACATCTTTGCATATCTTCTTATTTTAATTCATTTCTACCATTTTCATTATAGCATCATTCAAATAATATTTGAATTATAATTCCCTTTTATCAAGAAAATGTTCACCATTTTTGTAGGCCTTACTCGAATTTATATTCTTCTAAAAGATAATTTTAAGACTATTTCAAAATCCATATTTTATACTTATTCTTATAGGAACCCTTATTTTTTATTTTTTAATAAATACATCCCCCTATCTACTATATTTTTTTTGGTCATCTTTTTGTGATATGGATAACTATTACACAGTGGAAAGAATCCAGTTATTGGTTTCCCTCAAACCTACCTTATCCAAATTTAAATTTTCTTTCTACATGTGTGATAAATTCATCACCCACATCATATTCACCTTTTTCTTGATAGATCTAAAGATTTTACATCACTCTGAAAATCATATTTTTATACAAGTGACATATTATTCCTTCCAACTTCACCCTCACCTCGTATACTAACATAAACTTTTATAGATCAATAGACAAATAAACATGTTTCTATTTCTTAAGAAATTATTTTTTAAGCATATTATTTTTGATTCCATTGGAGAAACTTGTTTAAGGTTGGAAGCTTCTCTCTCACTCCACTATCCCTAGAAAAGTGAGGAGTTTTTTTGAATATTTAAGATTAAATTTATTTTCAATATTTTATTAATCAATTTATTTTTAATTATTAACATGATTCTTTATATTTTTCATAATAATGGTTAGGGGAAACACCCATAACATTTTTTTGGAAAATACAAAATCTATGTTTTTGTTTTAAGGGAAATGATTTTTATATGTGAAAATTAGGAATGAGCATGTGTTGCTATACATAAATATTGAATTGATTAGTTACCTATTTTTATGGACTTTCTATCCAATTATAGTTTGGTGGGAACATTGGTTTTAAGTTGGAATGGGTGTTGTGTGTCCATGATTCATATAGATGATCCCTTCTTAGTTAATACTTGATTCCCAGAACTGTTTTGCTAGGGACATTGATATTTATAGACGTGTGATGACTTGGGTTAAGGGGAATGATATTTATCTCACAAATTGGCCTATATAAGAGGGATCACTATGATATAAGATCCATTGGTTTTTGTGAATTATATTGATTACGTGTGAAGAAGAACTAGGTGCATGAGTTGTGGTGTGATATGGATGTGAAAATTATGGATTCGATGATATGTAATTTCTTGGTGTGATTTATTTACATGGGTTCATTTAGAGTCATTTGTTTGTTTTATGACTCTTATATTTTATATTAAAAATTTGAGTTAACTTATTCTTATTTAAGTGGTGTGTCGAGGGTTTGTTTTTTGGGATTACCTACTATGTTTTTATACTCACCCTTGAATATGAATCTTTGTGAATATGAAAATGTTATTCGACATGATGTAAGAAAGGTGGGACCTCTTACCATACTGGATGGAGACATTTCTATAGTGGTATTTAACAATTTAACTTGGATATTAAAGGTATTTTAATTATATAGCTTGGGTGCTTCAACGTCATCATATTTTTCTCCTTTTTTTATTGTTTTTGTTTTCCAACTTGGTTGATGTTTTATAGTGTGCGACTCTAATCATTTTTATTGTATAAGTGTTTTTTTATTTATGAATTATTTTTAGATTTTTTCACTATCATTTTTTACTAAAGGTCATATGTTATTGAAGTATAAATCATCCCCCAATGATAGAGTACACCCTTAGAAATTATTTTCATCATTTGGTGTTCAGGGTGTACACCTATAATTAGTGTAATTCTAGTCCTTCCCAAGCCAATAAGTCGGGGTTCAGATGTTAAAAATTTCTTCTTCCTTTATAAGGAATCATGGTCTTCCCTTGAGATCCACTTGGGGGTTATTTTTTTGGTATTTTACATCAACTTGTTACTATACATTTATTTTATTTAGAAAGCCATTTAATTAAATGAAACATTAATCCCGAAATAAAAAAAAATTAAATTTTACTTATTATATTATGTGTGAGTCTATCCACAAATAGTAAATGTGTATTTCTCATCTGTTCCCTAGCTATCCATTCCTTTCTACTAATCTATATAATCAATGTTACATAATTGAAAAAGAAATTAGTTCCATCCACATGATTATTCTCATTTTTATATATACTCACATTTCATATTTTATGGGAAAACACCACATATCATGTATCTATGTTCTATTGTACATGTAATGTTTAAGAGTGATTTAAACCAATATAAATTTTTCATTA
Organism: Viscum album; assembly: GCA_963277665.1. Taxonomy (NCBI): domain Eukaryota; kingdom Viridiplantae; phylum Streptophyta; class Magnoliopsida; order Santalales; family Viscaceae; genus Viscum; species Viscum album. The sequence goes on from OY728143.1 coordinate 1,914,077,258, forward strand.
TTTTTCCTTCTAAGAGATTCCAATTTTAATTAAGGGGTATGTAATCAGTGCACCATAATTGAAAAAACAAAGCATTTCCTTTCACATGATTATTCTCTTTTTTTCATAAACTTGCATTTCCTTTTTTTTGGAAAACACCATCTATCAAGTATCAATTTTCTATTGTTCTTGTAATGTTTGAGAGTGATTTAAACCAATATAGCTTTGTCATTATTTTTCCTTATAAGATATTCCAATCTTAATTAAGATGGTAGTGGGTCTCTCCCAAATTATTTCTATGTGACCAGTGATGAAATCTTTTTTATAATTAAGAACCGAGAACATATTCACATATTGGTTAGTTTTTATTGATTCCATTTAAAATCTTCTTGAAACATCCTTAGATATAATTTATCCCCTCATTTTCATATACTCAAATGAGTTTTAAAAAAATTTGGATTAGTTTAAACATTAAACATATAAATATTATCTCCTTTATCATGATGGATATGTTCACAATCTTTATTACATGATTTTGGGAGCCTCTCCACCTTGGTAGAATCTTGCATCCTCATAATTTATGTTTGAATTAAAAATTTAAACAAAGAACAAACACTTTATTAATGGGAATAAACTCTCACTCTTCTTTTCTAGGGAATTTGAGTAACTTCTAGATTTTTGGAATTATCTTTATGATTAAGATTTTACTCTATACTATAACATTACCTTTATCATTGATCCAATACGAATCACTGTTTTTCTTTTATATTTGGATGTGTATTTATTTTTGTAACATCAATAATACACATAGAAAAGGTTTTTTGATCACTAAAACACTCCTCATATATTTTTTACTATTCTCAAAACTTTCTTATATTAACTCATTAGTAAGTCTTTCAAATTTTAATTTTCCCATGGATTTTTTAGATTTCATTAGAACTTTTATTTTTTTTAAATAAACCACATATTTATTATGTGATTTATTAATTCATATTTTATCTTCAATGAAATATCTAATATCATTATATACCTTATCTTGTTCCATAATTTTAATCATGAAATATATTTTTTCATCTTGTTTCACTTGAACAATAATTTATTCCTACACTACTCTATCTAATTTGATAATTTAGGATTTCAGTTGATCAACATACTGAAAGGATTCTTTGACTAGTCCATCAAGAACACTATTTTTCTTCTATGGAATATCTATCTCATTATTTAATCCTGCAAGTTATACTTTTATATTAATTACAAATTTTTCTTGATCTTTTCATATATTTTTATTTTGATTCATTTTGACCATTTTCATTATAGCACAATTCGAATAAATTTCGAATTCTATTTCCATATTACCAAGAAAATGTTCACCATTTTCGTTTGTCTTACTGAAATTTATATTCTTATAAATCCTTCTTTTAAAACTATTTCACAATCCATATTTCATACTTATTCTTATAAGAACCCTTATTTTTTGTTTTTTAAGAAATAAATATCACCATTTACTATATTTTTTTTCTTGGTCATCGTTTAGTGGTATGGATAACCATTATACAATAGAAAGAATACAAATATTGGTTTTCCTAAGACCTACCATAAACAAATTTGAATTTTCATTCGATATATGGGATAAATTCTTATTATCCAATTATTCATATTTTTCTTAATTGATCTAAAGAGTTTACATCTCCTTGTAAGTCATCTTTTTATATGAGTGACATATTATTACATCCAACATCATCCTCACCTAACATGCTAACATAATATTTTATATAGATCTAGAGGTAACTAAACATTCTTCTATTCTTTATGAAACAATGTCATTACACTATATAAATATTTTCTTCTCATGATCGTATTTATGATCTCCATATCCTTTATCTCGCTAAAAATTTCTCACATAGATCCAATAACCCCTATGTATCTTTTTAAGGATCCTTCGATACAATCATTGGTGAATATAACCATATAAAAAAATTAATTATGTATAACATGGTCTCTATATCCATTATCTCCCTAAAAAGTTATCACATAGATCCAGCAACCCCTATGTCTATTTTGAAGGATCCTTTGATAAAATCTTTGGTTAATATCACCATATCAAAAAAATAATTATGCATAACCTTAATAACAACTTCCACCACCTTATTATACCTTAATAGATATTATAAATTTTATCCCATATGGATTTGGAGAAAGTGGGACTCGTCAAATTTAAAAGAAAATTTTCAAGTGCTCTATAGAAGGTATTTAATGTTAAATTTTTATTAAAAATTATTCAAAGACATATCCATTGAATAACCTATCTAAATTTCCTTAAATACAACAGAGAATATTTCAATGTTTAGAGATTGTATATGAAATCTGATATAACTCATTTTTATTAAATAATATTTTGATCAAATATCAAAATCACTTTAAATTGAAAAAATTCCATTTAATAAAACTTATTTGAGACAAATTACTTAGATTAAATGTTTCAGCATTGACACCACATGTTGCAATGATTGAGGCCCCAAACATTACAATAATGGTGGTATGGGTGAATTAAGGTGGGATTTATTTATAATTTTCTAAATTCAAAATATATATCATATTGATGTTGTTATTTTATTTTAATTGCAATGTTTTTATATGTATTTTTTAATATATTATCCAAGAAAAATAGTTTTCAAACTATGTTAATTATTCAACCATACAATATTTTGGAAAAAACAATTCCCCACACCACACCATTTATAACCATTATATGGTTTGATCACCCCATAGTGTTCAGATATCTTCTCAAACTAACTAATTCAAAGATCTAAGAACCATGACTATAGATTTATAACAATAACATAATATAATAACTAATGGTGTGGTTTTTATCCTTATGATAGTTAATGAAAATGAATACATTTTTATATAAAACTAATTGACAAATTTATAATGATATAAGAGTGAACCCAATACCCATGATGCCTCTCCAAGGGAGGCCATAGTGTTATTTTATAATGAATAATACAGATTACATGATACATTTAGTCTGATGTGGGACTTGACACAGTCTAATATCTAACACTCCCCCTCAAGCTAGGTGTTCCTAGATCAGATAAAATAATAATAAAAAATAGTGAAAAACACTCCCCCACAAGGAGAGACATATATATTTATCATTCCCAGCTTGTTACACAAAAATTGGACTCATGGTCCAGACACACCTTTTGTGAGAACATCGACAAATTGATCCGAGTTGTGAATGTGGAAAAAATATATCTTCTTCTTTTAAAATTTGTCTTGAATGAAATGATAATCAAATTCAATATGTTTTGTCCGCTCATGAATGACTGGATTTGTATCAATATTAGTAGCAGCTTGATTGCCACACTAGATATGTGCTAGTTTCTTGGTCATATACCCAACCTTATAAAGAATTTGTTGTGCCCAAATAATATCTATAGTCACATATTACATGGAACAATAATATTACTCTTCAATTGAGTGAGAGATAATGGTTTGATTTTTTTCCTTCACCATGGGATCATATTTCCTCCAACAAAAACTGCAAAACCAGATGTAGATGTCTTAGAAGAGAGACATCCAGCGTAATCTGCATCACAAAATGCCTCAGTGTTTGTATAGCCATGATCAGAATACAGTAGAACTAAATCTGGTTCCTTTTTCACATATCTAACAATGTGAAGAATAGCCTCCCACTGCATTTTTGTTATAGATTTCCAAAACTGGCTCACTTTTCTAACTGCATAATAAATACCGGGTTGAGTCATTGTCATGTAGTTTAACTTCCCAAAAATAATCTATATCTGTCAGGGTGATTAAAACATCTCAATATTAGAATGTAGTGACCTTTCTCCAGGTTCGATGGGTGAGTCAAATAATTCATACTGAGTCATTCTAGCCTCTTACAAAATATCAAGAACATAATTCCATTGAGAAAGAAAAATTCATTTGGCACATCTGGATACCTCAATCCCCAAGAAATATCATAGTGGACCCAAATCCTTCATATGAAATTGTTGATGAATGAAGGGTTTGAGTTGATCAACGCCATCAGTGTCACTTCCAATAATGACAATGTCATCCACATAGAAAATCAATAGAATACAACTTGATATAGATTATTGATAGAAAATGGTGGAATATTGTATTCTTTGGCACATGCCAATGTAAAGCACAACGGTCTAAAAGCACTCACAGTAGGCAAATAGTGACTGCTTGAGGATATTAAGTGATCGAAATAGGAGAGAAACATCATAAGAACCCCCTGAGTTCCAAAACTTGATGGTTTCCCCATATAAACTTCTTCTTCAAGAAAACCATGATTTTTTTTCAAATCCAGCAGATGGAAGGGTCAGTGGTAAGAAAAGACAAGAGAGATAAATAAGTGCACTGATGCCATTATGTCCATTGGAGATAAGTTTTCAAAGTAATCATTTCCATACGTCTGCACATAACCTTTGGAAACAAGATGTTCTTTGAGAGGATTTATAGAACCATCGGTGTGGACACACACAATATAGATCCACATGCACCCGACAACCTATTTATCCAAAGGGAGAACGACAAGATCCCAAGTGTGGTGGATATCCAAGGCCTAAAGATCAACCTACATATCATGTAACAAATTAGGATGATATATTTCTTCGAAAATAGTTCTTGGTTTCGAGTAATCTTCCAGTGTCTCAATAACATGGGAGGTAGATGCAGTTAATCCCTGATAAGACTAACAAGTGTGTGTCCCTTTGAGGAGGGAAATAGGAAACTCTAATGATGGAACATCAAAATAAGGTGAGTGGTTTTGTGTTGTCTTATCAGTAGTTGGTGTGGTGGAATATGTTCTAGGATGGAGAGTATATATCTATTGAAATTATGATCCAATAATATCACCAGGAAGAGATAGTGGTAGTGGTGTATCAAGAGAATGTGGAAAAATAATTGCTGAATTAGGAAGCGTATATGGTGGTGGGAACATAGGAATACAAATAACTAATGATTTAACAAAGGAAATGTCATATGAGACAGTATAGAAATTTAAATCTAGATAGAAGCATCGATATCCACACTGGGTGAAACATTATCCAAGAAAGATTCATTTTAGACTACACACTTTAAACTTGGTAACTAAGGGGTGAATATCTCAAACATAACATACACAACCAGTTATATAGAGGTGTAGTTAATGATGAGGTGTTTTTATAAATAAGGAATGGAAGGGTGTCTCCCCTTGAAAAATAGATGAGGGATGTCTGTTGATAACATAGGTGGCTATGAGAATGGAATCACCTCAAAAGGTGGTTGGAATTTTTTTCTAAAATAAATGTGTCCAAGAAAATTCTAACAGATAGTGGTTTTTTGGTTCAGTAACACTATTTTGTTGAGGTGTGTCAGTACAAGAGTCCTAATGGGATAATTACATGGTCATTGAGAAAATATTGGAAGGGTCCTGATAAATATTCACAACCATTTTCAGAACAAAAGCAGTGACCTTTAGCAGAAAATTGGGTGGTGACTCAATGATGGTCTGTATAATGAAAAGACTCACATTCCAAAGGAAGAAGAGGTCCCAATCCTGGAAATATTTTTTTATGAATGGGGTTAGTTGGATGAACAAAGCAGTAGTGAAGCTAGAGGTCATGATTAGAGGTAACTGGAAAGGCTAGAGTGGGGGCCGAATTAAGCACATGCACACCACCCTAAAGTCATCCCATACTAGGCACCCGAGTCATGTAAATTTTCAAATTTATGACCGAAGAAGGTGAGAATATGGACTAACACATTAATTAAACTATTAGTTAACTAGTTTATAGTATGTTAAAGGGACAACATGGAATAATGGAAACAATATATAGTTTCAAGCCAGGCATAATTGTAAAACTTCCATAGGCACCTATCTACACTGTCTAAACATTGACCACAGTGATATTACCTCCATATGAGGTCGGTCTATAGCACCGAAGAATAGCTTCATCTCCAGTGATGTTCTTTGAGGCCCCAAAGTACACAACCCAAGAGGTTCACCATCAGGAGAGACATTCTGCTTGATTATTTCTATGGGAAATAGTGGCGCTTGATGATGCCATCGAGTATGCTGAAAATGCACAGAGACAAGGAGATGAAGGTGAAAATTTGATAGATTATAGGTGCTGAAATTTCATATCTAGACCATATTAATTTATCTATTGAGGAAATATCAAAATGGATGGATTCGGGGTGTGGTGGTACAATGTGGGGGGTCCTTCACATGTAAGGTGTCTGTTGCAGGTGTTTTGTCCCACACAGGGGGGCATCATAGTAGTGCAGGGGTGCAGAGATGTTGATGTGGATGTCGCATAGGGGAACTAATGTGGGAGTCATGTAAGGGTATGGAGAGCACTGAGGGAAGTTGTTATTGCACGTACAATGAGGTATAGGTGGTCGTCACGTGCATAGGGTGGGCCCGTAGGGGGCCATTGCACCACATAGGGGAAGCGTAGGGCCCATTGCACATACAAGAGGGGGGGGGTGCACAGTGGGAGCCATCATGCCATAGAGGGGGTAGTCCCACTGGATAGGGGTGGAATTCCAGGGAGCATTACATAGGAGGGTGGCATCGCCCACGAGGGGCGTAATAGGGAGGTTCACCCGAGAGTCTCTCAAAAAATAAGTGAGAGAGAGAGAGAGGATGGGTTAGGGTTGGAGAACCAGCTCTGATGCAATATAGAATGACAGGAGAGTGAAACCCAATCCCCAAGATGCCTCTCTAAGGGAGTCCTTGTAGTTATTTTATAATGAATAATAGATATTAAATGATACGTCCAGACCAATGTGTGACTTACCACAACCTAATCTCTATCAAGAACCATGACTTATACTGTTCATGGGATCATGATGTTTCATAGGTAACATCTCTATATTCGTAAGTATTATATATAAAGAAAAAAATTGAAAGAAAGTCCTAGAAGGGGAATTAATAAGAATAAATGAAAAACATAAGATTATTATATCTCACAATCCATGAGGAATCCTAACCAATAATAATATTTTTTATTACTTATAATAATAACAAATGGGGTCTGACATCAAAAGTCAACCACTGACAACTAGAATCATCAAATGATTTTGTTGCATCCCTTCTCTTGGAATGGTGTGATGGTACCTCCTATATTAATAAAAATAAAGATAAGAAATTTCTAAATGTTTCACCTTCATATAAAATCATTGTTTTAATGAAATGAGATCAATAAAATCCATATTACAGGCCTAATTTATTGAATTGTGTTATTGTTAGAGTCATGAATTGTTATCCACTATGAAATAGCCATGATTTTTTGTTCCAGCATTATAACTCTTTTAAAAAATGACTAACTTATTAGTTATCTATTAAACACCTTCAATATTAAATAATCAATATAAACATTTCCACATTATGTCTGTTGATTAATTTTAGTAATGGGGATTTATTCCGACATTATTTTCCTCCCCCTTCATTATTTTACCCTCATTTATGGTTCAATGTGGTTTGAACTCATTAAGGCTTCCACATTGTTTTAATTACATTGTAAATATGTCTTTATTTTATTTGTGTATATAAAGCAGTGAAAACGTCTCCAAAAAATCATCCCACTTTAGTGGTGCACAAATCATCCTTTGTGTTATAGAGTATTTTACATTTTCCTTCCAATTCATTCAATTGTGTTTCATGTTGATCAATTAGGCATTTTCAATATTTGGAATTAATGCTTGGTTGACGTGATCCACAATTATGCACTCCATGCCCTCATTGCCCCAACTCTCTCAGACATCATCTACAAATCATATATTCCTTATTAGTGGTTGTAGCTTCCCTCTGGGGGTACATAAAGTTGTTAAGTAGTCCAGATGATTAGTGAGGTATGTGAACCTCACAAAGACGAACTACAGTGACTAGTCCGTGATGATAAAGGCCATTATCCAAGCTTGTAGACTTTTGGATGCCATCAACACTAGTGGTGCCGAACTCCAGGAATATCAGATGGAGATGGAAGGCATCCTTTAAATTATCATGTCATAGATGATCTCCATACATGCTGTCAAGGAAACTGTCAAGGAAGCATATGAAACCATCAATACCATGCACATCGACATGATCGAATATGCAAGGACAATTCTCAAAAGCATGACAAGGAGTACAAAGCCATTGATTTTTTCAATTGTGAATCAGTGGAAGACATTGCAATGTGGATCACCAGGTTGGTTAACCAACTCACAATCATTAGCGATCCAGAGCCTCCAAACATGGTCACTGAGAATTACCTGTACATATTATCCTATAGGTTCTCCCAAATTTTTCTTACAATTGAGATGCTTCTCGATATCTTGATTCACTTTGTGGTGGAGATAATATGGATTCTAAAAGAGGCGTAGGACCATTTTGAGCCAGTACCCTCCACCAACAATAAAGGGAATCTACTTTTCACTGAGAAAGAATGGGTTGGATAGATGCAGTGGTAGATGAAGGAGGTGTCCATAATCAACTCCACGTCCAGCAATGGGCATCCCTGAGGATAATGACAAAATATTGATAGTGAAAACAAAAAAATGGAAAGGATGGGTTGGGATATTATGGAAGCCATGAAGTCTCAAGGGATAAATTCCACAACTACAATAAAAAACGGGCCATTGGGCCAAATATTATCCTAGTAGGCCAAAAAGGTCTAAGGCCTTTCTAACCCAAGGTGACGTCGATGAGACCATGCTTTTTATGGAAAGTTCATGTACCATAATGATTAATCTCTCACCTCCACAATACACCAACCCCAATATTCTATATCCATAATGTATCCCTCTATGGCTGGTCGAGGTGAATGTATTAACATATCTAGATTAAGAGGAGACACACGATGATAGATTCTGGTACCTCGACACCAGTGCCACAACCCACATGACCAGGTCTGGCACTACCTTATCCTAGTTTGAATCTGGGATCCATGACACTGTGAACTTCTAAGATGGATTTTTCATCAACATGAATGGGTGGAGGACCATCTTCTTCACCTGAATTAATGGGGAGCACCACATTCTCAAAGGGGTGTAATTTATCCCAAAGCTTGTCACCAACATCATTAACATCAGACAACTTGATGATAATGGTTTCAAGATACAAATTGAAGATGTCACATTGAGGATCCATGACTAGTAGTGGCACTTGGTGGCCAAGGTGAAGTGCTTCTCTTCATGGTGGTTCAAGCTCAAACTCAACATTGCACACCTAGTATGCTTGTCCGAAAGGGGTTCATAGAAGGCATGGCGTTGGAATATGATTTACAACCACCAGAATTTCTAGGCTCTGTGCAAGCTCACTCAACACAATATATTGCAAGGGATTTTGTAGACTGATCAGCTGGATCAATTCTTTGACAACTATCTTTTTTGGTAAATAGTGATGAGTGACTTTCCCTGAACAATTGAAGAATCGTGCAAAAAAAGTCCCCATCCCTGTACAAGGTGACCTATGAGGACTGATCATGCCGACAACACCAAGTGAGAACCACTACTTTCTACAACTAATGGATGACAACAACCACTACATGTGGATCAATATACTTTCAAGAAAGGACCAAGATATGATCGAAATCAAACAATTTCAGGCCACGGTGGAGGTGGAGAGAGGGAACAAGCTAAAGGTCCTTCGCACAGACTAGGGTGGTGAGCTCACTTTAAAAGAATTTAGTGAATATTGTTTTGAGCATGGCATACAACGACAACTCATGGCCCACTATTCACCACAACAAAATGGGGTCATTGAATGATGCAACCAGATAGTTGTTTCTATATCTCGAAGCATGCTACAGGAAAAGGGACTTCCTGGGATGTTCTAGGGTGAGGATATCTCCACTCCCATCTTCATCCTCAACCGAGTGCCAGCATGAAGCCTTGACAAGATGATGTCTTACGGGGCCTGGTATAGAAAACAACTGACAGTGAAATTTCTTCACACCTTTTCATTCATTACACATGTTATGATCGTGAAGGCTCACCTGAAGAAACTATGGATGACCAGAGTATGCCAATTATTTTCATAGGGTATGAGTTTGGATCCAACGAAAATCATGTTTATGATCCCACCAACAAGAACGTGAACATAACACATGATGTCATCTTCGATGACGCAGAGTAGTGGGACTAGAGTGCTCATGATGAACATGGTATGTTGAGTAGTGATGAGACATTCATTTTCAAGTAAATTACAACATATATACCAGGGACAATGGAGATAAAAAAAGTTATCAGAGATCAGAGATCGTCACCCACACCCACTAGCATGTGCTCTATAGACGTTGCAACGCCAGATGTGGTCAAGGTGATTCCCACACCATCAGACACGTTGTATTTTACCTCACTGCCATCCAACATGATAGAAGCACTTGATGTAAATCAAAACGACACCCTGCTTTGGTTCTGAACCATCAATAACATCATCGTAACCACAACAATACTTGGGTTTGCACAACATGAGCTCGACCCTAGTGAGCTACATTTCACTACGGCTAATGATCCAACCTCTTTTGGTGAACCAGAACAACACCAGTGTTGGTAGAAGGTGATGCTTGAGGAGATTAAGTTGATTGAGGATAAAAACACATGGGAGCTCATCAATATACCAATTTTACATTGTCCAAGTGGGTATTCATGGTAAAGCACGATGAGCATGGCCCAGTAGAAAAGAAAAAGGTGAGGATCATTGAAATACATCCCGTAGTAGGGGATCAATTTCAAGGAGGTATTTTCCCCTGTTGTACACATGGAATCGGTACATATCCTTATCACAGTGGCAGTGCAAGAAGGGTGGGATGTCCATCACATGTATGTCAAATTATAAATCCTAAATGGTGAACTCCAAGAGGAGGTATACATCAAAAAACCACATAGATTCGTCATCAACAACCATGAGAACATGGTGATCTTACTCCATAAAGCACTCTATGGGCTCCATGAAGCACCAAGGGCATGGATTGCCAAGCTCGACGCTAGCCTTATGACACAAGGGGTTTACAAGAGCTGATCATAGAATTAAATAGGCACTCATTTCAATGACATATCTCATCTAATAATTGGGATGTGTGTAGATGACTTGTTCATCCCCGACATTGATGTCACCAACATCAACATGTTCAAGGTCAAGATGAAAAAGCTCTTTCATATGAGTGAATTGGGATTTCTCTCCTACTACATCAGCATCGAAGTAAACCAAGGGTCAAACATAATTTCTCTATTTCAATCTTCTTATGTGACTAAGCTATTATAGAAGACCGAAATGGGAGAGTGGAACCACTATCAAGTGCTGAGGGAGGTTCATGTGAAGATGAGAAATTCTAGAACCTACCTGTTGGCAAATGATACTCAGTATCTAAGCATCATCGAAAGCCTTCGATACCTAATGCAAAAACATCTAGACATACTAACATGGTAGGTTACATAATATGAATCATAGAGGAACCACATAAATATCACTTGGCCATAGTAAAGAACATATTGCACTATATCACCAAGACACACAACAATGGTGTCCACTACGCAAGGAAGGTAAATAGTTGGTTGATCCTATTAGGATTTAGTGCTAGAGATATGGTTGATGATGTTGACAACCACAAGAGAACCACTGTGGTGTTCTTCACCCTTTGATACAATCCCATCACTTGGAAATCACAAAATAAAAAGGCTAAAATATTGTCTTCATGTGAATCAAAGTACATTTCCATAATGTCTGTGGCATGCCAAGGCATCTGGTAGGCACCAATGTTAGGAGAATTTCTCTACTCAGACCTCAGTACACTGGTGATCATAGTGGAAAACTAGTCCACCATTACCTTAAGAAATAACCCATCTTCCATGAATGGAGAAAGCACATAAACAACCAATTCCATTTCACTGGAGAGTGCGTTGATAGAGGAAAAATAATTCTCTGGCACCCTCGCACCGAGAATCTTCTTTCATACATTCTCATGAAGTTACATGGGCATGCCAGGTTTCAAGAGCTATGTGTGAAGATTGTTGTTGTTGAGATCCAGTGAAAAAAAATAAGGGGGTGAATGCTGACTAATTTTGATAATGGGGATTTATTCTACCATGATTTTTATCCCCACTCATTATTTTTCCATTATTTATGGATCAACGCGATTTGACCTCATTAATTATACCATATGGTTTTAATTATGCTATAAATATTCCTTTCATTTAGTTATGTATATAAAGAAATAAAAAACTATACATAAAGGCATCCCACTTGGAGGTGCACAAAAAATATTTTGTGTTATAGCGTATTTTCCTGCATCCTTCCATGTCTTTAGCTTGTGTTTCATATTGATCAATCAGGAATTTCTAATAATGTGTCAATAAGTTGAATAATCGTGATAATAACTATATGAATATTGTCTAAATGAAAATTCTTATCATTGTGATATGAACACTATGTAGTGTTAGGGAAAATGTTAACCTGTTTCAGACCCGTTTGATACTTACATGAAGCCAAGAACACCACCCACTCACACACTTTATTAAATCTCAAAATATTCTGATTACATATTATAACTAAGGTAATACATATCAAGAATAGGTGAACTTTGGGATGTAAACTTCAAAACTATAAAATAATTATGAAATAGTTACAAATCCATTCGGCTTTCCACTATCCAGAAAGTTATCACAAAAGCATCAATAGGACGTTGAGGAAGATTCTTTATCTGAATTCATGCACCAGTGGGGTGTAGGATGCCTATATCGAGAGTCCACATGGTTCTTAATTAGGATTGGACATCATTAGAGAACTTTATAAGAGGATTATGAGTATCTTGGGAGAATAAACACCTTCTCATACTAATCATCTCAAGGATTCCATACTGCATTCTCTAGAATTTCACAAAACTAGAAGAGAGTTGAAAGTCATGACCCAATCATGGGGGTATTGTACCATGAAAGTAAGAACACCAAGGTTGTGGTTTATGTGGTTTGTTCTTATCGAATATGTGGAAGTCACCATGAAAACATGGAAGATGGTGCGTGACAATCTCGATACCACCTTGGATGGGAGTTAGGGCCACATTCCTGATGAGTCCATGTCAGGATAAAACCAGTGAACCTCACATCATTTGAAGAGATGAACAGATAAACCTTACCCACTGACCAGGGGTATGGGATTCCACATTGGTGAACCAATGTGCTAAGATACTCATCGTATGAAAAGTTTTATTAGAGCAGATGTTCCTTTTGATGTTTGTATAATAATGACAGTTGGACCTTGGTGTTGGGAGAAGAGTCTCATGGTGTCATTCAGAGGTGACATGATAGATATGGTCACGCTTCTGTGAATGTCATAGGTTGAAATTCCACTACGAAGGGTGGGTATTGTGGAGGTGGTTTGTGACCCAGAGAGAGTGGGTGGACCTCGTGTGGTTTGTGACCCAGAGGTAGTGGGTGGACCATAGTGCCAATGACAAGGAAAGAGCGTCCCCTTGGCCACACGTGTCATTATGTTGGTTGGATGCAATCCATTTCCTAGACACACTGAAGGCCACAATCCTGTATGCACGAGGGCGTGCATGGAATGGTAGTGGGAGAATGTCATGACCCAATCATGGGGGTCTCATCACATGATAGTAGGAATATCAACATTGTGGTTGATGTGGGTTGTCCTCATCAAAGATATGGAAATTTCCCCAACAATGTGGAGGATGGCGTGTGTTAGTCTTGATACCACCCTAGTTGAGAGTTGGGGCCACTCTCTATATGAGTCCATGTAAGGATGAAACTAATGAACCTCACATCATTTGAAGAGTTAGAGGACTGAAATCTGACCACTAAGAATAGGATTGGGGTGATGCACTGTGAACTATTGATCAGAGACACTCATTCCATCAATTGAAGCTGGGAAGCCAAATCAAGTGAGTGATGAAGAGACATTCTGTGGGGTGATTAATTCCTCTGAAAGGCACAGGTGGTGAAATGACCATGATGAGCTAACAAGAGACCTGTGATAGAGCATGACAGAACCAAAAAAAGCATGGGATAAGTGGATGACCTAGATTCAAGGGGTAGAGAGGTTAATCAAATGATTAGTAGATTACCATGTGGGGATATTGAGGTGAAAAAATATAACTGCAGAGCTCAAGAAGTAAAAAAACAAAATTCGCAGTGCACGGGCCAATAAATCAATAAGACCTAACTGAAGAGGCCCAAATAAAAAGCCTATGTTGAAATCCCATGATTAAAAGATGGAAAATCCCATCCAGAAAAGATATTTAAGCAAAAAAAATAATCCAAAAATAATACTGCGTACATTGGTATACAAAAAAGGAATGGAAAAAATAAATAAAGGGAACCTTTATAAGAAAATAAAATAACACTATGGATTATTTAAAATGCAAGAGTTGTGGTGGAGTGGAGTATAGTAAGACATGATCCTAATATATAGTATGTTTGGGTATGTATCATAGTAAATACTACAGATTCTGTGATATTCAGTGTTGACCTTTATATGTGTAAGATATAATGTACTGATAAATGGGATATGTTTATGAGCTCTCCTAAAAATGCTGATATAAAGTAAACTTTTAACAGTACTAAAAAACACTAATAAAAGTGTACCCTTTAAATACATCAATGAAAAAAATTTATATAATTAAATTTAATATAATATATTAACATTTTATTTAAATAATTTTAAAAATAGGTACATGTATAACTGTAAGTATGTATGCATATATGTGTATATGTGTGTATCTATATGTGTGTGTGTGAATTTATATCTGTACATATGTATGTATATCATGTGCTTATGTATATGTGTGTAAAAGTCTTTTTTTATTTAATTTTATTTATTATTTTATAATATCTCTCCATTTTTTGTATTTTCTATGTTTATTCATTTTTAATATTTATTCATGTTTAATATATATTTATTTTAATTTTATTCATCTTGAATACATGTTTGTGTTTATTTTAATTTTATTTAATATAATTAGACTGAATTTAAATATTAATATTTTTGTACAGTTAATATAACTATTTTTAATAATTTTTGTTATTTATATAATTAATATCATATATTTATTCATTTTTCATCATTTTTATGGGTTTTTAATTCATGAAAATGATAAAAATTCAAATTTTAATTTATTTAATTTTATTAATTCATTTTTAATATTAATTCCTTTATTATTATATATTCATTAATAATGGTAAAAATATATTTAAAAAATATATTTTCATTAAATATCTATAAATAAATATAAATATATATGTAAATAAATATAAATATATAAAAATATTTATAAATGTTTACTTACTATATTTATAAAAGTATAAAATTATAATAATAATTTTTTTAAACAATTCAGAAGGACCCAAAGGCCCTTTCCGTTTACTATAATTAAAATCTGAGAAAAAGGATGGTAAAACAGAACCAGGTCAACCCACAAGGGAATGACAAAAAAACCAAAAAAAAACATTAAACTGGTTGTCAACCCCCTTGGCCTTGATAAGTATCTTGACCATGCCTCTATGACTTCTCCCTCTACCCAGGCTCTTGATCCTTATCAGAGGATGATGTGGATGTTTCACTTTCAACACTCTAGATCCAAAGTTAATTTTTTCAAGAGAGGTCATTGATGTCAATCTCAGGATTAAGACCAATTATTTATTTAATTTTGATAGAAATAAATTTAAAAATTTTAAGGTAGTCATGAATAATAATTTTACTACAATTGAAATTTATAAAGATCACTTCAACTTGTAGTTCAAACCATTTGATATTCTTATTGAGAACCTGAGGTGACCTTTCACAATCAATCTCCTTTGGAAGGATTTTACTTTCTGTATTAATCTCCTTTGAATACTCATATTCATCAATCATAGTCTTTCGAAAATTGACTCATATAGATTTCATAATGTTAAAAAAAATGAGAAGCATATTGGAAGATTTTAATTGGACAAACAACCTACCTTGAGCCACTAGCCTTATCCAATTGACTTCCCTGGGTTTTTACTGCTCGAGCCTTAATATATTTTACCAATTGAAACTTGAGAATTATAGTGGTCTCATTTATTTGGTTAGCACCAACAGGTATGATAGCAAATCCATTGGAAGTCCTCTACTGATCGTAGGCTGCGAAAGCATCACTTTTGTTTAAAAGCAATTCAAAGGAATTTTGGACTCAACCTGAGGAGATTTCATAGATCCATCCAGTGACCACCATTATTGGCAGGGCCTTTCGAGGGTTTAATAATAATGTTGGAATCAAAAGTAGTTTATAATTACATAGTAATATATATATATTTTAAAAAGTATATATATAATAATAATTAATTAATTATATTTAATTAATTATAAAATTATAATAAATATATGTATTATATTTATAATAATATATAATAATATATTAATAAATTTTTATAATTATATAAATATATTTATAATTATATACAGATATTTATAGAAATATTTCTATAATTATAAATAAATAATTATATATTCAAATAATTCTAAAATTATAACAAATATATTTCATATATTTATATTTATATATAATTATATATTAATAAATATATAAAAAATTATATAAATATATTTATATTTATATAAGAATATTTATATATAAATATATATTTATAAATACATATTTATAATTATATTAATATATTTATAAATATATAAATAATTATTAAAATAAAAAATATATATATATATAATATTTGTAAATAAATATATATATGTAAATATATTTGAATATATGTATATATAATTTTAAATTTATAAATGTATATTTACTATATTTATAAAAATATATATTTATAATTATTGCTAAATATATGTGATTTTTTTAAAAAACTATTTATATAATTATGAAGAAATAATCATATATTTAAAAAGTTATTAAAATATAACAGGATATTTCTTATATCGATAAATATATATATTTATATATTTAATAAATATATATATAATTAAAAAAAAATATTTATAATTACATAAAAACATATTTAAATACATGTATTTTTAAATTTAATTATAAATATAATTATAAATATATATCTATACTTATATTTTTAAATAAATTTTTACAATTCATTTGTTATATTTATACTTATAAAAATATTTATTTATTTATAAATATATAAATTTAAATTTATATATAATTATATGAATTTAATGTTTTTTATTATACAATTATATTATTAAATATTTATCACCATTAGAAAACTTTTTTTCCCTACTTTATCCAAGATGTGTGAATCTTTACTCCTTTGTTTCGAATCATTGTGCTAATTGGTTGGGATCATCCACATTAGAGTGGAAAAAGGATTGAGACAAGGACGTTTCGAAGCACCTTTCTTCTTTCTCTAGTTTCTTAGGGGGTTACTTTGTCCCTCTTGCAAATCGTGAACCATATCACATCATCAAGAAAGCCTCAACTGCACATGTATCAGCCTTAGATGATGATATTTTTACTCTCATTGATTAGTGTAAACATTCAATAATCACTTAGATTTCTATAATTAAAGTTATGAAACCTTGTAAATTTTTGGATTTCGTTTCTCGTTTAGAAGATATTTTCAGATTCATAGAATTTAAATGCTTCTCACAAGGCCATGGATTTTCCACAATTTAGTCCCTTCTGCATAGCTCAAGGGGCATGCATGGAGTATCATATCTATCAATCTTAGGTCTGGAATGCTTCAAATTCATGACTGGAAATTAAACTTGAACCTAAATGATTTCAAGGATACATGTTCACAGTTGTTGATCGAAATACATGTTATTAATTGGGTTTTATGGAATGTTGAGATCTTATATGATATAGATTCTGCAATTGGCGTCCCAATAAGGATGGACCATGCTACTGAAATAGTTAGTTATGGTTACTATGCACAGGTTTTGGTGGAGGTTGATTTATGTTCTACATTGATAAATATGGTGGTTTTATCGATACAACATGATTTGATTTTTCTTAGTATTGAATTTGAGAAAACACCTACATTTTTTCCTCATTTTCAAATTACTATATATTCAAAGAAAACATTTATAAGAGATTTAGTTAATTCTAATTGTCAGACCAAAGGTCATGATCTACAGTATTTCCAGTGGATGTTTAATCAAGAGAATCCTACAAAAACCAATCATGGTGTTTCTAAATTTCTAAAAACATCTATAGGAATGAATATTGGCTCTGCCAAGGTATCTCATAGGATTGATGCTGAATAACCCTTCCTAATGTTTGGGTGAATTGTTCATGAATATTCTAGTTGTGTTTCTTCTATTATAATGAATGGCAAGACAAACGTATCTTGGGGTAATCTTGTTTAGGATAATCATCTGATAATTGATGTAACTACTTGAAATAATGTATTAAATGGGGTCTCCTTTAAATATTTCATATCTAGTGTTATAGTAGGTTATGATTTGGAGGTTTCAGTTGATAGAGAAGGGATCAGGGAACATTCTGATAAAATTGAAGTTCACTTCAACTTGTAGTATGAGAAGAAAATGGTTAATGCCAAAAGTAGAAAGGGTAAAGAAAAGTGGGATTCTACAATATCAAATAAGACTAAATCCAAAAGGGTTGTTCAGGCATCCTGTATATTTTCTCGTAAGAAATTCGATGAGAAGGGAAACTTTTTTGCTCTCTCCCTTTCTTTGAAGCACCCTGGTAGCCATTTTGGAGCTGTGGACATGCCACTTATTTGTGAGATTGCTACTTCTTTTTCACCTCAAATGGAGGATACCTCAATAAAAACACCCAAGATAAATCTATTGATATTTCCTTCAATACGAATATAAACCAGCTGAATGTTAATAAGAAGAAATCTCAAATGCTCATACAAAATTCTTAGAACATGAACCATTCCAAATATCCATACGAGAAAAGGAAGGAATAATGTTCTGTTTAGTCCTTCATGTGACAATGTCCATATTCTTTTAGTGGTTCCGATGATCCACTAGTTTCCAAGAAATGGATTAGTAAAATTGAAAAGATATTTTCTTTTCTTTAGTGCTTGGTTCATGAAAATATTTTCCAAGATTTTAATCATTTATAAGGACAAGAATATCAATGGTGGAACCTTATTAATAATACAAGTCAAGAGAAATAAATTGACTCTATGGAATGTGATGAGTTTAAGGGGATATTTTTAGTCAGTGATTCACTCATATTCTATGTATAAGGATGGAGAAGTAATTACTTGAGCTTAAGAGAAATTAGGATGAATCATTGTTACTTATGAGGAAAATTTTATAAGACATGCATGGTATACTTCTTGTTTAATCATTAGCCTTGAAAAAAATGATCGATTCCATGGTGGATTAAAACTAAGTATCTCAATGGTGTTAGATATAAAACGCTTTGGTAGATATGAATAAATAATTGAATGTGAACTAAAAATAGTGAGGGAAATTGGATATTCCCACTATTCTCATGGGTTGGACAAGAAAATGAATATTTTTCCTCATGAAAACATGAATAAATCAAATGGTGGAAATAACTTCCTGCCATCTATAATCAAAAAATGTGAGAAGAAACATCATGAAAATTTCATAAAATGAATTGAGAGGTGCTTTAAATGTGGGATGGTTTTTTAAAAGGCTTGTTAATGTAAAAGGCAAATAATGGGCTAGTTAATGCAATAGAAAAGAAGAATACACCATCTAATGCACGATCAATGCTCTACTGCTTCAAATGAAATGAGTATGGTAATTATGGAAATGAGTTCATGAACCCAAAGGTTTATGATGATGATCAGTGTCAGTATCATCATATAATAAAAGAAAAAGGGAAATTTCATGCAATCAAGATTGTTGAATTGGGTTATGAGAATGAAATATTGAAAGGTACACTTATTATCCACTCTATAAAACCCAATGTATTATTTGGTTCTGGATAAAGAAACTATTTTATATCTAAGTGATTTTAAAAGGGTATTGAAATTCTAGCTCAATGATTAGATATTGAATTATTGGTAAAAAATCAAAATGGTATGATGCTTATATCTCAAATATAAAATTGATCATTGATTGATGTTTATAGGAATATTCTTCCTATAAATCTTGTGATTCTCCCTTTATTAGAATTTTATGTGATTCTATGAATGAGTTAGATTTCATTATATGACACCCATATAAATTTATGAGGAAGAAAAGTCACATTTAATATTCCAAATTATCCCATGCTTATTTATTGGTGTGATAATGAATAAAAACTTCCAATGGAAATTACTTTTATCTTGTGGGTCATAATTCCTATCAATTAAGGCTACTTATCATAGTTGTTTGGGGATAAAATCAGCATCGACGATATGCCTATTGTATGGGAGTATGTTTATTTAGTTCCACAATAGTTTCCTAGTCTTTCACCAAATCCTGTTGTTGATGTTTCAATAGAACTCATACATGGTGCTACACCTATCTTAATAACTCCATATAGAATAAACCCAACTAAGTTATAGGATTTTAAGAAGAAAGTCTAGGACAATATTGAAAGGGGATTTATTTAATCAATTATATCACATAGGGGTCAACGTTTTCTTGTTGTTAATAATAATGATAGATTAATTTTCCTATGTATTGAATATTGATAACTTAACAAAATCAATATCATAAAAAATTCTCCCCTTTACCATATTGGGGACTTGATTGATCAATTGTACAGAGCTCAATAAGTTTCTAATTTTGATTTTAATTTTGGATATCATCAATTGAGGTTCAAGATGGGGGTATACCCAAGACATCATTTCGTACAAGGTGTAAACACTATGAATATATAATGATGCGTTTTGGTCTTAATAATTCCCCCACTATCTTTATAGATTTAATGAAGATATTATTTAGAGATTACCTTGTTGAGTTTATGGTAGTCTTAATAGATGATATTATTATATATTAAAAGAGAAAGTAAGAGAATTAAGATCACTTGAGGATTGTACTGAAGACCCTATGAGATGATACACTTTATGAAAAATTTACCAATTGTCAATTTTGCCTATGTAAAGTTTCATTTTTGGGTCATATAATCTCAAGAGATGGTATATCTATTGATCTGTCAAAGACATAAGTTATTGAAAATTTTCCCTGATGAACCATGGTGAATGAGATCCATAGTTTTCTTGGTTTGTATGGATACGATCAATCATTTGTGGATACTTTTTAATGATTAAAAAATACAATCACAAAGTTAACTTGTAAGGGAGTGATGTTTATTTGGATAGATGAATGTGAGGAAAATTTCTAGGAGATGGAGATAAAGTTAGTGAGTGCACCAATTCATACATTACCATAAAATAGAGAAGTTTTTTAATATATAATTATTCATTGAATAAGGGATTGGGATGTTTTCTCATGCGGGGTGAAATGATGATATCTTATGACTGACGAAAATTGAAATAACATGAAAAAATTACCCAAATCATAATTTCGAATTAACTATGAATTTTTTTCATTAAATATATGAAGGAATTATCTTCACTGAGAAATGTGTAATATATGTTATAATAAAAAAAATTTAAAGTATATATTCATACAGAATTTTTTTAATATGTGTTATAGAATATGGGTGGAGATGATTAAAGATTATAACTTCTTAATACATTTACGCCCTAAATAACTAAACAAGGTGTTTGATTGTTTGAGTAGAACAGATCTTGCTAGATTATTTATGGCGAGGATCAAAAAAGACCCAATATTTTTGTATTTTTAAATTATGTATATTAAAATTTCAAATGAAGGGGAGAAGTCTTATCTTTCTCAAATAAGTGTTCATATATCTATCCATGTGTGAAAAAAGTGGAATGTAAGGATCATTTAGAACATAAAAATAAGGTGAGAAACATTCCTAAGGTGAACATTGATTATTATGGAATGATGAGGTTTAGGAATCATGTTCATCTCCCATCAATAACATTTTTAGAAGAAGGATATGATAGAGGAGGGTCATTGTTCATCATTCTCTATTTATCCTAGAATCATGAAGGTGTATATTGATCTGAATGAGTATTTATTTAGGAAAGGCATGAAGAGAGATATTGCATAGTATAGTTATCAGTTATTGCTATATAAAAAAAAATAAGGCTGAGAAATAAATGTTTAAGTGGATGATAAAACAATTTCCCATACTAGAATGAAAATGGGAAAAAATCACCATGGATTTTTATATTTGACTCCCCAAAATGTCTAACGGGAATAATGGTTTTTGGTTTGAATTCAACCACCTTACAAATCCATAACTCTTCATCACCATTAGAGGAGATTTATATTTGGATCGACTTTCCATGATATATATTAAGGAAGTGGTAAGGTTTCATGGCGTAAGATATTACATTGTATTTGATATGGATCTGAGGTTTATCTTCTTTTTCTAATGATGTCGTCAGTAAAATCAGGATATAGAGAAAAGTTTTAGCACAATATATTATCCTTGGAAAGATGATCAGTTTTAGAGGAACATTCAAACTCTATAAGACATGTTGATAGATTTATCTGTGGATTTCAAAGGTGGTTCGGATCATCACATTCCTTTGGTTTAATTTTCTTAAAACAATAGCTTTCACCCCAGCATTTGAATGTCTCTATATGAATCCCTCTATTGTAGGAATTTCAGAACACCAACATGATGGATTGAAGTTAGAGAATGAAATCAATTGATAATTGAACTAGATGAGGAAATAGTGTAGAATTTTATATCCATTCATTAGTATTTAAGGGTAGATAATAGTTAACAAAAGAGTTATGGTGAAATCATTGAAAATACCTAGACTTTTAAGTTATTGAAAAGGTTTTACTATGAATATATCCCTGGAAGTAGGTGATGATATTTGTAATTAAGGGAAAGCTGAGTCTTAGGTATATGTTCCCTTAAAAATTTATGATCATGTTGGGATAGAAGCTTATAGATTCACACTTCTAAAGGATAACTCTCAAGTTCATGATGTTTTCGATGTAAATATTGTGAGAAATTAAATACTTGATCTTTTATATTACAAAACTCATAGGTCATACTGATGGATAAATATCTCATTTATGAGGATCAACTAGTAGGGATTCTAGATCATAGAGAGAATGTTCTATGAAACAAGACCGCCAACCTAGTCAATGCTTTTTAGTGAAACCACCAATTTTAGGAAGCCATATGGGAACCCAAGGATATAATGAAACATATATCTCCTCATTTTCTTGTATTAAAGTAGTGAATATAGAGGTAAAACATCTTTTTAATAGTGGTATAATGTAACACCATGAGATTTTATGAATTTTTTCCAAATAAATTTAACTTCTTTATTATCTTTTGATACATGCAACATTAAGTTTAAGTGAACTGTTATATGATATGATATTATTATTATTTAATTTTATAACTTAGCCATTACATTAGAGAGTGTGAACAAGACTAATTAAATTATGTAAATTTATGCCTTACATAATTAAAAAATTAATTAATTGGTTATTAAATAGTTTTAAAATGAAAATAAAAATCGATTGAGAATAAGGTATTTATTTTTCAAAAAACTTTTTTTATTTGTGAAATGTGAATTTACCTAATAAATTAAATAGATATCTATTGGTGAATTATTTTAATGAAATTTTTATATTATATATTCAATAAAATGTTTTAACATTCATCTAATATTTTTACTTTGCATGGAATAATAATAAATCATGTTTTTCATTAAGAAATGTGTTTATCTAAAAAATAAATTTCACCATGTTTGTCACACTTATTTTAAAATTAATTTCTTCTACTTATAGATATTTCATTTGATAAAATGGATTAAAATTTTTTAATTAAGAGGTTCAAATTTGGTAAATAGGCCCCTTTTATTTTTTGTCATTATAAATAGTAACTGTAGTAAAATTTATCACTGCAGTAAAGGGTAAATAAGGTAAAACAAGGTTAAAACTAAGTGATAAGGCCATAATTTTTCATCTTAATTCTTATTGGATGAATGTAATTCTACCCTTATCACCTTATTATCTTCATTTATATGTTTGATTTTAATAACACTATGTAATTATGAGGTACAAACACTTTAAATTTTGGTTTAATTCCTTGGATTTGACCAAATATAAATTTATATTAATGAAATATAGGAATCTAGGGTGTCCATGGATTGTTAAGAGACCAAAACCTCAGCCGGTGGAATTAATAGTTGGGCCACATGGTTTTTAGAAACTATTCTGACTAGTTTTCACAGTTTCTAGTAACCGTGAAGGGTGTTTCAGTGAGCAGAAGTGGGCCATGTGGATTTCCCTAACCATGTGACTCAGGATGCATGACCATGTGATGTCACAATAATTTTTAATAGATCCAAGTATCAATTTTTTTGCATGGTTTCTTGTACATTGAGCACGACCTTTATGAGCTCCCTCTTTGGATAATAGATCACATATAGTTGGCCTATGGTTTTTACAATTGTAATTCCCCAACCCTAGAAGCTCGAATCCAGTGCATTAATTTATTACATTGGAATATATAAAATATTGGAATCCCATAGGAATGATCAGTTTACAAGTCTTGTAAAATTGATTACATACATGATTTTTACATTACAAATCAAAAAATAAAATGCAATATAGACAACCCTTTGAGAATTCCATTATTTTCCAAGATTAACATTGAATATCAATCATAATACACATCTTAGAATCCTGGGAAAATAAAACATAAGAAAGGGGGTAACTCAAATTCTCAGTAAGGTTAAGACTGCAACAGAATATATCAAAAAGAATCCTAAACTTTTAAGGAATGCTTTATAATTGAAAAACAAGCCTTTTAAAAATAACCACAAGCATAATATGGTAAGAATAAATAATCCCATATAAAATAATTACATGATCTAGAAAGCATAACCATAGATATGCTACTAGTCAAATAATCAAATTTAATATCAATAAATTATCTCATAATGAGGGAATACATAATTTTGTACATTTGAAGCATATCATCTATGATTCATTCCATGAATATAATACTCTTAAGGATTCACACCAAGAATCTAATAAATGGGTAAAAACCTTGTATAGTTTGTCTCATGAGACCTTATGATGCATCAAGGGGCTATAGAGGGACCCACTTGACACTTACTAAGTTAAATTCATTCCTCATATGAAATGGGTGAAACATAAACAAAATTAACATTCATATTGAAAAACTAGCACAAAAAATTTGAATAATTTAACAATAAATCAATAATAGTATCAAAATACCACATCCACAGTCAAACTAATTATAAACCCTCAAATATAATATGAGAGATTATACCATAAGAAATAAAACATAATCAAACATAAGATTTAACAAAGTATTATAACATAGGTTATGATACTATAATTAAATCCTTAGAAATTTATTTATAAATTTCGGTAGCGAAATTCCCCTTTTTTACTTTTAAATCATTTATTCAAAATACATACATTTCTAAAAAAAAATTACAAATGTGATTTTGAATCAATTTGTCCCATAACACTTTTAATAACTTGAGAGAAATTCAAAAATTAAAATTTTAAAAAATTCAAGTCCTTATAAATAAATTCATGAAACCCATCTTGAAAACATGGACATGTATGATAATGGTTTAAAAGAATAAATCCAAAAAAAATTAAAGTAATGTTTTAGTCAAAGAGTCCCTTAAACAAAACCTTAAAGGGATTCCTTTTGAAAAAAATTGAATGAACATCAAAATATAAAAAAAATTCCTTTATAATCCTTTTATATCCATATAAATAAATATGTATAATAGTACCAAGAATATTAAAATGGAGAAAAGATTAATTCTTTAAAAATTCAAATCGTCCCATACCAATTTTAACATTTAAATCATAATCAAATTAAAGGAATAATATTTATCAAAAAATTAAAAAAATTGATAATAAATAAATAAATTATATTATTTTTCAAAGGGTATGTATATATATCTCATAAAAAAGGTGGGAGTATAACATCAAACTATTACTCAATGAAAGTAGATTGAGACGTAGTCTGTTATTGATTTGGAAATTATTGAAATGTAAAACCCATGAAAGAGAGATTCATAAAGTGGATATGTAAAGACCCATAACATTAATTATAATGATCAAAGATTACATTCATGGTCATTATATTCACCACACAAAATAAACAATTGGTGAATATTTCATAAGTCTCACAGAAATAAAAGTGAGACTGAAAATTCCCTTAGTACTTGAGTAAAATTTGAATCATGAGATCCATAAAATAATTAAATCAATTGAAAATTTATATATAATTAAATAAATTAAATTAATAATATAACATTTCATAGGTCAGTATATACACCACATAAGATAAATTACTGGTGAATATAGAAATTATCTCCCAAATATAAAAAGTGAGATGAAATCCTCTTACCTTACATATGATTCCCTCCATACATGTCTGAAACTACTATATAATGGTTTTAAATATATTATTAACTTATAACCAGATGATAAGAATATTTATGATATCATATATTATTTATTTATTACCCATTTATTAATAATTCCATATTTATTCAATGTCTTGGGTAATAATCAATTTGTTTATCATATGTGGTTTGACATATTTCTCTATATCATATTACTTAGATCATGTTTTACTTAATTCCATAATTTAAAAAAATTATTTATATATCATATATATTCCATATATATATATAATATAGACATATGAAATGGAATACACCATTCATAGAGATGGTAGGCCATACATGCGCATGAACAATGTTTCTGTTTTCTTATCGTATTGAATGTAAGAAGGTAAATGACATATATGTGTATATATATATCATTATAGTATAATTAATATGTCATATATGTAATATTTATTCGTTATATACATTTTTATATTCATTATTGAATGGTTAATGTGGAATATGAATCTCATCGCATCCTGGAGATGGTAAGCCGTATGTACGCATGAGTGCTAGTATCCTTCCATAATGGTAAAAGGGGTTTGAAATTGGATGATATATTAATTATAAAGAGTAAATATCATATCATATTTTTTATTTACCTCAATTATATTCATCATTATACCTATCCAAATAAATTAGTGATGAAAAATATATTACACCACAATGTGGAGATAGAAAGTCATACATACGCACACATGGTGATATTATTTTTCTTAGTTTGTATAAAAGTGGAATATGGTTTTCTCATAATCATAATGAAATATGAGAATATATATGATACTGGATTTATTTATTTAGTATGGAAAAAAGGAATAGTATGTTGGATAAGAAAAGAACTTGGAAAGAGTGGGTAAAACAATTACCTCTTCTTCGTGTATCTCCTTTTTATTTTCACAAAAGGACTTCATAGGTTGGATTTATGCCCAAATTATGGCCACTAGGATGAATTGAGGGAAGTTGGAAGGAGAAATAGGAAAGGGTTTTTTTGACCCAAAGGGCTTTATAGGTGTTAATATAATAGAATGAGATGTTCCCTTTTAAATGAGAGAGGGGAACATTAAGAAACAATCAAAACATTAAATTAATATAAATTAATTTTCAATTAAAAATGGTTCTAAAGTCTGTAATTTATATTCTAAGATTAATATATTTCTAGATCCTCTAATCCAATAATTTTTAGACAAGTTTAGGTCACATTTTTTCCCTTATCTTTTGGATTTATACCTTATTTAAACCCTTTAACTCTTACGATGACAACTTGTCTTTTTATACTATTGGGTTAATACAGTTACTATAAAAATCCTAAATAACCCCAAATGGATATTTTATGACATATTTAACATTATTATAGTTATTTGGATGAATTATATATTTTTATTAATTTTATATCATTTAATAAAATATTATTTATTTTATAGTGTCATTTATGTCAATTATGATACTATTCAATATTTTTCATTTTAAAAATATCATAACAACATAATAGATTTTCATAAAAACTTCTAATATATAAATAACATATATTAGTTTTCTATAAAATTCTTGGATTCCATTTATTATGTCAATTTGTATTTATATTAATATTTTTAATCTCATTTACTTGATATTTCAATTGATTAAACAATCATTGCATCATTATTATGAAATCATTTATTTAAATTTTTTTTCTATTAAAATTTAAAATAAATTATCATGATGAAAATAAATTTATTATCTTTAAAATTACTATTTATAGTTGAATTTTTCTTTTGTATAACCCTATATTAAAAGTGATTTAGTTATTAAAAGTTTGAGTATGACATTTTTAACTTATCCTTAATTAAAAAAATAATAATTGTCATATTCTTAACCAAGTGGTTTAAAAGGGTTATAATTTCAAGAAAAGGTTTATTATGGTCGAAATAATACAATAAAATTAGAACATGTGTTACGGTAATTTTATTATATTATAATATTATTTTTACATTTAATTTCCTGATTTACCATTAACCGTGGTAAATAAAAATATATAAAAGTTTATATTCACCACATCCAAAATAAAAATTATGTTGATCCTATTAAAATCTAAATTTAATACTGATTACATCCATGTTTGTCTATTTTTTCCAAATTCAATTCACATAAGTGACTAAAGTACATTTAACACTAATCTTATAGATGTGGCGAGAAAGATAGTAAAAGAGACATTCAAAAGTTTAATAATTTTTTATATCTAATTTTAATATAAAAATTATTTCAATGAAATAAATTGAATTAATATATGTATTTTTGATCTTCTATGACTTTAAAACAATTTTAAAATATAATTTAACATTAATTATTATTTAGAAAAAAAATGCAGTTTTAAACAAAAATGTTGTGTTTTTCACCGTTCACAAAAAAATAAAACATATTAGAAAAATAACAAAAATTCACTATAAGATAATTTTGATATTAAAAATTTAAAAATGAAGTGTATATTGAACAATAAAATTTCTAAAATATCTATAATTTAGTTTTAAAATAGGCGTTCCGTTAAATAGTGGTAAAATTAACTTTTTACATTACTAACCTTTTTTGGGTATTTTTTTAAAAAATAATTTTTCATTTAGTGGGAACCATATAGAGGATTCACATCATCACACATATCAAACCCTGAAAACCACGAAATTCCAAATTCAAGATACAAAATTCAGCATTCAAAATTCAAAAAACAAAATTCAAATCAACCATCATCATCAACCTTGAGCCACAAACATCGAGTCGTGTACCAAACACAATCCAAAAACCATCACTCGTCAGGCGGAAAACTCAAAATAAGAGCATCTATGTCAGTCGGTCACGTCACTACATTCCACCACCATCAGTATCATCATCATCACTATTCTCATCGCTAGACCTTCCGCATCGATGTCCTCTTCATCGATGTCCACCACCACAACCGGAAAACCTATAAACAACAACATCATCGCCAGTGACATCCATTAGGAAAACATGCCACCATCGTGAACAACACAGTTAGTATCCATCATAATCAGCAATGAATAAAACCAACAACTATGGATGCAAACAGCTTCACTAATGACATTAAGGAAGAAAAACTGAACAAAATCCATTGAAGAAAAATCAATCCCCATTATTATTATCGTTTCCACAATTAAAAGTCACCATCTGCAAAGATAAAGAGTACTAGAGATATATTCATAGGAGAAATATTAAATAACATTGAAACTTGAGAATTACACTATAGTTCATGCAGCCTAGAAACTCCTACTGCTCCCCGAACACATCCCAAAGCCTCATTGGTATCCATCGCTCCTGACCGACCAAGAAGGGAGCAAAGGACCAGGAAGCCAGAGTAGGGAGGAGTGGAAGAGAAGGGGAAAGGGATAAAATAAACTATCATGAAGTGAGAAAGTGGATAAATAGGGATGAAACCCTAAGTGAAACCAGAATAAAGTTGTTGAATTAGATCCATTGAAAGAATTAACAAGTAATGAGATAGGGGAAACTAGGGCTAAAACCCTAGAAGAATGAATTGAAGAAGCTGGAACCAAGGATATTGATGGAATTCCACTGCAAGAAACTACCAAAACCTCCCATGTGGTCTTACTTACCATCGTTCCTGACCAATAATAGACTCATGCATGCTGGAGAAGACCGAAATAGCAATGGATTAAATCCCACAACAATAAGATCGGAATGAATAAGACAAAGCAAGAAGCTGAAACAATGGAAATAAGAGAATAGAGGATCAACACTGGAAGTAACATGCTCTAACATGATGAGTAAGATCCCATAGGAGAAGAATATCTATATATAGTGAGAGATCAAGGAGGGAGAGGAGGTATCCTTCCCATGATATAGTTTTTTATGCCTAAAATTATATTTTTTTATTATATAATTATCTACAAAATAGATAAGGTAAACGTTAAAATTATTTGTAATATACATAAATTTCATAATGTGGTGAATACTATTCAAAACCTCCAACATAATGACTAGTGTTAAAATAATAATATTCAATAGTATAGTGTAGTTCATTTAAGATATGTGTTGTGTGCATTGTAGGATATTGATGAAATTGTATTTATTTAAGAATAGACATACTGTAAAATCTTAAGGTGTTACATTTTCCCCTCATTCAATAAATTTCATCCTTGTAATTTGAAATATCACTTGAAAATCAATGGTTGATACTAGAAATTTTTTTGTGGGAAACCCACATCAGAAATAGGGTTAATGTGACCTCTATATTACAATATAGAAAAAGGAAGTATTAAGGTCACCCAAGTAAGACATAATAGGGTTACATGTACGAAAACATTGAAATGGAAGATAAATCTAACCATCAAGTTCTAATGGAGAGTGATAGAGAACATGATCAAGAGATAGTTAACTGTCATAGTAATAAATCTGTAATGATCTGAGGGACCATTTGATTTATCGGAAAAGAAAGTACTAGGGTAACATTTTTGGTTTTATGATTTTTCCCTAGAGTTGAAAATTTATTTTCTTCATAGAATCGGAACATAAGGAGACATACTTACTTGACAGGCAGAGTTTCCTTATTTATTCAATTTTTACCACAAATTCATCTTTTTTCCAAATTATGAGTGTTCAATGTGATTTTTTCATGCATGAATCACTAGATTCAACCTTTTCAAAATCACAAAATCAACAAAATATTAACTATCTATTTCTACTATCTTTATACATTAACCAAAATCAAAATGTTAGTACAAGATAAGATAATTCCCAAAAAGAATCTCTAAAATCAATAGTAAACCCAAATTTCAACATAGATTATTCAGCGAATAACTATCCTTGCTCAAAAATATTCTAGACTAAGATTTGAATAAAAAAATCTGAAGGATTTGATCATATAGTCTTCTAAATAACATCAATAACTTCTAATGTATTATACTAAAAATTTAATTTCTTAAATCTCATAATCTTTAAGGTTTTCTAACCATTTTTATAAATAACCTGAACCATAATAAGTCTATAATAAAATCATATTTGACTCAAAAATACAGTTCATCCTTTATTCCTCATAATATTCTTAATTAGGATTCTCAAAATAGTGAGCATTTTCTAAAATGACATTAATCATTTAATGAATATCATGACACCACATTTTTAATATAAAACATGTTAGGTTTAACCTAGGTTATTCATTTTCATCTTATATTCAAATACATTATAACTGTTTTTAATAAAAATATGAATTATCCTAAGCATATCCTTAGGGAGTGTCAAACCAAGTGCTCAGTAAGACTCGTTGTCGTGTATCATGTTATGACAAGTCAGGCCTAATTCACGTTGTCAGAGTTGTTACTTCTAGGTACATATGTGCTCGAACAATTTTTTCTTGTAGTATCCACACAAGGATGTATTTCTAGGAAGATCCACATAATCTATACCTTACCAAAATTCTAGTATGCTATTCTATAAATATCCTCAAAGTCTATCCTATCGTTATGTTCCTTAATCTATGTTTTCAAAATATAATTTACAAAGTTTTTTATAAACTCGTTCTAATACCAACTGTAATGCCCTGTCCCTAGAAGCCCAGAGCTACTGCATTACTTTATTACATTAGCATAGATAAAATATTTGAATCCCAAAGGAAAGATCAATTTAGCAGTCTTAGAAAATAGATTACATAAATGATCCTTACATTACAATTAATAACATAAAATACAACATAGATAATCCTTTTATTATTCCATTATTCTCCTATATGGACCCTGAATATCAATCATAATACACATATTGGAATCCTAGGAAAATAAAACATTAGAAATTGGTGAGATCAGATGCTCTGTAAGGGTAAACATACAACAGAATCTATCATAAACAATAATAAACATAGGAAAGTTGTATAACTGAAACAAAAGCCTTTTAAACATAATCATGAGCATAATATAGTAATAACAAATAAGACCATATGAAATAATCACATTATATAGAAATCATAACCAGGGATATTTTCCTAGTCGAATAATCACATGGAATATCAATAATTGATTTCATAATAGGGGAATTCATAATGCAGGACATCTGAAATGTATCATTGAGGATTCATTTCAAGAATTGAATAATATCAAGGATTCATTCCCAGAATCTAATAAATGATTAAAATACCAGTCTAGTTTGTCTCATGAGACCTACTGATGCATCAAGGGGCTATAGCGGGCCCCACCTGATACTTACTATGTCTAACACATTCCTCATATGAAATGGGTGAAACATAGACAACATAATCATTTTTATTGAAAAACTAGCATACAAAATGTGAATACTTTAACAATAAACCAATAATGGTATCAAAATATCACATCCACAATCAAGCTAATCCTAAACCCGTCAATATAATATGATAGATTGTATAATAAGAAATCAAACATAATTAAACATATGATTCAAAAACTTATGTTGACATATATGATAATACTATAATAAAATAATTTGAAATTTCTTTAGAGAGATCCCCCATTTTTACCTTGAAATCATTCATTCAAAATGCATACATTTATTAAAGAAAACATTTAAAAAAATATTTTGGAATAAAAGTATCTAGTAGAACATTGGTAATTTTTTAAATGTAAACCTCATGAAAGAGATATTGATAAAGTGGGTATGTAACGACCCATAAAATTAGGGATAATTATCATATAATACATTCTTGGGAATTATATTCACAACACAAAATAAATTATTAATGAATATTGCAGAAATATTACAGAAATAAAAGTGAGAGTGAGAATTCCATTATTAATGGAGTAATATTTAAATAATGAGATCCATGAAAAAATCACATCAATTTAAAATGTATAATATCATAAAATAAATAAAATTCATGATATTACATGTCGTAAGTTAGTATATACACCACATAAGATAAATTAGTGGGGAATATGGAAATTAACTCCAAGATATAAAGAGTGGGATGAAATCCCCGTACCTGAGGTCTGATTCCCTCTGTACATGTCCAGAACTCCTATATAGTGGTTTTTAATATATTATTAACTTATACCAAAATCGTAATAATATTTATGATACCATATATGATTTATTTATGACCCATTTATTAATAATTCCATGTTTAACCAACGTCACGGGTAATAATCACTTTGTTTATTGTATGTGTTTTGACTTATTATTCATGATCCTATTACTTAGACCATCATTTAATTACTTAAAAAATGTTAAAAAAAGATATATAATTAATATATATTCAGTATGTTTATATATATATATATAATATGAAATGGAATACACCATTCATGGAGATGGTAGGCCGTACGTATGCATGATTGTTGTTTCCATTTTCTTATCATATTGAATAAAAGAAGGTAAATGAAATATATGTATATATATATATCATTCCAGTAGAATTCTTATTTCATATCATTCATATTTATTATTTAAATACATTTTTATATTCATTCTGGAATGGTTAATGTTGAATATGAATCTCATCGTGTCATGGAGACGGTAAGATGTACGTACTCATGAGTGAAGATATCATTCCATAATGGAAAAATTTGTAATAAATTGGATGGTATATTAATTATAAAGAATCAATATCATGTCATATATATTATTTATCTCCATTATATTCATCATTACACCCATCCAAATAAAGTAGGGATGAAAATAAAATTACATGATAGCATGGAGATGGTAAGTCATACGTACGCACAAATTATGAGATTGTTTTTCATAGAAAGGATAAAAGGAGGAATATGGTTGTACCAAAATCATAATAAAATATTACCATATATATTACAATGGAGTCATTACTTTACTGTGGAAATAATGTAATGACCCAGAATTTTCATAATAAAAAATTCGCGGTTAATTGGGAATTTTCTTAGACCACACGTGTTGACGGCATGCGATTTCGAGGCCCGATGAGCCCAGAATTGAATTTCGAACATTCTTTAAGTACGCTTAAGTGAAAGTTTGAGCGGGAATTTCTAAATTTTTTACCGGTTCCCAGATCGGAAATCTGAGGGAACCGTTGAGTTCAGAATGCCGGGATTCTCTGAAGGGAGACTTAACATTGGCCGGCAAGGGCTGGGAGGAAGAGTTATGTTTCAGAGTTTTCTGAAAATAAATAAAATAATAAAAATAACTTAAACAAGTTATTTTTATACTTTCTGTACATTGAGAAATGGATGGAGATGCTACGAGGCGGAGACCAGCATCATTTATGACGCGTATTTTCGCAAGCGAAATGACACCATAATGATGACGCTACTTCATTAATGAAGCAGTGTGTTAACGCTTTTCCTCCTTTTTATTTCATTGATGCTTGGAGCACAGGGTTTGTACGAAAGGTTGTTTATCCCATAAACCAGTGACGAACTCCCTCTCCAACGATGAACGTCCAATACCGGCAAATCCTTCGACGCCCCCTCAAAGATCGGATCTGGAGGCTGACAAACGACGACGAACACCAACGATCGCAGATCGACAACGACATCCCAAACCCACAAGGGCGAGAGCTATGGTAGTGATTTCTAATGAGGTATGTGTTTTTTCCCTGTGTTTCCCCCCTGTCTTCTTATATCCAACGACAAATTAGGACCAACCAACAAATAGGATGATCTGCCATTCGAGCATTCTTGCGGGAGGGATTTGATGTGGATTTTAATCAGGTAGATTAATGATTGTAATATCTATTTTATGTTCCTAAATTTATAAACTCTAACGCGGAGGGTGCGGGCCGACACAAACAAGGCCCGAACCCTCCACAAATGTGGTTCTTGATGCGTTCTTCACGGGCAACAGATGAAGTTGCCGACAGCTTGAACCGGAGGATCCAGAGTTGATGGCAGCATCTGAGGAGGACCCCAGGTGCAGAAAGATCTGGAATCAAACCACTAGAGTGGACCCAGTGGCCCGCAGAAGGGGCCTCCAATGGCCCGCCTCGCTGGTCGCTCTGGAGAAGGCGGCGGCCCACGTCTGGGCCACCCGGTCGAAGAGGCGAGCTGCGGCCTGCCTACTGTGGCTGGTGGAAACGCGAGGCTCCCGTGCCACATGAGGAACTACAGCTTGCTCAATGGGCTTCTTTGGACCAAAGGGACACGACGGATCAATGTCACATCCTAGGTGAACGAACCAGCTGCATTTGGCAGCCGGTTTCCAGGCAGGTCGGGCGAACCCGGCCGAGCCAGACCCGTGAGCCGGGCCGGACCCGCCCAGTCGGGCCGGAGCCACCCAATTGGGTCGGATTTGTGAGTTGGGCCAGACCGGAAAACCGGGTCCGTCTGACCGAGTCGGACAGGACCTGGGCCCAACCGACCCCCTTTTCACATTTTTTCCTGTAACTTACAGATCATGCATTCGATTGACGTGCCATCTACGACACAGTTACCCTCTTGATGAGTCAGTCCTTTTGAGATACTCTATGTTAGTATTGGTGGGGTTTGACATATGGCTGGGTTGGATCGAGCTAGAATCCAACCAGGCCACTGAATACTAAAATGACCATAACTCGCAAACCGGGTGTCTGATTGACGGGCCATTTGTTGGGTTGAGACCTTCATGATGAGTCAGACCTTTTGACATGACCCAAGGAGGCATTTGTGGTTATTGAGACATGACAGATGTCTTGAGGAGCGGTTCTCCCAAGCGAGCTACGTACGGAACCCTACGGTTCTGGAACCCGAAGACTGTTGACTTTTGACTCGACTACCACCCAGTGGGAAGCACCTTTTTCCGTCTTAGCATACCCACAGTGGAGATCACTTTTGCGTGACTTGGAAGACCTGTGGTAAATGGTTTGGTGGCGTACCGTAGTTGGCTAGGACTAGTGGGGAGCACCTTTCTGTTACTTGGAAGACCCATGATACACAGTGTGGTGGTGTACCTAAGTTTTCTAGGGATAATGGGAAGCACCTCTTTGTGACTTGGCAGGCCAACTGAACTTGATGGGGCAGGAGTTCCCCAACAGTTGAAGAGTTTGAGTGTGATATTGAGGGTGAGACTATTATTACCCAAGAATATACCTGGTGTGAGCTATCTTATGTTTTATGCTATTGCTTCGTATGATGTTCAAGGATTATTATGTGTTCTTTTCTTTTTATTTTAAGGGTCCATACTCAGTTTCATTTTACCCACCCCCTGAACGAGCCTTGCCCATCAGTGTTGTGTTCTGTGCGGACAATTGACGTTACGACAGAGGCTTCGATGCACCAGGACCCAGAGGTGCTCAGTGAGACAGGACCATCCAAAACCACGACAGTAGACTAAACAGACTTGTACTAGGTAGTGTCCACTGATATCAGATGTTCCAGACGCACTAAATAGACTCCCAGTAGCTTCCCTACTCACACCATTAGGTGGGGTTACTTTAGACGACATCATAGATACTTTTTTACTTTACAGTTTTCGGTACTTTTTTTTGGGTTTGTATTTTGGCCCGTTTGTTCTGTTGTACTAGTAATATTTACTTTCAGTAGAGCTTGTTTCCCCTTTTTCGAGTTGTGGGTTTTGGCTGGCCGTGTGTGTGTGTATAGGTTTAGGAAAATTTCTCCCACTTACAGGTTTACGCCTTCGGCGCTAGTCTCCATCCCCTGGCCTATGGGAGGCGGGCTTGGGGTTGTCACGACACAGGCCCCAGGGGATGGGTCATGACAAAGTGGTATCAGAGTGCGGTCAGTACCCCCTCAATGACCGCTGGTCTATGTTTTTTTTGGAGCGACAATGTTAAGTGTTGCGAGTCCGAATTTCAAATTTGGGGGTCCAGTGTTGGTGCGGCAGCCGACGTATCCATACATCAGGACCTTGAATTCTTCTTTTCGACTCAATTCATGAAAACACTAGTTTCATAAGTGTCTACTTGATTTATTGAAAAAGAGTCATCTCACCATGTATAACTTTTGTCCATGGAACATCTTGTTCCCTTTCAACATGCCTCCACGAAGATAGTTAACTAGGATTCTTGTGAGGAATCAGGATGATGGTCCACCGAGCGATGAGGTGTCAGTGCTAGGACCACTTTTATAAATAGAACCTCTGAGTGGTGTACCATCAACACAACCACCTGTAGAGCATTATTTGTTACCATCCTTACCAGCGAACGATGCACACTGACTTAGTGTGGTGCATGAGTTCCAATGAAAGAGAACTCTGAGGCTTAGAGGTGAGACAGATCCCCAGGAAATCGGGGTTTGGCTGGGGTAGTTACGAGGGTGTTACGCTTAGTGGGGACACCGATAGACTAGATTAAAGTACTAACTACTAGCCTTCTTCAGGGCATGGTAGGGAGATGGTGGAGCTTGACACTCTAGAGTCAAGAGGAGACAACTCTTGCGTAGTCATACCTTGAGATCCTATGTAAATCAGAGTTCATTCTAGTGACCTTACGCTCAGTGTGTATCAAGAAGCTTCTGCACCCACAGCAGGGCAGCCTGGCAGTGGCTTAGTAATCGATAAAGGTTTGAGCATGGTGGTCCATAGGGTGGTGGACGTGGCAGGGAAGCACGTAGAGAATCTAGATTCGAGTGGAGGTTTGAGGCACTACCTCCACTACCCCCAGGTGGTCCACCAAGGGATCCGGGAGCTAGTGGATAGGGATGGGGCCAGCTCCAGGTGATGAAAGATTATGAAATTGGTTATCCAGAGATGATAGAGGTGCGATCTGTGTCTTCTCCACCATAGCTGTGGTTTGATAGAAACAGGTGTCAGTCACACTTTCCTCACTATGAACCTTGTTCGGTGCTTTGAGATACTGATAGAGCCGTTGGCTCGATCCTTACGGCTAGAGACTCCAGCAGGAGATGATTCGACGATTACGTACTGGTACCAGCAGTGTGAGCTCACTCTAGGAAGTGAAATATTTAGTTGGGATCTCCTAGTAGCAGCATCGAGGCCTTACGATATCATCTCAGGAATGGTCTGGTTATCCACATTCCTTGCTTAGATAGACTGTTTTAGGTGAACAGTGCGGTGTTTCCGCTTGGATGGAACCAGGTTTTCCTTTACCGGCGAGAAGGAAACTCTCACAGCGTAGGAAAAACTTTCTTGGAGGAGGATTCATTCAATCACGCAT
Source organism: Viscum album (assembly GCA_963277665.1). NCBI lineage: Eukaryota > Viridiplantae > Streptophyta > Magnoliopsida > Santalales > Viscaceae > Viscum > Viscum album. The sequence goes on from OY728143.1 coordinate 1,914,115,695, forward strand.
TAGTTGGCTAGCCTCACCCCCGGTGCAGTGGATGAGAAGAGTCCCAGCTTTCCTGTAGTGGTGGATGAGTTTGGAGATGTTCTACCTAAAGATGTTCTGGGACTACCTCCTCGTAGAGAGGTAGACTTCTACATCGACCTGTACCCTGGGACGAAAACGATATCCACACCATCATATCATATGTCTCTTGAGGATATTCACAAGATGAGGTTACAATTGGGGGGATTTCAAGAGGAGGGGTTCATAAGGCCCCATGTTTCTCCATGGGTAGCCCCAGTGTTGTTTTTCAAGAAGGAAGACGAGAGTTTGAGGTTGTGCATGGACTTCTGGTGCTTGAACCAAGTGACCCTGAAGAACAAGTATCCACTACTGAGAATTGATGACCACATTGACCAGCTAAAGAGAGTGAGGTGGTTCTCAAAGATAGACCTCAGATCATGCTATCAACAACATCGGGTGTGGGACAAGGACATACCGAAGACAAACTTCTGGGGCCGATACGTCCACTGTGAGTTTTAGTTATGCCTTTCGGTGTGACCAACACCCCAACAGTGTTCATGGGCCTCACGAATAGGATATTCCAGCCATACCTTGATCATTTTGTAATGGCCTTCATTGATGAAATCATGGTGTACTCAGCATCAGAGGAGGCGCACTCTACACATCTGCAGATAGTCTTGGACACACACCGAGAGCACCAGCTTAATGTAAGCTCTCTAAGTTCCAGTTCTGGATATGGGAAGTCCAATTTCTAAGACATGTCATCTCATAGGCTGGAGTTGTAGTTGATAAATCTAGGATAGTGGTAGTTCTTTCTTGGGAGCCACCAAGGAGCATGAATGTGGTGAAAAGATTCTTGGGGTTGGAAGGATACTATCAGAGGTTCGTTCCCAATTTCTCTAGTGTAGTAGCACCTTTATCAGCTTTGACATGGAAGGGACAACCTTTCGTGTGGATGGAGAGATGTAAGTAGAGCTTCCAGGAGCTGAGGAAGAGGTAGACTAGTGCACCCATCTTGATACTACCAGAGGAGGGTATTGGGTATGTAGTTTACTGTGATGCATCAGGAACCAGGCTAGGTTGTGTCCTAATACAGGAGCATGCAGTAATATCCTATGTCTCCCAGCAGTTAAGGGAGCATGAATAGAACTACATGACCCATGACCTAGAGTTTGTAGCAGTGGTCTTTTCCTTGAAGATGTGGTGGCACTACCTGATGGGTGAGCGGTTTATAGTTTACTCCGACCACATGAGTCTCAGGTATGTCTTCTCACAGAAGGACCTGAACCTGAGGTAGTGACGATGGATCGAGTTCCTCCAAGACTATGAGTTTGAGATATTCTATACTCCTGGGAAGGGGAACATGGTGGCAGATGCACTCAGAAGGAGGACTTGTTTGTAGTTGCTGGGAGAGGCATCAGAGTAGTTAGCAGCGATGCAGATATATTTCATGAATGATGGTAGAGTTTCCTACCTTTATTCGATGACTAGTACTTCCCCACTCTTTCAGTGAGTCAAGGAAGTAATGCTAGAAGATGGTGACTGCGTGACCCGATGTGCTCAGATATCCTCAGGACAGGCCCCTGATGGATTTTTGATAGGTGGAGAGCATGTCATCCTTTTCAGAGGGTGCACAGTGGTACCCGCGATGTTACAGGAGGAGGTGTTGCGGGAGTTTCATATGTCCTCTTTGGTGGTACATCCTGGAGTAGTGAATATGTACCATGACCTCCGACATCAGTACCAGTGGCCCGAGATAAAGAATGTAGTAGCCAAGTTTATTTCATGATGCCCACTTTCGAACAAGTGAAGACCGAGCATCAGGTTCTAGTGGGCTTGACCCAACTGATCATGGTGCCAGAGTGGAAATGGGATGATATCTCGATGGACATTGTGATGGGATTTCCACCGACATACAGAGGCCATGACTCCATCTGGGGGATTATTGACCGACTCACTAAGTCGACTCAATTCTTACCCATTCGGGAGAAGGTACCTGTAGAGGGATTAGGGCGCCTCTACGTCCAGGAGATAGTGTGGCTCCATGGGGTGCCTTCGATGATCATCTCAGATCATGACACACATTTTAAATCCCGGCTGTGGAAGGGATTATAGGAGGCTTTGAGGACTCAGCTGCACCAGTGTATAGACTTTCACCCACAGACCGATGGTTATACAGAGAGGACCATTCTGACCTTGGAGGACATGCTGGATGCCTATGTCCTAGACTTTGGATATAGTTGGGAGGACCATCTACCACTGGTGGAGTTCGCTTAAAACAACTGCTATCACTCAACCATTGGCATGACACCATTTGAGGCCCCATACAGGAGGCCTTGTAGAAATCCCAAAGGTTGGATGGACCTTGGGGAGTCGGCACTCATGGGTCCAGAGTTAGAACAGGCTACCACTAAAAAGGTGTAGGTCATCCAAGAGTGACTGCACAGAGCTGACAGAATTCCTTTGTAGATAGATGATAGTGAACTCTCAAGTTCCAGGAGGGGGCCATGTGTTCCTATGGGTCTCCCCTCGATGGGGAATATAGAGATTTTTCTGGGGCGACAAGCTATCAATGAGGTTCATCGGACCCTTATTAATCCTGCGGAGAGTAGACGAGGTGGTGTACCACTTGGATCTACCACCCCAGCTCGAGAAGGTGCATGACTTCTTCCATGTATCTCAGGTGAGGAAATACATGAATGAACATTCCCACATCATCGACCATGGTGAGATTGAGATAGACGATAGGGAAACTTTTGTGGAGTTCCCGGTGGAGATAGAGGATCGACAGGAGGGGGTCATGCATGGATGATCGATTCACCTAGGGCGCGTTTGTTGGCAGCACAGGAACCTCCAAGAGATCACATGGGAGAAGGAGGATCAGATTCATTCTTAGTACCCACATCTGTTTTTATAGCTTTTGTTTTGGGATTTCGGGGATGTGAATCCCCAAGGTGGGGAGAATGAAATAACCCAGAATTTTCAGTAAAAATTTTTCACAGTTAATTACGAATTTTATAAGACCACACGTGTTGATGTCATGAAATTCCTAGGCTCGATGAGCCCAGAATTTAATTTATATATTTAATTGACTACTCTTAAGTGAAAGAATGAGCGAGAATTTATAAATTTTGAACCAGTGTCCGGATCAAAAATATGAGGGCACAGTTGAGTTCAGAACACTAGGATTCACATAAGGGAGACTTAACTTTGGCTGGAAAGGGATGGGAGGAAGTGTTAGGTTTTAAGATTTTCAGGAAATAAATAAAATAAAAAAATAAAAAATAAATTTAACAACTTATTTTTATTCTTTTTGTCCATTCAGAAATGGATAGCGACACTGCAAGGCGGCAATGAGGTGATGACTGGGATCATTTATGACCCGTATCTCTACAAGTGTAACGACACCATAATGACGACGCTGCTTCATGAATCAGCGTGTTAACGCTCTCCTTCCTCTTTATTTTGTTGACGCTTGGAGCTTGGGGTTTGGATGAAAGGTTGTTTCTCCCACGAACCACTAATGAACTCCCTCTCCAATGACAGAAGTCCAATGCTGGCGGATCCTTCGACGCCCCCTCGAAGATCGGATCTGGAGGCTGATGAATAGTGATGAACACCAACGATCATGGATTGATGACGATATCCCGAACCCACGTAGAACAAATCTATGTAAACTATTGCTAATGAGGTAGGAATTTTTTTCTCTTAGTTTTCCTCCCTTGTTTTCATAGATCTAATGACGAACGCGGACTAGCCAACAAACATGCCGATCAGCAGTTCGAGAATTCTTGCGTGAGGGATTGGATGCAAGTTTTAATAAGGTAGATTAGTGATTGTAATATTTGGTTGATGTTCCCAATTTATAAATTCTAATGTGGAGGGTGAGGGCCGACAAAAACAAGGCCTAGACCCTCTGCAAATGTTATTCTTGATGCGTTCTTCATGGGAAACAAACAAAGTTGCCGACAGTGCAACTCGGAGGATCCAGCGCTAACGACGGCATCCTGGGAGGACCCTGATCGCAGAAAAATCTGGAATCGGGCCACCGGAGCGGACCTGGTGGACCACACAAGGGGCCGTCGGTGACCGACGGTGACGGCGACGATGGGCGTTGGCGGACTGCCTCACCGGCCGCTAAAGAGAAGGTGGCGGCCCACATCCGGGCCACCCGGTCGAAGCGGCGAGGCCTGGCCTGTCGACCGTGGCTGGTGGCGATGCGGCACACCCGCACCGCGTGAGGAACTGTGGCCCATTCTGTGGGCCAATTCCAATGGAAGGGACACGATAGCTCAATGCCGCGTCCCAGGTGATCCAATCGGCCGCATTCGGTGGCCGGTCTCCAGGCGGGCCAAGCGAACCCGGCAGGGCCGGGCCTGTGAGTCTGGCTGGACCCGCGAGCAGGACCCGCCCAATCATGCCGGACCCGCGAATTGGGTCGGACCCGCAAACTGGGCCGGACCCTCTAATTGGGCTAGACCCATGTTGGGCTGGGTAACTTCGTTCCGACCAGGTCAAACCAGAGCCGAGCCTAACCGGCCCCTTTTTCACGTTTTTTCCTGTAACTTGCAGACTAAACATCCGATTGACGAGCCGTCTGCGGCACTGTGACCCTACTTATGAGGCGGTCCATTAGGAATAGTCTATGTGAGTTTTTGTGTGGTTTGGTGTTTAGCCAGGTTGGTTCAAGCTAGAATCCAACCAGCCCCCTGGATACTAAAACACCCATAACTCGCAAACCGGGCATCTGATTGATGAGTCATTTTCGGTGTTGATATAGTCTTGACGAGGCAGACCTTTTGAAATTCACGAAGGAGAATTCTTGGTTGTTGAGACATGAAATATGGCTTTAGGAGAGGTTCTCCCAAGCGCGCTACATACGGAACCCTATGGTTGTATGGAACCCGAAGACTGATGACTTTTTACTCAACTATGGCCCAGTGGGAAGCACCTCTGTTTGACTTAGCAGACCCACGATGGGGAGCACTTATGTGTGAATTGGCAGACCCACGGTATGTGGTGTGGTGGTCTAACTCAGTTGGCTAGGAAAAGTGGGGAGCACCTTTTTATGACTTGGAAGACCCATGGTACGTGGTGTTGTGGTGTACCTAAGTAGTCTAGGGATAGTGGGAAGAACCTCTGTGTGACTTGGCAGGCCCACTAAACTCATTGGGTATAGGAGTTCCCCAGCAGCCGAGGCGTTCGAGAGTGAGACTAAGGGCGCGTCTATCATTACCAAAGAATATACTTGGTGTGAGATGTCTTATGTTTTGTGATATTGCTTCATGCTATATTTAAGGATTTTTTTGCATTCTTTCCTTTGGGGGGGGGGGTCCCTCCTGAGTTTCTTGTAACTCACCCCCTACACGGGCCATGCCCATGTGTGTCATGTCTCTTGCAGAAAATCGACATTACGATGGAGGATTTGGTGGACCAGGACTCAGAGGTGATCAGGGAGACAGGAATGTCTGACACCTCGATGGTGGACTCAGCAGCCTAGGACCAGGTGTATTCCATTGATATCAGACATTCCAGATGAACTACATCGACTCCCAGTAGCTTCACTACTCACGCCATCAGGTGGGGTTATTGCAGATGACATCCGAGCTACTTATTTACAATAAGGATTTCTGTACTTTTTGGTGTCTTTGTATCCTGGACCATTTGTTCTTTTGTACTAGTACTCTTTAATTTCAGTAGATCTTGTTTATCCTTTTTCCAGTTGTGGGTTTTGGTTGGGGGTGTGTGTGTGTACAGGTTCAGGAAAATGCCTCCCACTTGTAAGTTTATGCCTTCGGTGCTAGTCTCCAGCCCCTGGCCTATCGGATGTGGGCTTGTGGTAGTCACAGAATGGGTCTATAGGGACAGGTCATGACAAACAAAATTGGAATAGGAAGTAGAAGAATAAAAGAACTTTTAAAGGGTTGGTAAACCAATTATCTTTTCTTCGGGTATCTCCTTTTGATTTTCACAAATGGACTGCGTAGATTGGGTTTCTGCCCAAAGTATGGCCTTATGATAAAGTGAGGGAATATTGGGTGAGAAATTTCCATGTATTGGTTGATACAAAGGGATTTATAGGTGTGAATAAAATAGAAGGATAGTTTCCCTTTAATAATATAGGGGAGGGCCACTCTAGGAAACTATCAAAATATTAAATTAATATAAAGTAATTCTCAGTTATAAATGGATTAAAATTTAGCTTTTTAAATGATAAGATACATATATGTTGAAATATTCTCAAACAATAATTTTTAGACACATTTAGGTTATATTCTAACCCATATCTTTTGAATTTAACCCTTAGATAAACTCTTTAACACTTACCGTGACAACTTGTCTTTTTACACAATAGGGTTAATATAGTCACTATAAAATGCCAAAAGAACCCCAAAGGGAACATTTATGACATATTTAAAATTTCATTTTATATTTGGATGAATTATATATTTTTATAAACTTATTTTATTTAATTAAATATTATTTATTTTAAAGTATCATTTATGTCAATTTTGATACTATTCAATATTTATCTTTTTATAAATATCATAACAACATAATAACTTTTATCCAGCACTTATAATATATCATTAACATGTATAAGTTATCGAAATTTTTTTTGGATTTCATTAATTATGTCAATTTATATTTATTTTAATATTTTTAATGTCATTTATTTAAAATTTCTATTGATTAAACAAATACTGCATTATTATTATTCAAGCCATTAATTGAATTATTTATTCACTAAAAATTGATAATAAATTACAATGATTAATATAAATTTATTAGACTTGAATTGAATATTTATAGTCAAATTTATCTTTTGTGTAACCCTATATTAAAAAATATTTATTTATTAGAATTTTGAGTATGATATTATTAACTTATCTTAAAATAAAATATAATAATTGTCATATTCATACCAAAGTTGCATGAAAAGTTTATAACTTCATCCTATGGCTGATTAGGGTCTAACCTCACTCATAATACTTAATTATCACTACTGGGAATAGCTCCTATATCAAATCTTTATTCCCAATGGTTTAGAAAACCCGTTGGGAAAAAGAACCTATGCAAACCGTTTACTAGAACCGTTGGCATAGGCTATTTTATGGTGGGTTTTCCCAATGGTTTAAGAAAACCATTGGGAAAGAGATGTATTACCCACCATTTTTATTAACCGTTGGGAAATATTAGACCCAAATTGAGGCTCCATCCCTCGACACATTTCATGCCCGCGCGCTCCTCCCCTCCCGACCTCAACCTCCTCCCGGCCTTAGCCTCCGCCTCCCGGCGTCCACCTCCTGACATCTGCCTCCTGGCCTCCACCTCCCGGCCTCTGCCTCATGGACTTCGCCTCCACCTCTTCCTCCCAGCCCCCTCCCTCTCCTCCAGCGACGTTCCCCTTCCCCTCTCATCTCCTTCTCTGAAGACGACGTCCCCCTCCCCTCTCAGCTCCTAGTGACGTTCCCCCTCCCATCTCATCTCCCTCTCTTGGAAACATCCGAGTTAAATCTCTTACTACGACATCCCTCGACCCCTCTCCAGTCGCACGCGAGACCCCCCATGGCCAAAAACCCTACAGGACGTCCCCCTCTCCCATCTCCCTCTCCTCCCTCCTAGGCAATAAGATTTTTGGGGTCGACCCCTTCCCCCCAAGAGCTAGATTAACTATGGTGGAGTCGAATCTGGGTGGCTTTCAGCTTTAGCTGATTGGGAGGTCTCAGCCTTTGCTTTGGGGAGCTTTTTCATCTATTGGTACTACTGTAATGGGTGCAATGTCTGCGTTTTCCCTACAGTTTTGGTGTCTAATTTTTTCCGCTGTAAAAAATGAATTTGATGATGTTTTAGTGTTGTTTAATCCACAAATATCATTTCTGTTATATCTGCAATGATCATTATAGGCCACGATATGTGTCTTTGAAGATGGGATAATGTGTGTAGAGCTCTTGGATGCTACAGAAACTCAACAGTGTTCATTGTGGGAGAGAACCCTATAAACTCATCAGGGATGCTATGGATAGATGCCTCACATGTCACGAAGTTGGTCGGGGGATGTTTATGGGTTTGTCTCCATGACTCCGATCTTACCTTAATTTATTTTTGAGAAATTTTATACAATGGAATAGAACATAATTGAATGTTTGAGTTATGGTGAAATGAAATGGTTTTATTATACTCAGTGCTCGATTGAGCATCAATTTACTGGCTCGACCTCAAGCTTGATCGAGCTACTCAATTAGGCTCGACATGTTTTGATTAAGATGATTTATAATAATTTTAATTAAAAAATCTTGTTTGAATTCGAGCTCGATCTTGAAATTAAATTAACATATATTTAATAAAAATAACATGTTAAAATATTAGATGTTCAATTAGCCTTTGAGACTGACTTGATTGTGTTATTATAATACTGAATTCAGCTTCACTTCTGCTAGCTTGAGCTTGAAAAAATCTGAACCAAATTCAAGTATTTGTCGAGCGAGTCCAATTATATTGCGAGGAATCAAGGTTGTTTACAAACCTAATTTAGAGGGTCAATGAAATATGACATTGGATGACTTGGGATTTCATTATCAGTCATTTCATTCCCTCATTAAAAAAACTTCCAGACAACTATTTTATCTAATAAATTCTTCTCTGTCATTATTTTCTATCCATTTTAATCATTGTCCCCATTTGTTACAGAATGTGATGGAACTGGCGAACCCAACAACATAGAACCTCAGATAAGGCCCTCTAATTCCTTCAATAACTCCCCTCCTATTATAATTGTTTCTTAATTTTGGTTTGGGATTTTTTGATGTTTGACTGCTTAAATATACGCATGGTTTTGTAGTCAATCTCGGATTGCGGTGCGATGTGGCGGGGTTCAAGCAGGGTTATGTGCACAATCTGCAACTCTACTAACATAGAATAGGTGAATATTCAATGGATAAGTGTACTAGTATGGTGTTTCCAACAACGTGCTATATAAAACCATAATGAAAAATGAAGAGATTATTAAATGGAACTGTAACACCCCAGGTAAATAAAGAATAGATATTTTCATATTTATCCATATTTGTGAATAAAGTAATAATATTACTCTAAAGGGATGCTATGTTCGATATCGTACCCGATACACAACAAAGAGTTTCATTGAAATCTTACGAGGCACTCTAATAATAAAATAATATTATTTTAAATGGTAGTTAACATGTAGCCGTTTTATTGGAGGAAATGGATATAAATAACTAAAATATGATTATATATGTTTTTAAATGTTTTTAGATATATCCAATAAAAGATAAAGGCTTAAAATACAGAAAGAATTCAATTTTAGGCGTATATGCCCTAGTTCTCACTAAAGGTTCACTTATCGCCTTTTGATGATGAACCGTCATTAAATATAGTTTTGTTCACTCTTATACATTCTATTGGACCAAATAAAAATCTTCTTAAGAATTGGGACATCAAAATTTACTTTGTGTAAATTTTTGGTATCTTTCCAATAAAGTTCATTTTTTTAATGAATAGTGTAAAATGTTGTATTTTAATTCAAAACCTCTTTTTAATCTAATTTATTTATATGATTATATTATCTTTTGAATTGGTTTTAAAGTGAAATTAGAATATATTTTTACCATTTAATCCAACGGTGGTCATTGGAATCAATTTCACTTTGAAATTAGACTTAAACTGGTGTCAATCTTTTGATACTTATTGTTTTATAAAAACACGCTATTTTCTCTGACAGTGGGAATTAATTATTAAATTAATTAATGTGACTTATATGTTTTGAATTTTGTAAAATAGACTTCATTTTTGAATTCTGAATATCAAAAATAGCTTAGGGTGAATTTTTGGTAATTTTCTGAAAAACATCAATTTTTGATGAATAGTGAAACCACTAAGTGGTACTTATAAAAACTGATTTTCCGTTTAAATGAAATTTTTCCACCATTGTGTTTTTAATTTCAAAAATCCGACATACATGGTTTTCATTAAGAAGTAAAATGTGGTTCAATGGGATAAAAATAATTTTTTGGTGAATAGTAACTAATTAAGTTTTTAATCGCGATTAGAGGTAATTAGTGTAGTTTAATGTAAAAATAATGTTTTAATAATATGAAATGAACTTGACACATGTCTTACCCTCATTGGTTGTGTCATGGCCGACCAATACAAGCCACGGTTCAACTTGGGGACCCCATGTATCCAATTTGGTTGGGAAATTACATAAATAACTTTTTATTTAATGTAAAAGTAAAAATGACACAAACATAATATGTTTTACGAAAACAATTTTTACATGGGGTTATAAAGATCCGATTTTCGATTATAAATAGTCATTGGAAAGATAAAAAGATTTCCTAAATCATAGTATTTTTTATTATTTTTAGACATTAAATAAATTAAATTATTTATGACATCATGATGATGCAGCGATGAACTCATTATTTAACGATTTAAATAAAATAGAAAGATAATGTAAAATCTACAACCTACACATGGCCAAAACCAATTGGATGAGTGGATTTAGAAGCCTTATCACCTTATCCACGAATTATATCAATGTGGGACCTTTTAAAACTGAAAAAAAATTCAAATAAAGTAATATTTCTTTACTTTCCAAAAGTGCCCCTCCTCTCCTCTTATAAAAGGCCCCCACCTCTACCTCATTTCACACACTCCTCAAGCCTTTGGCTCGGAAAACCCCTGCCCATTTACTCTCTCCACATCCCTCTCCTCATTCTAGAGGATTCCCTTTGGGCAGAATCCTTTCAAAGGAAGCCTTTAGGCTCAAATCAAAAGGCGTTACACTTTTAAAGGTAATTCATTCTCTCATGTTCATTTGTTTTATTTTGCTTATCCAACCCCCTAAACTCTTTTTATTTACTTCTTTTGTAACAAAACCAGTATCTTAAATATACTAGGATGTTGTTATAAGATTTATTTCAGCTACACTCTCACAAAACTACATCAAATGGTTAAAGAACATACGGTTTCCGTGGATGGCGAAATTCTGCCTCCCGAAACGATGATTGTTCAATACTCATTTAACACCTTCAAAGGTGGCCATTATGATGTCACTATTTTTATATATGATATATAATATGTTTATGTTTTCCTTAATCTTATGTTTTTTTTCTTTTTGGGCATACCTTTATGTTTTCCATTATGGGTAAACGCGATATATTCATTTAAGGAAGTGCGGACTACCGCCCCCTCAAAGTGATTTGATTCGTTAAATACCATATGTGGGACGTATAAAAGATGGAACTATGATATTATATATGACATTATACTGGAATTATAATATACCTTTATATCATTATTATTCCATTCTATAAAATACGAAATAGAAATGAAAGTAGCGTTCATGCGTACGTACGACTTACCGTCTCCATGAACGGTGCATTTCATTTCATACCTCTAAATGATTATGTAATGTTATAAATGCATGCATGTACTGGATATATATGACATCTACATCATGAATAAAATTCTGGATATAATAAACATTTGGCCACACGAACAACATGTAATTGTAAGAATTCCACTTTTGACTTAAGAACCAAATATCGGCAAAACAAATATTATTAACTTAAATGATTACATAATGTTTATGACATGGTAATAAGTGATATAAAAGAAATAATGAACTTGAAAAAGGTTATTAAGGAAGTATAAATTAACTCAAGTTTATTATTCGGAAGATTAAATAACGATCGAGTCAAGTCAGACCCGAGGTAAGGGATCCTACTCCACTCTTTCTTTTTAAGTACACTCTTTTATGCCTTTCCTTTTAAAACTCATATTTCTTGTTACTGGGATATTATTTTATATTACTCTTACTGTAATTTTTATGTTCATGTGATGAGAGACCCTATTCTCTCTCATCAATCCTTTTTGGAAGTTTTAAGTGGTGTCGTTAGGCTGCCGAGTTTTCGTAAGGGATTTTTCATCTCACTTTTATTCCCGTGAGATTTATGATACATTTGCCAAAATTTCCTTTTAGTGGTGTATGTACTGCCCATTATTCTACTCTTTATGTAATATACTTTCGTTTATGAGTATTTACATCAATTATGTATTGTCTTTCTTTCATGGGGTGTATGTTTTGAAAGATACCCAAGTCGGTAAGGGAACCTTTCACCCTCCTCTTTTTAAAAAGACTTTGTTTTGTTGGGTCGTTTAATTTACATATTGTTATGTTGGGATATGTTCTCAGGTATCCTTATTGATTTAAATTTTATGTCCAAGTGATGAGATACACTTTTTATCTCTCATCAAATCATTTTGATGTGACGCCGTTAGGCTGTCAAGGGAACTTCTTAACCCAATTTCGATTTCTTTGGGTTCAACATGTAGTTATTGAATATGTCATATTTTGAATATGTGTGAATGACCTTTTATTGTTTTACACTTAATATCCACTTATATTGGGTGTATTTATATTTTTCACACATATTTTTGAGATTGATTTGTCCTTAATCTAAGGATACCTTCTTTATAAGGGATTTCATCACATTTGACATTTCTATTGAGAGTTCATTGTTGTTATGCACCAATTCACTATTATATGGTGTATATACTATCCTTTGGAATATTATATCATGAATCCATTTATTCTCATGATATTATAAAGTTCTGACTAAATGTTATTCCTCAATTATTGTATTCAAGTGTCTCTAATTTTGGTAAAACCCCTTTAACCAAAATATCGCTTTAAATGTTTTAATTATTTGTTCTTATTAATATCCATGTTTTCAAAATGGTTTTAAGGATTTATTTATATGGATATCAATGGTTTAAAATTTTAAGCTTCAAGGTGGTATGGGACACTTTGATTCAGAAATCTCTTTATTAAATGTTTTAAATGGTTTTGGAAATGGTTTCTTTTTGAATGGATTCATTATTTCAACATACTAAAATGTTATATTGTGATTGAAATGTGGAAATGTTATGTTTTCTTTATGCATGATTTATGTGATACATTTATGTTATGGTTCTTGGGCATTGTTATGAAAACGGGTGGTTCCGTGATAAACTAAGGGCGGGTGAGCCCGATATAGCTCTCCAATGCATTGGGTAACGCGAAGGAGTGACACGTTAAGGTTTCTCCGAAGAGATTTAGAGAATATACTATGATGGGTATTCCAAATGTAACCAAGAGGGTTACTCCCTATGTAAGAATGTTATGAATGCCTCATGTTACCTTTATGTCTTATGATTTCTATGATTTATTCATGATTTGATGAGGTAGGTTAAAGTGCCTATGTTTTATAGGTAAATTATGATTTCATTCTTATGTATATATGAACCCATGTTTCCTTTCCATATTTTTTATATCCATTACTGAGCTTTTTATTCTCATCCCATGTCTTTGAAATGTTTTTCACAGGTCAAGGGAAAGGTACGTGATGTGATGATAGTGTCAAGGATGTGTCAAGAGAGAATCCATGTTTTATTTTCAATATGTTTCCTTTGATGGGAAGAATGAATAATGTCTTTTATGTAACCACTTTTTTTAAATGTGGAATTTAATGCAAGTTTTATGATCTAATTATCTAAAACTCTAAACCTGAAAAGATCCTCAATGTGTAATCTTGTATTAACACAGGATTAAGTAAGGTTTAAGGCCGGGGTCTTATAGTTGGTATCAGAGGTCGGTTTAGATAACTTTAGAGGTTAGGGTATTTTTTAAGCATAAGTGACAATTACCATAATGGTTAGGATTTCATAAAGAGTCTTAGTTTTAGATAAAGTGAATGAGTAAGTATATCTTAGTGTTTATCTTACTCATTAGTACATGATGGTTTTGTTGATATACTCACACTGACCGTTTTGGTTTTAGTAAATGGCTGGATCTAGCAGGCACCAAAGTAACAGTGGATGTGAAGGAAACTGTGACAGTTTTTTGAGAAAGAAACTGAATGATATGGGAGCTGCAATGAGAACTCCTGTGATTATCCTCAACCAACTATCTGGAGTCATGATTGACCACATAAACCTTGGAGATTTCTCTAAGGCATCATATATGCAAGAAACAAATCCCTATGGAAGTACAGGTAATAATCATAAAGGTAAGTGTGTTCAAAAACCTATGTGTCAAAGATGTGGATAGAAACACCTAGGAAAATGTTTCAAAGGGATAGAAATATGTTATAGATGTTGAAATGAAGGTCATAAAGCAAGAACCTGCCATGGAAAAAGGAAGCATCCAGTTGACTCGAGGAAAGGGAAAGAAGTTCTTTCTAAGGGATCAATTGAATGTTTTAAATGTGGTGTGCATGGTCATTATGCAAACACATGTCCTATGAAGAAGTTTAGTGAATGGGGTCACCAAGAGCGTACCAATATTCGTTTACCAATACCTAATGCCATTCCGATTGAGGATGAAGAAACTGACAATGACCAATCAAAGGTATGTACTATTTCATGACTATTGTTTTCCTATTTTGGAATCTTAGGATATGATTCATGATTTTGTTTGTAGGAAAGAGGTATTTCGGAATAAGTTGGAAAGGAATGGATAATGGATCATGAAGAATGTTGAATGAGTAAGATGTCAACATATAAGGGCTTCAAGAGTTATGGTGAAATTCTTAAGAGTATTAAGTCTCTTTTGATGATGGGGTTACATTAGAAGACTTTTTATATTATGTGTAACCCTGATGTTTAATATAGGAAAATTTTATCCAAGTAATAGTTATCTTTTCTTTTGTGGACATAGTTATAAAGAACCATTTCGGTTTATATGATCCTTACTTTTGAGGAAATTATGGGTTACTATATGTTATGATAAAATTGAGGTTAAATTATGTTATGGTTATTTTTGATGATTTTATCCCTTTTTGGGGAATGATTTGAGAATTATATAGTTTTGGAAAAAGGACAACACATAGACCATGTGACTACCCGTCGCATCGGACAAAGCTGCGGGAATCAAACCCACAACCAAAGTGCGACTGGTATTTATCGCCTACCACTGGAGTACGTGAAGTCCCTGGTTAGTTTGACTGATTCTTTTTAGTTATATGATTTTATGAATTAAGATTAAGTTGATTTTGGGTTATTTATGAAAATTAATAACCTATCATGGAGGATATGTGATTAGGATAATTACTTTTCAATGCGAGACTTTAGGGGCGACTAATGTTGTTTGGAGACAAATGTTACGATTTAACTTGGAAGACTATGTGACTAAATCCTTCAAATATTTGGGTTTCAATCTTATATTGGTTCACTTTGAAGAATTTTATAGGCAAATTATTTATCGGATGGTCCTCGTTGAACTTTGGGTTTTGTTGGACAAATTATGGAGATTAAGAATAGATTTTCTTTTTATAAGGGGTTATCCTTTTCTGGATTATATGATCTTGTACTAGCATTTTTGGTTTTGGTTTTGGTTAAAGTCTAAAGACATGGGATGTATATAGTTCTCTTTTGTGGATTAGGTGATTCTCTAGAAGTTGATTATAGTACTCTTAATGTGAACAAGTCTTCCTAAATACTCATCTTTTGGAGAAAATACGAGTTTTTGTAAAAGTTGAAAGTCAACATGATAAGTGATTATGTTTCCTTATGAATAAATTACTCAATAAAAAGTAACTTAAAACAAAAATGTTGTCTATTAACTTTTCCTACTGGGGAATTGAATACCGTTTAACCCATCACAAGTTTGTGATTTTCTTGTGGTTAACTTTCTCCTAAACATGTTTTATATCACTCTTCATCAGAACATGACCCTATGTTTTCTCCTCCATGTCCATGTTTTCATACTTGGAATCCCAGTATGGGTTAACTCGGGTGACCTTTGTACTTATCTTTCTTTATTTTAAAGTGATTGTTTTACCGACTCTTCTTCCGATGTGGGACTTTCAAGGATGTTACCAAGCCCAATTTTAAAATTGCGAGGACGCAATTCCCAACAGGGGGGAAGGAAGTAACACCCCAGGTAAATAAAGAATAGACATTTTCATATTTATCCATATCTGTGAATAAATTAATAATATTACTTTAAAGGGTTTCTATGTTCGATAGCGTACCCGATACACAACAAAGAGTTTCATTGAAATCTTACGTTGCACTCTAATAATAAAATAATATTATTTAAAATGGTAGTTAACATGTAGCCGTTGTATTGGCGGGAATGGATAGAAATAACTAAAATATGATTATATATGTTTTTAAATGTTTTTAGATATATCCAATAAAATATAAAGGCTTAAAATACAGAAAGAATTAAATTTTAGGCGTATATGCCCTAGTTCTCACTAAAGGTTCACTTATCGCCTTTTGATGGAGAACTGTCATTAAATATAGTTTTGTTCAATCTTATACATTCTATTGGACCAAATAAAACTCTTCTTAATAATTGGGACATCAAAATTTACTTTGTGTAAATTTTTGGTATCTTTCCAATAAAGTTCATTTTTTTAATGAATAGTGGAAAATGTTGTATTTTAATTCAAATCCTCTTTTTAATCTAATTTATTTATCTGATTATATTATCTTTTGAACTGTTTTTAAAGTGAAATTAGAATATATTTTTACCATTTAATCCAATGGTGGTCATTGGAATCAATTTCACTATGAAATTAGACTTAAACTGGTGTCAATCTTTTGATACTTATTGTTTTATAAAAACACGCTATTTGCTCTGACAGCGGGAATTAATTATTAAATTAATTAATTTGACTTATATGTTTTGAATTTTGTAAAATAGACTTTATTTTTGAATTCGGAATATCAAAAATAGCTTAGGGTGAATTTTTGGTAATTTTTTGAAAAACTTCAATTTTTGATGAATAGTGAAACCACTAAGTGGTACTTATAAAAACTGATTTTCCATTTAAATGAAATTTTGCCACCATTGTGTTTTGAATTTCAAAAATCCGAAATAATTGGTTTTCATTAAGAAGTAAAATGTGGTTCAATGGGATAAAAATAATTTTTTTTGGTGAATAGTAACTAATTAAGTTTTTAATCGCGATTAGAGGTAATTAGTGTAGTTTAAGGTAAAAATAATGTTTTAATAATATGAAATGAACTTGACACATGTCATACCCTCATTGGTTGTGTCATGGCCGACCAATACAAGCCATGGGTCAACTTGGGGACCCCATGGATCCACTTTGGATGGGAAATGACATAAATAACTTTTTATTTAATGTAAAAGTAAAAATGACACAAACATAATATGTTTTACGAAAACAATTTTTACATGGGGTTATAAAGATCCGATTTTCGATTATAAATAGTAATTGGAAAGCTAAAAAGATTTCCTACATCATAGTATTTTTTTTATAATTTTTAGACATTAAATAAATTAAATTATTTATGACAGCATGATGATGCAGTGATGACCTCATTATTTAACGATTTAAATAAAATGGAAAGATAATGTAAAATATACAACCTACACATAGCCAAAACCAATTGTATGAGTGGATTTCAAAGCCTTATCACATTATCCACGAATTATATCAATGTGGGACCTTTTAAAACCGAAACACATTTTCAAATAAAGTAATATTTCTTTACTTTCCAAAAGTGCCCCTCCTCTCCTCTTATAAAAGGCCCCCACCTCTACCTCATTTCACACACTCCTAAAGCCTTTTGATCGGCCAAAACCTGCCCATTTACTCTCTCCACATCCCTTGCCTCATCCTAGAGGATTCCATTTGGGCAGAATCCTTTCAAAGGAAGCCTTTAGGCTCAAATCAAAAGGAGTTACACTTTTAAAGGTAATTCATTCTCTGATGTTCATTTGTTTTATTTTGGTTCTCCAACCCCCTAAAATCTTTTTATTTACTTCTTTTGTAACAACACCAGTGTCTTCCAAATACTAGGATGTTGTTATACAATTTATTCGAGCTACACTCTCACACAACTACATCAAATGGTTAAAGAACATACGGTTTCCGTGGATGGTGAAATTCTGCCTCCCGAAACGATGATTGTTCAATACTCATTTAACACCTTCAAAGGTGGCCATTATGATGTCACTATTTTTATATATGATATATAATATGTTTATGTTTTCCTTAAGCTTATGTTTTTTTCATTTTGGGAATACCTTTATGGTTTCCATTATGGGTAAACACGATATCTTCATTTAAGGAAGTGCGGACTACCGACCCCTCAAAGTGATTGATTCGTTAAATACCATATTTGGGACTTATAAAAGATGGAACTATGATATTATATATGATATTATACTGGAATTATAGTATACCTTTATATCATTATTATTCCATTCTATAAAATACGAAATAGGAATGAAAGTACCGTTCATGCATACGTACGGCTTACCGTCTCCATGAACAGTGCATTTCATTTCTTACCTCTAAATGATTATGTAATGTTATAAATTCATGAATGTACTGGATATATATTACATATACATCATGAATACAATTCTGGATATAATAAACATTTGGCCACACGAACAACATGTAATTGTAAGAAGTCCACTTTCGACTAAAGAACCAAATATCGGCAAAACAAATATTATTAACTTAAATGATTACATAATGTTTATGACATGGTAATAAGTGATATAAAAGAAATAATGAACTTGAAAAAGGTTCTTAAGGAATTAGAAATTAACTCAAGTTTATTATTCAGGAGATTAAAGAACAATCGAGTCAAGTCGTACCCGAGGTAAGGGATCCTACTCCACTCTTTCTTTTTAAGTACACTCTTTTATGCCTTTCCTTTTAAAACTCATATTTCTTATTATTGGGATATTATTTTATATTACTCTTACTTTAATTTTTATGTTCATGTGATGAGAGACCCTATTCTCTCTCATCAATCCTTTTTGGAAGTTTTAAGTGGCGCCGTTAGGTTGCCGAGTTTTCGTAAGGGATTTTTCATCTCACTTTTATTCCCGTGAGATTTATGCTACATTTGCCACAATTTCCTTTTAGTGGTGTATGTACTGCCCATTATTCTACTCTTTGTGTAATATACTTTCGTTTATGAGTATTTAAATCAATTATTTATTGTCCTTCTTTCATGGGGTGTATGTTTTGAAAGATACCCAAGTCGGTAAGGGAACCTTTCACCCTCCTCTTTTTAAAAAGACTTTGTTTTGTTGGGTCTTTTAATTTACATATTGTTATGTTGGGATATGTTCTCATATATCCTTATTGATGTAAATTTTATGTCCAAGTGATGAGATATGCTTTTTATCTCTCATCAACTCATTTTGATGTGACGTCGTTAGGCTGTCAAGGGAACTTCTTAACCCAATTTCGATTTCTTTGGGTTCAACATGTATTTAATGAATATGTCATATTTTGAATATGTGTGAATGACCTTTTATTATTTTACACTTAATATACACTTATATTGGGTGTATTTATATTTGTCACACATATTTTTGAGATTGATTTGTCCTTAATCTAAGGATACCTTCTTTATAAGGGATTTCATCACATTTGACATTTCTATTGAGAGTTCATTGTTGTTATGCACCAATTCACTCTTATATGGTGTATATACTATTCTTTGGAGTATTATATCATGAATCCATTTATTCTCATGATATTATAAAGTTATGACTAAATGTTATTCCTCAATTATTGTATTCAAGTGTCTCTAATTTTGGTAAAACCCCTTTAACCAAAATATCGCTTTAAATGATTTAATTATTTGTTCTTATTAATATCCATGTTTTCAAAATGGTTTTAAGGATTTATTTTTATGGATATTAATGGTTTAAAATTTTAATCTTCAAGGTGGTATGGGACACTTTGATTCAAAAATCTCTTTATTAAATGTTTTAAATGGTTTTGGAAATGGTTTCTTTTTGAATGGATTCATTATTTCAACATACTAAAATGTTATATTGAGATTGAAATGTGGAAATGTTATGTTTCCTTTATGCATGTTTTATGTGATACATTTATGTTATGGTTCTTGGGAATTGTTATGAAAACGGGTGGTTCCGTGACAAACTAAGGGCGGTTGAGCCCGATATAGCTCTCCAATGCATTGGGTAATGCGAAGGAGTGAAACTTTAAGGTTTCTCCGAAGAAATTTAGGGAATATACTGTGATGGGTATTCCAAACATAACCAAGTGGGTTACTCCCGACGTAAGAATGTTATGAATGCCTCAAGTTACCTTTATGTCTTATGATTTCTATGATTTATTCATGATTTGATGAGGTAGGTTAAAGTGCCTATGTTTTATGGGTAAATTATTATTTCATTATTATGTATATATGAACTCATGTTTCCTTTCCATATTTTTTATATCCCTTACTGAGATTTTTATTCTCATCCCAAGTTTTTTAAATGTTTTTCATAGGTCAAGGGAAAGGTACGTGATGTGATGATAGTGTCAAGGATGTGTCAAGAAAGAATCCATGTTTTATTTTCAATATGTTTCCTTTGATGGGAGGAATGAATAATGTCTTTTATGTAACCACTTTTTTTAAATGTGGAATGTAATGCAAGTTTTATGATCTAATTCTCTAAAACTCTAAACCTGAAAATATCCTCAATGTGTAATCTTGTATTAACACAAGATTAAGTAAGGTTTAAGGTCAGGGTCTTATAGGAACTATTTCCCCCTTTGCTTGTAGGAACATGATTTGGCCCATGGGGTGGTGTGGTTATTAAATGGAACTATTTCCCCCTTGAGGGAGGTAATGAACGTAATTTTTACCTATCTCCTCCCACCCCCTTCGCTCCTGGCCGGAAGATTCTGCCCCGCGGATGTCGCTGGACCGGGCCAACACGCCACAGTCACGCTGCAGTTAGGTCGGGGTCATGACGCGGTCACACCACGGTCAAACCGTGATTTGGCCCTGCTCTAGGATGACACCCCGTGGTGGTTCGTAGTCCTGTTGGAAATAGATGTATGAGACCTAGATAAGGCCCAATCCATCCTCATAATTATTTTCTCATCAAACACTAGACGTTCAATTTTTTACATCTATCACCATAATACCCAATCCTCTTATGAATATTTTACGTGATCTAAACCCTCATCTAGTCCATACACATATCATCCAAATTATAAGACATATGTTAGACCACTCATATCCCAATCGATATCGTATACACTTGGAGACCTAGTGACATGGTGATTTCATTTCTATATAATCACTAAAGAATTTTATCTAAACCTTGGTGTCTTGTGAACACCATATCTATAGGTCTACTATGTTAATCTATTTACTTTTATTTACCATCTTTAGACTCCATGACTCCCATGGAACATAGTTATAATCAATCCCTTGGAAATCTATGATCGAATAATAAATTTAGTGTTTAAGGGTCTATCGAGGCTCCTAATGCTGTCTTTATATACATAATAATTCTTATTTAAAGAAACAATTAATATAAGTAATGGTTGATCACCCATGGAAGTGCTTTTACTTCATCTTCTAACTGCTAAATGATGTATTCCCTCCACCTGAATGAGGAATTAAATAACTCCCCTTCCATGTTCATGTAAAACCTATATTTTCCAAATACATCATACTAACCACAAATATATAGGTGAGAAAAATTAGAAAATTGGTCCATGATCACATCATTAGTCATAGCTTCATCACAAATCTTCATTCCTTATGCCTTATATTAATCATATGATTTGATATATACTTTCCAGATTAGTGAATATTGATTCATATTCAATCACTAACAATTTTTCCTACTCAATATCTAAGAGATCTCATGATCTAGCTTGTTTATGCTCATCTAGGATGTTTTGTTCATTGAAGATTAGTTGGAATCACTTATAATAATGTTTTCATCCTTCCATTCCACAATAACTTTACAACACAACCTATCTTGACCCTTTAGTAATGTTGTAGCCATGTAATTTCCCAAACAAACTTGTATTGAACAAAACCAAACTAAGCTGAAAATCGAACCAAACTAATTATATACGATTTATAAGAAGATTAATTGTTAATTAATAGGAATGTACTTTTTGATAGTATCATTTTGAAATATGGATTTGTTTCCCCATTGCTTCAGGAACATGATTTGACCCATGTGGCATTGTGGTTCTAATATGTTGTGCGGTGACATGTATAGTCATAGGAGACAGGTATATTTTAGTTTAGTTTTTATTTTATTTTCCTTATCACATTGGCCACTTTGGTCTTTTTCTGGTTTCTATGGACATGGAGTAGTTATATTATACGAAGGAGGCCAGAAGGGGTTCAGATTGTTTCAGTCCACTGGCTTTGATCATAGGTAAGATTCTATGATTACTACTTGTCTCGCACTGCATATATTTTGGTGATTCCAATGTTTTTGACTCCATATTATGTTTTTGGTAGGGAGTTGGATCATTTTGTGTTGGTTCGGGTGGATTTGGTTCCTGCCGATCGAGGTGAGGCTTTAATGTTGTTGGTTGGTTTTTCTCTGGTTATGTAGGGTCCTTTATGTGTTTTAAGGTTCTTAATATTCTTTGTGTAGTGTGTTGATCCCTGGTCGTTGGTTTTGAGTCACCAAGTCAAGAGTGAATCGACTGTGTGTGCATAGGTAAGTAAGTATATGTATGTGGTTACCCGCGTTATGTGTATAGTCATCCATGGAAATGATTATACATGTATGGGGCTAGGTGTTCCCATGTATATATATAAAAATGCATACGCAAGTGAGTGGAGACTGGTATATGCATATAAGCATTTGTGTAAGGATCCCCTTGCACATTCTCATGGCCATGCATGTGTGTTCATAGGGGCTAGGTTTCCTTGCATGTGTGTGAAGGTGTGTATACCCCATGGGGGAGAAGCATCTTTTAGTTAGAAGGCTCCAATAGCTGATGTAGACGGCTTGGTTCCACCTTGAGGTAGAGTTCCTCTCGTAGCCTCTTTAATTTAAGAATGCTTTAAATTGAATTTATCTTCTTTCTTAATTCTACTTAATTATATTGAATTGTATATCTTGAATAAGTTTTCTTTAATATAATTGTTTCATTTGATAAATAAAGTCATGTTTTTATAATAAAAACACTTTTAAAAACAACGAATATAAAATATATATATCTTTATCATACCACAATCCGGAATCAAGAGTCTGTTTTTTATTACCTAAGATCGGTTTCTATAATGTGAAGGACAACTACATAGGATTTATTTGGAATCCTGGATGAAAGGTGCTTCCCCATGGATGTTATTGGACTGGGCCAACACGCTGCGGTCAGGCCGCGATCACACCATGGTCACGCCGCAGTCACGTCGCGGTCATTCCATTATTTGGCCATGCTCCATGACGACACCCCTCGAAGGTTCATAGTCCTATCAGAATTCGATGTATGATACGTAGATAGAGTTTTAGATACATTACCCACCCATAGTTAATGGGGAGGGAGGCAACGGCCGGAATGTTGCCCCGCTTCCTCCCGCTCCCTTAACTCCTGGCTGGAAGATGCTACCCTGCAAATACCACTGGATAGGGCCAAAACGTCGCGGTCACACTGCAATCATTCCAGAGTCACATCGCGGTCATGCCGCCATCATGCCGTGATTTGGCCCTGCTCCAGGAGGACACCCCGCGAAGGTTCAAAATCCTGTTGTAATTCGATGTATGATACCTAGATAGAGTTTTAGATACATTACTAAGACATAGTTAATTGGGAGGGAGGTGACGACCGGAATGTTTCCCCGCTTCCACCCTCTCCCTTCACTCCTGGATGAAAGATGCTGCCTCGCGGATGTCGCTGGACCAAGCCAACACGTCGCGGTCATGCCACGGTCACGCCACGATAATGCCGTGATTTGGCCCTGCTCCAAGACGACACCCTGTGGCAGTTCGCAGTCCTGTCGGAATTAGATGTATGATACCTAGATATAGTTTTAGATACATTACCCACTCATAGTTAATGGGGAGGGAGGTGACGACTGGAATGTTGCCCCGCCTCCTCCAGCTCCCTTCGCTCCTGGCCAGAAGATGATGCCCCACGGATGTTGTTGGACCAGGCCAACTCAACAATTTCTTCAGGCATCTGGAAGTGCAATTTAGTAGCATAAAGTAGAAGGTCTCGACGTTGGAAGTAGAAGAAGGCAAAAAAAGACTGCAATCAGAAGCTGTAGAACTGGAGAAGAAACACTTCGCAACAACAGTTGATCGAGATCCACTGAATATTATTGGCGTGGAGCTGCGTCAGAAGTCTTGGCAAGTAGAGATGCCAATTTTTTCCTTCTGGATAGCAAGGAAAGAGTTGGAACACTAATACAGTGAGGGTGGCTACTACATGGGAATTTAATGAAAGGAAATCAGGAAATTTTCCGAGATATAAAGGAACTAGAAACATATCCAAAGAATAATTCGAAGAAAGGAAGGCTAATGGATTGAGTTACTCATGTGGAAAAAAAATTTGTTCTTGCTCACAAATTTCAAGAAAAAGGGTATAAATTGACGGTCTGGGATTGTATTGAACCCCAAGAAGAGGATAAAGCTGAAGTGGATAGGTTAGGATGTGAACCCCAAGAAGAGGATGAAGTTGAAGTGGATGGGTTAGGAAGAAAACCAGTGTTGGGAGGAGAAATAGTTGAGATGGAGATTCAAGGAACTACTGCATATGGAGTAGATTTGGAACAAATAGAACATAATTCTATGTTAATGGAGGGCATCATTGGGGGATTTCATTTACTAATCCTTTTGGATAATGCAGCAAGACACAATTTTTCCTCTAAGAGATTGGTTAAATTTCTATCATTATAGGTTTCTAAAACAGAACCATTTCGAATTCGCCTAGCAGATGGCCATCGGGTGTATTCTGAAAGAATGTGTCAACTTCTGGAGATTATGCTTGGTACAAAAGAATTTTTCATTAATCCGTATGTCTTTGATACCACCGGGCCATACATAGTATTGGGAATCTTCTGGTTGGAGACCTTGGGTTATGTCACAACACATTGGTTGAAAATGACGATGGAATTGGAATGAAATTGCAAGAAGGTGATCTTTCAGGGGGTGAGAACTTACAAGGAGAAATCAGGATCACTACAGGAATTTCTGAGTAATGGTAAAATGGGAAAATTTTGGGAAATGAGAATGTTAGAAATTGGTTTGGAATTAGAATGTGAACAATAGTTGTAAATGTAGGGGATACTCAAGCAATATTGGACAGTTTTTGAAGTACCTCAGGGGCTTCCTCTGAAGAGGGAAACTGACCATGCTATAAACCTGAAGGAAGGGGTATAACCTTTCAACATTTGGCCTCATAAGAAAGCTTATTTTATGAATAATGATATTGAAAAATAGGTACAATAGCTTTTGGAACAACAATTTATTAGACATAGTACTAGTCTGTATTCAACTCCTATTATCTTGGTAAAAAAGAAAGATGGAGGATGGAGAATGCGTATGGATTATAGGGATTTGAATAGTTTAAAAATATCAGACATGTGCCCTATTCAAATAATAGAAGTGTTAATGGACAAGTTACATGGGGTAGAATTTTTCACAAAGATTGATTTAAAATCAGGATCTCATCAGGTTTGAGTAAAAGGAAAAGATGTGGAGAAAAAATATTTCAAAACACATGAAGGACATTATGACTACCTTGTAATTCCCTTTGTATTAATAAATGAACCATCCACATTTCAAAAATCCATGAATTCGGTGTTTCAGGAATTTTTGAAGCAATGTGTGTTGGTATTTTTTGACGACATACTTGTTTACAGCAGAAAATGGGAAGAGCATTTACATTCAGTATAGGTAATACTCCATTTGTTGATAGAAAACAAGGTGTATGCCAATATTAAAAAATGTTCCTTGGTAGATGAACTTTGGAATACTTGGGGAACATAATATCTATTCAGGGAGTGGCTATGGACCCAATGAAGTTGGAGGCTGTTAAACTGTGGTTGAATCCCAAGAATGTTAAAGAAGTGAGGGGACTTTGGGGGTTTACTAGATATTACATGAAATGTGTTAAGGATTATGGGAAAATAGACAGACTTCTCACAACATTGACTAAACAATAGGGGTATAAAAGGACTCTTGAAACTCGGGAGGCATTTGATTTACAGAAAGAGAAGATGCCTTCTACTCCTGTTCTGAGGATGCATGATATTTCTAAAGGATTTGTTGTAGAATGTGATGCTTCAGGATTCGGTATTGGAGAAATGTTGATTCAAGAAGGGAGGCCTTTAGCCTATTTCAACAAAGCATTATCTGATACTAATTTGAAAGTATGTTTATGAGAAGATTATTATGGAATTGGTTCTATCAATCCAACATTGGAAACAATATTTTATTGGTAGGATGTTTGAGGATTTTACACACCATATCAGCCTCAAAAACATACTTAATAAAAAGCTGGTGTCAATAGATCATCAATGCTGGCAAGAAAAATTACTTGGGTATGATTTTGTTGTTACTTATAAACCATGGAGATTGAATAATGTTGCAGATGCTCTATCTAAAGTGCCGCAAGATAGGGAGTATTTTCATATCTCAATTTCAGAACCCGAATGGGATGAACTAGGTGTTATTAAGGAAGAGTTGGTTCAAGACACAAAGCTTTCAGCAATAATGAAACAACTCAAGTAGGGTAGGGAGGAAAACCCAGATATAAAATTCGGAATGGACTGTTATTCGATAAGAACCGAATGGTTTTACCCAGTGAGTCTTCTTTGATTCCTAAATTGTTACTACATTACCATTATTCTCTGATGGGAGGACATTTGGGGTATTTGAAAACATATAAACGACTTGAAAGAGGTTTATATTGGTCCGGGATTACTCTTCGAGTTTTACAGTTCATTCGGGAATGTAAAGTTTGTCAAATGTATAAATACGAGGCTTTAAGCCCACCAGGAATTTTACAACCACTCCCAATTCCTAGTTTAATTTGGGAATATGTTTCAATGGATTTTATTTCTGGACTTCCAAAATCACAAGGTTATGAAGTTATATTTTCCGTGGTCAATAGACTCGGTAAATATGCACATTTAATCCCTCTTAAACATCCATTTTCTGCAAAATCAGTGGCAGAAGTTTTCTTAAAGGAAGTTGTGCGCTTTCATAGAATTCCTTCTACTATAGTCAGTGATAGGGATCCTCTGTTCACTAGCCTGTTCTGGCGAGAGATGTTCAGATTACAGGGAAAAACACCAAAGATGAGTTCTTTTTACCACCCACAAAGTGATGGAAAAACAGAAGTATTGAATAGATGTTTGGAGGTTTATTTGTGATGTTTTTCTTCTGATAAACCCAAACAGTGGGCCTCCGGGTTGTCCTAGGCAGAGTACAGTTACAATACTTCGTTTCACATCTCTATTGGTAAAACTCCTTTTGAGGTTGTATATGGATGCAAACCACCACATATTATGCATTATACCTAAGGAGAGGCTACTGTTTAAGTTGTGGAAACAGATTTGGTAGCTCGTGATGATACATTGAAACAATTATGGGTTAGTCTACATAAATCACAACAACTTATGGTGAATTATGCTAAAAAAAATCAGCGGGAAGTTGTTTTTCAAATTGGATATTTGGTCTGGGTAAAAATAAAACCAAATAATCTTGGTAGTGTGACTAAGGTAAACTCCAATTAGTATCCTGTTATTATGGACCCTTCCCTATTGTTGAAAGGATTGGATCCATAGCCTACAAACTACAGCTTCTTGGGAACAACTGGGTACACCCTGTTTTCCATGTTTCTAAATTAAAGTCTTCAATAGGGAGAACCCAAGAAGAAGAATTTTTACTAGAAGAATTTATAGAAAATGATGAATATCTTGTGGCGATTCTGGAAGAAAAGACTCAAGGAAGAACCCTATTTTGGCTTTTCCAGTGGCATGGAAGGGCTATAGAAGAGGAAACTTGGGAAGATGCTTTGGTAATAAAGGCCCAGTTCCCTAATATCCACCTCGAGGACAAGGTGGTTCTTCAAGAGGGATGAATTGATAGGTAGCAGGAGGAGTCATATGGCCAGCGAGAGGATTCTGGTGGCCGGTCCAGGCCACCAGTTCTTTTTACATATCAAATAAGGGGTGGGGGCTTCATTAAGGGTAAAATTGTAATTGTTTCCTATTTCTGTTGAGTCAGTCCAGTGGTGGTTATAAATAGGAGGAGAGTTTAGATCTTTAGGGAGTCTAGATTTTAGTTAGAAGGCAGATTGGCATGGGACTTCAGAGAAGTTCTCTCTCCTCTGCTATTTGGTAATTCTAGAATCTTCTCTAATAACATTCTCTTTCTAAAAATATTATTCTCTCAAATCTAGAAGCTATATCATCATATGTGTCTCCTCCTTGGACTAGATTCTTGACTAGAAACATCCTCAAACCTCACGACCAAATTCCAGCCAAACATGGGACGATCTAGCCTTCAAACAACTGTCCAAATAGCTAATCTAGAAGCATCGATCAACTCACATAAAACAAATAAAATACCCTCTCCATGGTCCTAGGGGTATTATTTTCTAAAAAAACCACTATTTTATCTCTTGGAACCACCTTAGTGTCAAACCAAAACAAAGGGCTCCCATGGTCCTCAATGTGACAATATAAAGTGATTTCAAACTATAGCATCCTCAGGTGCACCCAAAATCGTGGCCCAATCCATTAAAAAAAACCTCAAATGTGAAAAAGTCCACAATAAGTACATACACCCTTTGAGGGGTACCTCTAGTACATCCAAAGCATAAGACATACCCAATGTAGAAATATCCCAAATTCCCCTAAATGGCCTCCAACTGATCATCGATCAACAATGTCTCCAACTGATCATCTATCAACAACGCACCCAATGGGGTATATAAAATAAATGAATAACCAATGAATTATCAATGGTCCTCATGGAAATAATAAAAGTTTTACCATACAAGGGCTCTATAGTACAGGATTGACCACTCCACCTGGGCATTATTAATTAACAGCTATAGAAAACACTTGTCACTCAATCAATAACAAGCCCACTATGGTCTCCTCACGAGTCCCTTTGACACATATAAATATCTTAAGGAAATCCGACCATAACTTCTATCCAAAAACATCATCCCATCCCAATGGTTCCAATAGTTCCAATCCTAAAAAAGGAGGTAATCCTCAACTGTTCTAACCTTGAGAAATAGGTACCAACATGTCAGTATAAAACAAGATCTATTCATATATACTACTTGATTATAATTTTCAGGATCTATATGAAAGAACATTGAACAAAATTGGCTTAGATTTCTCAATCCATTCCAACTAATGATCTCATAACCCTCACACATGATTCTCATCTCACAACCCAACCTACTGGAGGATTCTGAATCCAATCCTTGATGAAATCCTAATAAAGAATTTTTTTAGTCTAAAAAATCATAAAGACTACATTCAAACACAGAAAGTATTCCACCATAGAATTTTTTTATGAAAAACTGATTAAAATTGAATACTCATAAGTCGAATTCTGACTCCAGGGTTAAAATAGGGTAAATACAACAAGGAAAAAAAAGTACCCAACCTGTAATTTAGGTACATGATATGTATCCCAAAATGTCCCCTCGTTCCATGTGACATAGACTGCTCAGTGTGTACTTTTACAAAGTACACATCATGTGTTCCGGTATATGATGTTTACCCCCACCTGGGTATATTCACATACAAGGCCCCAATTAGCATGAAAAATTACCTACTGTGTGGAATGTATCACCCCATACACAATCTTTACCCCACATATGTTTCCCATGAATGTACCTATACATATATCCCCCCACACAAGGTCTACCCACACACAATGCCTATCCATGTACCTCGCACTAGATATAGCTTTATACCTTACATGGTCATCTACCACTAGCACACCCCGAGTCACCACTACATGGCGTGTAACCCACCCCCTTGTATAAATCTTTTAGTTCCCAAAGACCATATTTCCCATGTACGAAGAACACATGACGTGTTTTCTCAAAACTATACATCATGTACATGAGTTCTCCCAAACTAAACCCCCCCAAAAATATCCCAAAACACCTAATTTCTCCAAAGTATCAATAGATTGAATCTTGAATGGGTCACCAAAAACCCAAAAAATATGATTAAAACTTAAATTCAATTACCCTATGGGAATTTGTGGGGTAGGCGGGGGTTCTTGGTGGGGGTGAGGTGGGGATGAGGGGGGCTGTGTAGGTGGTTTGGTTGGGAGGGGTGGGATAGGAAAGGGGTGGGGGTGGGGCATAGGCTGGGTAAGGTGGAGGGGCGTTGTGCAGGTGGGGGGTGGTTGTGTAGGTGGGGGGGGGGGGGGGCTGGGCAGATGTGGGAGTGGGGATGGGCAAGTAGGGGAGGGGGTGGAATGTGCAGGGGGTAGGCTTGGCAGGGGGGAGGGGGCTGGGCAGGGGGCTATGTAGGTGGGGTGGTGGCTGTGCAGGTGGGGTAGTGGGGGGGGGGGGATGGGTAGGTGGGGGAGGGGTGGGATGTGCCGGGGGTTAGGCTAGGCTAGGCAGGAGGAGGGGGCTGGGAAGGGGGGCTGGATAGGGGTTGTGCAGGTGGGGGTGGTGGTTGTGTAGGTGGGGGAGGTGGCTGGGCAGGTGGGGGAGGGGGTGGGATGTGCAGGGGGTTAGGCTAGGTAGGGGGGAGGGGGATTGGGTAGGGGGTTGTGCAGGTGGGGTGGTGGATGTGCAGGTGGGGTAGTGGGGGGGGGGGGGGTTGCGTAGGTGGGGGAGGGGGTGGGATGTGCAGTGGGTTAGGCTAGGCTAGGTAGGGGGAGGGGGGCTGGGCAGGGGGGTTGTGCAGGTGGGGTGGTGGCTGTGCAGGTGGGGTAGTAGGGGTGTTGGGTAGATGGATGAGTATGGAGATGAACTTTAGTTCCTTGAACCCAATTACGGAACTGCAGAACGATTTCGTTGGACCCGAGTATATCGGATAAGACACATTCGTGGAACAATGTATAATTCTAGCCATGTACCTACGTAGACTATCAATGTTGTAGAAACCGTGGAAGACCCATTTACTGAGTCTAGTAGGAGAAGGAAAATATCCATGCATAATCCAAACAGGTACAATTACTATGGAAATTAATAATGTTATATCCATCATAGATCAAGACTAATACATCGTTCTTTTGAGAAACATCAGACCCTTGTACTTGTATTTAATGATAAATGTTATCAATATTTGAAAATATTACATTGACTATGATTTTTGATTTAATATCATTCCAATGTTGACGCATTCTCTTATGTGATATGACAAGGACAATATAGAACCTTCCACATAGATACTACATCTCTATGTCCAATGCAAGGAATGTCTATAAGTCCAATTCATTCTCAAGGATCAATTTGGAGACCTCATTTCTGAATCATAATTTATAGTAATTCAGGAGGATCAAAACTTCATTGACTTTTTAGGAAGGCCTCTTTAAACATTTCTAAACACTCAAACATTACTACATTATTAGTAATCCAAGTCATAGGCACTTCTAAAGGGGAAAATATTTAAATGAACCATATGTAAAACTTGAATAAACAAAAGAAAACCCACAATATCAAACATGTTTCGTATGCCTTCTCATGAAACCCAAACCTATACATTCTTTGGGTCCACATAAATTCCCACATTATATATTACTTGCCTAATAAAACATACTTTATTGAAGCATAAGTGACACTTTGAGATCTTATAAAACATATAATGTGGTCAAAGTGTACAAAAAAATCTATAGGTGTCCAATGTGTATATCAATGGTCGGTGAGTATATAAGGATATCATCAATAAGCACCACAATTAATGAGTTGAGATATGTATGGAAGATCTCATTCTTGAGATCCATGAACACCATTGGATTAATTTTAAACATGAAAGGAAAGTCAAGATATGTATGGAAGATGCCTTAATAATTTTCCAACCATTTGTAATATGAAATAATATATATAAATTCATTCAAATAAACAATTCATGTCCTAAAAAAGTTCCCCATGTCTCATTACTGCTAAGTAAAAAATGGAAAGGATCAATATTTTCCCTCATGTACCTCTTTATAACCTCTACATAATTAGTAATTTACTGCTTTCAAAATAGTAAATTATCTTCACACATGTCTTTTCTAGCCCAACGTATTTATATGTATCCACTAATTTTACCCTTATCAAAGCCATAGACTAATACTTGTCACTCAATATAGCTCATCACTCAACTCCCAACATCTTCCTTATTACTAAAGGTAGTTTCTCATACAACTATATATCACATACCATCCTTATCACTCAATAAACA
Source organism: Viscum album (assembly GCA_963277665.1). NCBI lineage: Eukaryota > Viridiplantae > Streptophyta > Magnoliopsida > Santalales > Viscaceae > Viscum > Viscum album. Next base: position 1,914,147,876 of record OY728143.1, read on the forward strand.
TCCATGTTAATACATTATGATCAATGTAAATCCATTTTCTGAAATAATACCATATTAACAATGGTAGGTCTAATATCACATTCCAAATGATCCATTATCACTCATGGTTGGGTTCATCTAGAACCTTATCACTCAAGGTGAGGCCAATATATTGACCACTACCTTAACAATCCTGGTAGGGTTAGATATCATGTTATAATATGATAACTTCATTATCACTCAAGTAAGGGTCCTTATAGCACATTATCACTTAGGGTGTTGACATTATTTATTATAAATCACTATACTTGTTAGAATTTCTCACCCAACATGTGTATGAAATAAGAACAAGGTCATTTGGTCAATATCATAGCTCACCAGATGGGTACAAGGTTCTAGTCACTCAGGACCTATTCCCCGTACCTTTTCAATCATTTTAGTGTTAGATATCATTTATATAATATGATAGCATCATTATCACTCAAGTAAGGGTCCTTCCAACACCTAATCACTCAATGTGTTTTCATTCCTTAAGATATTTCACTATACTAGTTAGAATTTGTCACACAACATGTGTATGAAATAACAAGGGTATTTGGTCCATATCATAGCTCACCATCTAGTGTTCCACCATGAGGACCATGATCCCATGTGATAAATGGTTAATGTTTATGATTCTCCATATAAATCATCATTAAAATTTCATTGGATACAAAAATCATATATGGAAGGTATATACTAAAATTCATGTATTAATCTACTGGATTATCATGGAGGATTATCTGAATGTTTTCATTACAGATTGGGGATAGAATATTACCTTGTAATCTTATCCTCATAGAATATGATAGAAAATTTCCAAGGAGATCCCAACAGATGATGTAAATGATTCATAACCACTGACAAACACCATGTTGGATGTCATCATATAAGATCCCCTTGAAAATTAGGCATGTGATGTCTCTCATGAATCAAGTAAATATCTATCCCCATAGAATCTATGTGTCACATAAGGTTGACCAATATATCTATCTTAAACACAAACTAATACATTGATAAATGCAACAATATAACAAAATCTCATGACATTATAGAAGTCATTTCCCTATATTATATGATTCCCCCATAATTATACTCTAGGAACAAAAGGTTTATAATGGTCGTAGTGTAAATATCCTTCTAGGTTAGTATATTGAATGACTAAATTCAACGAAAAAATATCAAATTTATCCTGGAGAAATCAAAACCAATAACCCTTATCTGATAGATCAATATTGAGGCAGGGGATTCTTCATATATGAGTTATAAACTTGAATTTCCAATATCCCCTCCCTATTTGATCAACAAGACAACATTTTGTTGGTCCTTGGTCTCTATACCACATCAAAATGTGAACCATACAAGGGGAAGGGATGTGGGTAAGCCTTCAAAAATGAGATGATTATTTCTATGTGTTTCTTGTGTGTTTTGTGTGTGATTGCAGGAGATTGAAGTGAGGTTTTGTGAGTTTTTTTGTGTTCAATGTGTTTTTTTTGTTTGTGGATTACATTGTTCCAAAAAACATAGAATTAGTGTTTTTTTATGATTATAGTGTATTTTTGTGAGATGGCACGTTTTTCACATAGTTTTCATTGCAGCCTGTAGTTGATTGCAGGCTGTTTCATTTTAAATTAATGGGGGTGTAAGCCAACAGTTTCAAAACCTTCGGGTAATACCCTTGTGCGCTGCTTCATTTCCCAAATGTTCAAAACCATTGGGTTATACATGTGCGCTGCTGCATTTCCCAACGATTCAAAACTATTGGGTTATACCCCGGTGTGCTGCAACATTTCCCAACAGTTCAAAACAATTGGGTTATATCCCCCTATATGTTTATTCCAACGGTTTTAAAACCATTGGGTTATACCCATGTGTGCTGATTTTCCCAATGGTTCAGCTGAACCGTTGGTATAACAGGATCCAAACAGCCTTTTCCCAATGGTTCAGGTTGAACCATTGGGAAAAGGATTTCCCGATGCCCCACAACCCAACAGTTTCTAAAACTATTGGGAGAAGATTTCCCAACGGTTTGAGGGCCTTTCCCAATGGTTTAAAAGCATTGGAAAAACATGGATTCCCAGTAGTGTATAACATGTTTGAGGGTAATTTTATAATATTATAATATTATTTTTTCCTTTAATTCTTTGATTTACCCTTAACTGTGCTGAACATATATTTACTAGAGTTAATATTCAACAAATAAAAAATTAAAAATAAATTTTATCCTATTAGAATCTAAAGTTCATATTGATTAAAACTGTGTATTTCTGTTTTTCCATATTCAATTAACAGGAGTGGCTAAATTAATATTAACACTATTCCCGCAGATGTGGCTAGAAAGCGGGTAAAAGAGACTTTCAAACATTCAATAAGTTTTTATATATAATTTTTTTATAAAAATGATTCCAATGAAATAAATTGGATTAATTATTTATTATTTATCTATTTTTCCATTAAAATAGTTTTAAAATATAATTTAACTTTAATAATTATTTATATGAAAACACAGTTTTTAACTAAAATGCTGTATTTTTCACCATTCATCAAAAAAAACTTTATCAGAAAAATACAATAAATCCACTCTAATCTAATTTTGATATTCCAAATTCAAAAATGAAGTACATTTTGAAAAAAAAATTTATAAAATTTGGTTTTAAAATTGGTGCGCCATTAAATAGTGGTCAAATTTCCCTTTTGAAGAATATAGTTTTTTATGCATAAAATTGGATTTTTTATAATATAATTATATTGAAAACACATAAGATGAATGTTATAATTATTTGAAATATACATAAATTTCATAATGTGGTTAATAGTATTCAAAACCTCAAACTTAGCAGCTAGTGTTTAAATAATAATATTTAATAGTATAACGTGGTTTTTTTAGCTCGTTGTTGCGTGCATTGTAAGATATCAAAGAAATTTATTTTTTTAGGAATATACATACTATAAAATCTTGTGGTGTTACAACAACCATTTTTCCAAACTATGTTCCCCCTGTATACATGGTAAAGTGACCATTTTTCCATTAAGGGCCTATTTGTTTAAACCCCTTTCTCATTTTCTTCCTCCATCAGACATGAAGCTCTTCTTTCTCCCATTTAAGATCCCCTCTATGCTTCACCTTGTTTCATGGATAATTATTCCATCTAGACTCGAATTCATCTTCTCATCTTATCATTCGATTTCTACTGATATGTACTTCAATCCTTAGGCTACTTTTTTCATTATTCCTTTAATTGAAGATGTTCTTTTGGTACAAGCTCATATGCCCTATTCTATGGGTGGTTTTTTGTTTTTCTAATTTCATCTGGTCTAGACCAAATCAGTGGCCGATACTAGATGAGTGTTCCTCCATAGGCATGTGGTAGGTGGTCTAGTATTTATATCTTAAGTTTTTTTGCCTTATAATATGTGTTTTTATGCCTCATGGTGGATTCTCCATGTTCTACCCTAAAATAACACCAAAAACAATTATTTCAATATCCTTGATAGAGATAACCTAGAACCCCTTTATCCTTATTGGGATATGTCCCTTTTGATTGTTTACACCTCTTGAGGTGTGCCTATGGATTTTCCTTTTTTATAATAAATGTCTAAACTTTCAAGCCATCTTCTATATAAATTTAGAAGGTCTTTTAATTGGTATGACTATAGTGAATTAAATAAAAGTTAGTGGCAAGACAGAATCAATTACTTAAATAGGGCAATGGTTACGCCATTATTAATGTTAAATGATAATTAACTAAGAAATATTTATTGGTTCTTCTTAAATCCTTTGAGCTCTTACTACTATTGTGATATACTGGCATGGATATCGTACTCTTATGATATATGGGAATGGTTTCCACTACACTTGTCATATATTGGCTTGGAATCCCATATTTAATTAGATTTGGGCATGGAATCCCAATATCATGATACTCGATCATGGAATCCCTATATTGTGATACTCAGGCATGGCGTCCCTTGAATTTGTTACACTTGTTCATAGTGACCATTATAAATTGTAATGAATGGTCATGGAAACACTTATGAATTATGATTAATAGGCATGGTGACCCTTATGAGTTATGATGAATGGGAATGGTGACCCTTACAGAATATGATGAATGGGCATGGAGACCCTTATGGATTATGATAAATGGGCATGGAGACCCTACTGATATATTACATGGGCATGATGTCTATACTATTATGATACACGGACATGATGTCCCTACTGTTATGAGACTGGGTATAACATCCCTTAATAGTTGAAAGACTCATACTACTACTCATGGACCCCTAAGTAACGCCTCAGGTCCAAATTAGTAGTAATATCATATATATGGATTTAGACGTCACTATATATATAGACCATATATATGTATACATATGGTCACTATTTAAAAGGTAATATGGCATTGGCTGGAGAAGGTAGTGTTAACCTGGTGTCCATCAGGAACTAGATATGGCCCCTTTATAGTTTTTATTACTTTCCTCCCTTGATATATCTTCACACGGAACATATTATATGCATTGACTAGATATTTATAGACACTATTTGTGGTGGACTACTGAGTTTATCTCACACCCTATCATGGATACTTATGGTACTCAAAATGATTTTTTGGATGTAGGTAGGGATAGGGGATAGCGCCCTATTGTTGACATTGGAGTTATTATAGCATGGAAGTAGGGAAGCACAGGACCAAGATATAGCTCATAATGCTATAGGAGATGGAGTGTTTGGCCATTTTTTTATTTTGATAGATGAATTTTATTGGTTGACTACTTACATGAATTCCTATTTCCTTTTGGTAGATACATGACGTTGTATCATTTTGTATTTCATATCAAATGTTTCTATTGATGATATATTTATTATTATCAAAGAGTGATTATCTTCCATTTTTTAGTTATTATTTGTTATGACTCCACTATTTATCTATTTATTTAACCATGGTACTACTTTAATCATGACGGTTTAGTCTCCACAAAATACCACCTTGGACCCTTGTTTCTTTTAGGTAGCCTCTGGCGAATAGGGTTGCACATTTGAGGCCATGTGACCCACCAGTTCAAGGCACTATTTAGCAAATTCAGTGTTAGAATGTTGCATAGTGGTATTAGGGATTTCATTTCATTTCCTTATAATTTTGGATGGTATAAAAATAACTTTTAATATTTAGAATTTAGTAATATTCTTTTTCCTAGGAGTAGCAAACCCACATATGGGAAAAAACTCAAATTGTCTAGGATGGAATAACATGTTCTGGTTTATGATTTTTATAGTCGATATAATTACACTATTGGGTGACACACATGATATGTTATGTTTATTATTGTTATGATATTTTATGATATTTTATTCTTTGACTGATACGACAAGGAAGGATTGATCATTCATCATTTTAGGAACCTTATAGGACTAATATCTCATGCATTATCATGGTCTATGTAGGATGCATTGCCTGACCGCATGATATATGTGGTATATGCCTTAAATGAGATATCTATTATGGATCTAACATTTTAATAGGAAAAAAGATATTAGATTATAGGTTATTAAAGTTTTTACATCAACCTAAATGATTTTTCTCTATATAGATTGAATATAGAACCTTAAATAACCCAATAACAGATTTTTGAGTTATGTAAAAGTTGTTACATAGATTAAAATGCTAGTTGATTTGAAATACATGAATTTCATTTGTAATATAAAGAGTATATATACCTCTATAGTTTGGGAAAGATGATCCAGATATTAAAATCATCTCCAATTCCCTATGACATTCTTTAATTAAATGTATGGTTTTGGATAGAGTTAAATAAACAACCAATTTCAATTTTTAATTCATGAGAATGTATAGATATTTGAATGGTACTTTAGATAAATAGTCGAATGTGTAAATTCAAGAATTTATAAATATATAACATAAATATCATCTCCATTAAATGGGGATTCCATGTGAAAATTAAATGGTTTTTTCCTCTATAACACGCAATTTGTAGTCCATATATCAAGACCTTTATAGGGAAACATTGTGACTGACCTAGACCTAACCTTTGTAGTGGACAATACACAGTGTCTCTAATGATCTTTTTGATCATTCTTATTAACCGGACCTAGATTTAAGAGAAGGTAGAGGGGTGTGAATTTTATATTGGAAGTCTTCTACCTATCATATTCATGTATCTATGAACTTTAACATTATAAAAAACTATATGAGATGTGTGCTTGGGATTTGTAGAGAGATTCCACCATGACGTACTCTAGTTGTGTGCTAGGAGAGTGGTGACAACAATACTCCAGAGGTGGTGGTCCTTGAGCCACCAGTGATACCTTCAATAGTTCCACGTGCAGAACCACCTGCAACCCCTAATGTGTGTGATGATATCTAGTTTTTAGGGGTGTTTCTATGACTTAGGAAAACAATTCAGGGAGCTCCATGACCTTCCCCTTCTATGGGAGAGATGACATATGATTTTTACCACATCATTCTCCTTCTTTTTAGGGTATACTAGACCCCATGATATAGAGTTATGGATTGAGAAAATTTTATCTATCTTCGATCACCTAGACAATCTTTCTAAGATGATATTGAAGATTTCCACATATATTCTTCAACTATTATCCAAACATTGGTGGGATATACTGAACTAGGAAGGTTAGTACTAAAAATTTATTTGGAGGGATTTCCAATCTATCTTTTATGAATAATTCTTCCCTGTGACTATGAGGGAAGATCATTCCAAGGAGTTTATGAACTAGTAGTAGGTTTCTATGTCTGTTATGAAACACTCAGCTCATTTTATGGATGTTTTTCACTTTTCACCTATTGATACTACTGATGATCGAGTGAAAATGATATGATTTGAAGATAGTATTAGGCATCATATTTGATATTAGGTTAAAAATTTCTAGTTTACTACAACATCTAATATAGTAAACCAGGCTCTAATCACCATGATAAACCTAATATAAGCTAATAATGTGGTCCATGTCTATTCAGAACTAAGATAGGTAAGTGGTTTGACTAGCGGTCAGAAGTGAGACTTTGAGACTTTACACAAGAGGAATGACAACCAGATGACACCCACTGATAGTTATGTTGTTTGATAGCAATGCATGCAGCTGGGGCATAAGAAGCCCCAGTGTTGTAGATACAACATTGAGTACCAAGGCTATGTTATATTGGGGAATCTCTATAACTTTTGAAGGACCTTCGCATCTATGACTAGTGTGATAGGATCCATATCAGTTCCACATTCTGGGGTAGAATCTGGAGAACGTAAACATAAAGGTATCCATAATTGTACATTCATAAGACGAGGTCATTGTCAAGGTAGCCAGGCTTCAGATACATAGTTCCACTATAGAGGACCCACTTGGGGTAGTTAGGTTATAGTAGAAGGCTAAAGATCTAGCCATATTTATTCATTGCAGCCTATACTAGGTGAGCATGGTATTGAGACATCTACTGTTCGAGGTACTATTCTAGTAGTATCTACTATTGTTTCTTCCTTATTTTACATGGTTGATTCACAATCCTTTATCTTTTCTATCTATTTTGGAAATCATTTATTTTGATATTGAGTAATTTTTTGGAGTAATGGCACTTGATATTCCATTGGGAATTTGATTAGAATTTTTATTTCAGTGCAAGGAATGTCCCGTTGAGGTAGGAAACCATCATTTCTTATGGTACCTCTTTTTCCACAACCTGAAGAGCATTGATTTCATTCTTGAGATGGATTGGTTAGTCCCTTATCAAGAATACAGATATTTTTATCTCTGGAGGGTGTCATTTGTATCATCAAATGGTGGTACTTATATTAACAAGGGGAGTTGGAATTTTTAAGAAGGTAGAGCTAGACAAGAGTATCTTGGGATAGGTGGAGTGTATTCCAAGATTACTAGAGTTTTATGGGTGATCAATCATTACATAAAGCTAATTCTACTCCTATAGTAGACTGTTTCATGGATTTCATCCCATAGAACTTCTCTAGAATACCTGCTAGGAGAGAGGTAGAATTTATTATCAACATAGTTCCTGGAGCATCACTGGTATCCATTCATACTTTTATGATATCTAATACTAAGTTTCAGAATCTCAAGAGGTATCTAGAGGATTTAGAAGAAGAGGGATTTAAATGACACAGTACCTCTCCCCAGGGTTCATCTATCCCTTTCACCAAGAAGGCGAATGGAACCCTCAGGCTTTGTGTAGATTACCTGAAGCTGAGTCATCATACTATGTAGAACCGATATCCCTTAACATGTATAGATGACCTCTTTGACCAACTGAGGGGATTGAGGGTTTTCTCAAAGATCGATTTGAGTTCAGGCTATCACAAGGTGTGTGTTAGACCTTCATACATACCTTATATAACACTTTATAGATATTATAGTATTTATTAGTATCTTATTATGAGGTTTATTCTTACAAATGTGCCCACTATTTTCACGGATTTGATGAATGTAGTTTTCCACCTGTTTTTGGATGCATTCTTGGTGGTCTTCATAAATGACTTCTTGGTGTATTATCATACTCAAAGAAACCATTAAAAACATCTTTATATCATTCTGAATACACGTAGAGATAATCATTTGTATAATTATCCCACTAAATTCCACTTTTGGATCGATATGGTGCACTTCGTGGGTCATGTTGTCTCAGAGGAAGAAGTATAATTTGACCTTGAGAAAGTGAGTATTGTAGTTACCTGCGAGCATCAAAAGATCAATTTTCACATATGTAGTTTCGTAGGGATGTCTAGTCATTATAGAAGTTGTATATAGTACATACCATTCCTTGAAAAACCTCTTACAAATTTGACTAATAAGGGTGTGAAGTTATTATGGTCTGAAGCATGCGAGAAGGCCTTTCATGAGCTGAAAAACATACTTCGACACCAACTTTTATTCTTATAGAGGATAGAAGAGGATATTTAGTGTTTTTTGATTCTTTAAGAATTGTTTTGGGTGTAGTATTGATGTTTTAGGATCAAGTCATTTTGTACAGGTCTCTCTAATTAAGACCTCACAAGCATAATTACCTAGTGCACGACTACGAGCTTGTAACATTCATTTATTCCTTGAGTTGTTGGAGGAATTATCTGATGGGTGATCACTTTGTGTTGTATACGAACCAAAAGATGCTGAAATATATATTTAAAAAGTATTAATTGAATCTTAGATAGTGAAGATGGGTCATCTACCTTCAATCTTTTGACTTTGTCCTTCACTCTATGCCTAAAAGGACAATGTGGTGGCTGGTGTTCTGACCCTTTAAACCCTGACACAAGGCATTCAGGAAGCCAATGATGAATGTAAGTTGATGTACCTCTTTTATTAGATGCATATAGAGTTTCAAGAGAGTCACAAATGTCCTTTTTCTTATAGCCTCAGTAGTTACCTATTCACTCTTGGATAGGGTGAAGAGAATATGGTGTTCAAAACCTGAAGGTTTGAACCTATGTGAGAGTATTTTAGGAGAGGACCCGCCTATAGATTTGTCTATTGATGGAAACAACATCATGCATGTAAATAAGAATATCTAGTTTCTTATAGACATGTGACAAGATCTGAATTTAGAATACCATGATTCTCAGTGGTAAGTGCACCCTGGTATCTCCATGATGTCTCTTGATATGCGCTGCAAATATTGGTGACCTAACATGAAATATCATATGGCATTTTTTATCACAAGGTGTTCCACATATCAGAAGTTGAATGAAAAACACCAGTATTCTATTAGCCTGTTACAGATGTTACTAGTCCTATAATGAAAATGGGTTGATGTCATGATGTATTTTCTAGTTGGGTTACTGAGGACACCTTGTGGTAGAAACATGGTTTGGGTGGTTGTGGATCGACTAATGATGGTAGCACACTTCTTTCCCATCTAGAAAAAGTTATCAATTGCTGAGCTAGGAAGACTATATATCCATGATATTATCCATTTACACAGGGTCCCCCAAAATTTTATTTTAGAAATATAAACTCATTTCACATTGAGGTTATAGAAGGGGATACAGAGGGCTTTGTCTACATTAGTTCTTCAGATCATAGCCTTTCACCCTAATAACGATTTCCAGCAAGAATAAAACATATAGATGTTAGTGGACATACTCTGAGAATGTATCTTTAATCATGACAGTTCCTGGGATAAGTATATCAATCTCATTGAGATTTTTCATAATAATAGATTTCAAGAAATTATTTAGATGACTTCATATGAGGCATTATATTTTAGGCCATGTTTTTTTATCTCTATGGTGGATAGAGGTAGGTGAGGCAATGCTACATGGTCCTCATCTGGTGAAGGATACTTCAGAGTAGGTGCGGTTGATCAGAAATCATATGGGTACTGCTTAGTATAAAGAGAAATCATTTTCTGGTCATCACCAAAAACCTCTCGAGTTCATGGTTGGGGATCATGTTTTCTTGCTGATATCACCTAGAATTGGGCACAGGTGTATGTAGAGGAAAATAAATCTATTGCCACATTTTTTCATTCCTTTTTAAATCTTTTATAGAGTCAGGATGGTAGCCTATCAGTTGTTATTACCTCAGAGGTACTGATCCAAGCATGACGCCTTCTAAGTTTCACAACATCATCATTATAATGCCGACCCATATCACACTTTTGATCCCAAAGATATTTAATTAGATGTTGATTCTTCTTTTGTGGAGTATCCCATACACATCATTTATCGGAGCATGAAGAATCTCTGAGGAAATTCTAACCCTCTATTGTGGGTGTTATAGAAGTACCACCATATACAAGATTTGACTTGGTTGTGGGAGGACAACATACATGCTCAGTGACTAGAGTTTTTCTCAGATGATGTTTCACAACCCATTAAAGGGTAACTTAGGTATCAGTTCCTTTAGAGTGGGGGGAGGGGGCACACAGTAAGAACATATATATTTCATGAGGTATAGATCCTTTATTTTTTGGTTTAATTCCTTAATTTTGTCCTAATATTAATGCCTGGTAAGGATATATAGGAAACAAGGGGTTTCAGGGCTTTTCCAGAGCCTAGATCCCTTTTGGTGGAATAAAAAGCTTGGTCTCATGGTTAGTGGAAATAATGGAACCCAATCCACATAGTTTCTACTTACCATTGAGGGTGTTTCAGTGAGAAGAAGTGGGCCACACATTTTTTCCTAACTGTGAGACCAGGGTCACACGACCATGCGATGTCACTATATTTTTTAACAAACACAGATTGTAAATTTTTTACACTATTTCCAAGATCATGATCATGAACCATGTGAGATACCTCTTTGGATAGTAATCAATGCATGGTTGAACCACTGTTTGCGCAACCATGTGGAAAAACTGTGTGATCCTCGTAAGGTGGATAAAATGACCATTTTTTCCTTAGGGGATTATGTGTTTAAAATAATTTTATATCTTATTCATCTCATAGACTGGAGTCTCTTCTTTCTACCATTTGAGGTCCCACCTAAGATACACCTATGTTCTTAGAAACTTCTTCTATCCAGACTTCAATTCAACTTCTGATCATCTCGTTAGATTCCATCCACTATTTGATTCAATCTATAGGTTCCTTTCATCATTCTTCTTTCTATCGATGATTCTATTTTGGTTAAAGATCATATGGCCTATTCTCTGGGTGTTCATCTATTTTGTTATTTTATTTCAATCTAGATAAAGACAGGGGAAAATACTGGGTGACAGTTCCTCCACAAGCATAAGGTAGGTGTTATATCATTTATCCCTTATGTCTTGTTGCCTTATACTATGTGTCATGATTATTCACACTATATTCTCTATTTTTTTCCTAAAAAATACACAAAAACCATGTTTAATTTAATATCCCTCTTAGATATAAGCTAATACCCCTTGTTGGTATTGGTCTCTTTCGATTTTTTGCACCCTGTGATGTGTACCTACGGATATTTTTTTATTAATTATTGATGTCTAAATGGACAAACCATCTTCTATATGCTTTTGGAATGAATCCTGATCGTGATGAATATAATGAATGGAATATAATTGAGTGGTATAACCACGTCACTTTCATAAATAGGAAAATGGTTACACCCTTATTAATGTGAAATTCCAATGAACTATGAAATGTCTATTCACTACTAGAAAACAAGGCTATTGCCACAGACCTATAGCCACGATTTTATAAGTTTGTTGATATAGCTTAGTTTATAGCCACACTTTTATTAAAATTGTGGATAAATCCTTGTTTATTTTGACATTTAATAAATTCTGTATCTATGTTTTTTTGAACATCCATCTGGCTCCTCTACAATTCCTCTCCCCAGACACCTCGCGACCCAGCTTATCCCCGTGACTGCGACCCTCTCTTCTCCATGCGACTTATTCTCTAGGCCACCATCCTACACCCTTGCGACTTATCCTCTCTAAGCAGAAAAAATTCCTCTCGGAGTCAACCCTTCTTCCCCGATGGTCCTCGCGACCTCTCCTCTCCCCGATCCCCATCCCCGACAGTTCCTGGACGGCCTTCGCAACGCTGCCCATCACTACCACAAAACGAGGAAACCCGATCTACTTCATGGTAACATTTCACCTCTCATACCTCAAATAGATCAAATTTATCTGAATTACATACACATATTTCTCTCTGCTAGAATTCTTCAAACTAGAAATTAATTCCAATAGGAAAAGGATATTTTCATATCTCATTGAAATCGTACGAGGATCAATAGAGATTTTGGAGGACTAATAATCTCAATCTTAAACATGGTTTACTCATAATTTATAATTGGGATTCTAACTTCAATCCACACACACATAGGAATACTTTGGCCAAAGTTTGGGTCAAACTAAATGGTCTAAATTGGTTCTTTTGGCACCCAAACATTCGGAATGATATTCTCCTCCATAAGAACTCCCCTCAAAATTGATCATAGAACATTAAATGATGACTTAGGTCTCTTTTCCAGAGTTATGGTGGAAACTGAACATGTTTCAAAGTTTCCCACCACAATTAATTTCAATTCAAATGACTACAAAACTGAAATTAGAATTGAATATGAGAGGAAACATCCATTTTGTAGACATTGTAAGATCATTGGTCATACAATTTTAAACATTAGAGTAATTAGAATAAAAGTAACAAAACTAGTTGAAAATTATTAGAAGGAAATTATGAGAAATAAAAAGGATAAAGCCCCTATGATAGATATACCTGTACCCCCATAAAAAAATCTAAAACTTGGGTGAAATTGTCAGAAAAAGTGATAAACATAGGGGATAACTCAAGAAATAACTGGGATGATATGGATGAATAAGAATAAAACTCCATTAAATATAAAGTCCTCTTAGAATAAATTGATATTTTAGTGTTAGACACTATTAGGATATCCAATAAAGACGAATCAAATACATTCTCAGCCGAAAAAATTTCAGAATCTAACCAAAATTCTAAACATAGCCCAGGTAAAAACATGATGTTCAATGAATGCAATGCATTCACTACTCCCCCTCATAAATATGTGTGCACTAGATCATTTCCTTTTTAATCTGTGGATGATCACTCCTCATCTTTAAGTACTTGAAAAATCGAGGACTTCTCCCTATTAAATGCCACTATTTCATTAGGGACAAAGATTCAAAACAACAGTAAAACAAATGTACATGATAATTTCTATAAAAATATAGATTCAGCTAGCCATTCTATAGATTTTGGGAATCTATTGTCTATCCCAAAATCTGTTAAGGATATCACACATTCTAGTAGTATGCTTGAAATTGTTTCCATTGATTTGGAAACTATTAAATCAATGAAGGTAAGTACACCTTTGGTACAGGTGACTAAAATGAAGGATCTCGTTGGATCCATTAAGAAGGTTAAGCCCATGGAGGATACTAGGGTGGAGAAGAAAAATTATCCCGTTACAACCTCTTATTCTACATTATACTTTTTTTATGGTTCCAACCTGCTAATAGAGTTGATGTCATTAGTTCTTTGATGCTATGTAATTTGAATCCTATAGACCCAACCATTAAAAATTCATTAACTCATGCTGCTATGAGATCTGTTAATCACTTCTCTGTAATATCTAATAATAATACAACTCTTGAAATAAAGATGGTAACCAAAAATTTAGAGAAGTATTTAGCTCCTTATCCCCTTTCTCACTCTAAATCTATTACCAGGTATGTAGAATAAGGGAGTTAGATGAATATTTTTAAGGTTGTTTCAACTGAGACACATACAAAGACTTCTTAAAAATACTAAAAATTATGTATAACCTATAAAACCTACTTGAACCTCCTCGGTGCAGGACCCTAAACATATGTAGGCATGTAATATTTTCTTTCCATTGAATCTGTACCATCCAACAGATTTGGATACTTCCTAACAACAGACAGTGGATACTTCAATGTTTTCAGGTACTCCTATTTCTACATCTATAATTAATGATGTTTTTTTTGAAATATGGACACTTGAATTATAATCATAATATCAATTATTTTTCAATCTGTTCTATGAATTATATAGACTCACCTATGAATGATCCAATTAGGAAACCTACAAATAAGATTCTAGTCACATCTAGGAATGAACAAGAAAATGCCTCTAAAAACAACCAAGAGGTTAGAAGGACTTCTAAAAAAGGCTCTAGAATAAATAGAAAAGTGTGTTATAAATCCAAATTGAGGTTTAAATGATGATCCCCTTTTGGAATTGTCAGGGTATCACTAACTATGACATGTTCATTGTTTTAAAAATACCATCATCCTATGTTATTTTCCATCGCTAAACCTAAAATTTTGTTTTCCTGTGTATAATCACATTTATGCCAACATAATTACGTTTTTACTAGTGCAATCAATAATACAATAAATGATGATTTTTTATAGTTTTTTTCACACTTTTATTTACACAATGTTAGTTTTTTCAATATCTCTTTCCAGATATTTACTAGCAACTTTAACATTTATGGAACACATACGTTCTTCTCCTTTTCCTATTCTAAAAATAGATACCAAGAAAGAAGAACTATTTGGAATGATCTCTCATACCTAGGCACTAGCATAACTACCCATGGTTTCTTATTGGAGACTTTAATTCCATTCTTCACTCAAGCAAGAAAATTGGACCTTCTCATGCTTCAGTTTCAATGAAATAATTTAAATCCTCAATTGAAGACACTAATATCATTGAAATTAATGTCACTGGTGTAACATGCACTTCGTATAGAAGATATTACAACAAAATGGTTGCCTCTAAATTGAATAGAGACTTCATGAATGTCCCTACTATAGATTTATGGGACACTATCTCCAGCACCACTCCTAACAAGATGAATTTTGATCATCATACCATCTTGGTCAATGTCTCCTCTAATGTCATGAAACCCCGATTTACTTTTATATTTAACAATGTGTGGTTCTATGATGATGATTTCACCCATATCATGTTGAACTCTTGGTCTTCAATATCTCATATAAATGGTTCCTTTGCCTGAAAACTCAAATTAAAACATCTCAAACAGACTCTAAAAACATGGTGCAACTCTAATGCCAAACAAGTTAACAATGACATCATGATTATTGAGAAAGTCCTCAATGATCTGCAAAATAAAAACACCAGATCCAACCTCATCAATGATCCTACTCAAGGACCAAACACTATAGTCAAAATCAAATCTTTGCTCATGTGCAAAGAAAATATTAGAAAACAAGCATTTAAAGTTAAATGGTTAACCGACGGTGATGGAAATACCAAATTCTATAACTCTCTTCAAAGAACTAGGAAGGCATGTAGGCCATTAATGTTTTTAAAGGATAGGGACAACCTGGTTGATAATGAGGGGAAGTGGGTGCAAAGGGAAGGGGGCTATCTAGAAGGCGGGGGGTGAAGGGGTCTGTGGGAGCAGTGTGTAGGGGGAATAGAGGGGGGAAAGGGGTGTGGGGGTGTAGGGGTAGGGGGCTGTCCAGGGGGGTTGGAGGATGCCTTGGAAGGAAGGGGGTGTCCGGGGGGGGGGGGTCCAAGAGGGAGGGGGAGGGGGGTCCCCATCAGAGAATTCTATAAAAAAAATAATAGGTCATTGTTCAAACATCTAGGTTTTAATGTGGCTGTTGGAGGTACACCAAAATAATATTATGTGGTCATAGAAAGGTGTGACTATTCATGATTTTTTATAATTTGAAACATTTATTAATTACCTTAACCATAATATTTGTTAGGATTTTTTATTGACATGTTATTGATGGTTACTTTTTATCTTATGAAACAATACATATAATGTTAAGTCATTTTCTTGATTATTTATTTAATGTATGTTTATATGCCTCAGAATGGATTGATACTGGATGTACAACGTTGATCAGATCATTGATGAATTTCAGAAGGAGTTACGACATTTCCTGGACTTTTCATTCACTAGTTATTCAGATGGCGGATTTATTCGATTCCTGTGTTTTGATTGTGTTGGGAGACCATTTTTAACTTGCGAGGAAGTGAGTTATCATTTCACTAAATAAGGTTCTCAAAAAATTATCATGTGTGGTATCACAATGGAGAAAAATCAGAAGTGTTGAATGACATCGATTCAGCGGAAATGATTGGTATGAAAAATATGGTTTCAGATCAGTTTCCTTTTGTTTATGAAGCTAGCTCCTCATGTAGACCAGTGCAAGAGGAAATGAATACTGGAACACAGTTTTCATTTATTAATTACGACTATGACATTGAGAGTGTTAGAAAGCTGATGGAAGATAAAAATACTCCAGTATATCAGGTATGAGGAAAAATGAGCAAACTTGCATCTTTAATGCGATTATATCATGGAAAAGCAATGTATGGATTTATTAATATTGCGGTTTACTATCTCCTTAAATTTATTAAGGATTTACTGCCTAAAGATGCATGTATTCCAGAAAATAATTTCATGGCATCAAATTTGGTTGAAAAATTCATATTTTCATCTATTAACATTCATTCTTTACCCAAATATTGTTGTTTTTTCTGGATGGAAAATTAAGAGTTAAGTTAGTGCTAATAGTGTGGCACATCAAGGTGGAAGACTAAAAAAGACAGAATGCAATCTCGCATATCAGAGAAAGTGATGTGGAACTTCCCTTTAATTCCCAGGCTTCAAAAAAAATTTATGTTTGAACAAATGTCAAAGAATATGAGATGACATTAAAATAAAATAAATAATGATAATGATGAAATAGTGCATCCTGCAGACGGGTTGGCTTGGAAGAAATTTTATAGGTTACATCATGATTTTGCAGCTGACCCACAAAATGTTATATTGGGATTATCTTGTGATGGTTTCAACCCATTTCGCCAAATGCATACTGCACATAGTACTTGGCCTGTTTTCATTCACATTTATAACTTTCCTTCATGGATGTGTATGAAGAATCCATTTACTATCAAAAATATATTGATATCAGGACCCATTTATCCTAGAAAAGATATTGATATATACTTGCAACCATTCATAGAGGAGTTAAAGGTTCTTTGGATTGTTGGTGCACAGGCATACAATGCATTTAGAAAGGAGTATTTTATGTTTTTTGTAGCTTTATTATGGACGATAAATGAATCCTCTACCTACGGAATGATGTTTGGTTGGTGTACTAAAGGGAAATTATCCTGCCCTATTTGTATGAAAAATACACGTTTCTGAATATTAATGTTTCGATGAACTTTCAGCTTCATAGGGCATCAACAATTTCTACCGATGGATCATCCATACAGGAAAAATCAAAGACAGTTTGATAATGTTGTCAAGATAGATGAGACACCTCAACGAATTTCATGGAATGATATTGTTAAAGAACTTGATGATTTGAATTATGTTCTTGGAAAAATTCAATCAAATATCAGAACGCGAAAAAATGTAAATTCAAATTCCAATAAAAATTAGAGAAAGAAAAGCATATTCTTTGAGTTGTCATATTGGTCATCGAGTTTATTGCGTCATTATTTGGATGTAATGAATATCGAGAAAATCATTTGTGAGATGTTACTTGCTACTACTTTAAATGTTAAAGGCAAAACAAAAGACAATTTGTGGTCACATCATGATTTGATGGATTGAGGTATAAGTGTAAAACTTCATCCTGTGTTAATTGGTCAAAATAAGTAGAAAGTCCCTATTTCCAGTTATTCGATGAAAAATATGGAGAAGAAACAATTTCTTTAGGTCTTGTAATGTTTGAAGGTTCCAGATGGTTATTCAAGTAATATTTTGAAAAGGGTGAATATAGAAGATGTGAAACTAAAATCTCTTAAAACCCATGATTGCCATGTCTTGTCACATGAGTTGATTCCTATTTCCATTCGACATTTTCTTTCACATAATGTTAGAGTTTTAGTGATTAAGTTATGTCATTTTTATTGCGACCTTTGTTCCAAATGACTGAGCAGAAGTGTTGCTCAGAAATTGCAGAGAGATGCACTGATTATTCTTTATGACTTGGAGAAAAAATTTCCCACCGTAATTCTTCACATGTTTGTTACATCTGACTGTGAATATTCCCACAAAAGTTATTTTTGGTGGTCCTGTTTCAAGTCGGTGGATGTATCCTACAGAAATAATGATGTTTACATTGAAATCTTATGTGAGGAATAAATGTCACCCTAAAGGATCTATTGTGAAATGTTATTTAGCACATGAATGGATGGATTTATTTTCATCGTACTTGGATAATGTTACCATGAGGTCTAATAGACTTATGAGAACTGAAGATGAGAAATATGATCCCATTGAGCCTACATTTCCTTCACTTCCCTAAACAGAGGGGATATCTGGATCGTACCCATTATGTACTTTATGCGGGGAAGAGTGGGAAATGGCTCATCATCTGTGGTGTCCTTGATGATTATATAAAGTAAGTAAACTAATAAATATGAATTTTTTAATTATGTTATTTCTTTATATCTTATGACATTTTTAAGCTTTCATATTTCTAGAGAACATTTAGAAATTATAAAAAAGAGACACCGCTCTTTATCTATTAAGAGGAAGGAACTACTGCACAACAAAGAATTTGCTACTTGGTTAAAGTCAAAGGTAATATATATTATTTATTCTTATAACATAATCACATTTATCTATTTAATATTCAAGGTTGGTTTATTTTAGGTTTTAACTCTACCAACGAATGAAGTATCAGATAAAGTAATAGCATTATCCTTTGGTCCAAATGACATGGTACGTGATTGTAAATCAATGATTTTCAATGGATTAAAATTTTTTATAAATAGCTGTGGAAAAAATGGCAACACAGCATGATAGTGTGACGATAAACACCACAACAGATTGTTATGTGAGTGCATCAGATAGACAACCTCGGTCAGAAAATATATCATATTATGGTGTTGTTGAAAGAATTATTTTATTAGATTACTATGAACATGGTCACGTCACAATGATGAAATGTAAGTGGTTTGATTCAATGACATGACAAGGAATTAATATTGATAACTATGGATTTAGAGTGATTGATATGAATTTCCAACTTCACACTGATGAACCCTATATTCATGCGTCATAGGCTGGACAGGTGTTTTATGTAACTGACCCATTTCATTAACAATTTGGTGTTATTGTTGATGTCATTCCCAGAAATATTTTTGACGAAGTCATGGATGACAATGATTTTGTGGATGAACCTGTCAGTATTTTTTCAAATGTTGCATTTGATGACACAGATGACTCAATTTCTAGAACAAATTGTGAACCAAAAATTGTCATAGATCACACAGAACATTGATACATTTGTATGTATTTACCTGACATTATCATAATATTGTATGTGTTTTTTAAAACTTCTATACATGATATCAAATTAACAAGTATATTTTATCAATATAAATATCACATTGAAAATGTATCTCATTGGTTTATGATAAAATTGTATTATTTAACATTTTGCATTATTTCTATTTATTTGAGAATATTATTTTAAATTTCCAGGTCAAAATGTATGAATAGGTTGATATTATAATAAATAGAAGAATACAAAGAAATAAACAACATATGTCTCATCGGGACAACACTGCAAGTGCAATTTATGTTTGAATATTATGGTTTTTCATATTATTTATCTTGTTATTGTTCGTTTAATTTTATCATCTATGTTATTTTAGGCTACATCATCGAGGAGACGATTAAATTATACTCTTGAGACTAATAGTATGGCAGGGGGTATTGATTCTACAGTTCAACCTACTACTATGCCACTTGAGTCACCAGAAGGTCATCCTCCCATTATGCCACCTCCATATTATCCATACCCACGTCATCCATATCACTTTCTGCCCGCACCCACATCGGATGGTAGTTCTCAGACTCCCATCCCTCCTTATTTTCAATTCCCACCATCCACTGTACAGAGCACTGCACCCCCATCTATCCCACCATCATATCCATATCCATATCCACCCTCATCTGTACAGGGTTATCCATCTACTGTATAGATTACTCCTACTGTAGATATCCCACCTACCACAGAGGATACTCCCCATTTAGACGCTGCACTTCAGGGGTCAACAAATCCCCCATCCACTGGTCTATGTTTAAACATTACTGTTAGTGATTAATGATAAATTCATATATATTATTATCCTTTTTACCTTTTTCATGATTAGCTTCAGCCTCCACCAGACAATGATGCCACACAAAAATGAGAGAGGTTTGGAATCGACACACGCAAATAATGGTTGAATACAATGAGGAAAAATAAATAATTAAAAAAATGGTACAGAATGTAAAATCTTTATTGGAACACTTTCTAGACACAACAATATCATCCCGGTTCAACCAATAAGTTGGAGGGAAGTTGGAGAACAATTAAAGTAAAATTAATGGGTAGAGATCTAGTTAAGTAAAGTTAATCACTTTTTATATATATTGATTTATAAAATTTTCTTAACAAATATTTTGTCCATTGTAGCTCCGATATAATTTTCCTGATGGACAAAATGCCAAGGCTGCAAGCTTAATGGATTTAGGTGAAATGTGGCTAGCGTACAAGTATGACTTATATCTTGGTTCGAAAAAGAGTGTTGCCATGGAGCTTGAAGAAGTACCAAAGATTCATGATTGCCCAATATCATAATACAAAGAGATGATCAGCTATCGGAAGAGTCAAGAGTTTATGGTATTTGTTAAATTTATATATATATATATATATATATTCATTTATTTATTTGAAAATGAGTTTTATTTATGCTAGTTAAATTATTTAATTATTTTTTTATAAGAGATATCAGACAAAAAAAAAGAAATAATAGTGGAATGAAACATGTTTATACTCATGGAAACAATTTACTCTCAAATCTTGAGAAACCACAGGTAATTTAATATTTAAAATATTTATCTTCGTTTAGTGTAATTTGTTTTACTTCCAATGTTTATTTATTTCATTGTTTTTTCTAGAAAAAAATAAAGAAATATCAAGGGTCGCATTCCTCACTCTACTTTGTTTTGTATACGAAGAAAAAAGAAAGATGGTATTGTGGCAAATACTGACACCGAGAAGGTGAGTGTAAGTATATTTCAATTTATTTTATTTTTACTGAATTTAATTCCATATATTATTTTATCATTTGAATTTCTGTTATATATCAATCCACAGAATGCTTTGGAGACATTGGCAGAAAAAGAACCCGACAATTTTGGCCACAAATGATCATCTATATCAGGTATTAGGAGATGAGCATCGGGGCATAGTGAATTGTCGACATGAGAAGAAGATTGTACCATCTCGGTACTGGTCTACGGACAACGTTTCATCGAGTACCGGTTCTGGTTTGGTCACAATAGAACAGATGAATTCCGCAATCAAAGAAGCAACTCAAAAAGCAGAAAAGGTGATATTTGAAAATATGAAGAAAGTTATGTCTGCAATTTCTTCTACACTTTCACTATAAGTAGCTATAGTGGTTGACGCATGTTTGATGTCGATGAGTTCTACTGGGGGAGCCGAAGCTGTAGCTAGAGATGGAGCTGGAGCCGAAAACAGAGCTGGAGCTGGAGCTGTAGCCAGAGCCAGTCCCAGTGTCAGTGCCGGTACCGATGCTGATGTCGATGATGATGTTGGTGGTGTGAGAGGTGCTGATGGTGTTTCTGTAGGAGGCGTGGATGAGGGTTATCATGAATCTGATGATACTGATATTGAGACTCACTATTGATGTGAATTGTATTTTTGGATTGTTAATGTGTAATTTTATTATGCAATGAGGTTTTATTATTTTAATACTGAATTGTATTGTGGTGTTTCTAACTATTTATACATATTTTTTATGTAGTAGTTAAGTTTTATTATTATTATATTGAATTGTATCCTCCTAAGACATGACTGTCATACCTCCTATAGGATGCTGCTATGAGGCAGCCCCTCTACCTCCTCTAGAACACCTCCGATGATATGTAGTCCAATTTTCCATTTTTTGCTTGAGGTGGCCCCTCTATTAGTTTCACGGATCATATTGTGATTTTGATGACTTGTATTGGTGTGCATGATAGGGATTCAAGCCATAGCCGCGAACCAACAAGAAAACATAGCTGATGCACTTGATTTTCTCCCACGACTTGCAATCGGGATTGACGTGAATATAAAATTCAAGTGGTAATGGTTATTTTATACCATTTTTCCCATCACAATTTCCATAGGGTCTTTCTACGGTACCAACTGCAATTTTTATCTTCCGTATACTCTATGCCCTACTTTGTCATTTCTGACTCACGCTTTTCGTCAGGACTTGCTACGACACCCACTGGATTTTTAGTGCTACTCCAAACCCTCCTCTAACAGGTGCAATATCCATCTTTTTATGGTAAATCTACTTTCATCCGATCTGCTGCTCCATGCCCTCCATAACAGTGTCAACTTATCCACTATCGCCAAAGGTATGGTTTTACCACACCATTTTTTACATCATGGCAAGTTTTCTTTTTACACAACTACATCCTCAGATATGAAATTTAACCCCAGACTCACATTTTCATAATATGATGCAGTTTCATTTTTGGTTGTTTAATGTTTTCAATGTATGGGTGAAATATCCAGTTTAGGTGATGATGATTCATCTTCCAACATCAATGGCATTGAAAAGGGTAAAATTATGATATCATCTAATTTGAAAGATTAAAATTAATATTTCTACTCTTTTAATTAATGAACACATGATATTGTTATCATTTCATTAATGTGATTTATTCTTTCACATCAATAATAATTACAAATATTATTGACAACATCATTGCAATGTGCCTTACAACAGGGTTGGGCAGGGGGAATTTTATAGAAGGCATGTAGTTCGACTATTTTTCAATTATCAATTAATATTTATTGTAATTTTATCCATTTCAATCATTAAAATTTTCAAAATTCTTTTAGATTCATTTAATGTTTTATATTTTCCAATTCCATTTTAATTGATTTCATTTATGAAATCTATAATTTTAAGCATTAATTCTACAGTTTAGGTGATTCTGCTTCATCTTCCAACATCAATGGCATTGAAAAACGTGAAATTGCTATATCATATTATTTTCTAGATTAAAATTAACATGTATACTCTTGTAATTAATGATCACATGGTATAGTTATCATTTAATTAATGTGATTTATGATTTCAGCACAAGCATCATTGGAAATAGTATTGACAACGCTATTGCAATATGCCTTACAAAATGGTTGGGCGGGGAGAATTGTATAAAAGGTATGTAGTTCAAATATTTCTCAATTATCAATTAAAATTTATTGTAATCTTATCCATGAAAATCATTAAAATTTTCAAAATTCTCTAGGATTCATTTACTATATACATGGCTGTATTTTTCCCTCTTGACTTTTTGGTTTTATCACTTCTCGATACAGGTCCTCAATTGGAATTGCCTATCTTCATTATTATTTTTCAGAAATTTATTGGAATGTTATATTTTGATAAAGTTAATTGAAATTACAATGATGTTTAATTAGACCAAAGTTATATTTAGATTCTAAATTTTATGCTTTAAGTTTGATCATTTTTTATCACTGTTTTTATTAGCATTGTTATTAAATAGAGGTACTAGTGGATCCCCTAGCTTGTCTCCATCTAATAAAGAATCACATTGTGGGTGGTCATCTTTTCACCTGCATTATCTTTCAGTGTGATTTTACTATAGGGAAATAGAGGTTCTATATGTGTTTAACCAGCAATAATGTGTTCCTGCCTCTCTCCATGCAGGGATCTGGAAATTTTGAAGCAGATTGTAGTTGCAACTACTCTTGTAGTCAAAGACACCACCATTAAGTACATATTTGAGTCATCTGTAATTGTAATTATCCAAATTAGATTGTCCATCAAATTTCATAGGAGATGAGATAAATCTATTGCTAATTGGTGAATTTTCTAATTAAATTCCATCTCACCCCATATTTAACACGGGTCTGCAGACACCCAATATGGGATAAATGTTATGATAGATATAGTGGTGATGGAAAGATCATTGGTGACTGAGATTATAACATGTTTACATGGATACATTCCATCAAATTACCCCATAAACTGCACTTATTTTGATGGACTACATGCACATTGTGCACTTATTTGTTAAATAGGTTGTAACTTTGTAACAAAATTTCTTTGGTTGGTTTGTTTAAAAAATTACTGTATCGATCATTAAATAATCATCTTTTACATATGTACTAATATAATTTGTCACTTCATAACACTTTATTGTGGAATGTTGGAAAATCTTTCTTAATAATTGAGTTATTCATGTTGGCCCGTAGATACACTCTGTAGAGGGAGGTTCGATGGAAAACTCCGGAGGGGTATTCATTAAAAATATGAATGAGGAATTTTGTATAAGTACATTCCACTGAAAGGTATACAAATTGGTTCTTTATTTAATATACATCATAGTGTTTGGTTTCATGCATGGTGTTCTTAGAATTTTGGGATTCTAATTGTTTCCTATAAGATAAATAAGGGTCTTTTGATCATTTCAACCACCTTAGCGGTATTGGACCTATGTTGTGTGCCTGGTTCACAAGATCGTGTTCTAAAATGAAGAAATTGTAGGAATATTTCATGATGTTGAAAAATAGAGCACCATGTTTTATAAGAGATATGGTGCATATTGTTAAATATGACTAGAAGATGCGGTAGTTGGTATTATGACATTATAATTGGTTCTTAATTATTATTACATGTTCTAACCACATAACACATAAGATTATCATAATGTTAATGTCACACAAGTCATGTTCACTGAAGATAATTATACATAGTGACTTTTCATAAGATGACATTTCTATCTCACATTATATAGGCCCACACATAGATAATTATAGGTAGTGTCTAAAATAATTTGTAATTTTTTTAACACTTTATTACTATAGTATGTACCACAAATTTATGTTTTCAATATATTCAGTATAATCAATATTCATGGAGGGTTTTGATCCCACCTACAAGGTGACATGATGGAGTAACACTCGATTTTGGAGAAATACAACGTCATGGAAGACTGGAGCAAGGGTATATTTTCAAGTAGCGAGTTATTTTATTTTTTTCAGTTAATATTTTCTTTTACTTGTATTAAATATGATATGTGCCCATGTATATATATATAAATGCATACACAAGTGAGTGGAGACTGGTGTATGAAAATAAGCATATGTGCAAGGATCCCATTGCACTTGCTTATGGACATGAAGGTGTGTGCATAGGGGACATGTGTCCTTGCATGCGTGTTAAGGTGCGTATACCCAGTGGGGAAGCAAAACATTTTAGTTAGAAAGCTCAAAGAGCTGAAGTGGACGGTTTTTTTCCACCTTGAGGTAGGCTCCCTCTTCCCGCCTCTTTAATTCTAGAATGCTTTAAATTGAATTTATATTCTTTCTTAATTCTGCTTAATTATATTGAATTTCATATCTTGAATATGTGTTCTTTAACTTAGTTGTTTCATTTGATAAATAAAGTCGTTTTTTATAATAAAACCTCTCTAACGGAGGTGCGTGGTTTGCGAAAACTCACAGTGATAGTTATGTTGATCTATTTGCTTAAATTATTGCATTTGATTTTTGGTGAATGAGTTTTAGAGTAAATGTTAAATATAATTAAATGAATTGTGTGATAAAGCAATGCCATGATTTTGTAATAAAACCCCTCCAACGGAGGTACGCTGCCTTCAAAACCAAAGAGTAGTGATAGTTATTTATATCAGGTTTAGATTTGGTTTGAGTCTTTCATATGCCCGTTGTTGGTGTTTGTTTTGTGGCTAGTTAGTTTTTGTTTTATTTGACTAATATAAATTGTCTTATCATACTTGTTTAACTCAAATGACATTGTCTGAGTAGGCATATGCCATGACCATGACACATTTATTTTCATGCTTTGAATATTATAAATAAAATTTCCATGTTTAGGAAAAATGAATGAATTTGTAAATGTTTTATGTGGGGTGTATAATTCTTTTCTGTAGTTTTTTTGCCCTTAAGAAGTTGTGTCATTGTGCTTCTCACTACACCCTTCTCTAGTGATCCCTTGTTATAGCATATTAAATAGTTGATCTGTTCTATCATCTGCCGACAGGGCGATTGTCGAAATGTTTCCCCGCCTCCTCCCGCTCCCTTCGCTCTTGGCTAGAATATGCTGCCCCATGGAGGTCATTGGACCGGGACAACACGCTGTGGTCACACCGCAGTCACGCTGTGGTCACGCCCTAATTTTTCCTTGCTTCAGGATGACACCCCGTGGTGGTTCACAGTGATAGTATTCCATGAGTCTTGTAATCAATGTTGAGACTGACTAATCACAATTTTTGCTGACAGGGCGATGACCGGAATGTTTCCCCGCCTCCTCCTGCTCCCTTCGATCCTGGCCGGAAGATGCTACCTTGTGGATGTCATTGGACAGGTCCAACACGCTACGGTCATGCCACGATCACGCCGCGGTCATGTCGCGGTCACGACTCAGTAATGTTGTGATTTGGCCCTACTCCCGGACGACACCCCACAGTGGTTCGCAGTGATATTATTCCATGAGTCTTGTGATTAATTTGGAGACTAACTAATCACAATTTCTTCCAGCGGGGCAATGACCAGAACGTTCCTCCACCTCCTCCCGCTCCCTTCGCTCCTAGCCAGATGATGCTGCCCCGCGGATGTCGCTGGACCGGGCCAACATGCCATGGTCACATCGCGGTCACGCCGCAGTCACGCCGCGGTCACGCTGCGGTCACACCATGGTCACGCCATGATTTGGCCCTGCTTCAGGATGAAAACACGCGACAATTCATAGTGATAGTATTCCATGAGTCTTGTGATCGATGTTGAGACTGACTAATCACAATTTCTGCTGGCGGGGCGACAACCAGAATGTTGCCCCGCCTCCTCCCGCTCTCTTCCCTCCTGGGCGGAACATGCTGCCCTGCAGATGTCGCTGGATCGGGCTGAAACACTGCGGTCATGAAGTAGTCAAGCCGTGATCACACCACGGTCACGCCGTGGTCACGCCGCGGTCACGCCGCGGTCACACCGCGGTCACGCCATGGTCACGCCACGGTAATGCCGTGATTTGGCCCGGTTCCAGCCACATCCAGCCCACACCATCCCACTTGCACCTTCATTTCATCCCACTACCACCAGCCTTCTAGCCCGCAAAATCCCTCCTACCACCTTCGAAGCAGACCACACCATCCCCCCAGCACAAGCAACCAGCCCCCTTCCACCAGAATTTCAGCCCCCTTCCACCTACATTCGATCTCGCACCAGCCCCCGGCCACCTGCAATCCAACCTGCACCAGCCACCACCCCCATCCTCCTATAAAACACTCATTCCAACCCTCTTCCACCTGAAAAATATCCCCAACCACCAGTTCCATCCCTCACTTTCCCTGACCTCCTACATCCCTGCCCGCACCACCTACATCCCAGCCCGCACCGGTTCCAGCCCGCACCAGCCCCCTTCCACCTTCATTCAGTGTTAGAGAACCAAGAATTGTTAAACCTAAAAGGGAGAGGGAGTTTCACAATTTTTTTGGATACATTAAACAAAATAGGATGATGATCAGAGTAGAGATTTTGGAGGGTGCTTCTAGGGATGGTGTCTCATTTATCTAAAGCAATACATTTGTAAAGGCTATATCCAAATTGGAGGAAACAACCATATTGTAAACCTTTTTATACCAAGTGTATTTGGAACCTGTAAGATTTATTTAAATAACATTTCTATCTTTAATAGAGGTTTTGAATTCTCTTATGGAGATCATAGAATGTGAGGGACCAATTTTATCACTAGAATTGGGTATAGCATTGAAGTCCCCAATTATAAATCATGGTGTGCTAATATAGCAACCTAGATGGGTATGGTCATCCCACATGGGCCTCTTATCTTGATATTTATGCTTGGAATAAGAAAAATATCACAAAATAATAGTTCCATAAAAAACAAAATCACATACGAAGGCTTTCTCCAATATGTTAAAAATGTTAACATTTTGGATAGAAAAGTGCGAAAAAATATAGAGAGAATCGATATAAAAAGAATTTTTTGTTGTTCTAGTAAAAGAATAACTATGTTATAAAAAATTATGGTATCTAGAAGAAAAAATAATTTTGTTTCAATGATAGAAAATGGAATTGGACAGTTGGTGTTAACCATTCTTTTTAAAATAGTAATGGTGTCTGATATAGAAATACCCTGAAAATAAAAAGGATCTTCATTTAAACCTAAATTTGGAGTAAGAACTCACTTTTTGATTTGCAAACCGTTGTTCTTGGAAGATATTCTGATCTTATTTGTATTGTTTCAGATCTTGGTCTTTTCCTGATTTATTTTAGAAGAAGTTGGGGAACTGTTAGAATTTCATACCTTATTATTACCCTTGGAGGAATAAATGCATGGGTTATTCACAAGTAAGTCCACAAAGTCCTTATAAATACTGGCGGTATGGTAAAATATTGATGAGTAATCAGGTTCTCAGATTTAGTAGGAATATTAATGTTATATGAAGTATGAGAAATACCAATATAATTATTGACAAAAAGGGGAGGATATGTACATGAAATATATGTAGCAAGGTTGTCAAGTGAAGTACCTAAATGTTTTTCCAACTTGTTTCTAGAACCAGGGGAATCTGTGGTGTGTCCACCAGGTTTGGTTGCTCTTGATAGAATGAAAATATACACCTCTAATTCTTGACCAGTTCAATAAGTTGATTTGGGTTGGAATCTTTCTAATCTTGCAAACATGAGGCAACCAAATTTTGATTTGGGTAACTGTCTAGAGAAGTCTTTGAAACACCTAGAACATCAGGTGCCATGGCCATCTCCTTGGGAGATGCACTATCCTAACCATGTAGGATTTAAGGGGTCTGTTCAGAGCTAAAGGTATTCTCCACATAAGTATCACTGCTCAAGTGTAAACCCCCCAATAGGGTTGCATTTGTTCTACTTAGAATCATTATTCAAAATCGGCTTGGTCTGGTAATCCTGTCTGTCAAGTAGTGTACCAACCTGTTTTGATTCACAACCCAAAGAAGAAGAAGGTTATGAAGATTGACCATTTTCAATCTTCATACCATTAAAAAGATCATTATAAATGTGATTTACTTTAATACCTTTATAGGGGTCCAAAAGAGTATCCCCTGTAGCTAAAACTACCAATGCAGGGTTTGTCGTAATATGTAGGTCTCCAGGTAGTGTTGAGCCTGTATGATCACATGAATTCAAATCCGATTTAATATCCCTTTCCAGACCCAAAGGTGGGTTTGAGTGGCCTTGCTTGCTGGGTGAATTGGTAAACATGATCTAAGATATCAACAAGTTCTATAAACTATAACATCATTGAGTAATTCAGTCAGTTGAAACGAGTTAAATGACATGAAATTATTTAATTGAAATGTATACAACATCAAGATTTTCACTAGGAACATCATTGATAGAAACATCAATAGAAAGGGATGTGTGTGTGGGGGGTGGGGGGGTTGTTGTCCAGTAGGGGGGTTGTCCAGCAGGGGGGCTTCTGTCCAGGGGGGATGTCTAGGGGGCTGCTGTCCAGGGGGGTTAGTAGGGGGTGAGGGGGCTGCTGTCCAGGGGGGTCTAGCACGGGGGGAAATGGGTGTGTATGGGGGTACAAGGGGGTGTGTGAAAGGGGTGAAAGGGATGTGGGGGGGGTGGCTGATGTCCAGGGGGTCCATCAGGGGGGGCTGATGTCCAGGGGGGTTGTCCAGGGGGGCTGCTCTCCAGGGTGTCCAGCAGGTGGGGTGGGGGGGGGGGCTGCTATCCAGGGGGGTCCAGTAGTGGGGCAAGGGGTGTGTAAGGGGGGTGCAAGGGCTTATGTGCAAGGGGTGAAAGGGATGTGTGTGTGTGGGGGGGGGGTGTAATATTCTTGTTTATTGAGTTATATTCTTTGTGAATATTCTAAGATGTTTTGTTTTACCATAATTTTAGGGGATAAGCACTACTATGTTCTAACTTGTGTTGTAGGTACTTTTGAGTTGTTCCAGACTTCTTTAATAGTTCGTCTTATAGGGAGACTAATGTAAGCGCAGTTATGTGTTTTTTTAAATGTGGGGAAAATACCTTATATTGAAAATGAAAAAGTCAGGAAACAAGGAGATGTGTAGAAAAGTTCACATGAGTCATCAAAGGAGTCGTCAAGATGGATCTGTCCAGGGCCTGGGGGTGTCCAGGGTCTGGGGAGGTGTCCTGGGTCTATCTGGGGGGTGTCCAGGGTCTTTTCGGGGGGTGTTCATGGTCTTTCTTGGGGGGGGGTGTCCAGGGTTTGGGGGGTGTCCTAGGTCTATCTAGGGGTGTCCTGGGTCTGTCTGGGGGGTGTATAGGGTCTGTTTGGGGGGGGGGGTGTCCAAGGTCTGTCTGGGGGTGTCCAGGGTCTGTCTGGGGGGTATCCAAGGTCTGTCTGGGGGGTGTCCAGGGTCTGTCTGGGGGGTGTACAGGGTTTGGGGGTGTCTTGGGTCTATCTGGGGGTGTCCTAGGTCTGTTTGGGGGGTGTCCAGGGTCTGTCTGGGGGTGTCTAGGGTTTGTCCGAGGGGTGTCTAGGGTCTGTCTGGGGGGTGTCCAGGGTCTGTTAGGGGGGTGTCCAGGGTCTGTCTAGGGGGGGGGGGCTGTCCGGGGGGTGGGGGGGGGGTGGGGGTTAAGTAGGGTGGGGGTGTTCAGTGTCTAGGAGGAAGGGGTCTGAAGGGAGGGGGTGTGAAGGGAGAGGGGGGCTATTTTTTTAATGATTTCCAGACTCTATAGCCAAAGATTTTAACCATGGCTATAGGTCTATTTCCATAGTTTCTTACCATGTAAATATTTCTATTTCCACTTTTTCTAACCATGGTACTAAATTGTGTCCCTCCTCTAGTATAGCCACAGTTCTAAACTCTGGCTATAGAGATATTACCATGTTTTGAACCGTGGTTGTATACCTAGAGCCACAGTTTTAACAGTGGCTCTAGACCTAAAGCCACACATTAGAACCATGGATATAAGTCTAGGACTATAGCCATGCCAAACTTATCCATGGTTTCTCAAACCGTGGATATTACCTTAACCACAGTTTGAGGACCTATAGCCATGGTTTTAAACCGTGGCTATAGCCTAAATTTCCAGTACTAATTGGATCTTCTTATAGCCTCTGACTGCTTACTTATTGTTTGATATTTGGTAATAGAGGCCCTATTCTTATGAGATACGAGCTTGTTATCCCATAAACGTTTGACATATGGGCATGGAATCCCTAATTTTATTAGATACGGGCATGGAGTCCCTATATTTTGATACTCGGGCAAGGCCTCCCTATATTGTGATACATGGGCATGTCATCCCTTACATCTATGACACATGTTCATAGAGACCCTTATAGCTTATGAAGAATGGGCATGGAGAACATTATGAATTATGATGAATGGGAATGGTGAACCTTATGAATTATGACGAATGGGCATAGTGACCCTTACAGATTATGATGAATGGGAATAAATACCCTTGTGGATTATGATAAATGATCATAGATATCCTCTTTATATGATACATGATCATGACATCGATACTGATATAGTACACAAGAATGGAATCCCTACTCTCATGAGACTAGGCCTGGAATCCCTTAAGACTTTAATGAATCATGATACTACTCATGGATGCTTCAATCACACCTCGACTCCAGACTAGTAGCATTATCCATATATATGCATTTATACCTCACTATATATACAACCCATATATTTTTATACATATGGTTTATTATTTATAGATTATCTGATACGGTCTGAATCAGGTTGTTTCGGCCTGGTGTCCTTCATGAACATGAGTTGACCCCTTTACAGTTTGTATTACATAGTACTGTAGATATAACTGAACATTACTTATCTTATATGCACTAATTGGATATTTATTGATGTTGTTGGTGCTGGTCTACTAAGTTTATCTCACACACTATCCAGGCCACCGATGGTACCCGAGAATATTATGTGGATGCCGGTAGGGACATGGGAAAGCACCCTATTGTTTATGATTTAGTGATTATAGAATAGAAGTGGGTATTAACATGGCTGAGCTATGGATCATGATGTTATTGGAGATATTTTTTTTCCGTTTTATTCATTTGATACATGTATTATATTGGATGCCTACTGTCATGACTTCCTATTTCCTTTTTATAGATACATGACACTGAATCATTTTGTATATGATATCAGATGTTACTATTGACAACCCCTTTATTATTATTATCTAAGTGATTACCTTCCACTGTTAAGTAGGGTGGGGGTGTCCAGTGTCTAGGAGGGAGGGGTCTGCAGGGAGGGGGCGTGCAGGGGGAGGGGGGTCTATTTTTTAATGATTTCTAGACTCTGTAGCCACAACTTTTAACCATGGCTATAGGTCTATTTCCATAGTTTCTTACCGTGTAAATATTTCTATTGCCACGTTTTCTAACCATGGTAGTAAATTGTGTCCCTCCTCTAGTATAGCCATGGTTCTAAACTATGGCTATAGAGATATTACCACGTTTTGAACCGTGGCTGTATACCTAGAGCCACGGTTTTAACAGTGGCTCTAGACCTAAAGCCACGCTTTGGAACCATGGCTATAAGTCTAGGACTATAGCCATGCCAAACTTATCCATGGTTTCTCAAACCATGGATATTACCATAACCACAGTTTGAGGACCTATAGCCATGGTTTTAAACCGTGGATATAGCCTGAATTTCCAGTACTAATTGGATCTTCTTATAGCCTCTGACTTCTTACTTATTGTTTGATATTTGGGAATAGAGGCCCTACTCTTATGAGATACGAGCTTGTTATCCCATAAACGTTTGATATATGGGCATGGAATCCCTAATTTTATTAGATACAGGCATGGAGTCCCTATATTTTGGTACTCGGGCATGGCCTCCCTATATTGTGATACATGGGCATGTCATCCCTTACATCTATGACACATGTTCATAGAGACCCTTATAGCTTATGAAGAATGGGCATGGAGAACATTATGAATTATTATGAATGGGAATGGTGAACCTTATGAATTATGACGAATGGGCATAGTGACCCTTACAGATTATGATGAATGGGAATAAATATCCTTGTGGATTATGATATATGATCATAGATATCCTCTTTATATGATACAGGAGCATGACATCGATACTGATATAGTACACAAGAATGGAATCCCTACTCTCATGAGACTAGGCCTGGAATCCCTTAACTCTTTAATGAATCATGATACTACTCATGGATGCTTCATTCACACCTTGACTCCAGACTAGTAGCAGTATCCATATATATGCATTTATACCTCACTATATATACAACCCATATATTTTTATACATATGGTTTATTATTTAGAGATTATCTGATACGGTCTGAATCAGGTAGTTTCGGCCTGGTGTCCTTCATGAACATGAGTTGACCCCTTTACAGTTTTTATTACTTATTACCGTAGATATACTTGAACATTACTTATATTATATGCACTAACTAGATATTTATTGACGTTGTTGGTGCTGGCCTACTAAGTTTATCTCACACACTATCCGGGCCACCGATGGTACCTGGGAATATTATGTGGATGCTGGTAGGGACAGGGGAAAGCACCCTATTGTTTATGATTTAGTGATTATAGAATAGAAGTGAGGATTAACATGGCTGAGCTATGGCTCATGATGTTATTGGAGATATATTTTTTTCCGTTTTGTTCATTTGATACATGTATTATATTGGATGCCTACTGTCATGACTTCCTATTTCCTTTTTATAGATACATGACACTAAATCATTTTGTATATGATATCAGATGTTACTATTGACAACCCCTTTATTATTATTATCTAAGTGATTACCTTCCACTGTTTAGTTTTCATTTAATACGCTTTCTCTATTTATTTATTTATTTCACTACTATGAAATTATGATCATGAGGGTATAATCTCCCCGCTGTACCACCTCAGAACATTGCTGCAAGTTAGTAGCTTCTATTGTATGGGGTGGTTTGATTAAGTTCATGTGAAAGATTATATTGGGACACCATTTGGTGGCTTTTGGGTCAAGATGTTTTTAATTTACACTTTTCCATGCACATGAACTTTATAATATTTAACACAAATAATGTTAGAAGTTCCACTCTCTTAGTTTTAAATATAATTTATGTTTCTATAAGGGGATAAAATAA
This sequence comes from Viscum album, assembly GCA_963277665.1. Classification (NCBI taxonomy): domain Eukaryota; kingdom Viridiplantae; phylum Streptophyta; class Magnoliopsida; order Santalales; family Viscaceae; genus Viscum; species Viscum album. The sequence goes on from OY728143.1 coordinate 1,914,182,545, forward strand.
ATTTATGAATGAATATAAATTTATATTTTTTTCATAATGAAAATTTAAACATGATGGTTATTTAATTAATTTTTTTAAATTATATAAGTACCTTAAATTCTTATTCAATTTTGACACTCATTTTTTCAATCAACAGAAAAATAGAATTAATAATTTTAAAAAACATTAAAAGTAATATATTTTGAGTGATTTATAGGGTTACATGAATTTTTTGGATATATATAGAATATTAGGGTTATTTTAAAAGGTTATATTTGAATTCAAACATGGTCTTTATGTCTTTTAAGTCAAATTAAATGAATATTGTTAAAATTGACAATAATGACATTTGATGAAAATAATATTTTATTAAGTTATTTATAAATTATAAAAATATTGAATGGTTACATGGGGGATAAGATATAGTCCAAAATGTTATACCCTATCTATTTATAGGTCATTTTGAACCATTTATATTGAGAATGTATTAATTATAATTTAATCTATTAAGAAATTTTAAGTGTGTCCCCTCCCTCCCAAAAAAAAGGACACCCCTCCTTTCACTCCTTCACACCACATTGAGCCTTAAATCTCAACAAAACCCTACAAGGTTCACTTACCAAACCCCTTAGATACATTTTAGTGTTTTGTATTCCAAAAAGACCAACCCTGTGATCCTTAAGTGGAGATCCAAATGAATTCTTCTAGAGAAGAGGTACTCGATATAACTGATCACCCTATTTTTTCCTCTTTTATCACCCATAAGTATATGTTATTTATAATAAAATAATAAATTGATTACCCTAAATATTATAAAATGTTATTTTTATTATTAAATCACCACTATTCACCCTATTTTTATCAAAAGGTAAGTGGAAGTATTGCTCATGCATACGTATGGATTACCATCTCCACATAACGATACAATTAATTTTCCATAACCATCTTTAATATATGGTCATTATGATACATTTAAGGTTTATATATGATATTTATGAAATAATTATTATTCTATAATGATAATATTATATATATATTCTTATCTCTGAATCTATTGGGAATCGATAATGTCGCTCGTGCGTACGTATGGACTATCACCTCCACAAAGAGATGTGATTTGATTTTAATTTTAATTTTACTTGGATGGAAAGAAGGATGGATCTGTTGAATATATATTATTTATATGATATAATAATAATTTTTGAAAGTTAAATTATTTTTCACCTTTCTTTTGTTCCATCTATTTTCAAATGAAGATAGTGTTCATGAATTTGTACGACCACCCATCTCCATGAATGATGTAATTCATTTTCTATCTATAACATTATGAATGACTCTAAATATATGTATATAATGAGCATAAATGTTGTCATAAGAATCTATATTATTCAGGTATATAATTTTAATAAATTTAAATTTATCCCACATAATTTTAGATATATTTTGATGTTATACAAACGTGGGTTAAGGGTTTTATGTTACAATTTCATTGTTTATCAGGGTTTTTTATGATTAAGTTTTAAATGATGAAATATTATAATGTAACTCTCAAGAAAATCAATAATTTTCTTCTCATCTAGTTACTTCTGGATAATACATTATTTCCTCCTATTTGGATCACTTTAAGTACTCAAGATACCAAAAGTATGTTTTTAATGAAATATGAATTTATTTCCTCATTCGTTCAAGATTTATTTCTCTTCAATATCATTTTTTTTTCTCAAAATGTTTTAAATTATATTTTTACTAAACTAAAAGGATTTGTTAAAGATTTTTTTACCCATTTTTGACTTCTAATTTTTTTAAGAGGGATCTTCTTTCCATTTTCCAAACAAGGATATTTTTTTCTAAAAATGTATGGAAGGAATTTTTTCTTCTAACATATATAGTAATAATAAAATTTTAGCCAAAATGGATTCTCAATAACTTGAAGCTTCCATTATATGTTTTAATGGTTATTTTAAAAATATTTCTTTCATAATATTTTGTATACTTTTATATTTACAAGATGATATTTCAAATGGAATGGTTATATTCTTCAAGAATTTTTTAATGAACTCTTTATGAAATTTCGATACACCATTAATAACAACCTTCAATGTTGATTTTTATTTTTTGGGAATATGATACAATGATTCCATATTTATTATATCTCTAAATGGTTTATTATTAATTATGATAATATGTTTATGAAACCCATTTATTTTCCTTGGGTTATGATATTATGGATTGCTTAAATGATTATGAAACACATTTTCTTTTCACAGTTTATGATATGATGAATGAATTATGATCTTGTGGAACAAATATTTATGGTTTTAATTATGTGATTTGTGGGACCTATTTCTCCCTCCAATTCATTGGGTAAGGTATCATATCTCGTGTGAAATGATGGGAAACATGTTAATTTTCTTGATTCACTATGGGAAACAAGTCAATGTGCTTGATCCAATATAGGAAACATGTGTTGATTCCTAATCTTTTATGATTGAATGGCCTTGGAAGATAAAAATGACATATGAAATGGTTTCTATACTTATGATGATGCCACATCTTATGGTTTACCATTGATTCATGATGATTCCTCCCACTTATGATTTATGAGTTTTGAAATGTTGAAACTTTATGCTACGGATCTTGGTTTTTATCCATTATACATTGGTTATGAAGATTATAAGTTACTTTTATACTCTTATGATGAACATATTATTTCATAGGATCATCGATTGATATATTCCATGTTTACCCTTACTGAGCATCTAGCTCACCCTTTCTTATGTTTCATTTTCCCAGGTTATGAAGATATGTTTTATATTGGGTATGCCTAAAAATTGTACTAAATTGGGTGATCATTATAAGGGACGTTGAATATCTTTCAAGAAATAAGAATATTTTGTATCTAGTCTCAGAAAACACTAAACCTTTATAGTCTTTGGACATGAATTGAATATTAATCTATTACAATTTAATATTTATGTATGAAAAGAATGGTTCATTATATAATTGATTTATTATATTGGTAATTATAGCAGGATTATTTTTCTAGATATTAAGGAATAATGACCACTTTGACCATAGTGGACCTAAAAAATTCATAAAAAATTTCTGATGTGAAATTCATTGATTCAATAATTAAATATAACATCACAATAAATAAAATAAAATGAATAATAACCATGAAAATGTTTCATAATAAAGTAAATAATGAACATTAATTTATTCATTAGGATGATAAATGACTTATATGAAAATTTAGACTCAATGTAAGGGACACTTTACCATTAAACACTATTTTTAACTATTTTAATGATTTATTTTCAAAATATTTTCCTTCCATTTATATATTATATAAATTCTTTTATTGATGTATTTATATAGACATGAATGAATTATAAAGAATAATTTTTCACTTTCTTACAATGTTTTTCAAAGGAATTTTTTTGAACATTTTTACTTTCATTACAAAACAAGAAATGCATGTTTTATTTTAACCTATGCAATGTCAACTTCTTTTCTGACCTCCCAAACCACTATTTTAAGTTTTAATTACATTGAAATATTCCATGATTTCATTAAATAAAAACCCTACATTCCTTTTTTGGGTATATTAGTTTTGAAAAATTGATTTTTAAAGGTAAAGGGTATTTTGATAACTAAAAGTGTATTTTTAAAAGAGTCTATCAAGGGATTTATGATAAAAAGGTGAAATTTTAAAATGTTTTTTTATGATAAGGTACTCAAAAAAATTTTCTGACGATGTGTTATCCTAATATATCTCATGATGATGGGTGAGACTCATATTGTTCATGATGAGGGGTAAGACTGATATTACACTATCTTCATGTAAATATATGAGATAATGTTCCTTTTTTATGACACCCTCTCATGTTATTTGAATCAATTAGGGTACATATAAAAAAATCACGTAAGATGTGTGTATAAACTTCCTTATGAAACAAAGTGGTGCACGAGGATATTTTTCACAAACTCAATAATTTTTCATAGTTCCTGACATATTGGGGAAGATTCTATGGAACCTTCTTCATGTAATGGGATTCTCAAAGGATCTAACAATAATCTATCATTTAGGAAAAAATGAGAACACTCATGGATTTATAAATCACATATCTCGGCTTGGTTCTATGATATTAACAATGAGGTTTGATACCATTGCGCCACCACATATATGCATTTCATGTTGTGTCAATACCCATTAGAAGTCCTCCAAAAAATATATTGTTTTGTAAAATAGTTTCAATCCCACATAGTTTTTATGTTCCAATGAAAATCTCATATATAGATTTTTTTTGATGCTGAGAAAGGTGGAATCTTCAAATATATTGGATTCTGCTCTAGTTATGAAATAATGGTCATGTAAAAATGATCATATCACATGAATTTAGATATACAAATTCCTTACTATATCTTTGTTTTCATCCCTTAGACATATCATGTTCTTCAAATGATGGCATGCATGCAAGATGAAGTGGTGTAGATGATGTTGAGCATACCTCATTCATGTATTGGTTATATCTGTTGATATCATAGTATGAAATTTTTATTATGAACCAAATTTTCATTATTGGGACAGGGTTTTTGGAGTTTGAAGATGACATGGTTTATTTGATCATATGGAAAGAATTATTCAAATCCAATGGTGAAGCTCGTTTCTATATCTTTTTAGTTGGTGAACACCAGCTGCAGGTTTCCTATCCCAAATTTAATTCCTCCAAGTTATCCAGCTTCTTAATAAGTAAATCCATCTTTTTAGTAGTACAAAAGAGAGCAACCAGACTCTCTCCTGAACTCCCACTATCACCGACCCATGCCGGCTCTTCCACTATCATTCTACACAACATAGTAGCACCACCACCCTACTCCAATGTATTCTTAATGTTATTTTATTTCACCTCCATTCCTCCATATTTCCACTTCCTCATAATTTTCTTCATTCAAAATATAAATAGATTTTCATAACCATTATGATTCCACTTATCCAATCATCTATTCATTTAAAATAACATTTTCATGGATTTTAGTATCTCTTTATGAAAATTTATATTTTCATGACTCTTTTAAGCTTCCTTATGCTTTATCTAATCATGAAAAATCATTGGATAGATCTTATTCATTTTTTAATGTAATAGAAAATGTGCACTCCTAAAATTCCAATTTAACATGTCTAAGGTATTAATATCGGTTCAAATATCCTCAAATTTACATAGTTAATTGTTCAAACATGTCATACAATGTCATGAAATTAGTCCATAACAATTCCTTAAGAATCACCACTACATCTCAAGATAAGATATTTTGTCTTCCATAGATGGAATTAAATATTAAAAAACATGCTTGGGAACACAAATGAACGTCGAAGTTATTCTTATTCATCAAGGAATATTGGCAAACTCATTAATAAAAAGTATAATACAAACAAAAAGTATTATCTTTTATCTCATATTTTGTACTTGTTGTCAACACAATAGAGAATTCCCATATTAGTATGTTCATATAATTTGCACATAGGATATTTTTCTTTTCTTACCATTTCTTCTTTTCATTTTCATTTTTGTCTCCACCCCTTGTTTATGATAAATACAAAGTACCTAGGGGGATGGTATCATTTCTTTCATAATCAATGTCCCATAAATTATTCCGCACTATGTCTACGTAGGCTAAACTAGTATAGAAAACAAGAGTGTCTAATTTTGACAACAAAGTTATCCATTATCAATTCAAAATATGATACTAATTTATATTTCACAAATTGTTTCTTTCATAAAAAAATGTTCAGTTTTTCTAGGTTGATAATCATTAGTTGATACCAATGATACAAAGTATGTGTAACTTTTATAATTTCACTTGTTGAAAATAATATTCTCAAGAAAACTGTCAACATGAAATTACTCCATTCATCTCAGCACAAAGAGTAAAAACATTCATGCATACATGGAATGCTATGTTATTGAATTAAATCCTGGAACATTTTCAATATTTTTTTTTCATTTTAGTTCTCTCCATTAATATTAGATTTTATTTCATTATATTTGTGGATAAGGATATGATAGTTTTCAAACATACCTCATCAATGAATTCTTGACCAAGTACCTTCTATAAATTTAAGATGTGGGTGAAATATATGTTTCTGAAAACTAATTTGGAAACTCCCCCTCAATGGACCATCTCCAGCTTCACTTCATTAAGATGAATCTTTTCATCAGTTGTTATTATAAATTCCAGTTGATGTAAGTAATAATTATTATGATCTCAACCGTGATGGTGTCTTCAAATTCACTGACCAGCTATAGTATCTTGATAATCTTCATCAAGTTTAATCTATAATCTTTAAAAAAAATAAACTTCAAGAAAAGAATATATAGATAAAACAAGGATGATAATTTTCTATTAATCTTGGAATAAATATTCAACCTTATAAATTTGGAAATATGGATACTTCTAATTAGTTCTCCCCCTTCCTGCAAATCATTTTTTCCCATTATCAGATAGCCGGTTTGTAAGGGTTGCTGGGACCCACAGATACAATCATACATTTCAAAATTCAAAAATCACCCAAACAGAAGGAAACCGCGTAACATCTCGAGCCGTGAACCCACGCGCCGGCCTTGAAACCCGGGATCTCCTACCACAACATCATCAGCCTCGAGATACTCCCCCGAGGCGACTGAAAACCCACTTTCACTGAAACACCGGTGAGGTTCACCGACTCCCGTCATCGTCACATCGACAGTCATTGTCTTCACCGGCAACCACCACTGTCATCCCTTCACCCACGCACCAACACCCCTTCACTGAATCCAGCGAGGCAGAAACCCTCGTCACCGATTTCAATGAGGCAGAAACCCTCGTCACCGATTTCAACGAGGCAGAAACCCTCAGCGTATCGCAAAAAACGTCACCGGATTTCCATTAAAATCCGGTTAAAGAAACCACAAACTCATAGATTACATCCCGAAAATCAACCAACAAGAACCAAACATCGGAACCGTCAACGATGAAAAGAAAAACATCCATGGAGCTGAAGATCCCACCTCCACCAGACAAACCAACTGCAATAGAGACAATGAAAACCCCATCGAACTCACCTGAGAGGGGACAGAGCCAAAACCGCCGACGCAAGGGCGCGACCCTCGAAAGCGAGTAAAAACACCACCGGTCATCAGAAAATTGCCGAGATCTGAACCAGGAGCGCTCCGTAGAGTGTTCTGTCAATAGGACCGTTCTTACACCCGCGGACTAGAACCAGTAACCACCGAAGCTCGAGAGCATCTTCACCACTGGAGAGACAACCACGTCGCGCCGCGTAGCATAGGTCCACCACCAACCCACCGAGCATGAGAAGGAGTCGTCGTGCCTTCCGCAGCGGAGGAGCTGGCCGCGACAAGAGGGAGGAAACCCTAGGTCGAGAGCCCCTTACGGGCGCATCAAAGGTAGAGGAATATGGTGGATCTCTATTGTTGTGCAGTGAGATGAAAAAGGCTAAGAATTATTTCTCAGCTATGAAACTCTCTAATTCCCTTCTCAATGTGAGGGTGAAATATTCATGGTGACTTTTTTTGAATTTCTAGTCAGTTTTTACCATCACGGAATCTCTAATTTCTTATGTAACAACTTTTTTCATAATTTTCATTTTCACACATGCCATGAAGGAACATTCATCACTTGGTGCTTTTTTAATCTTCTTACATATTTCTTCCTGGGCTAGAAATATGAATACACAAATTTTTGAGATGTTTCCTACCTTCTTTCACCTTCCGGACAAAACTAGTTCTTTAACACAAGGGTTTTATTTTTTTAAAAACCTATGATGAAATTTGATATCATCATATGGAATATCCTATTTTCATTTGGATTTTGATTTCTTCCATTCTTCTATAATTTTCCTTTCTATTTCTATATCATTTGAAATAATCACCCATATGTCATTTGGAATATCCACAACATACTTGGTTGATCCACATGAATTATTAAGTGTACTTTATACCACTTATGACAATTTATTTTGTTCTGGGTATGTCCTTACCCTTTATTTATTATGCTTTCTTCCATCAATTATGATAACCATGGCATGATTATAGTGATCCATGGTGTCACCTTTTCTTACAAAAAATAAGAAGCTTATTTCTTTTGATGTAGAACCCTTCTTGATCTTCTTGGGTTTATTTTTATCATCAATATTCTTATGATTTCCTCCCAAGTATGACTTTCCTCAGTTCATTTAAAACTTATAGGGAATGTTCCTTATAAAGATTTTATCCTAATTCTTGACCTAGGTAGGCTTATTTGCAAACTCTAGATTCTATTTAATTTACAACTGAACTATTTTTGTGGAAACCTTGAATGATTTATACCTACATTCTTCTCCACTGTGACCACTTCCATTGCAAATCCATATAGATTCTTAAAACATTCAAATCTATTTATAATAGGAAGATTCTTTCTTTCTTTCCATGGATAATTCATTATTACTGATTTTATCACCCTTGATGTATGCATCCTTTCATTCTTCTAAACTGTGTTGTTATACCAATAATCAGATGCACTATGTCCAAATCATTAAAAGCCCCAATAATAGCCAAAAATTCTTTATCTCTTCTTTTGAGTGGTTGTCATGCTAGATTGGCATGATAGCTATCAATGTGATGTTATATTTTTTCAATTGGGCTTATATAGTGGAATAACATCTTCTAGTCTTTCCATTCTTCACTACAGTCAAATTAGAAAACATTTCATCACCTTTATTCATCTGTGTTTAATTTTCTTTTGATTTTGAATGCGCACAATGTATAGAACCAGAAGTAGCACAAAAATTATTTTCAAAGATGGATTGTGCCTATTACAATGATAATACATAAGATTGAACATTAGATGATTTAAATCTATTCTTGTAAACATATTAATGTATTTTAGGATAAGATCCCCACTTATAATTTTTTGTGGTAATGACTCTTGAAATAACTACTCTTCTTTCAGCTTGTTGTGAAGACTCATCTCGAACATTTTCATAATGTCTTAGTTTGCCTCTAAGTTCAAGAAATTTTAGATTTAGGAAGTTTCTATCATCCTCCATAGATCTCAATCTTCCTTCTCTTTCTCTTTTTATCTTCATAACATCTTCTTCATGATTTTTTTGCCTCTCGTGTATCAAAGTTTAATGTTCCATGACCTTGTTTGTATTGATTTCTAGTTGATAATTCTTAACATCAATGATATAATTTTCTTTTCTTATAATGCATTGATTTTTTTTAAAATTACTTAGTTTAATTCAACTATTCATGGGTTTTATTCAACCACTAATCTTAAAATCTTGAGCACATTTCTTCAAGTTCAACTTTCTCTACTTCTTTGGAACTAATTTTGATGGAGAGTTTTATATTGTCTTGAATTATTTATTCAAAACCTCTCTATAAGTTCTCTAGGTTTTAATCAAGATCATTAAACTCTTCTTGTATTCTTTTGAATGATCCAAAAATAAATGTGACTATTTATTTGGTACATTTTTGTAACATATCATTCAAATTAGTGATTGATTTAGCATTGAAATCCTCAGATATATGATCACTTTTACTAATGCTTAGATCATTATGATGCTAGTTTTGGAAAGAGATTTTGATTCCCTCTTCTTTATGTAGGGATGAAACAATACATGATATAGAATTATTGTCCTTTAAGATGGTAGTATATTGTACCACTATATCTTCTGCTTCTAATTAGAGAATCCAACCAGAGGTGTGTCCCCACATTGATACCTACTGATAGAATCACTATATGGATGACCAAAATCAGAGGGGGTGAATCTGTATGGGTTGAATTATTACCACATTAAACTTTTATCCATTTAATATGTTGGATTGGTGTAGCCTGATCTATTTTGAATGAGGATTAGTCCAAATGATTTTGGCCCATATTGCGATGTGTACTTATATCCACCTTTCATTGAAGTATAATGGACTTACTGTGTGATTGTTGGAATATTACTTCATCTTATTTATTTTCCCATTTCTGAGATATGGTTTCTGTTTGTGAAGCTCTAACATACTACCTATATTTGTGCTCTAAAATTATGGTGAAATTATTCCTCTATGTGGATGAAAGGATCATTTCGTGTACCATGTAAATCTCTATGTTCTGTGTGATTCATTATTGCTTTATTTGTAAACCTATTTTATCTTTGCGACTCCCAAAGTTTCCGCATAAACTAGTATCAAAGGTTGAGTTTGGATTTCTTATTTTTAAATTATGGTTATGGATGATGGAATGGGGATGATCAATCAATTTTATGGAATTGATTTCAGCTACTTTAGGATACAGATCATGGATTATCTTTATCATAAAAAGATACATTTTCCACTTTTGGGTTTAAATCCAACCGATATGGAGAAAACATAGTGGGAGTTGATGGATTGACATGTTTTTGGAGTTGTTCACCTTATGTTGAAAAACATGGCATTCATCATCCAAGAGGAGAAAACAATGATTGGGATATATGAGAATCATTCTATGGAAAATAAAGTGTACTTGATGTGATGATTGTTCAACCAAAAAATGGTTTAAGGGAGAATTGTCACTGATCAAATCAATGAATTCAACACCATCATAAGTGAGCTAACATTGGTGGATATTGTGCATGGTTGTGAGGTATGTGCACTAGTTTTTCTATCTTCATTACCTGATATTTGGGAAGCGACTGTAATAGTGGTGAGTGGTTCTTCAGGGAATTCCAAGATAGTTCTGAAGGATGTAAGGGAACTGATCCTCAGTGAGGATATCCAAAGAAGATAACCAGGTAGATCCCATAGTCATTCACTGAACATTGATGTAATTGGAAGATATACATATTCTACTATCGAAGAGGATAATCGAAGTCAAGAGGAAATAGATGATACAAGGAAAAGTGGGATGTGGGAAGAAATGGATCGTCAATAAAGAGTGTAATGAACAATTAATGGGACCTGAAACTAGTGGAGAAAACACAATAGGTGAAGGAAATTATGATATTATCCTTCTGAGTGTGGATATCCCAATAGAGTCTTGGATTTCAGACTCTGGGGTATCTTTGCATTCCACATTATAGAAGCATTTCCATAACAATTATGTTTCTAGAAATTTTGGAAAGGTACATCTTGCTGATGATGAACCCTTATAGATCATGGGGAAGGGTGATGCACAGATCAAGACCAACAGTGGGTGTCTCCTGATTCTAGAAAATGTGAGGTATATCTCTGGTTTAAGAAGAAATCTTATTTCTATTGTGTAGCCTGATGATGCAGGATTTAGTACCACATTTGTTGGTGATTCTTGGAAGATTACCAAGGGAGTTATAGTTATAACTAAAGGAGTAAAGACTGGTACCCTGTAAAACATGATAGAGACTTATATGTACATGGTTGTGTTAGTAAATTTTGTCGTGAATTCAAAACTATTGCACTATAGGCTAGTCCACATGATCGATAAGGGGATGATGGTGCTAGAAACAAAAGGGATGATAGTAGAGCTAAAGTCATTGGATATTTTCATATGTGATGATTGAATCTTTAGAAAGTAGAGGAAGGTGTCTTTTTAAAAAGGAGATAGAACACTGACAGTTGGAAAGCAAGACCTGGTGCACATTGATGTTTGGGGGACCACACCATTAAATTCCCTTGGAGGGTCGCAATATTACATGGAATCTATAGATGACTCAACAAGGATGGTATGGGTTTACTTTTTGAAAAGAAAGTTTGATGTGATTAAGATTTTTTTGAAGTGGAAAGTCATGTAAGATAATGAGTCAGGGGGAAAGCTAAAATGCTTGTGGTTGGACAATAGTGGAGAGTACACCAATAGCATGTTTAGTGAATTATTTTCTAATAATGAAATATGATTAGAGAAGACAATTCTAGGAACACCACAATAGAATCGTGTAGCATAAATGATATATATGATGGTGAATTAATGTTACAGGATCATGAGTCTATATTCAGAGTTACCCAAGAACATATGGGAGGCTACAGTAAACATGGCATCATATCTCATTAATAGGAGTCCATATGTACCAATGGGAGAATGCCGACTTGAGGAGATCAATTCTAGTAAGGATGAAATACTTTCAAATTAATGATCCCTTTATAGTTTTTCTTGAGTAAATATTGATGCTAACGCAAGGGGAAATCTTGATGCTAAGTCCAAGCCTTGTTTCTTTATTGGATATGGTGCCAAAGAGTTTGGTTACCAATTTTGGGATGGTCTCAAAAAGATGGTCATCAAGACCCAGAACATGGTATTTAATGAAGGTGTCATGTACAAGGATCATCATGTAGTTGAAGATGAAAATGGGAATAATGAATCAAAGTGTAAAGATAAAGTAGAGCTTGAAGGTGTACCTGGGCATGAGACAATGTAACTAGTGGAGCCTGTTCCTCAAGTGAAGATGAGGAGATAAAAAAGGGTAAGAAGGCCCATGAAGAGGTACTCACCATTCTTACATTATCTATTATTGATTAATTGTGGAAAACCTGAATGATTTAAAGAGGTAATGTAGCTTATGGAGTCAAGAAAGTGGGTGTTGTCTATGAAGGAGGTGATTTCATCATTGCATGATAACAACACTTGGGAGTTGACATCTATACCAAGAGGAGAGAAAGCATTGAAGAAAAAATGGGTGCACCAGGTCAAGGAAGAACATGATGGTAAGAGGAGGGTCAAGTCAAGGATGGTGGTGAAAGGATTTAAACAAAATGAGGGAGTGGATTTCACTAATATTTTCTCACCTGTATTGAAGCTTACAACTATCCGAGTGGTTCTCAGCATTGTGGCATTAAAATATCAATATCTTGAGTAGCTTGATGTGAAGATAGAATTCCTTCAAAGAGATCAATATAAGGACATATATATACAATATCTAGAGGGATATATTGAATCTGGGAAAGAAGACCATGTGTGAAAACTCCAGAAGAGCACATATAGGTTGAAGCCGGAACCTAGGAAGTGGAACAATAATTTTGATTCATTTATGTATAAAAATGAATACAAACATTTTGGCATGGATCAGTGTTTGTACATCAATTATTTCGGTGATGAATATATTATATTGATTTTTTTGTGGATTACATGCTCATTAAAAGATCATGTATGTATAGTATTGATAATCTGAAGGAATAGTTTGTTGAGGAGTTCAAAATGAAGGATCTTGGAGAAGCTAACAAGATTTAGGGGATGAAGGTCAAGATAGATCATGTAGCTAGAACCTTAATGTTATCACAAGATGACTACATTAGGATGGTTCTAAGAAGATTCAGTATACTGGAAGAAAATTCAGTCTCTATCCTCCTAGTATCCTGTTTCAAACTATCAAAGGAGAAATCACTAAAAATGACAGAAGAGGTTGAGTACATGGAAAAGGTTCCACACTTATTAGCTATTGGAAGCTTCGTGTATGCCATGGTCTGCACTCAAACCTGACATTTCTCATGTGGTGGGAGTTGTGATTAGGTACATGGCTAACCCTAGAAAACAACATTGGGAAGCTATGAAGTAGATACTGAGGTATCTGAAGTTTAGTAAAGAGAAATCACTATAATTAGGGAAAGAAAATTCATGGTAGGGGTATATGAATACTGACCATAGAGCTGACGTCGATACTAGGAGGAATACCACAAGTTATGCGTTTACATATGGAGGAAATGTAGTAAGATGTATATCATAATTATAGAAAGTGGTTTCTTTATCCACCAAAGTGGCGGAATATATTATTGTAATAGAAGCTGGAAAGGATATGGTTTACCTAAAGAACTTATTGGATGAGTTGGGTATAAAGTGAGAGAAAAATTTATTTCACTATGACATTTAGAGTACTATACATTTAGAAAAGAATCCATCGTTTCATGCCAAGATGAAGCAAATTCAGTTGAAGTACCATTTTATTAGCGGCTTGATACAAGTTGGGATGCTGACATTAAAGAAGATTTGTGGAACAAAAAATCTAGAAGACATGTTGACAAAGCCGATAGTGATATATTATTTGAGGAACTGTTGTGCCTCAATTAGTATCCACTGATGAATAGAGGATGAGAGGAAGAATATGGGTGAAAATCATGTGAGAACAAGAGAAAAATGACTGGAATATCATGAATCATTATCTTGAAATTGAAGTTTTGAATGGAGAGTACACACAGGTGAGTCAAGAAAAGGAGGAGCTCAAATTAAGTAAGTTGTCTAAGTCAGTGGAATCAATGTAGGTTATTATAGAAAACCAGGATCCAAGTGGGAGATTTCTTGATTGGTGTAGCCTAATCCATTCTGGATGATGATTTAGAGGAATGCTTCCGGCCGATACTATATACTTTTGGCATGACTACTGTAGCAACGAAGACTTCAAGTCACTAGCAACGATAGCACTTTCGACTTGGGTGGATAGAATATAGTTGTGATGTAGACTGGAAATCACTTTTCACTACAAAATAATAGAATTACTATGTTTTTGTGGGAATAGTTCTTCATCCTCTTTATTTTCCCATTTTCAGGCTAGGGTTTCTGTGTGAGAAACATTGAGATACTCCCTGTATTTGTGCTCTCAAATCATGGTGAAATTTTGTCTCTCTGTGGATGTAGGGATCATTTCCCAAACCACATAAAATCTCCATGTACTGTGTTATTATTATTTTTTGGTTTTTTCTTTTATTTAACCACAATTTATTAATGAAGGCATCTACGGATTTAGAACCTTCTTAAAATTTTTATCAAAGAAGGTTCTTTTTGAATTAGCACCTTCTTTAAATATTTAATAAATAAGGATCTTATGGATTTATAACATTCATAAAATATGTATTAAAGAAGGTGCTAAAATTTTTTTCACCTTCTTAAAATATTTCTCATTGAAGGAATCATATTAGTTGGTGCCTTCTTCCACAAAAATCAACCCCCTGTAGTGATGTTGCTTTGGGAAATTGTTTCCCGTGAATGGTTGATTGAGAATTTATTTTTTTATTTATGGTACATTAGAAAATATATGTCTCTATAGATGAATAGAAACAATTATAAGGGTCCTCTCTAGAACCCTTCCAAGTAATAACCCATTCCACCCCATATGGTGGCGCAACCTTTTTTCACTAATATACTCTTCTAGTACTATTATCGCCCCTCCATGCCGATATATTATCCCATGTTTGGAGTGAATACAATGTGGTTGAGACATAGGCTCCCAAATGTGACTGAGTTGGCTCATGTGGGTGGATTTGGTTGGACAAAATTTGTTTATTAAGTAACATCATAATATATACAAAGAAACTTATTAAGTATAATATTTTAAATAAATCAAGAATTATTCATCAACATTTTTTATTCAAAATGAGAATATATTTTTCCCGACATTTATAATTTCACTTATCAAATCATTTTGTTATGAAAATTTAATTTTTCATGGTCTTTAGGATATCTTTATGAAAATAATGATTTTCTTGATTCTTCTTAGCTTCCTTAGACTTCATCAAATCAAGAATCATTATTGGATGGATCTTCTTCATTCTTTATTTTATTAGACAATGTGCACTTCTCAAATTCCATTTTCACATGTCTAACATATTAAGAGAAGTTAAAAAATCATTATAATTACATAATGAATTGTTTATGGATGGAATCCAATTCCATTATATAAGTCCATAATAATTATCCATGTACAGTCTCTTTATCTCAGGATATGATCTTCGATCTTTCAGAGATAGAACTCAATCTTCAACAAACATACTTGGGAATACGAATGAACTTCCAATTTAGTATCCTTCTTCAAGAAATATTAACTTACTAAATAACAACAAATATAACACAAAAAATGTATGGTCTACAAAATATGAGAAGATACAACATGTGAAATGTGTGAAAAGAATGGGAAGATATTTTGTATGTGGAAAATGAGGTCATAAACCCATAATCTATCATGGAAAAAGGAATATTTCTCTTAACATCATGAAGAGGGATAAAGTCATTACCAAGGTAGAAATTGTATGTTCTAAATATTAGAAGTATAAGAATTATAAAAATTGATGTATTATGGGATAATCTTAAGAACACTATCTTTAAGATAGTGTAAATAAATGTTCAACAATGCCTAATTTCATTACAGTTATAGAAGAAGAAACTGCAAATGATATGTGAAATGTATGTATAACATATTATTATATTATTTGATATTGATGAATCTTAGGACATGATTCATATTCTTTATTGTAGGAATCATGTATTAAAGAATAATATGTAAAATCAAGGTTAAAGATAATGTAGATGAGGTTATGAGTAAAATGGTATATCGTATAAAGTTATAAATTTTGATTCCAAAATATTTACTGAATGAAGGGATGTAAAGTAGTGTTGTAATAAATTTCATAATAATAATATATAGGATTTTACTCCACGTATCCATATCTCTTGTACTAAATCTAGTTCGAAATAAATAGTAGTGAATAATGATTATTTTGTGTTGAACCAAAACCATATACAAGACCAATGAGGGAGAAAAATCTATATCTATATTTTATTTATCATAATTCCATATATTTCCTTATTAAGGGAGATCAAAATAATCAACTTTTGAAAAAATATCCAAAGGTTTTAACTATATTGGATGACCCAAAGATATATAAAGAAGCTATAAATTCTAGGGATTTCATTTTCAGGAAGGAAAAAAGTAATGATAAAATGGATTTTTTATATGGAATAATGATTGGGTCATTAAAGACTTTCAAAAATAGTCAAAAAATATTGGTTGTGAATGGCTATTTAGAAATAAGTATTATTCCAATAGTAACAGTCAAGATTGTAAATAAATATTTGATGTCAAATGTGTTAGGAAAAAAATATTAAATTGTCATTTTGATACTTATTCTCACATATATTGAATAAATTCAATAATAATATTGGTTGAATTAACTTCAATTAATCATTTATATGTCCATTAAATGGGTGTTAAATTTTTTTATGGATATTTAGAGGAGAATATTTACATGATACAACCAGATGGGTCTGTTTTATGAGGAAATGAAAAGAATGTATATAAACTAGATAAATATCTATATGTCTGTAAACAAGCTCTAAAACAATGGCATAAAATATTTGATTCTATAGTTCTATCTAATAGTTATTTTAACAGAAATGTAGACAACTGTATTTATTCAAAATCTACAAAATAATATCGAGTTTTTATGTCTCTATATGAAGATGATATGTTAATTTTTGATCCAATATGATTTGTGTAAATGAGACATAGAATTATTTATCCTCTATGGTTAAAATTAAAGTTCCTATAACAGTTTATACTATTCTAGGTATTAATGTTAGAAAACATGGATGGGGTTACTCTTTAAGTCACTCACACGACACTGAAAAAATGTTAAATAAATTTAATCACTATGTTTTCAAAGATACTAATTGTCTTTTTTATTCTACTATTAATCTATTTATGAATATGGGAAGATCCATTTAACCAATTTAATTTTCATGTTTTATAGGTTCTTTAATGTATGAAATGAATTATACTAGAAAATATATTCCTTTTTAACTATGTAAAATTTGTAGATATATTAGAAAACCTAGTGTGGATCATTATAAATGTATAAAAAGAATCTTGGGATACTCTAAATATTTTATGTTTATACAACCATGATTATCTGACTGTTGTATATAGATACATCGATGCATGTTAGATTACTAGTGTTGGAGATAATCTATTCACATATAGATGGTTGTTTATACTTTGAGGCTGTGTTGTTTCTTTGAAGAGGAAAAAAGAAATATGTATTTCAAATTTGACCATGGAGTAGGAGTTTATTTCCTTAGATTTGTGGAGTGATGAGGTGTATAAAAATGGAGGGGATGGAATGATGAAGTATCATTAGATTGTGAATTTTCACATTATAAGTGGGATAAAACTATGTAAGCTCCATTCTTATAAATAAGGTCCTCGAGGAGTGGATTTTTCATAAAAAACATATTACAGTAAATGATTTTGGAATAAGTATATAAGATATATTTTTTCATTAAAACTTTTAAATATATATATATATATATAAACATACAAACACAAAAAAACAATATAACAAAATGTTATGTTAATAAAAATGATTGATGGCCCGATTAGTCACCACATTGACTTTATTGAAGAGAGATATTTCTATTTTGATCTTACAAAATCTTACTGGGGGAGGACCAAACCCTTTTGAATAGTGATATAATCATCCTTCACAAAGTGTCATGTTCTAAATATCAATATATATTATTATGACATACTTCATTCATTTCCATGTTAAAAAATATAGGTGGTTATTTTATTTATTTATTTTTTCTATCATGTTTTTTGAATTTTATATTTTTTATGTTGATTACCAATACCCACCAACATGCCAAGCCTAATCATAATTTCTAGCTAGTGATCATTTGTGAAGAAATATGCACAAGTCTCCCACTTACCAATTATTCATCTCTCATTTCTCTCAACGTGTTGTTGACACCATTTCATAGGGGATTAAGTTTATTGTTTCATTAGAAAGCGATACCATTTTTCCTGTTAAGTTAGAGTTAATAACATATATTGACATAAAAACCTATTCTTTGGTATATTTTTGTCATTTTGTTCATAACTTTCACATCTATAATAGAAAATTAGACACTAAGAACTGACACCATACTACTTCTTTGGTCTGATCATGTACCAACACTCATACTCCACTCCCTCTTTCTATGGTGATTCCCAAAAATGGGGATTGTGAATTTTTATTTCCATATAAAATTGTTCAAATTACTTATGCATTTTTTACTAAAATTATTTCAAGTTTTTGTTTTTTTAAAATTGGTTTTCTGTTAGGCCTCTTAATTGCTCATAAGACTCATATTATTTGTCCACCCAATGCGATGGTACTACTTGTTCTCTTTAATTGGTGCCACATAGCTCCCACTCATTCTCTTGAGTTGTTTCGCGATGGTATCATATGTTATATGTTCTAGAAGATCATTTATTCCCCTACAGGATTTCAGTTGGAACTGGATTTTATAGAGATCTTCCCCTACACAGCTCATTTTGATTTTCAAAGTGAAACCCCCAAGAAGAAAATACAAGGAATAATCAAAGATATACATGAGTAGATATTTATTTTCATTATCCCACCCCTAGATCCTCCCAAAAGTGATTCCCATTAGGTGCTACACTACTCCTGAGTTTCAGAGGATTACGAACTCGATTTTGAGAGTTTTCATGGATTTGTTGGATTACATAGGGTCTTGTACTATTTTACTAAATGAGAATAGATCTTGGTGTGCATCTCTAGTGGAGATGCACATTTTATTTTCACCAAGTGCCATCGACATGAGGGTGCTTGAAAATCTAGATCAAAATTCTCATCTTACGAAGTGTGAAGGGATCATCAGATAGTGGTAAAGATGTTTTAATAGTGGGTGCTTTAGACCTAACTTGAATAGTTGTTTTGATCACCATTACAAGTAGAAATATTGATATATATGTCTAGGGTGACATTGGTTCTTTCTATCTATGAACATGTTTATTCGACTTTGGACTTGAGATCATTATCAGTGTGTGTCATTTGATTCTGCACTTTTATACGAGTCGAAAAGCATAATGAAATTGTGGTGGGGTAGTTTGTATTGGGTGCATCATTAGTGGTATGACATTGGTTGAATGGTCAAGAAAGATTTTGTCACTTTTGAGTTGAGAATGAGATATATTGTGGGCCCATGTTGACCAGGATGGTAGTACCTTCATAAATCCATGTCCATGGTACAAGAAGGTAAGTGCATCTAGTATGGTCATGAAATATATAAAGCAAAAAAATGATGATTACATAAGTGTGCATCCTGCTTTATGAGATATTTCTAGACAAAGAGATTATATTACACAATAAGTGTTCATAGGTTGAAGTCATAACTTTGACATTAATTATCTCCTTATGGGCCATGATGGGTTACCAGACTATACTTTTGGTTTATGGGTTGTACTCACTACTATTGAGATAATGTCCTAGAGGGTCACACACTATGTGTATCCGAAAGTTCCACATATTCTAATGAATATGAGTTTAGGATGAAGTGGACCCCATCTACAGGGGCTGGTGAATGAATGTGTATAACTTATCGCAATTAAAACTAATTCAATTATATTATTCAAGTTTATAATAATGATGATTGAATTTATTTCTCAACGTATTCATGAGTTGTTTGATCCTAAAAGTGAATATGATAAAAATATATTTTTTCGAGAAAACATTGGATGTTCAAGGTTTTTTAAATTATTTGGAGAGATTAAAGGAAGAGTTAATGGTTTATATTTTATCATGTAATATTTTATTTTGTTATAAGTTATTGAAAAAATAGTTGTGACATTTATGACAACATTGTTATGTCATATATGTGCACAAAGGTCTAAAATGAAGCATATTACTTTCCAAGGACCAAAGTGTAATTTAAGAATGTATAACCTAAATATAAAATATCATTTTAACCTCTTTAATTTGATTCTCCACCATTTTCATCAATTTATTGATATAATTTCACCTCTCCTCTATTATTACGTTCTTAGAGAGAGATTCTGAAGGATGAACAAGGTCGGATCGATCCCTCTTTCTCAATTGAGTCTGTGTTCTTTAAGTGATTCAAGTAAAATAATAATACTAGTCAATTTTCCATCCTAGAACCCATAAAATATATATCGATGATCTTAGAATTGTGGAGCATGTGTGGATGATCTAGAGGGCATCTATTTTGCTGGCTTATAACCACAATACAACAACAGTGAGCTAATCAAATCGATGACTTCAAATAAATGAGGCACCTGTTAAGATTTTGTTTGTTTTTATTTTTCATGCTCAAATTAAAATATATTTGATCATTTTAGAAATATATTCTATGGATTTAGTGGATTCTATGTTTTTAACATGAATCCAAAACCAAAATTTATATTGCGTCTTTTTACAAGCTTCCGATGCGCCCTGATTTTATTCAATTGGTACCAGAGGGAACAAGCAATTATTAAAGTTTAAAATGTTAAAAATTCAATTATATATTCTATTATTTGAAAAAAGGGTTTTGATACTGTCCTAATACAACTGGAATCACATCGATCTGAGTTCTTATCACCAGTATATGGTCGATCGAAGATCGATAAGTTTTGCGTAAAGGTTGCTACGAAAATTAATGTTTTAATCTTTGATTCATTTTAATGGAAACTATTGTGATAGATTTTAGATAAGGAACAATTTAATTACATTTTGAGGTTTTTTGATATACCAAAATCTAGTTGTTGTAGTCTTTTGTCAATACATGCTTTCTTGGGAAGCTTTGTTAATTAAATAGATAAAGCACCCCTTGGAATCTTGTTTAAAGCTTCCCATGAATGTTTTTTTAATTAGAAGCATAATTATTCTCATGGAAGATAGTTTTATGTTTATCAAATAATATTCTTTAATTAAAAAGGCAAATCTTCTAATGGAATCTAGTTTAAAGCTTATCATGGAAACATTCTTAATTAAATGGAAAAAGTTTCCCTTGGAATCTTATTCCAAGCTTCCCATGGAAGATTGTTTAAAATATATATAATAAAGGGAAAAGATTATTTGGAATATTTTTAATATTATATATATATATATATATATATATATGTCTTTTAAATGGACACCTCATCTCGGGCTGAACCAATTTTGTCCGGGTCTGACTGGCTTGACCCATTTACCCATCACTAGTTCGAAATTAATTTATGTGGATCTTATTTAGGTCCAAATAGACCATTTTTTTTAAATTAGATATTAAATTTAATTTTATGAGATTTAATAAAATAATTTCAGGTTTTGTGGGACATATCGACCATTATGTATTATTATTTTAATGCAAGTTAATGCACTAAAAATACCCTCAACTTGAATTTTAGAAAATTTTATTTTTCTTCTACAATATACTTACATGTTTTCTAATCATGAGCTGAGACTGACCCATGCATGATTGGTTTATTATTTATTTAATTTAATAATATAATTTGAGTTTTATAAAATATAATAATTATTTTATTTTGATGATCTGTGCATTGTCCTTCCATATTTAATTTTTATAAGGGCATGCATGTCAACATTTAAGTGATAAAAATATAAGTTCACTCCTTAAGTCCCCCTCACCCACGTGTGAGTATAAATTATAAATAAGAGAGGAGTTCATGGTGACACGGTTTGAGTTGAGTGCCAAAATAGACCGAATAAGTGGAATGCATGGGAGTTGTGGGCACTGCAATTCAAATCAAGTGTTGAATTAAGGAATTCCCCTAGGGTGTCTGTTAATCCATTATTCACTCGATGGATTAACCAATAGTAAACATATCATGGTCATGTCATTATTTATTTATTTTATCATGTGCATGGTTTATTATTTTGGGGATGTTTATTTACTATGCGTGATCACATAGTATAATAATAAACAAGCATGCAAAGATAAAATGGACACGTACGGTGAATATTTTCTATTTAGAAGCATGTTTAAGTTGTGAGTGCGATCACATACAAAAATAACGTTATATAGAAAATGATTAAATTCACTGATATTAAATTACCAAATCCCTAATAAATATTAGGTCATTAAATGACTTTTATCACTGAAATTTAATAAAACCTGGGTGTACGAGGTGCTCGACCAACCAATGTTGAGGGTACCTCTTACTACCAGGGTGTTATTATGAGATTGGTGGGTTGACTTAACTAATGTTTGAAGGAGTGGGGTATCCAAAGATAGTTTTTTTACAACTTTAGAGGAAAAAAGTTGAGCAATGAAAAGTAATTCTTGTAGAAGATGAGACTCCACTCAACAGATCAGGGAGACATGAGTTAAGGTGGTTGTCAAGATTAGTGCCTACCTAGGACTCTCTATGTAGTGGCATTAAAAAATATTGTACACTACAAGGAGTGGATTCAAGGATCATTATCACTAGAATACTCAAGAGAAAAAGTATACCAATTCTAGAATAGAGGGTTCCTATAATTTGATAAAATAATGGGAGATATTAAAATTAATGATTTGAAAATGTATACTAGTAATCAAAATAAATTTACTAATATTCTCAATTTTATTTTTGAAGAAAATAGAAATTAATACCAAAATAAATAATGTGATAATTATTGGACAAAAAACATGTCCGAACTGGATCAAGTTTTGAAAGAGTAGTATAGAAACTTTCATAAAGTTCTGCAAAATATGAAATTCAAGGTGTTGGTGTCCCCAATATCTAATAAGACGTCATAATAAGTGAGGGTGTAAAAATTATTACAGGTGACTTGTGTCTAATTCATATGATGGTTATTTCATAATGCTATAATCAACATCAAATATGCGTTACAGATATAACATCGAGACATGGATGATTTCACATGTTGTGTTATCTTTGAGAATCTAGTGAGAAAAAAGAGAAGCACAATATGAATTGATGATGACTACACTGGATACACATAAATTTAAAGACAAGTCATGATGTTTTAGTACATCCCATTCTTATATAATTTTCACACATAAACTTTAGTTTGGTTTAAGATTACAAAATGAAAAGTATGGAGAAAAATGCTTCATTACCTTTTGTGTATGGTTTTCCAAGAAATAAAAACATCAAGAGTGTTTAATCTTTAGTTCTTATGGTGAAAAAGATGAAAGGCAAGGTGAAAAGGACAATGGAATGTATTATGATAAAGGCACCTTCATAGTGTCCTTAAAATAAAGAGGTATTAAATAGGAGGTTATTTTCTTCTCATATCATGATGTATATATATGAATGTTTAAATACAATGAACTAAATTAAAGAAGAAAGTAAATACGTCTTCTTCAGGCATATTCATTAAATGTAAGTATGGTTTCTATTTTACTTATTTGGTATTAAAAACAATATTCTTATTACATATCATTATTTATATATAGTAACCAATTATGTAATGAAACGTTAGTATAAGTAAGGTGTGTTCTCCAAGAAGCTGAGAAAAGGTGGTTCTTAAATCAGTGGTGGGAAGTACACAAATTATATATTTCCATGTTTATTGATTTCATATGAACATCTGGAGTAACACAAAAAAATTAATCTCATGTTTCCATTGGACATAAGGATACATTGTTCTAGATTTAGAATGAATGTTTTTTTTGTGGTGTTGAATACTCAAGTCATAGTTTAGTGATACATGAATCATTTTCAATACATGAGTAATATAAAAATGTAAGACTAAGATACCCACTTGTGGTAAGAAAATACTTTCTCAAGAAAAACTAAATAGTATTGAAGGATATACCCAATATGGTTTTAGACCATTTGGAGTAAAAGTCCTTAGGTACTATAAAAATACTTCTGTATTTATTTTTGGACAAAAAAAACTTTAGAAATAAAGGTAAGCCACAAAACATTCATAATTATTTCTGCAAGAGAGCGTGAACTATTACAAGGGTAAGCTTGTGGTGTGTATGTGTGTGTGTGTGTGTGTGTATAAACTTCAAAAGATTCCTTAAAGTCCTTAAGGAATGAGAGTGAGTATGGTATATGCATGGAAAAAAGATATAAGGTTCTTTGGGCCAGAATGCCGAAGAATATCATGACCAAGCATTCATTGACCAATATACTCTAGCGTTGTGCTATCCCAAAACACACATTACCTTATACACATCAATGTTATGATGATAAAAAGTAGGATTGATGATGAGTATTACAAGTTAACATCGATCAATAAAATTTAGGGTGGAGCAATTTTTAAATGCACATTTCTGTACACACATTAGATTCTTAAAGTAAGTAAAACGAGAATCAATGTTAAAACTCATGCATTGCAGGTAATTCCATTTTTAAAGACATGCTTCGAAAATAACGACATTATCCTATAATAATATGCCAACTATCATGAAAAATGTTTATCATATGAGTTATGGAATGATAGAAATCTACTTTGACATAAGAAAATTATTTAGATGCAAAGAGTTTGTTGAGGATATAAACAATATTTCATCAAGAAAAAACACAATGTCCATCTATAGTAATCATCCGAAACGTTTTCTAAAGATATTACAAAAATCACTATGATAGAAAACATATAGTCAAGATATATACTATATTTCTATAAAAGGGTTCACATCTATATTTGAGATAGTGGGAAAAAGATTGACTTGGGTTTAGTCAATGCTAGAGATGCACAAATAGTTGACATAGGAAAAAGTTTCATACGAGGTGTGGAAGAGGTATGTTCCAGAGGCACAAACTATGTAGTATGGATAAAACCATGGTGATGATTTTATATTCACTGTGGTTGGTGATACATTATTCATTGAGAATAATGATTCATACATGTAAGCAATATATGTAAGTTAGAAAAGATTGACAAGATCAATTAAAATTCAATAATGTATTCCATTTATCAAATCACAAGAGGCTTATTATTTTGAATACTGTGGTGGGTATTCAAGTGTGACTGTACATGGATGGTACAAGCGTGGTACCAATAAGGATTGATTGGTTATACCAAGCTATTTTTCCCAAATCAATTAGAATATTACTAGAATATATAATTTATATGATTGTTTTATTGAGAATTGGTTGTCAAGACCACCAATCATGGAAGGTATCTATAAGACGTAGCCAAGAAGGGATGGTGATGTCATAGAATGCCAATAATTGTGAGAGTTACTAAAATCCAGTTCAGGATTAAAGTAAGCAACTAGATCATAGAATATTCATATGTAATGAATCTTTTCCATGTGTTTGCCAGGGGTTAGTAAAAGTTCCATTGTTTTCCAAGTAAAATATGTTTGTTAACATATGGAAAGTAGCTATTAGTCTTATATTTAGTTAAGACCAAGATAAAATATATCTCTAGAGATTGACTAAAAGTAGAAACCTTAGATCTAGGGAATGAGATTTACTGTGATTGATCTAACAATTGCTTAGACCTAGTCAATCTTATATATACTGACATATTATTGAAATATACAAGTTGGAACAATTCCAGAGAGAATTTTTACCAGTGTCACATGGTATATATCACTCCAAGTAGACATGTCTAGAACATAGGAGGAGATTAATGTGGTCATTTGAATTCTATATGATTTAGTGATGGATCAATCACATATGCCATGATATATACAAGAATTGATTTTACCAAGATATAATTTATAATTTTATATATTAGTTGTATTCAGGAGAACTGCAAGAGAAGTAGTCATAACTATCTGATTGTACTTGAGAAAGTACAATGGATATGTACCTGGTAAGTGGAGAAGAAATGATACTAGTTTTTGGGGGATGTAAACTAGTATTCCATGGATTAGTGTGATCTAATATCGTAGTTAAGATAGGGTAATGATCAAACAATCTCATTCAAGATAGTGGTATCCATATTTACAAATACGAATTATGTTGCATATTCTTAGGCAGCTAAGAAGTAGTGTAAAATACACATAGATTTGTTCTAGTTCTTGGAATCGCATATAGTAAGTAATTTTTTCTAATTATGATAATTATAATACTAGTACTAGACAATATGTCAAGTTAAGATAGTGGACAAAATGGATATACTCTAGGATAACATCTCATGAGGATTTTTACTCAATGTGATGAGTTCACCCATAACAGAATATCTAGGCAGTGGAAATGTGGTAGGCCCCTGACTAAAGGGAAATCTATGCAGAAACATGATCTTAATCATGTGAGAGCTAAAAAGGATAGTTATAAAGAAGGATCTAGTGAATGTGAGAGTGTTGTAATAGTGGATTCCCTAGACCCAACATGAACATTACTTCTGATTACCATTACATGTATAAGGATTGATATATATATCTGTTTATTTATTCTTACCATAATAGTGTTGATATTTATACATCAACTATTTACATGTTAATGTTCTTAGATTATGTGTCATATCAAAATGTTATAGCAGTTCCCAGTTATAAGTAGAACCTCAAGATTCAATGATAGTAATCTTAAATATATACATCCTATAGTCTAGATACATCATACTGATAGGACACATTTGATGTTTGACTATAAGGTGATGGGGGATCATATGCATTGAAACTTATTCTCCATAATTTTTCACTTGGTGATCTCTAGTAGTGAAATAATGGGGAAAAACCTTCTAATAGGAACACCACATGTTTAGGGTGTCATTGGTTGTGTTTATCAATCAACATGTGTATCGGTCATTGGACATGAGATCATTATCAGTGTGTGACATTTGATCTTGTACATTGATGTGAGGCAAGAACCATGATAATTAAATCATGATTAGGTTGTTTGTGTTGGGTGTGTCACTGTTGGTATGGCATTGGTTGGATGATCAAGAATGATTTTGTCACTTCCGATAAGAGAAAGAGATATATCATGGGCCCAGGTTGACCAGAATGGTAGTGCCTTCATAAATCTATAGCCATGGTACAAGAAGGTAAGTCCATCTCATAAGATAATGAAATATTTAAAGCATCAAAGGGATGATGAAAAAAGTGTGAACCCTTCTTTTCCAGATATCACTAGACAAAGTTATCATATTACACAGTATGTACTCGTAGGAGGAATTTTTGCCATGAAATTCCTTATCTTCTTAGGGACCATGATGGGTTGCTAGACTCCACTCTTAGTCCATAGGGTAGACTCACTGATATTTAGATAAGGACTTATAGGGTTACACACTAAGTGTTTCCACAAGTTCCACATATTCTAATGAATATGAGTTTAGAATGAAGTGGTCCGCCCATTTGGAGGTCGGTGAATTTCCAAGTATAACTGATTAAAAATAAAACCAATTCAATTATATTATTCAATTTTAGAATAATGATTATTGAACTTCTTCCTCAAGGTATTCACAAGTTGTTTGATCATAAAGGTGAATATGAGAAAAATATAACTTTTTGAATTGACATTGGATGTTCAAGGTTCATTTAATTATTTGGAGATCTTATGGGATGAGTTAATAGTTTGTATTTTATTACATTACATTTTATTATGTTACATGTGAGTCATACAATATTTTTGACTTTTATAAAACGTTTTTTAGGTCATATATTTTTATAAAGGTCTAAAATGTAGGTTATTACTTTCCAGGGACCAAAGTGAAATTTTGGAAAGTATAACCTAAGTATAAAAGTTCATTTTTTCCTCATGAATTTTCAGATCCACCATTTTAAAAAATTTAGTGAGATAATTTATCCTCCCCTCTCTTCTCAAGTTCTAAGAGATAGATTCTAAAGGAAGAACAAGGTCAGATTGATCCCACTTTCATGATTGAGTCTTCATTCTTCAAGAAATCAAATGGATTCCATAAATCTCTTTGATTTCCCACTGTAGCCCCCAAGAAATGTAGATCGAAGATCTTGGAAATGTGGATCATGTGTTAAAAATCTAGAGGATGTCTTGTTTGGAATCTTACGGCCATGAAACATCAATAGTGAGAGAAAAAACTAGTGACTTAAAAAGAATGGGGTGTCATTTAAGATTTCATTTGGTTTTATTTTTCGAGCTTAAATTGAATTGCATGTGATCCCTTTAGAAATATGAGCAAGGTGTTACGTGGATTCTATGTTTTCAACATGAATTCAAACCCAAAAATTAAATTTTGTCATTTTTCATGCTTTTTTCGTTCCCCAGGTTCCTTCATACATGTCTTCCATGTATGTTTTATTTGGTATCATCTAATTTCTTCAATTTACACTTCTAGACAATTATTGTTCTTGAGATGTTTAGCCTATTCTTTTTTTTTGTAAATTTTTTCTTTTGATATTTACAAATAGGATAGGATAGGGTGTTGTTCGTTCAATAGAGTAGAACCAAATTGGTTTCAAACCAAGTTAAATTATGGTGCCCCTCTTCTATGTTCATTTCTTCTTCTACCCATTTTCTCTTGTTTCATAGTCTATGGTTTTTTCATTTATCTATTTTCCATATCAACTTTGTATTTTGGTCTGTTTTCATCATCATCAAATTTTATTTTATTCATCAAATACATAATTGATTTTATTTGTAGATTCAATTGTCCTTAGGGATTTCTTGGGGACATGACATTCAACATAGCCTACAATAATGTGGTATCTGAGAGTCTCAAATAAACAAGGGCTTCTATGAAGTATAAAATTGAAGCATTTAGTGGTAGAAATGACTTTAATATGTAGTGATTAAATATGTGAGTCTATTTAGTCTAGTAAGTGATAAAAGATTCTCTTTTAAGGGCTAGAAAACACCATGTAAGTCCGTCTTCCAGTGTTCGGATAGTGATGACCTATTCATATGTCCTTCCTAATGTTTTGATAAAAGCACATTGGTCTTTAACATTTTCTTTAGGAGAGGAATTCCTATGGTAGGTTTCTTATGAAACCTCCATAGCTAGTATTTGGTCTAAACATAAAAAAAATTATATAAAAACATCTTTAATTTGTCATTTAAAAAATAGGCAGAAATTATAAATCTTTAACATGGGTCATGGAACTACCATTGAGGAACACATTGATGAGTTAAGTAAATTCTTCTTAATGTTAGGAAACATAAATGTTATCATTGAAAATGGGGATTAAGCCATTATACTTTTAATTTCTTTAGATAGTTAATATTAACATATTATTGATTTTATTATGTATATAAAAGATTCCTCGACTTTTTAGGATGTCAATTCTTCATTGATTTATCTTGAGTTATGTGGGAAGGCTAAGGTAAAACCTGAAGCTGATGGTCTAAATGTGAGGGGTCATTTAGAGTTCTGAGGGAAGAAGAAAGATAACAGTAATAAGGTTGAAAAAAACCATACACAATCCAGGGAATATCGGTCTACGTCTATATAGATAGAGGTTACCTTCTGTCATTATGGAAAACCTATGAATATTATACCCAAATAACACGATTTAAAATATGGTAAACCTTCTAAAGAATCTAGTAATAATTCTCCATTTTTCATCCAAGGATATGAAAGTGTTGAGGTGTTGTGTGTGTCTTGAGATACACTTCATATTGATTGGGTCTTATACTGAGGATGTTCATTCCTTATTTTCTCAGATAAGAGTTATTTTTCTAGTTTGACTGAATGGGTTGAAAGGGAGGTAGTTTTAGCAAACAAAAAGATATTTCATGTCCTGGGTATAGGTTCTATTATGCTAGATCTCTTAGACAATTATATTTTAATCTTATTGGATGCGAGATAGTTGTCAACTTTACATAGTTATATGATCTCATTGGGTGTCTTAGATCAGTTAGGTTTCACTTTTAAATCTTATATGTGTTATATTTGAATCTCTAAGGGATCTCATACAATTCTTAAGGTCTCTTTATAGAATGGATTAAATTTTTTGGATTGAAGAACACATATAAAGTAGTTTGGAATCATCTATGTCACTAACAATGACAACACTATTATTTGGAATAAGTAGTTGGGACATGTGAGTTATAAATGAATTGAGTATTTGAACAGTGTAACGTATCGACCAAGATTCCACTAAACTGGTGCTCTGAGTGGGTTTGTTATGAGGCCTCAAACATGCCTCCTTGTACACTAGAGTCTGTTGACTAATAGTGAGGGTCTAGGGTGGGACAATGGAGAGAATATACCCTTATATTAGAGTAATAAAAAATATATAATTAGCTATGTATCATACACAACAGTGAATAAACAGAGTGAAAAGGAAGTAAATAAACTAAAATACAACATGGTGTAATAATAAATGAAAATTCTATAAAATCCAGAACATGTCATACATATAACATTGTTTACCCATTGGCCCAACCATATAGATAGAGTAATACAAAAAGAAAATGAAATAAAATTACAGGGATCTACTAATAACTCTGATCTAGACCACATACCCTGTCTCCAGACACTGTCAAACTTCACCAACCTAAAAAGAATAACCCACATGAGAATCTCAACTCGATCAGGAAACTCTGGGCCTCAGACATATCCACCATAAAGCTATTCTCAACCAGAAAATCATACATAATGTTTGTACACACACCAAGGAGTATATATAAGGGTGGGGATATAATCCTAGTAGGTCACCCTAATGATGAACCTATAAAATATTCTTCCATAAGTGAATGCTCATGCAATATGATATGTCTGGCTAAAACGCACCTGAAATATAATTAAGGTCAACAACATGAGGCCATAGTCAACCCTTGGGTGCGTAATCCCAGTCAATTGGAAAAAGTTCTATCATATATTTCCTTACTTATATGTGTAAATATGTACAGTCCCACACCAATATATATATATATATAATTAAATATGAATTTCCATGATTAAGGTGAATGAAATAACATAAAAACCCGCAACAGTCGATCCTTGGGTCCATAATCCTGGTTATCTAGACATCTTTTGCAAAGGGGATTGAGATAGACATCTTGGAACTCAAACCATGTATCATTAAGTCGATTTATGGGTCCATAATCCCACCCATGATATACCTGCTTCACCTAGCACCAGAAATGTCTCTGAGAAATCTATGTCACCATAGGGGGATACTCGTCCAAACTATGGCTTCACCCATACTCGCCTCCAATCTCTATAATGAAGGATTCCAGGTAAGTATATCCAGATATCCTATAAATAGACACTGATATAGATTCCATGGTACTCATGCCATTTAAATCAAGTCCAATGTTTGAGCCCTAGGCCTGAGCTCATAGGCGGTCAGAACATTGCGACTCAGATGAACCCAAGGGTCTGACCCCTAGGCGTTCTTCAGGGAGAGCTCACTAGTGAGATTCCATGCCCACCCCTCAAGATCCAGATTTGGATGTCATTCCCAACATCAATCATAGGTGTGAGATTCCATGCTCGACTGCCTTGATAAAAAAAGGCTCATAATCATGTTCCTAGAGAGCACATTTGGAGAACC
Source organism: Viscum album (assembly GCA_963277665.1). Taxonomy (NCBI): domain Eukaryota; kingdom Viridiplantae; phylum Streptophyta; class Magnoliopsida; order Santalales; family Viscaceae; genus Viscum; species Viscum album. The sequence continues at coordinate 1,914,214,384 of OY728143.1, forward strand.
TCATCATATGAAAAATCAAGGGGAGAATATTTTGTTTGGAATTGGGTTTTATATATATAGTTATTTTGTGTTTTGATAAATCACTCTTATATAATATTTTGTTAAATTCAAATGTTATTTTAAAAATTATAAATTTCTTATTTACACTTTAATATAAATGTTAATAGTTTTTATTATTTTTTAGTTTAATTAAAATTTTATTTTTATTATTGATTTTATTTTTATCATTCATATTTTTATTAATTTTATTTTAATGCAATGAATCATTTTATTTTAAGTATCTTTACCAGTTTCAAACTGTGGCACTGACACTTTTTTAAAAAGAAACACCAATTTAAATGGTAGCACCAGCCAACACTGGTGGCACCGGTTCCAGTTCGGATCCAACACCTGTGGAACTATTTCAAGCAGTGACACAGTTTCATTTTTTGTTTCCAGTGGCACATTCATTTTTTTATTCATTTTTCATATCGGTGCAACTATTTCATAATCGTGGAACCACTTATTCTATATACTGGTTTCACTTTTGATGCTCTGCTAGACCATCCCTCACTTGTTTCATTTTTATTGAATTTTATCACCTTATACTTCTCATCTCTCTCTCTCTTATATTCATCCAAATGAAAATTGCACCAGTCCTCCTACCACACATCTCTTCACGAGTTTCTACATGCAACCAATGATCCCTCATGTTTCACCTTGCTACTCGGCCTGTATGCGACCAGTTTCTCACTTTCTCTTCATCAGTCTTGTTTTTCTTACAGCAACACCCGATAATTTGTCCCATGCAGCAGACCAGACTCACCTCTCTGTTCCATCTCTCAACCTAGTTATGTCCTTTGTTCACTCATCCACAACCTCTCATACCGCAACATCTTATTCTTCTTCTTGTGCACAACATTTCTCAACCAGCTACATCTCATATTTTTCCCCCCTCATCTCATATCTCTCTCTCTTTTCTCATCTCAGCATACATATCCAGGTGTGGTCTCCCTTATCCAACCTTTCTCCTTTTGTCCATTACAACACTTTGATCATCCGACGACAATTCTATAGACTATCACTCAAACCAGGCCACTCTTCATTTCTCTCTCTCTCTGCTTGTTTCCAATAGATAACACGTATATGTGTTCTCCCGCTTCTCTTTTTCTTCATTTTTTTCATCCCATGTGCATGTTTTCTTTTCATCCCATATGAATTCCATTCTTTCTTCCATTCCCTCATGAATTCATCCATGCATTCCATGCTTTCTTCCATTACCTCATACATTCATCCATGCATGGCTTGCTTTCATTGTTTATTGCCATTTCATTTTTATATTACTAGTTATATAATTATATATATTATAAAATTTTACCCTATACTTTCTAATTTTTAAATGTTTTTTTTAACACAAATTTTAATTTTTTTGTCTTGATTATTTTGTTTTTTGTTTCCTCATTTATATATATTTATAAATATATATATTATTGTTTTCACTATTTATACATATACATATATTCTTATAAAAGTTTTTATTTTAAGGCACTATTTATCTTTATATACATTTTATATAACTTTTTTATTTTAAGACAAATGTTTTTCTTGTACCAAATAGTGAGTTATGACTCTGTTAATAAATTTTTAACTCAAAATTTTTATTTTCTTATTTTGGGTTGAAATATTTTAAACTAATTATGTTATTAATTGTTTGATATTTTTTGATAAAACACTTTGATTTTCATTAGAATAATGTTTAGTAATATGAATCTTAAAAAATTAAATATTCCTTTTAATATTTCATAAACATACATTAGTCAAAATGTGACTATATTTTCAGTAGGACTTTAACTAACTAATGTAACAGTCATATTGGCATCAATGGAATAATGAAACAATCATATTATTTTATTAATATATTTTGAAAGGTGTCATGAAATTATTGGATACAAAAACACTCCTAGATCTTAGATACAATCATTTAATATATTTATAAAACTATAAATACAAGTGTACCCATTCAGATCAAAGAATTGATAAATTCGATAATTCATCAGATATGAAGATCTGCTATTCTAAAAGTATGATCACAAAATGTCTTCAACATCATTTGTCTTGTCACGATCACTGATGATCTTCATCGTCTACATCTTGCATACCTGGTGTGATCAAAGAACAAGAACAACATTAAGTTTCTTCGATATCATTTGTCTTTCCCTGATCACTGAAGATATTCATCGTCTACATCTTGCATACCTGGCGTGATCAATTAACAAGAACAACATCATGTTTCTTCAACATCTTTTCAAGTTTCTGGGACTTTGAATCTGTTGTTTAAACTTGTATTTTTCTCTGTTGTAATTTTTCCAATCCTCTGTTTGTGGTTTAGATTTGGTTTAATCATTTCTCAATCAAAATTTGTCACTAGGTTATTCCACCAATCTAAAAGGAAGGTCAGTTATTCCCCCCAGAAAAAATGCAGTAAGGTTGTGACTTCATAAAAGTTAGGGTTTATACCTCCTGGGTGAAAAGGTAGTTCTGTAATTCTTGTAATTGGGTTATTAATCCCAGTCAAAAGTAAGGTTTAGTGCATACCGTTCTCCTTGAAGAGTATAGGAGGTTGAAGAGAGGACTAGGATCTTGATATCAAAACCACTCTAAAAATCTCTTATGTTTATTGTTTTATTTCCATTACAAAATTTAACAGTTTTTATAACTCTGAAAAAATTAAGAATCTGTAACCTTAATTCAAAAAGGACTATTCACCCCCTCTAGTCAACTCTACCATATCAAGAGTACTAACAATTCTTATCTTAGGATGGTTCCTTTTTAAAGGATTTGGTTTTCATTAATTTCATTATATATTTCTGAAATAACTATATTCCTAGATTTAACCATCTAAGGAAAAGATCCACTGCTCTATAATGGTTAATCAAGATTTAGAAATGTTGAATCCAGTTAGACCTCCTCAATTCAATGGAAGTGATTATGTTTACTGGAAATATAAAATGGAGGTATTTCTTAAAAAAAGTGGTCTTGAGTATTGGGGTATCATATCTAAAATATATAGGTTTCCTGATGTTTATCTGGAAGCCCTTACTAGTAATGAAAATTCTAAATGTGTTCTAAATTACAATGTCATGAATTTATTATATTTTTCATTAAGTAGAAATATGTATAGTCATATTTCATCTTGTAAAATTTCATCTGAAATTTGGAGGAATTTAAAAGTCACTCATCAAGGTACTGAACAATTGCAGAAAACTAAGTTAGGTATACATCGAGTTGAGTTTCAAGAGTTCAGAATGACAGAATAAGAAAGTATAAATGAGATGTACAATAGATTTACTAAGATTGTCTACAACATTATTTCCCTAAGAGAAACCATGAATAATGAATCCCTTATTGAAAGACTACTGCGAGCTCTCTCTAAAAAGTGGCATTCAAATAAAGTGGATATAGAATAAGGCAAGGAATTTACTGAATATTCCATGGATGAGATGATAAGATCATTACTTTAATACAAATTAGAAATGAATAACGACAATACTGATGATCATGCCAAAAAAAAGGTATAACATTTAAATAACATATAAATGGTATTGCTAACTCTTCTGAATCTGAATCTGAGAAAAATGAGAAGGATGAAAAAAAATATTTCACCAAAGGAGTGTACAAGTACATGAAGAATAAGAGAGGCTTTAAGAAGTGTGGTAGAAGATATTTCCAAAGGATAACAGAAGAAAGAACAAAAGAGGTAAGACTAGTGAATATGATAATCCAGAATTAACATGCTATGAGTGAAGGAAAAAGGGGCACATTAAATCCGAATGTACTAAACTAAAAAAAATAATGTAAGGACATGAAAAAAAAGAAAAAAAAGAAAGGATTATTATGCTTGTTAGAGCTTTACAGAAGAATCAAACTCAAGTGATGTTGGTTCTAAAAGTGAGAAAGAATATGCAAACCTGTGTTTGATGGCGCCCACTGTGACAGATGTATGCTCTGATGACTATTACAATTCTAAATATAAATCTGAAATTGAAAATGAATTTAAAGAATTAACTGCTCAAAATGAAAAATTTAAAAGTGACATTTTAAGAATAGACAAACTATACAGGGAATTTCAAAGGGAAAATAAGAAATATTAAAGAAGAAAATAAAAAACTGAATTATTCTATTTTAATTAAAATAGAACAAAAAATGGTTATAGATGCTGAACAATTCAAGGTTAAATATGAGAAGGTAAAAATAAAATATTTTCTATCTAAAAATTTGGAATATCAACATAGAATATTTAATTCAGTTTGTGATGATTTAGATAAAATTGAAAATGAATGTAAGCATCTCAAACATGAAAATATGAAACTGAAAATTTCTGGATCATTTTAAAATACCAAAACAAGTGATGATCTAGAAGTTATTCAAAAATATAATGAAAACCTTAAAAAGGAAATAATTATTCTAAAGGAAACTTTATCTGTTTTTTTTCAAGCCCAAGAGAATTCTTATAAATTAATGGTTATAAATAAACCTGAATATTAAAAAGCAGGTTTTGGTTATAAAAATAAGGTTCCACAGATGTATAGAGCTACTTTTGTTAAATGCATAAATGGGAATATTTTAAATGTTACATTATTTAAATGTAACATGAAAGAAAATTATGGAAATGAATGTTCTTTGAAGTTGAAACAGTCTTTAGGTCATAATAATACTTTTATTTCTAAACATCTATCTTCCAGGATACCATAAAATAAATGTTTTACTTCTTTATGGGTAGTTAAATCCGTTTCTGTCAATCCAGTTGGACCCAAACTAGTCTAGGTACCAAAATAACCCCCTGCTTAGTATGTTTTGTTGGAAACATGGATGAAGAGTTCCAAAGTCACATGGTACATGGACAATGGGTGCTCAAGGCACATGACTAGTGAATTTTTTAATTTCATATCTTTTAATTCCTGTGTTGGAGGTACTGTCAACTTTGGTGATAACTCTAAAGGTATGGTTAAAGGTTTGGGAGAAGTTGGAATTTTAAAACCTCTTATAATTTCTAAAGTACTGTTTTTAGAAGGTTTAAAACATAATCTAATTAGCATATCACAACTATGTGAGGATGGTATGTATGTTAAATTTGAAAATAATAAATGTATTGTTTATAAAGATAAAAAGTTTTATTTTATGAAAATTGAAATGAAAATATATACTCTATTGATTTTTCAGAACTAAAACAACAAAATATAAAGTGCTTAAATGTTGTAGAAACAGATCATATACTATGACACAAAATATTAAGACATGTACATCTTCGACAGTTGTATAAGCTGGCCAAACATGAATAGGTTCTGGAACTTCCAAAGTTTAGTTCATGTGTGTACTATGTGTGTGATTCCTGGTTAAAAGGTAAGCACCAAAAAGAATCTTTTAGATCTATTAACATGGTTAATACTATAAGATGTATATAACTGTTACATATTGATCTTTTTTGACCCATGAGAACTGCTAGTCTAGGTTCTAAAAGATATGTATTTGTAATAGCTGATGATTTCTGTAGATTTACTTGGAATATTTTCCTAGCCCATAAAAGAAAAAATTTAAATAAATTTATTTCCTTCTGTAAGAAAATTCAAAATCAGAAAGGCCACTTAATATCTTTTATTATATGTCATAAAGGTGGATAATTTGTAAACTGTTAATTTGAAAATTTTTGTGAAACTAATGGATATTTTCATAAGTTTTCTTCCCTTAGAACACCAGAACAAAATGGTGTTGTAGAAAAAAAAAATCGAACTATTTGTGAAATGGCAAGAATAATGCATAATGAATTCAACCGTCCAAAATACATTCGATATAAATCTATTTACACTTCTTTTTATATCATAAATAGAGTTTATATCATCCATTTATTAAAGAAAACTCTTTAAGAAATTATTAAAGATAAAAATCCCCAAATCAGTTATTTTAAAGTTTTTGGTTGCATTGTATATATTTTAAATACTAAAGATAATCTAGACATGTTTTATTCAAAAAGTGATGAATCTATCATCTTGGGATACTCTAATAATAGTAATGCTTTAGGGTATACAACAAAAGAACTATGACAATGGAAGTACATGGGCATGTTAAATTCACTAAAAATAATGATAAACAATGTAATGACTCTATTGATCATGCTGAAGAATTTAAAGAATTTGACGTTGTTGAAGAAATTCTTGAAAGTAATGATATATCAATTGAGGGGGAGCTTGTCTCATATCTATCTGATCCTTTAGATTGGAAAACTCATAAAGATCATTCTCTAGAAAATTTCATAGGAAATGTTGAATCTTTAATTAGAACTAGAAATTCTATTTCACATTTCTTTTCCAATTCTTCATTTTTAGATAATTTTGTTCCTATTAATATTAAGGATTCATTGAAATATTCAAATTGGTTAATGATATGCATGAAGAACTTGAACAGTTTGATAGAAATAAATTATGGAATTTAGTTGAGTTTCCTAAAGATACAATGTCTATTGGAACTAAATGGATTTTTTGAAATAAATTGGATGAATATGGTAATATAGTTTTAAATAAGGAAAGATTATTTTACCAAGGATATCTTCAAGAAGAAAGTATTGATTTTGAGGATTCATTTTTACCAGTTTCTAGATTAGAAGCCATTCGAGTTATATTATCCTTTGCAAGTTTTAAAAAATTTAAACTTTTTCAAATGGATGTCAAAAGTGCATTTTGAATGGTTTTATTTCAGAAGAAGTGTATGTTAAACAACCAACTAGTTTCGGAAATAATGAATTTCTGAATAATGTATTCAAATTGTTTAAAGCTTTATATAGTCTTAAGCAATCTCCTCGAGATTGGTATGAAGGAATGACTAAATTTTTTATTCAAAATTATTTTTTTAATGGTAAATTAGATCCATCTTTATTCATAAAAAGAATTTTAATGGTATTATACTAATATAGATTTATGTTAATGACATTATATTTGGTTATAAAAATGATAAACTAAGCAATGAGTTTTCAAAACTAATGACAAATGAGTTTGACATGAGCCTAATGGGGGAATTAAAATAATTCCTAGTTTTTCAAATTTGTGAAAGAAAAAATGGTATTTTCTTAAATCAATCAAAATATTCCAAAGAACTTGTTAAAAAATTTGGACTTGATTCCTGTAAAACTATGAGAACCCTTATGAGTACAAACTCTAAATTGGATACAGATGAATCTGGAAAATTTGTTTGTGAAAAATTGTATAGTGTCATGATAGGTAGTCTTTTGTGTCTCACTGCTTCGAGACCATATATTATGTTTACTATTTGTATGTGTGCTAGATACCAATCTAACCCAAAAAGTCACCTTAAAGCTGTTAAAAGAGTAATAAGGTATATCAAAGGCACTGTAAGTACTGGATTGTTTTATTCTAATGAGAACTACTTTGATTTACTGTCTTGCTCTGATTTTGACTTCAGAGGATGTAGACTTTATTGGAAAAGCACTTCAAGTATGTGTCACTTATTAGGAAAATGTTTAATATCTTGGCGTTCTGAAAAACAACTATCAATATCACTATATATAGTTGAGGCTGAGTACGTTGTAGCTGCTAGTTGTGGCTCTCAACGTATCTGGATAAAACAAACCTTATATGATTTCAATATTATTTTTGATAAAATTTCTATTTTTTGTGATAACACTAGTTCGATCTCTATTTCTAAAAATCCTCTTCAACATTCAAGAACTAAACGTACTGATGTTAGATTACATTTTAATAGAGATCATGTAAATAAATGAGATATATGTTTAGAATTTATCCCAACTGAAAATCATTTAGCTGATATATTTACCAAACTATAGGATTTCATTAAATTTGAAACATTGAAGTTTGAATTGGGTATGCTAAAAAGATAATTTCTGTTTAATATATTTTCTGTTTTTTATAAATCAACCCTAATATTTGTTCAATATTTTTAATTGAAAATTCCTTCACAGGTCTGCATGCCATTACTAGTTCATGTTTAAAAAATTCCTTATTAATTAATAAAAGTGTTATTTTCATAATGTTATTTTTTTCAAATTTTCTTAATGTTTTGATTATATATCAGTGACAATCTTTGTGTTAAAGAATTGCACTGTTAAAACCATAAAATTTGTTTGATATATTGAATTTAAAAGTAATAGTATACATTGTTTCACTATTTCTAAATAGTATAGTTTTTGATAAATTTCAAAAAGGGTGAGAGTTTGTTTTTGAAGACTAAATAACATTTCTATTTGTGTTATCAAAAATTTAATAAATATTATATTTTGTAATTTACAAAAATGGGGATATTGTTTTGAATTGGTCATTATAAATTTATTTATTATATGTTTTGATAAATCACTCTTATATAGTATTTAGTTAAATTCAAATGTTATTTTAAAATTATAAATTTCTTATTTACACTTTATTATAATCGTTAATAGTTTTTATTATTTTTTAGTAAAATTAAAATTTTGTATTTATTATTGCTTTTATTTCTTTTATTCATATTTTTATTAAGTTTATTTTAATATATTGACACTTTTTCTTTTAAGTCTCAGTACCAGTTTCAAACTATGGCACCGACACTATTTTCAACAGAATCACCATTTTAAACAGTAGCACCGGAAAACACCGGTGGAACCTGTTTCAGTTTTGAGCCAACTCCTGTGGAACTGTTTCAAGCGGTGGCACAGTTTCATTTTTTGTTTACAGTGGCACATTCATTTTTTTTTTCATTTTTCATACCGGTGGCACCGTTTCATAATGGTGGCACTCCTTATATTTTATACCGGTTTCACTATTTCTACTTCGCTAGACCATCCCTTGTCGGTTTCATTTTTATTGCATTTCAACACCTTCTCCTTCTGATCTCTCTCTCTCTTCTATTCTTCCAAATACAAACAACAGCAGTCCTACTACCGTACAATAGTGCTCAACAAAACGTATCTTCTATTCTTCTCCCGCTCATCTCATATCTCTATCTATTTTCTCATATCGGCATACATATCCATGCGTGGTCTCCCTTATCCAACCTTCCTCCTTTTGGCGATTACAACACTTCAATAGTCCAACCGCAATTCCACAGTCTATCACTCAATCCAGGACACTCTTCATTTATCTCTTTCTCTGCTTGTTTCCAACGTACAACATGTTTGTGTGTTCTCCTGCCCGTCTCTTTATTCATTCTTTTCGTCCCATGTGCATGTCTTATTTTCTTCCCACATGCCTGCCATTCTTTCTTCAATTCCTTCATGCATTCATCCATGCATTCAATGCTTTATTCCATTCCGCCATGCATGCCATCCTTTCACCGTTTATTGCTATTTCATTTTTATATAACTAGTTATATATTTTTTAAATGTCTTTTTTTAACACATTTTTTTGTCTTGGTTATTTTTTTTGTTTCACCGTTTATTTGTGTGTATATATATATATATAAATATTTTGTTCTTTTAAATTTTTATAGATATACATATATTCTTATAAACATTTTTATTTTAAGACACTATTTATCTTTATATACATTTTATATAACTTTTTAATTTTAAGACAAATGTTGTTCTTGTACCAAACAGTGAGTTATGACTCTCTCAATAAAATTTTTATCTAAATATTTCTATTTTCTTATTTTGTGTAAAAATAGTTATAATTAATTACATTATTAATTTTTTGATATTTTATGATAAAACACTTTGTATTTCTTTACCATACTCTTTTTTTCACTATATTCTACTGCAAGTCTATCATCTTGAATTCTATCATTATTTCATTTGGTTTTCAATAGAATAAAGTTTAATTATATGACTCTTATCATATTAAATATTACATTTAAAATTTCATAAACAAACATTAGTCCAATTGTGATTATATATTCAGTATGACTTTAACAAACTAATGTAACGGTCATATTGGCTTTAACAGAATAATGCAACGATCATATTATATTATTAATATCTTTGGAAAGTTTCATGCACTGATTGGAAAAAAAAACACTCCTAGATCTCGAATAAAATCATTCGGGAGATTGCGATAAATATAATTACAAGTGTACCCATGTATATCAAAGAGTTGAGAAAGTCGATAATTCATCGGATACGAAGTTCTACTATTCTAAAAGTCTGATCAAGAAATGTCTTTGACATCATTTGTCTTGCCACGATCACTAAAGAACTCCATCATCTGCATATTGAGTGTGATCAAAGAACAAGAATAACATCAAGTTTCTTCAACATCATTTTTCTTGCCACGATCACTAAAGATCTTCATCGTCTACATCTTGCATACCTCGTGTGATCAAAGAACAAGAACATCCTCAAGTTTCTTCGACATCTACTCAAGTTTTTGGGCCTTTGTATTATTTGTTTAAACTGGTATTTTTCTTTGTTTTAATTCTTTCAATCATATGTTTGTGTTTTAGAGTAGGTTTAAGCATTTCCCAATCAAAAGCTATCATTGGATTTTTCCACCGATCTAAAAAGGAAGGTAGGGTTATTCCTCCCACACAAAAAATAGTAAGGTTGTGACTCTTTAAAAGTCAGGTTTATACCTCTAGGGTAAAAAAGGTAGTTATGTAATTATTTTAATTGGGTTATCACTCCCAGTCAAAACGTAAGGTTTAGTGCATACCGATCTCCTCGAGGAGTAGAGGAGGTTAAAGAGGGGACTTGGATCTTAAGATCCGAACCTCAATAAAAATCTACTGTGTTTTCTGTTTTATTTCTGTTACAACATTTAACAATGTTTTATAACTCTGAGAAAATTAAGAATCTATAACATTAATTCAAAAAGGACTATTCACCCCCCCTCTAGTAAACTCTTCCATATCAAGAGCACTAACTTAATCATCTTCCAAAATCCACCAGTCGAGGAGAGTTTATTCATCCTCTATTGGGCACAAGTTGAGTAGAGCATAATCACCCATCGACAACCCCAGTTTGAGGAGAGAATAATCATCCTCATTTAACCCATTATCTGAGGAAAGCATAATCTTATTGATCATATAATAACACAAGGAGAGAAGAATCATCTCCATAACTTGGGAGAGTGTAATCATCCATGAGAATCATTGCTAGAGACTCCATGACCATATATCATAGTAGTAGGCTCAACATCTAGATACTATTAAACACCACTAGAAATCCCAATAATATAATAATCAAATACTATAGGATCAATATCCAATTCCCATGTAGTACCTCTGGGGTTAAATATAATCATAGAATATAACATGTATCAAAATCTAGATCCCAGGAAGAATTTATGGGCATCCCAAAGAGAAAGAAGATGCCTCATGTTTAGCACAACAACCACCCACCCAGAAGCACCTCTGGTAATCTGTGCTGCATCAGTAGTAAACAGGAGAAAGTATAAATAGAAGAGTGAGGGTGGTTGAATGGATAAACCCACCACTACTACCTCATCATCAAGGTCTTACAAGTTCAGTACGGGTTATGAGGTGATACCTACTACTATCTCTACAAAACCTGACGTACTAGCTCATTGTCAGTCAAACATCAGGGCACCCACTAGGTTCTTTAAGTCAAACACTAAGATTCATCCTCTTGGGATCCTTGGTGGTTACACATATGAGAAGTAATCCTCCTTGGGATACTTAACTAAGAAGTTAAATGAGGAATCCTACATAGGATCCATGAATTTTAAGTCAATAGAGGCATCGTATAAGGGATTTGTGAGATTCTATAAGTTGAAATGTAAGCAAAGGAATCCTACAAGGTATCCTCGAAAACAACTAGTCTCACAACCACTTTGGCCATAAGGGAACGTCTCCCAAGGGAGATTTCATCAAATGAAGGCTAAAAGGAATCAATCCCAATAGATATCTCATGTATCATCTCAGATCAAGGGTATCCTCAGCATGTACCCTCAAGGTCTCACCTGGGCGTGTATTCTATCCATACATGGCATGTAAAAAAAAATTATACCATGTGTTGGTCCTATTAATGGCGTGTACCATACACAAGGTACATTTCAAACATACCTCACATGGCCTAGCCATGAATATCATATGTTCATGTACATCTACATGGCATGCAATACACATAGGGTATGGTCGTGTACTTTACACAACACGTACCCCTTATATAGGGAGCCTGGCCAGGTACTCGATTACATGGCTTTGTTCCAGTACACAACGTGTATAGATCATACATGGTGTGTACTTTGAAAATTTCATCTTCCCCAAATGGTAAGAACACACATTGTGTGTTCTTGGAACCACATGCCTTGTATACATGTTTTCCCTAACAAAACCCTCTAAAAATTTCCAAACCCCCATTTTCTCCAAAAAAAAAAACAGATCAGACCATGATGGGTCATAAGACAGCATAAAGGGAGATTAAAAATAAAAAATAGAAAATCTATAGGGTTTTAAAACAAAACATAAAAATCCATCCTTTGAGATGAATCCATCGATGTTTCGCCCATTTCCATAGTCCTAGGTTGATGCACGATGATTTGGCACGTCCCGAGCTCTACAACGATACCCTTCTTCCATTATCTCTCTTCCTATCTCCCTCTCCCTCTTATATCTCTGTTACATAAAGGAGGAACCCACAGGGGTAATTCGTGTGAATAAATGATGTGGAAAGAAAGGAAATAAAAGAAAAATAAGATAAAGAAACGAAAATGAAAATAAAATAAAAAAGTTGGGCCCCAATTGGCCTCCATTCCCAACATGTGTTTATGCCCAACCTAGGAAAAAACCCTCATTATAGAATAAATAGAGAAGAAAAAATCTTGATTTGACACTCTGTTCAAAAGATATAGCTGGATGAACCTACATGAATAATATAACATTTAATTTTTTAGATATTAAATATTAATTATTCCGCTAAAATTCAAATGGCACAAATTTCCACTAAACTCTTATCCTTGGGTAAGAACCCTGTTACAGGACCAACGGAGTGGTCAAGAAAATTATATGAGATCATCATTAATGGGGAAAGACCATTTTACCCCTTATAAGCATCTGATAGAAAAAATTAAAACTTTTAATCAAAATTTACATTCAGAAAAACATAGGAACTTACAATCTTTCCACCATAAACCATCTAATCCCAAAGAAACCTGGTGGTTGGACTAGAAGTTGTGCTCTCACCCTGGACATCTCATCAACAAGCTATATGAACTATCCAATGACTAGTATCATAGCATTAACAATTGTCTCCTTCATGGGAGATACTTAACTACAAACGATCTTGTACTCCCCACCACAGGAATACTCTTATCATCATCCTAAACCAAAATTCGAGCTGAACAACCCATGTCAAGCACAGGATTTCAAATAAATACGAGGGTAACCCACCTTAAACATCCAATGATGAACTCCCCAATATAAGGATAATCTTATACTACTGCTTTTCCATAACCTCAATGGGTTCCTTTTCCAAAACATGAATGACATTTGAAAACAAAAAGTGATCTTCATAGGGATGAATCCCTCTCAATATAATCAGGATGATTTCAATATAGAGAAGGATCATCTATAAAAGGGAATGCATAGCGCTCTTGATCCATGCTCAGAACAAATAGGAAAACCTTCTTATACTCATCTCCTGGCACTATGTCTCCCAACAAAGCATGTTCATGTTCAAACAATGGTCAACCATCTCATGGTACCTGATCATTTTCGATGTCACCTCTTCCATAGAGGGACATTTGTCATTTTATCACAAAAAAGAGAAAATATGACCATGAAAAGTCTTTTAGACCATAATTCCTCATCTTTCACCCATCCAACCCCCAATTTATGATTTAATAGAACTACACACAATCTTTTTATACATTTATCACCCAAATAACACTCCAGTAATTCATCCATTTCAAGGATAAGATGATTGTGATAAATGGAATGTTAATAATCCACCAGGGCATGATCACATAAAATTTGGATGGTGATGAAATTAGTGACATGGTATACACATTCTGTGACTTTCTTTATAGTTCCTTCTACCCCATCATATCTAGAGAGAAACAAAGGTTCTATCTCAATACCCACCTCACCAACCACATCCTTTCTAACAAGGCCTACAAAGATAGCTACTTCCATATAGATAATTACCTACTTTGTGAAGCTTACTAATCCTCATGGAGATTTCTCATAGGAACCTATTGTAGCTCCTGGTAGTGGCCAGTGGCATCACGATTCCATAGCTACAGGAAGAGAGGCACTCATATGGGTGCTCGTGGAGCGGGCCATTGACATGTAATAGTTTTATTCAAAATATTTTCACTTTATAATGTACTAATTAAACCCTCTAGAGTTGGAAAATTTTCCAACTTAACCATAAAAAAATATCAATATAAATAAATTGGAAACCCATTTACCAATCTACCCATGGATCAGGGGAAGTCGTTGCTGAAGGGTGGGCATTGTGGAAACATTTTTTTGTGACAGACATGATAGTTGGAATCAGGAATTGGGGTTTTATATGGTGGTATGTCTCTTATGATTAGGATCAATGATCCTAGAATGAGTAGGATATCATGGGATTTACCCTGGAAAACACGATCCATTACTACTGACATAGTCATGTATTTATGGAAATTAATTACCTTATAAATAGAAATCTTGGGTATAATAATAAGGATGATGGAGTTATAGAATGCACTCTGACTATATATAATAGTTTCATTGATCTTCTCATGTATTCTATCATTGAGGATTACTCAGACTATATCTAATTGTTTATTAATTTGTTAATGGATGTTTCAACTAACATGTATGTAGGTGGAGATCAATGAAACAATGAATTTATGATGATTCATGGGTCATCTTGATAGAATTAACTTGTGTTGTAAAGGACATAATATACATTTTTTTTTCTATCAGGTGGATCTAATTACATTCATGGGTGAACAATTCATAATATATTCAATGGTAGAATTCTTAAATCCTTTCCACTGGGCTAAATCTTAACAGTTGTTAGACATTACCGGATGAGAAGGTGATGTGAATTTTTTCTTGTGTTTTGGGATCCAAATATGGTTTTGGTTCATTCTTGTGTCAGGATGGTTGCTTCAATCCAATAACATTAGTGTAGTGAGATGGGATTTCTATAGGCATTGATTTTGGTTTACCTTAATTGATTTATTACTATGTCATCACTGTTGTGGTAGTTCACTGACTCACTGAGTCAGTGAATTTTATTCTAATTCAAGATGTGTAAAGTCTATTGAATATTTGGATATGTTGTATATCAAGGAAGTGTTAAAATCTCATAGTATATAAATCTTCCTTATCTCTCATAGAGGCCTTATTTTTTTAATCATGGATTTTTCATGAACTATTTCATATATCCCAAATTAGAGCATTGCATGACCGTCCATATGATCTTCAGTTTTCCAATTTCAAAGTATTTTTTTTCATTATCATTACTTATGGTAATTGTGTTTTATTCAGGTATTCTCGGGGTTAAAGAGTATTCTTCTAGTTATGTAACAAAAGATAGTTCATTGGTGTGTGGGACCATATGAGGATATTGAGAACATCGGTGGGGTTGTTTTTGGGTAGAATTAACTTTCCTGATCAATAAATTGAATGAAATTTATATATATTATAATGGTATAAGTTTGAGTTAGGTTCTATTTGGGCAGCCATTTAGGATCTTATTCCTTTCAAACTATATGTTCCATTAAATTCACCCTATAATTCATAAAATGGAATGGAAAAGAGAATATTTTGTGTGGATAGAAGATACCATTAGTTTGGATATTCTAGTTTCATCCTTGGGTTTATGAAGTTTCTTGGAAATGGGATAGTGTTTTTCCAAACCAGTGTCCTGCGTTTCCATATAGAAACCACCAACCAATAGCATATATAGAATGTAAAGCCTAATGGTAATGATAATGCAACACTCCTATTTTATATTATCCCTATATTTTATTGAGAATTTTTTCTATTATGGTCTATTTTTATTTCTTTTCAGGAATTTTAGGATGGGTTCATTGTCTGAGAATGGATGTAGGGGATCTCTTGGAATCACCATGACATTGAGGTAGCTGTGGGGGAACTGTGGTTCCCATCATGCTGATTTTGTTGGAATGGTCATTAGGAAATTTTCTATTTGGTGAATTATAGGGTTAAAAAAGGAGTTTAGTTGGGTGTGGGTAATAGGGTTTCTACTAGTGGGAAACAAGAGAAATTACATGAAATAGTAGTGTGTGTAGGGTTCATGCCATACGGAGTTCAACCATGTGTTGGGGGAATTTAAATGGTGAGTGTTTGGTAATTTATTGGGTTATGGTGCACCAGGATTCACTCTACGAGAAGAAAGGAGTGCAAACATGTTATGTGAGAAGTTTTGGTGGCCCTCTGGCCTGAAAAGATTATGTTGGGTAGGTATATTTGAAAGTAGATTGGTCCAACCCACCCTACAGTGGTACAAGGAATGATAGTCTGAAAATTGTGAATGTTCTCCTTCTTTACAGTGGCCCAAGATTTGGTTGCAATGAAACTAATTTTTTAATTAAATTAAAATACCTCCACATTTTTCAGAGAAGATATGTACTAAGGGGGAACCATGTGTGATATTTGAGGGGGGGGGGGGGTCAAAAATGTGTTTTTGACTTTATATTATCCTTGAAAATAATCATTCTGCCTCTGTTGTATATATTTGCCTAACTAAACTCTCATATAGGTAAGTGATTGGGAAATTATTTTTTTAAAGCTTCTTCTTTTGTATTCTATTGGACAACCCTATTTAAGGTTGGTGGATTCTCTCTCACTCCACTATCCCTGAAAATACAGGGAGTGTGTTTTGAATATTAAATGATTACATTTATTTTATATATTTTCTTCATCGATCTTTTTTTAATTATTAACAAGTTTCTTGATAGTTTTGACAATAACCGTTATGGGAAACACCCAAAACATTTTTTTGAAAATACAAAATCTATATTTTAATTTTAAGGGAAATGTTATTGATGAGTAATAACTAGGAATGATCATTTTTGGTGTGTATTAATATTGAATTCATTAGGTCCCTATGGGTACTAAATATCCATACAACTTTAGTTTAGTGGGAAATTGGTTTGAATTTTTCATGGGTGTTGTGTGTTCATGATCCATATAGACGGGGCCTTCTTGGTTTATAATTTTATTCCCGAACTATTTAGGTGGGGACATTGATTTTTAAAGATATGTGATAAATTGGGTTAAAAGGAATAGATTTTCTCTGATTAGTTGGACTATATAGGAAGGATCACTATAAATGAAGATGCATTTGTTTATTTGAATTATGTTGAGTGTGTGAAGAAGACCCAGGTGAATGAGTTGAGGTATGATATGGATATGAAAATTATTGATTCTATGAAAGGTAATTTCTTGGTGTGAGTTATTTACATGGGATTCTTTGGATTCAATTTTTCGTTTTATGATTCTCTTATATATTATATTAAAAAATTGAGTTAACATATTCATTTATATGTGGTTTTTCAAGGGTTTCTTTTGGGGATTACGTACTATGTTTTTATACTCACCCATTGAATATGAATCTTTGTGCATATGTAGATGTTATTCGACATGGGTAATGGGGGACCTCTTACATTACTAGATGAATACATTTCTATAGTGGTATTTAATAATGGACCTTGGATATTGGAGGTGTTTTAATTATATATATGGGGAGCATCCACCATTGGAACATTTATCCTACTTTGTTTCATGTTCTTGTTTAACAACATGGTTGATGTTTTTAGGGGTTGTTATTGTAATCATATTATTATTCTCCTGTATAAGAGTTTGGTTTTTTTATTCATGCATAATTTCTTGATTTTTTCACTATCATTTGTTACTATAGGTTATATATTTTCTAAGGGTAAATAGTCCCCCAATGATAAAGTACACCCATTGAATTTATTGTCGTCATTTGGTTTCTTGGGTGTAAAACTATGATTAGTGGAATTCTAGTCCTTCCCAAGACAATAGTTTGGGGTTGAGATGTTATAGATTTCCTCTTCCATTAGAAAACATGGTCTTACATTGTAATCCACTTGGTTGTTATTTTTTTTACATCTATATATTACTATATATTTATTTTATTGAGAAACCCATTTAATTAAATGATACATCAATCCCCAAATCAAAAAAAAAATTAAGTCGCACTTATTATATTATGTGTTAGTCTATTCACATGTAGTAAATTTGAAATTTTCATCTCTACCCAAGCTATCCATTCCATTCTACTAATCTATATAATGAATTCACAATAATTTAAAAACATAGTAGTTTCATATACAAGATTATTCTCTTTTTTTTTTCATTAACTCACATTTCTTATTTTATTTAGAAAACCCCATCTATTAACTATCGACATTCTATTATTCATGTAATGTTTGAGAGTGACTTCAACCAATATATCTTTTATTATTATTTTTGCTTATATGAGATTCGAATTTTAATTAATTTGTATGTGGGTCTCTCCTAAATTCTTACTATATGATCATTGATCAACTCTTCTTCATCATTAAGAAAAGAGAACATATTCTGAGATTGGTTAGTGTTTATAGATTCCCTTTCAAATCATCATGAAACATCCTTAAATGTAATTTATTCTCTCATTTTCCTATAGTCAAATTATTTTTTAAAAAAATTTGATCAGTTAAAACAATAAACATAGAAATATTATCTCATTTATCATGATATATATGTTATCATTATTCATTACATGCTTCTGGGGGCCTCTCCACCTTGGTAGAATCTTACCTCCTCATTTTTGGTCTTTGAATCACCAATGTAAACATATAATAGACACTTCATAAATAGGAATGAAATCTTACTCTTCTTTTATAGAGAATACAAGTAACTTTTAGATTTTTGGAATTCTATTTATGACTAAGAGTTTCCAATATACTATTAAATTACCTTTATCATTGATCTGACAAGAATTACTATTTTTATTTTATATTTGGACGTGTATTAATTCGTGTACAATCAATTGTACCTATAGAAAAGTTTTTTGAGAAATAAAACACTCCTCAAATTTTCATGTACCATTCCCATCACTTTATTTTATTAACTAATTATAAAATTTTCCAAATTGTAATTTACCCATGGAATTTTTTTATTTCATCACAATGTTTCCTTTTCTTTAAAGAAACCACTTATTTATTAAGTCATTCAATAATTAAACTTCACTTTTCAATAAAATCTATAATATCATTATATGCCTTATCTTGTTATATAATTTTAATCCAGAAATATATTTTTTATCTCATTTCATTTGAACAATAGTTTATTCCTACACAAATCTCTCTAATCAGGTATTTTTCTCTTTGATTTGATCAACATACTGAAAGGTTTCTTTTACTAGTCCATCAAGAAATATATTTTTCATCCTTAGAATATATAGATCATAATTTAATCCTCCAAGTTTTACATTGATATTAACTACTAATTTTGGTTGATCATTATATATCTTTTTATTTTGAGTCATTTATACCATTTTCATTATAGCATCATTCAAATAATATTTAAATTATATTTCCCTATTATCATGAAAAGTTTTACTATTTTTATTTTCCTTAATCAAATTTATATTCTTATAAAACATCCTTTTAAAAATATTCTTCAATCCATATTTTAAACTTATTCTTATAGGAACCCTTATTTTTTGATTTTTTAAGAAATCAATCTCCCCATCTACTATATTTTGTTGTCTTGTTAATCTTTTAGTGATATGGATAACCATTAAACAGTGGATAGAATCCAATTATTGGCGTCCCTCAAACCTACCTTAACCAAATTTGAATTTTCATTCCATATATGGGGGAAATTAATCAGTCACATTGTATTAAACGTTTTCTTGATTGATCTAATGATTTTATATCTCCCTGAAAGTCATATCTTTATATGAGTTACATATTATTCCATCAAACTTCACCCAAAACTTATGTAATAACATAATATTTTTAGACCAAGAGATAAATCAACATGATTTTATACTTTAAGCAGTGATTGAATTACACTAAACTACCATTTTAAATGTTTCTCAATCCAAACTCTCATATGGGAAAGTGATTGACGATTATTTTTTTAAGCTTCATATTTTGGATTTTATTGGATAACTCTGTTTAAGGTTGGTGGATTCTCTCACACTCCACCATACCTGGAAAATTTAGGATTTTGTTTTGAATATTTAAGATTATATTTATTTTATATATTTTCTTGATCGATTCTTTTTTAATTATTACCATGATTCTTAATAGTTTTGATTATAAAGGTTATGCAAAACACCCACAAATGTTTTTGTAAAATACAAAATCTATGTTTCGGTTTCAAGGGAAATGTTTTTGAAGTGTGAAAATTAGGCATGAGCATGTGTTGGTGTACATTAATATCGAATATATTAGGTCCATTTTGGTACAAAATTTCCATCCAATTTTATTTTGGTGGGAACATTGGTTTGAATTAGGCATGGGTGGTGTGTGTTCATGATGCATATAGATGGGGCCTTCTTGGTTTATACTCGTATTCTAGAAATATTTAGGTTGGGACATTGATTTTTATAGATAAGTGATGACTTCGGTTTGGGGGAATGGATTTTGTCTCATTAGTTGGCCTATATAGGTTGACTCACTGTGATAGAAGATGCATTGGTTTGTGTGAATTATATTGAGTGTTTGTGAAGAAGACCCAAGTGTATGAATTGTGGTATGAGATGGATGTGAAAATCATTGATTCTATAAAAGGTTATTTCTCTGTGTGATTTATTTATATGGGTTTATCTGGAGTCATTTGTTTATTTTATGATTCTCTTATGTTTTATTTTAAAAATGTGAGATAATTTATTCCTATTTAAGTGTTGTGTATTGGGTTTAATTTGGAGATTACCTACTATGTTTTTTATACTCACCCCTTGAATAATAATCATTTTGCATACGTAGATGTTATTTGACATGGGTATGGGAGAACTTTTACCTTACTAGATGAAGACATTTCTATAGTGGTATTTAATAATAGACCTTAGAGATTGAATTAATTTTAATTATATTGATTGGGAGCATGTGACGTTGGAAATCTTTTCCTCCTTTGTCTCTTGACCTCATTTTCCAACTTGGTTAATGTTTTATGAGTTATGAATCTAATAACATTTTTTTAAAACAATTTTATTTTCTTATTCATGCATATTTTTTAGATATTTATTACTATTATTTGTTACTACAGTTAATATATTATTTAAGGGTAAATCATTCCCCAATAATAGAGTACACTCTTAGAACATATTCTCATCATTTTGTGTCGAGGGTGTACACCTATGGTTAGTGGAATCTAGTCCTTCCCAACCGAATAGGTTGGGGTTGATATGTTACAATTTTACTCTTCCCATTGAAAACATGGTCTTCCCATTCAATCCACTTGGTTGTTATTCGCTTGGTATTTTACATCAATACATTACTATAAATTTATTTTATCGAGCAACACATTTTATTAAATGAAACATGAATCCCCAAATCCAAAAAAGTCACACTTATTATATTATGTGTGAGTCTATCCAAAAATAGTAAATTTGTATTTTTTATCTCTTCCCTAGATAACCATTCTTTTCTACCTATCTATATAATCAATACACCATAATTGAAAAACAAAGCAGTTCCATACACATGATTATTCACATTATCCCCATAATCTCACATTTCTTATTTTGTTTGGAAAACACCATCTATTAAGTATCTATGTTTTATTGTTCATTTAATGTTTGAGAGTGATTTCAAAAAATATAGCCTTGCCATTATTTTTGCTTCTAAGATATATCAATTTTAATTAAGTTGTATGAGGGTGTCTATTTAATTCTTACGATATGATTGGTGATGGAATCTTCTTCATCATTAAGAATATAGAACATATTTCTAGATTGGTTAGTGTTTATAGAATTTGTTTCAAATCCTATTGAAATATCCTTAAATATAATTTATTCTCTCATTTTACTATAATAAAATTATTTTTAGAAAAATATGGATATATTAAAACATTTAACAAAGAAATATTATCTCATTTATCATGATTTATATATTATCATTCTTCATTACATGCTTCTGGGAGCCTCTCCACCTTAGTAGAATCTTGATACTTTATAATTGGTCTTTGAATCCTGAATGTAACCATAGAACATGAACTTCATATATATGAATGAACTGTCACTCATCTTTTATAGGGAATATAAGTAACTTTTAGATTTTTGGAAATCTCTTTATGATTAAGAGTTTCTCTATATTATTACACTACCATTATAATTGATCCGAAAAGAATTTATATTTTATTTTATATTTTAATGTGTCTTAATTTTTGTAACATCAATAATACCCATAGAAAAGGTTTTTTGATCACTAAAACACTCCTCAAATTTTATTATTCTATTCTGAACACTTTCTATTATTTACTCATTAGTAAATTTTCCAAATTGTAATTTAGCCATGAAATTTTTGGAATTCATGACAAAAATTATTTTGATTAATGAAAAAAATTATTTATTAAGTGATTAATTAATTCATGTTTTATATTTAATTAAATCATTAATATCATTATATACAATAGCTTGTTCTATAATTCTAATATTTAAATCTATTTTTTCATCTCATTTTAGTTGAACAATAGTTTATTCCTATACTACTATCTCAAATCTGATAATTTCGTGTTTGAGTTGATCAACATACTGAAAGGTTTCTTCGACTAGTCCATCAATAACACTATTTTTCTTCCTTGGAATATCTATTTCATCATTTTATCCTTCAAGTTATACATTGATATTAACTTCTAATTTTGGTTAATATTTTAATATTTTTTTTGAGTCATTTCTACTATTTTTGTAATAGCATCATTCAAATATGATTTGAATTATATTTCCCTATTATCAAGAAAATGTTTTCCATTTTCATTTGTCTTATAAGAATTTCTATTCTTATAAAACATCTTTTTAAAACTATTTCACAATCTATATTTCATAGTTAATCTTATAGGAATCATTATTTTTTGATTTTTTAAGAAATCAATCTCCCTATCTACTATATTTTGTTTTCATGGTTATCTTTTAGTGATATGGATAACCATTACACAATGGAAAGTGTCCAATTATTGGTTTCCCTCAAACCTAACTTTACCAAATTTAAATTTTCGTTCCATATGTGGTAGAAATTCGTCACTTACATTGTATTCACGTTTTTCTTGATTGATCTAAAGATTTTACATCTCCCTATAAGTTATATTTTTATATGAGTGACATATTATTCCATCCAGTGTCACCCTCACCTCATATACTGACATAATACTTTATATATCATGAGATAAGTCAACATGATTCTATTCTTTATGTAATGATGTAATTACACTAACATAATATTTTATATGGTTCTCTAATAAAAATATCTTATAGGAAAGTGATTGGAAAATTCTTTTTTTAAGCTTCTTCTTTTGGATTCTACTGAGCAACCCTATTTAAGGTTGGTAGATTCTCTCTCACTCCACTATCCCTAGAAAATTGAGGAGTTTTTTAAAAAAAAATTAAAATTAAATTTATTTTAGAGATTTTATCGGTGGATCCTTTTTTAATTATTAAAATGTTTCTTTATAGTTTTGATAATAATGGTCATGTGAAACACCCACAACATTTTTTGGAAAATACAAAATCTATGTTTCAGTTTCATGGGAAATGTTGATGTTGTGTGAAAATTAGGAATGAGAATGTGTTTGGTGGACATTAATTGTCACGACCCGTCCTCGGGGCCCGTGCCGTGACTACCCCAAGCCCGCCTTCCATAGGCCAGGGGCTGGCGACTAGCACCAAAGGCGTAAATCCCGATAACAGGGAAGGCATTGCCTTTATAAGTAACAACCACCACAGAGTCAGCAAGCGGAAAGTAACTACAAGTGCAGAAAAGTAAAGGGGTCCGGAAATACAAGCCCAACTGTAAAGTACAACTCGAAAGGGAAAAACAGCAGCTGGAAGAATGAAGCGGCTCCTGGGTCGTCCGCCTCGATTCCTACCTGAAGGGTAGGTACAGATGGCTCAGCTCCTGGATCGTCCACCACGGATCCTACCTGAAGGGTAGGTACAGATAGCTCCTCTACTCCACAGGTCCTGTCGTCTACTCCGGGTACGTCCGCCCAGTGGTCCACCTCCGGGTACCGACCTGCTCCGCAAGTCTCAACTGCGATCTGCGCTGTCCGTCGTCTGCAACCAACACAACGAGGTGCGGGCATAGCCCGTGCAGGGGTGAGTATAAGCTACTCAGTAGGGACCCCGAGACCCTTAAGGTCTCACCAAATCCAACATGGATATCCACAAAGTAAAGGCAGCAATCACGAAGTAACATCAGACTCTACTTAGGTATACGCCCATACATATACCTAAGTCATCAAGTAACCCATCCAATCTCAAGGATACACAAAAATCATGAAATCAACGGATAACCATCACCCAGGTATATGCCCATACATGTACCTAAGTTATCAAGCGACCCATCTCAATCATGAGGAAACACAAAGGTCAAAGGTCTCAGCTCAAACCAGGATTTTCATTATCGAAACCGTAACTGCTGAAGAGCCCCGTCTCTGAAGTGTGTAGTAGTCCTATCACGACTCCGAGGTACTGCTCGCTAACCTAAGACTGCTGAGGTACTCCTCCTGTCGAGTACTGCGGGTTTGCGGCCAACTACCGGGCGCTCCGTCCGCTGAGGGTCTGTCGCCAAATACCGGGCGCTACCCAGATAGCCTGCTGAGGTACTCCTCCCGTCGAGTACCGCGGGTCTGCTGCCAACTACCAGGCGCTCCGTCCGCCGTGGGTCTGCCGCCAAGTACCGGGCGCTCCGTCCACTGGGCTAGTCGACTCACTCCAAGTCGAGTCGGTCAAGCAGTCGTCAGGTCTCAGCCGGCTACACGGTCTCCGTACTCTGCACGCACGTCTCCACCGTCGCGGGTCTGTCGCTACAACCAAGCGCACACACTCCGTAGAGTAACGCGGGTCCGCCGCTACAACCAAGCGCTCCACCGTCAAGGGTCTGCTGCTGCATCCAAGCGTACACACTCCGTAGAGTAACGCGGGTCCGCCGCTACAACCAAGCGCTCCACCGTCAAGGGTCTGCTGCTGCATCCAAGCGCACCACCACTGTCAAGTACCACGGGTCCGCTCCACGAGCTACTGGTCGATACTCCAAGTATCACAAGGTCCCGCGAAGAAGTGTCTCAAAGGTCCGTCTCGTCACAGGGGTCTCAACGCAACAGACGGCGCGTCGATCGGACGCCCGGTCTGTGAGTTATTAGCCTTTTCGTCCCAGGGGACCGGTTGGTTTCGTGAGCGAAACCAAACCCGGCCGTATCTCAACTGTACCCCGAACTCCCATAGGGTAAACTCAAAGGGACCGTTACTCAACGTAACCATCAACGCCGCTGACGGCTCGTCAAGCGGACGTCCTGTCTGAAAGATATCAGCTTTCCCGTTCCAGGGGCCCGGTTGGATTTCGGGTACAATCCAACCCGGCCATACTCCGACTGTATCCAAAACTCGGGCGGAGTATGTCAAAAGTTCCGTCTCATCAAGAGGAAGTCAACGAAACAGACGGCGCGTCAATCGGACGCCCGGTCTGTGAGTTATTGGCATTTTCGTCTCCGGGGCCCGGTTGGTTTTTAAGGAAAAACCAACCCGACCGTACTCCACCTGCGTCCAAACCTCGGGCGGAGTATGCCAAAAGATCCGATTCACTAAGAGGAACACAACGCGACTGACGGCGCGTCAATCGGACGTTCGTGGCTCAAGATATGAGCGTTTCCGCTCCGAAGGCCCGGTTGGTTTCGTGAACGAACCAACCCGGCCGAACTCAAAGTAACCCGAAACCTTGAGTGCGATATACCGAAACGACCGTCTCGATCCAAGGATCGCGTAGCCGCTGACGGTTCGTCAATCGGAGGTCCCAGGCCCAAGATATGGGCGAAAGACCGAAGAGGGCCCGAAACGGGGGTACTGGGCCCGGGGCGACCCGGCCCGAACCCCCCCCTGGGGTCGGCCGAACCGGGTCGGCCCGAACCGGGTCGGCCCGACCCGGCCCGAACCGGGTCGGCCGGGTCCGGTCCGGCCTGGGCGCGGCCCGGCCGACCGGACCGGCTCGGCTTCGGCCGAGCGGCCGAAGCGCTGCCGCCGCGGGTCAAACCCGCGGCTTGGAGAAAACGCGGCCCGCGCGGGCCGCGTGCTGGAAGGCCGGACCGCGGACGCGGTCCGGCGGCTCGCCGCCGCCGCGGCTCGGCCGCGGCGGACTCCTCCGGCGGCGCGCCGGGCGCCGCCGCCCCCGGTCGCCGGCGCCGCCGCGCCGGCGACCCGCGCCGCCGCCTCCTTCCGCGGGCCGCCGGAGATGCTCCGGTGGCCCGATTTGCCTCCCGTCTGCGCCGTTGTTCCTCCCGGGATGCGTCCTTCACTGCGGAATCAACATATGGCCCTTGCGTCGCGCTTTTGCCGTCGCTCGCCAAATCCGCACACAAAGGAAGATCGACGGAGGGTTGCCGGGTCTTGTTCGTTAGACCCGCACCCTCCGCGTTAGTCATAATCAACGGGAGAAACAGGAAAGAAACCAATCAACAATTTTAAATAAATTAAAATTGTTTCGTGATCGGGTTCTATATTTCAAAAGAATAAACACGGGATTTTAAAAAGAATTCCAACATCCCTTACCTTGTCGTTGCCGAACGGGGGATCGTCGCGGGATTTGCTCGTCGCGGAAGATGGAGATCGCCGCGTCGTCGCGGAATCGCTCGTCGCGTTGCCAATCTCCGGATCAAGATCAACGGATTTAATTAGTTTAAATCCGTTGATATTGAAATTAAAAAGGGAGAAGAAAAGATCCGATTCTCACCTTTGTTGCCGAACGAGGATCGGCCGCGGAAGAAAGACGTCGCCGAAGAACGTCGCGGGTAGGTCTCGTCGACGTCGCAGATCTTGGTGTGCGTCGTCGAATTCCGGTCGCCGGCGTTCTTCGCGTTCTTCGCGTTCTTCGCGTTCTTCGCGTTCTTCGCGTTCTTCGCGTTCTTCGCGGAGAGGGTGGAGGAACGAAGATTATCTCAAATCCTTTCCAAGGATTTTTTTTTTGTTGGTCTTATTTTATAAACATGCCAACACGAAACCGGTTAAGAAACGATCCATCAATTCGTTGAATTAATTCAACGAAAGAAACGACCCATTTAATTCACGAAGAAACAGTCCATTTAATTCACGAAATAAACCGCCCAATTAAATGGTCTGTTAAGAATTAAAGAAAACGCGTCGGTTGACTTTTCAGTTACTTTGACGGGTTTTCGCGGGTGCGTTACTTAGCGAAAGAAACGGCGGGGCTCGTGCGGGTCCTACCGCACAAATATCCTACCAAGGGGTAGGATATTTCTGGATAGCATCCTATCCAGTTCAACTCAGTTCAAGCCGTCTTTAAGTGACTTCAAGTGGCTTCCAAGCAGCTTAAGTGAAATAAAATAAAGTTGTCGCACAAACTTTATTTTATTTCTGACTTAAAGCCGCAAAATTTAAAAAAACCACGTCTGAGCAAACGCAACTCCGGAAGAGGCGTTTCTAAGCAAATACCGGCGCTGCGATTTCATCGGTGCCCTCAGAATTCGATTCCGGGCACCGGTTCAAAAGATAGAAAAACCCGCTCGTCCGTTCACTGAACGTACCCGAGCCAAAACTTCGGCAAATGATTCCGGGCACACCGGGCCTCGGAATCAGGTGCCGTCAGAAACTGCGTTCTTGTAAAATTCCAAAGAAAATTAAGAAAAAAAATTTCCTTGAAATTTTCGGGTCTTTACATTACTCCCACCACAGGGCTTTACGTCCCCGTAAAGCTTCACCACAACCTTAGGGAAACAAAGCGGTACTGACCACGCATCAGAGCCTTCCGATCCCATGTGCTCACCTGGAGATTCCCGTGCCGCCATCTGTTGCGCACAAGAGGAATCGATCGCCCATGTAGGACCCGCTCCTGTCGATCCTCTATCTCCACCGGGACCTCCGTATAAGACACTCATCGCCACTGTCTAGCTCCTCATGGTCGATGATACGCGAGGGGGTTGAGCACGTATCTCCTCAGCTGGGATACGTGGAAGACGTCGTGCACCCGGTGCAACTGAGGTGGCAGAGCCAGGCGATAAGCCACCTCGCCAACTCTGCTGAGGACCTGGAAAGGCCCGATGAAGCGGGGAGACAACTTGCCGCCTTGGCCAAAACTCTGTTTACCACGTCGAGGTGAGACCCGCAAGAAGACGTGGTCACCCTCCTCGAACTCTAGTGGCCTCCGCCCCCTGTCAGTGTAAGACTTCTGCCGGCTCTGTGTTGTCCTCATCCGCTCCTGGATGACGTGGACCTCTTCTGACGTGGCCCGGACCATCTCTGGTCCCACATGAGCTGCGAGATTTCTTCTTTGCCGAAAAGAGAAACCTGGTCTCATCCCCTGGATGAACCACATTCTTTGCCTAAAACAGTCAATCCTAACATGGATGATACTAATCCACACCAAGGATTGACGTCGTAAGGCCTCGACGCTACTACTAAGAGATCCAACCGTTACTCTCGCCTCCAAGGGTTGAGTCACACTGTCGGCATCAGTGTGTGGTAACTGGTCTCCTCCAGTAGATGTCTCACAAGTGAGGGTCAAGTCAACAGTCAACTGGAACCTCTTAGTAACATCACAAAAGAGGACAGGAATGAAAACATCTCAAAGGATGCGTCTTTTATTATTGCAGCTCATAATACAAGACGCTACACAAAAGCAACATCAACAAGGAACTAGAAGTACAAGAGACGTATCCACTAGTTCTGCTCCTGTCCACCTGCTCCAAGAGTTCTACTGTTGCTCAAGCATTTGTCGTCGCCTCTTTCTCGGTGGCTCCCTCAAAGCCTGCGGATCGGGAGTCGGACAGTCACGTGCCAGATGACCCTTTCCGCGACATGAGTAACACAACCTACTCCTTGCACGGCTAGCTCCGTTCCCACTCCGGGTGCCCTGCACCACCGGTCGTAAAACCCGAGACCGTCTAACTGCTGGTCTGGTCTTTCTGGGCCTCAGCATCATCTGTCTACTGCCCACAGATGACTCGGCTTCTGATCGAGAAACACGTGGCAAAGGCAGCAGCTCCTGATCACGCTCAGGGTGTAGAGCTACTGGCACAAACTCCACCCTGAAGAAGGTCTCGAAGTCTTCCCATGCGAAGTCCATCTCATCGCAAAACTGAAACAAGTGGCTCCACCACCTACCTGCTGCTGCCTGAAGGAGGCTGGTAGCAAAGATCACCATGAAGTCTGCCGGCGTCCCCACTAGCCTGAAGACTCCCACCACGGCCTCCAGCCAATCCTCAGCCGCCTGCGGGTCCATCTCTCCCCCGAACCTGGGTGGCCTCTGGCGCTGGAACTCATGCAGTGCGCGCAAGTAGCGGGCATCGCCTACTGCTGGGGCTGGTGGCATCGGTGGCCCAACGTATGGTAGTACCGCTGGTGCCTCCGCTGGTGCCTCAACTGCAAGAGGGCCCTGTACCGAAGCCTCGTCGCTCGTCAGACTGTCAGCACGCTCATCCCTCCGGGCTCTAGCTGGTCGTCCGAGAAAAGACATCCTGAAAGAAACAACGTAACACGATCAAACGATTATACCTGGTGAGCTGACCTGGTTTGAGCTGTTTTAAGGGGGGAAACCTTTGAAAACACACACGCAATCAGTGTTTTCGCGCACAAAGTCGGAAATCAGTTGTCAGGGTCCTGGTGTATGGATACGTCGGCCGCCCGCACCAACACTGGACTCCCTGAACTGAAAACCACACTCGGTACCCTTAACACTATTGCTTCACATAGAAAGAAAAGACGATCAGAGTCTGCGGTAGAACCGACCGCCTCTGATACCAATTTGTCACGACCCGTCCTCGGGGCCCGTGCCGTGACTACCCCAAGCCCGCCTTCCATAGGCCAGGGGCTGGCGACTAGCACCAAAGGCGTAAATCCCGATAACAGGGAAGGCATTGCCTTTATAAGTAACAACCACCACAGAGTCAGCAAGCGGAAAGTAACTACAAGTGCAGAAAAGTAAAGGGGGCCGGAAATACAAGCCCAACTGTAAAGTACAACTCGAAAGGGAAAAACAGCAGCTGGAAGAATGAAGCGGCTCCTGGGTCGTCCGCCTCGATTCCTACCTGAAGGGTAGGTACAGATGGCTCAGCTCCTGGATCGTCCACCACGGATCCTACCTGAAGGGTAGGTACAGATAGCTCCTCTACTCCACAGGTCCTGTCGTCTACTCCGGGTACGTCCGCCCAGTGGTCCACCTCCGGGTACCGACCTGCTCCGCAAGTCTCAACTGCGATCTGCGCTGTCCGTCGTCTGCAACCAACACAACGAGGTGCGGGCATAGCCCGTGCAGGGGTGAGTATAAGCTACTCAGTAGGGACCCCGAGACCCTTAAGGTCTCACCAAATCCAACATGGATATCCACAAAGTAAAGGCAGCAATCACGAAGTAACATCAGACTCTACTTAGGTATACGCCCATACATATACCTAAGTCATCAAGTAACCCATCCAATCTCAAGGATACACAAAAATCATGAAATCAACGGATAACCATCACCCAGGTATATGCCCATACATGTACCTAAGTTATCAAGCGACCCATCTCAATCATGAGGAAACACAAAGGTCAAAGGTCTCAGCTCAAACCAGGATTTTCATTATCGAAACCGTAACTGCTGAAGAGCCCCGTCTCTGAAGTGTGTAGTAGTCCTATCACGACTCCGAGGTACTGCTCGCTAACCTAAGACTGCTGAGGTACTCCTCCTGTCGAGTACTGCGGGTTTGCGGCCAACTACCGGGCGCTCCGTCCGCTGAGGGTCTGTCGCCAAATACCGGGCGCTACCCAGATAGCCTGCTGAGGTACTCCTCCCGTCGAGTACCGCGGGTCTGCTGCCAACTACCAGGCGCTCCGTCCGCCGTGGGTCTGCCGCCAAGTACCGGGCGCTCCGTCCACTGGGCTAGTCGACTCACTCCAAGTCGAGTCGGTCAAGCAGTCGTCAGGTCTCAGCCGGCTACACGGTCTCCGTACTCTGCACGCACGTCTCCACCGTCGCGGGTCTGTCGCTACAACCAAGCGCACACACTCCGTAGAGTAACGCGGGTCCGCCGCTACAACCAAGCGCTCCACCGTCAAGGGTCTGCTGCTGCATCCAAGCGTACACACTCCGTAGAGTAACGCGGGTCCGCCGCTACAACCAAGCGCTCCACCGTCAAGGGTCTGCTGCTGCATCCAAGCGCACC
The DNA here is from genome assembly GCA_963277665.1 of Viscum album. Lineage (NCBI taxonomy): Eukaryota > Viridiplantae > Streptophyta > Magnoliopsida > Santalales > Viscaceae > Viscum > Viscum album. Next base: position 1,914,245,662 of record OY728143.1, read on the forward strand.
ACCACTGTCAAGTACCACGGGTCCGCTCCACGAGCTACTGGTCGATACTCCAAGTATCACAAGGTCCCGCGAAGAAGTGTCTCAAAGGTCCGTCTCGTCACAGGGGTCTCAACGCAACAGACGGCGCGTCGATCGGACGCCCGGTCTGTGAGTTATTAGCCTTTTCGTCCCAGGGGACCGGTTGGTTTCGTGAGCGAAACCAAACCCGGCCGTATCTCAACTGTACCCCGAACTCCCATAGGGTAAACTCAAAGGGACCGTTACTCAACGTAACCATCAACGCCGCTGACGGCTCGTCAAGCGGACGTCCTGTCTGAAAGATATCAGCTTTCCCGTTCCAGGGGCCCGGTTGGATTTCGGGTACAATCCAACCCGGCCATACTCCGACTGTATCCAAAACTCGGGCGGAGTATGTCAAAAGTTCCGTCTCATCAAGAGGAAGTCAACGAAACAGACGGCGCGTCAATCGGACGCCCGGTCTGTGAGTTATTGGCATTTTCGTCTCCGGGGCCCGGTTGGTTTTTAAGGAAAAACCAACCCGACCGTACTCCACCTGCGTCCAAACCTCGGGCGGAGTATGCCAAAAGATCCGATTCACTAAGAGGAACACAACGCGACTGACGGCGCGTCAATCGGACGTTCGTGGCTCAAGATATGAGCGTTTCCGCTCCGAAGGCCCGGTTGGTTTCGTGAACGAACCAACCCGGCCGAACTCAAAGTAACCCGAAACCTTGAGTGCGATATACCGAAACGACCGTCTCGATCCAAGGATCGCGTAGCCGCTGACGGTTCGTCAATCGGAGGTCCCAGGCCCAAGATATGGGCGAAAGACCGAAGAGGGCCCGAAACGGGGGTACTGGGCCCGGGGCGACCCGGCCCGAACCCCCCCCTGGGGTCGGCCGAACCGGGTCGGCCCGAACCGGGTCGGCCCGACCCGGCCCGAACCGGGTCGGCCGGGTCCGGTCCGGCCTGGGCGCGGCCCGGCCGACCGGACCGGCTCGGCTTCGGCCGAGCGGCCGAAGCGCTGCCGCCGCGGGTCAAACCCGCGGCTTGGAGAAAACGCGGCCCGCGCGGGCCGCGTGCTGGAAGGCCGGACCGCGGACGCGGTCCGGCGGCTCGCCGCCGCCGCGGCTCGGCCGCGGCGGACTCCTCCGGCGGCGCGCCGGGCGCCGCCGCCCCCGGTCGCCGGCGCCGCCGCGCCGGCGACCCGCGCCGCCGCCTCCTTCCGCGGGCCGCCGGAGATGCTCCGGTGGCCCGATTTGCCTCCCGTCTGCGCCGTTGTTCCTCCCGGGATGCGTCCTTCACTGCGGAATCAACATATGGCCCTTGCGTCGCGCTTTTGCCGTCGCTCGCCAAATCCGCACACAAAGGAAGATCGACGGAGGGTTGCCGGGTCTTGTTCGTTAGACCCGCACCCTCCGCGTTAGTCATAATCAACGGGAGAAACATGAAAGAAACCAATCAACAATTTTAAATAAATTAAAATTGTTTCGTGATCGGGTTCTATATTTCAAAAGAATAAACACGGGATTTTAAAAAGAATTCCAACATCCCTTACCTTGTCGTTGCCGAACGGGGGATCGTCGCGGGATTTGCTCGTCGCGGAAGATGGAGATCGCCGCGTCGTCGCGGAATCGCTCGTCGCGTTGCCAATCTCCGGATCAAGATCAACGGATTTAATTAGTTTAAATCCGTTGATATTGAAATTAAAAAGGGAGAAGAAAAGATCCGATTCTCACCTTTGTTGCCGAACGAGGATCGGCCGCGGAAGAAAGACGTCGCCGAAGAACGTCGCGGGTAGGTCTCGTCGACGTCGCAGATCTTGGTGTGCGTCGTCGAATTCCGGTCGCCGGCGTTCTTCGCGTTCTTCGCGTTCTTCGCGTTCTTCGCGTTCTTCGCGTTCTTCGCGTTCTTCGCGGAGAGGGTGGAGGAACGAAGATTATCTCAAATCCTTTCCAAGGATTTTTTTTTTGTTGGTCTTATTTTATAAACATGCCAACACGAAACCGGTTAAGAAACGATCCATCAATTCGTTGAATTAATTCAACGAAAGAAACGACCCATTTAATTCACGAAGAAACAGTCCATTTAATTCACGAAATAAACCGCCCAATTAAATGGTCTGTTAAGAATTAAAGAAAACGCGTCGGTTGACTTTTCAGTTACTTTGACGGGTTTTCGCGGGTGCGTTACTTAGCGAAAGAAACGGCGGGGCTCGTGCGGGTCCCACCGCACAAATATCCTACCAAGGGGTAGGATATTTCTGGATAGCATCCTATCCAGTTCAACTCAGTTCAAGCCGTCTTTAAGTGACTTCAAGTGGCTTCCAAGCAGCTTAAGTGAAATAAAATAAAGTTGTCGCACAAACTTTATTTTATTTCTGACTTAAAGCCGCAAAATTTAAAAAAACCACGTCTGAGCAAACGCAACTCCGGAAGAGGCGTTTCTAAGCAAATACCGGCGCTGCGATTTCATCGGTGCCCTCAGAATTCGATTCCGGGCACCGGTTCAAAAGATAGAAAAACCCGCTCGTCCGTTCACTGAACGTACCCGAGCCAAAACTTCGGCAAATGATTCCGGGCACACCGGGCCTCGGAATCAGGTGCCGTCAGAAACTGCGTTCTTGTAAAATTCCAAAGAAAATTAAGAAAAAAAATTTCCTTGAAATTTTCGGGTCTTTACATTAATATTGAGTTGATTAGGTCCCTATCTATATGTACTTTCTATCCAATTTTAATTTGGTGGGAACATTGGTCTAAATTTGGAATGGGTGGTGTGTTTCCATGATGCATATAGATGGGGACTTCATAGTTTCTAATTTACTGCCAGAACTGTTTAGGTGGGGACATTTATTTTTATAGATATGTGATGACTTAGGTTAAGGGGAACAGGATTTCTCTCATTAGTTGGCCTATATAAGAGGGGTCACTATGATAAAAGATCCACTCGTTTGAGTGAATTATATTGAGTGTGTGTGAAGAATACCTAGGTGCATGAGTTTTTGTGTGAGATGGATGTGAAAATTATGGATTCTATGATAGGTAATTTCTTGGTGTGAGTTATTTACATGGGTTTATTTGGAGTAATTTTTTTGTTTTATGATTCTCTTATATTTTAAATTAAAAAATCTACCTAACTTATTCTTGTTTAAATGGTGTGTCTAGGGTATTTTTTGGGGATTAACTACTATGTTTTTATACTCACCCCTTGAATATGAATCTTTGTGAATATGTAGATGTTATTAGACATGATTTAGGTAATAAGGGACCTCTTACCTTACATGATGAATACATTCCTATAATGGTATTTAATAAATGAACATGGATATTAGAGGTATTTTAATTATAAAAATTTTGAGTATGTGATGTTGGAACATTTTTTCTTCATTGTGTCTTGTTCTTGTTTTCCAACATGGTTGATGTTTTTACAGGTTCTGACTCTAATCTTTTTTAAATAAATTTTGGTTTTTTTATTTATGAATAATTTTTAGATTTTTTCACTATCATTTGTTACTACATGTTATATATTATCTAAGGGTAAATCGTCCCCCAATTATAGAGTACACCCATAGAATTTAATTTCTCCATTTGGTGTCTAGGGTGTACCCATATGGTTAGAGAAATTCTAGTCCTTCCCAAGCCAATAGGTTTGGGTTCAGATGTTAAAAATTTTCCTTTCCCTTATAAGGAAGCATGGTCTTCCCTTGCAACACACTTGGTGGTTATTTTTTTGGCATTTTACATCAATATGTTACTATACATTTATTTTATTGAGAAACCCATTTAATTAATTGAAGCATTAATTCCTGAATCAAAAAAATTAAATCAGACTTATTATATTATGTGTGAGTATATCCAAATATAGTAAATGTGTGTTTCTTATCTCTTCCCTATCTGCCTATTCCTTTATACTAATATATATAATAAATGCACCATAATTGAAAAAGAAAGAAGTTATATCCACATGATTATTCTCTTTTTTTATATAAACACACATTTCCTATTTTTTTGGGAAAACACCATCTTTTATGTATTGATGTTCTATTGTTCATGTAATGTTTAGAGTGACTTCAACCAATATAAATTTTTCATTATTTTTTCTTCTAAAATAATACAATTTTAATTAATTTGTATGAAATCAACGCACCATAATTGAAAAACAAAGCAGTTCTATCCAAATGATTATTCTCTATTTTTCATAAACTCACATTTCTTATTTTTCTTGGAAAACACCATCCATCATGTATCAATGTTCTGTTTTTCATGTAATGTTTGAGAGTGATTTCAACCAATATAGATTTTTAATTATTTTTCTTTCTAATATATTCTAATATTAGTAAGGTTGTTAGTGGGTCTCTCTTTAATTCTTACTATATGATCAGTGACAAAATCATCTTCATCATTAAGAAGAGAGAACTTATTCCCTGATTGGTTAGTGTTTATAGATTCCCATTCAAATCTTCTTGAAACATCATTAGATATAATTTATCCTCTCATTCTATTATAATCAAATGATTTTTAAAAAATATATGGAATAGTTAAAACATTAAATATAGAAATATTATCTCATTTATCATGATGTATATGTTTTCATTCTTTATTACATGCTCCTAAGAGCCTCTCCATCTTGGTAGAATCTCTCCTCCTCATAATTGGTATTTGAATCACCAATGTAGCCAATGAACATAAGCTTGTAATAGGAATGAACACTCACTCTTCCTTTCTAGGGAATCCAAGTAACTTTCAGATTTTGGAAATTATCTTTTCAATTAAGAGTTTCCTCTAGACTATTACATTACATTTATCATTTATCTGAATAGAATTGCTCGTTTTTTTTAATATTTGGATGCATATTCAATTTGGTAAAATCAATAGTACCCATAGAAATGGTTTTTTGATCACTAAAACAATCTTCAAATTTTGTTGTACCATTCGTAACACTTTCTTTTATTAACTCATCAGTAAATTTTTCAAATTGTAATTTACCCATGGACTTTTTAGATTTCATTACAACGTTTATTTTTTTAAGACACCACTTATTTATTAAGATTTTCAATAATTCATCTTTTCTCTTAAATGAAATCTCTAATATCCTACCTTCACCTGTTCTATAATTTTAACCTTGAAATCAAATTTTCCATATCATTTCACTTGAACAATAGTTTATTCCTTAAGCTAATCTCTTTAATTTTATAATTTTGTTTTTTATTTTATCATCATACTAAAAGTATTATTTGTCTAGTCTATCAAGAACACGATTTTTCTTCCATGGAATATATTTATCATCATTTAATCCATCAAGTTATACGTTGATATTAACTACTAATTTTGGTTTATCTTTTCATATCTTTTTATTTTGATTCATTTCAACCATTTTTTATGGCATCATTAAAAAAAGTTTTGAATTATATTTCCCTATTACCAAGAAAATGTTCACCAATTACATTTTTCTTACTCACATTTTTATCCTTCTAAAACCTACTTTTAAAACTATTTCACAATCCATATTTCATACTTATTCTTATAGGAACCCTTATTATTATTTTTTAAGAAATAAATCTCCCTATCTACTATATATTGTTTTCTTGGTTATTATTTAGTGATATTAATAACCATTATACAGTGGAAAGAATCCAATTATTAGTTTCCCTCAGGCCTACCTTAACCAAATTGGAATTTTCTTTCCACATATGGGATAAATTCTTATTATCCAATTATTCACCTTTTTCTTGATTGATATAAAGATTTTACATCTCCCTAAGAGTCATCTATTTATATGATTGACATATTATTCCATCCAACTTCACCCGCACCTCATATACTAAAATAATATTTTATATAGATCAAGATATAAATCAATATGCTACTATTATTTAAGAAATGATGGAATTACACTATATGGAGAATTTATTCCCGTGAACTTATTTATGATCTCCATATCCTTTTTCTCCATAAAAAGTTCTCACATAGATTCAACAACACCTATGACTCTTTTGAAGGATCCTTTGATAGAATTGTTGCTCCATATCACCATATCAAAAACTTAAGCATGCCTAACTTGATCTCTATATCCTTTATCTCCTTTAAAAGTTCTCACATAGATCCAACCACCCCTATGTCTCTTTTTAGGATCCTTTCATACAATAATTGGTGCATATCACCATGTCAAAAAAATAATTATTCAGAACTTTAATCCCAACATCCACCACCTTATTGTATCCTTAAAAGATATTATAATTTTTTTCCCATATGGATTTGGAGAAAGTTGGACTGATCACCTCTAAAATTGAATTTTCAAGTGCTCTATAGAAGGTATTTTATGTCATTACATTATTGTTAAATTTTTATTAAAAATTATTCAAAGGAATCTCCATGGAATATTAAATCTAAATTCCATTAATTATAGAATAGAATATTTCAATGTTTAGAGATTGTATTTGACATCTGATATGACTCATTTATGTTAAATAATATTTTATCAAATATCAAAATCCCCTCAAATAATAAAATTGCCTTTATTAAAACTTATTTGAGATAAGTTACTTAGATTAAACCTTTCATCGTTGACACAAGATGTTGCAATTATTTAGGCCCCAAACATTATAAGAGTGGGGGGATGGGTGAATTAATGTGGGGTTTCTTTCTAATTTTCTAAATTCAAAACATATCTCATAATGATGTTGTTAATTTATTTTTATATCATTGTTTTAATATTCATTTTTAATATATTATACAAGAAAAATAGTTTTCAAACCCTGATAATTATTCCACCAGATAATATTTTTGCAAAATCAATTCCCCACACCACCCCATTTATTAAAATTATATGGTATTATTATCCCATCATGTTCATAGGTCTTCTAAAGCTAACTACTCAAAAATCTATGAACCATGGATATAGATTTATAACAATAACATAATATAATAACTAATGGTGTTGTTTTTATCCTTATATAAGTTAATGATAATGAATACATTTTTATAAAAAACTAATTGAGAACTCTAGAATGATAGAAGAGTGAACCCAATACCCAGGAAACCTCTTTAAGGGAGGAATTAGGGTTATTTTATATTAAATAATATAGATTACATGATACATCCAGACCGATGTGGGACTTGACACAATCTAATCTCAAACAATCCCCCTCAAGTTAGGTGTTCCTAGATTGGATACATAATAAAACAAAAACAAGAACAACACTCATCCTCAATATGAGACATATATATTTATCATGCCCAACTTGTTACACAAAAATTTGAATCATGGTCCAGAAAAACCCTTTTTTAGAACATTTACAAGTTGATCAGTGGTGTGAACGTGTATGAAAGAGATCTTATACTTTTCAAAGTTTTCTTGAATGAAATGACAATCAAATTCAATATGCTCTATCCATTAATGATAGACTGGTTTTATATCAATCTTAGTAGCAGATTTATTATCACACTAGATATGTGATGGTTTCTTGGTCGTATACCCAACCTCATGAAGAATATTTTGTGCCCAAATAATCTTTTTAGTCACATATTCTATGGCATGATACTCTGACTCTGCACTTGAGAGAGAGATAACAATTTGATTTTTTATTCACCTGGAGATAAAATTCCTTACAAAAAAACTGAAAAACCAGATGTATATCTCTTAGAAGAGACACATCCAAAATAATTTGCATCACAAAATGGCACAATGTTTGTATTCCCATGATCATAATATAGACGACCTAAATATGGTTCCTTTTTCACATATCTAACAATGAAAAGAACAACCTCCCACTGCATTTTTCTTAGAGATTCCAAAAATTGACTCAATTTTCTAATTACACAAGCAATATAGGGTTGAGTCATCATCATGTATTTGAGCTTTCCAACAAGTCATCTATATATGTCAGGTGATGAAGACATATATATATTATATTGTAGTAACATTTATCTAGGTTAGAGGGTCAAGTCAAACGAGTTAGGTTAAGTTATTCTAGCCTCTTATAAAAAATCAAGAACATACTTCTTTTGAAATAAGAAAAATTCATTTGGAACATCTGGAGACCTCAATCCCCATGAAACATCACAGTGGACCCAAATCCTTCATATGAAAATTTTGATGAAGGAAGGATTTGAGAAGATCAATTCCATTAGTGTCACTTCTAGTAATGACAATGTCATTCACATATATAATTAAGAGAGTACTGCCTGCTATAGATTGGTGATAGAAAATGGAGGAATCTTTTATGCTTTGACACATGCCACAACTATGCACAACAGTGTAAAAGCACCCGAACCCGGACCAAGGTGCCTACTTGAGGCCATAAAATTATTTAAGAAGGAAAGAAACCTCATAATACTCCCCCTGAGTAAAGAATCTCAATGGTTTCTCCATATAAAATTCTTCATCAAGAAAACCATGAAAAAATATTTTCAAATCTAGCTGATGGAATGGCTAGTGGTAAGAAATGACAAGAGAGATAAATAAGTTTACTGATTCCATTTTGGTCATCGGAGAGAAGGTGTAAAAGTAATCAAGGACATATATCTGTGCATAACCCTTGGAAACAATCCATTCTTTGATTCAATTTTCTGAACCATTGGCATTGACACACATGATATATATTTACTTGCACCTGGAAACTTTTTTATCCATTGGGAGAGGGAAAAAATCCAAAGAGTGGTGGATTTACAAGGACTGGAGTTTATCCTACATATCATGTATCCAACTAGGATGAGATATATCCTTGGGAATAGTTATTAGTGTCGAGTAATCTACCAGTGTCTCAATAACTCGGGAGGTAGATCCAGATAATCCCCGATAAGACTAACAAGCATGTGACCATTTGAAGAGGGAAATAGAAAACTCTAGTGATGGATCATCAAAAGTAGGCGTGTTTTTAGCTTTTGTATTGATATTAGGTGATGAGGTGGTAGATGTGAGAGGGTGGTGAGTGTATATCTGTCCAAATTGTGATCCAACAATATCACTAGGAAGAGATAGGGGCGATGGTGTATCAAGAGAATATAGAAAAATAATTTTGGAATCAGGAAGATTATATGGTGGTGGGAAATATAGAATAGAAATAACCGATGATTCAATAAAGGAAACATCACCTAAGACAACATAGTGATGAAAATCTAGAGAGAAGTATCAATATCTGCACTAGGTGTGGGAATATCCACAAAAGATTCATTTTAGAGCATGTGCATCAAACTTTGTAATCGAGGGGTGAATATCTCAAACATAACACACACACAAAAATATACAGAGGGGTAGGAAATGATGAGGTGTTGTTGGGAATAAGGAATGGAAGGGTGTCTCCCGCAAAATAATAGATGAGGGACGTCTGTTGAAATGATAGGTGGCTATGAGAATGGCATCACCTCGAAAAGTGGTTGGAACTTTTTTTCTGAAATAAAATATTCTGATAAAATTCTAATAGATCGTGGATTTTTTATTGAGTAACAACATTTTTTGATGTGTATCAGTACAAGAGGCCTGACGACATAATTCCATGGTAATTGAGAGAATATTGGAAGGGTCTCGATAAATATTCACAACCATTTTAAGAATGAAATCAGTGTTGTTTAGAAGAAAATTGGTTGGTGAGTAGATGATGTTTTGCGTAGTGACAAGACTCACATTCAAAAGAAAGAAGAGGGCCCAATCCTAGAATTTTTATTTGAAGAATGGGGGTAGTTAGATGACCAAATTTATAATGAAGCTAGAGGGCATGATTAGAGGTGGCAGGAAAGGTGAGAGTGGGGGTCAAGTCAAGCACATGCACACCACCCTGAAGTCATCCCATACCAGGACCCCGAGTCATATAATGCTACTAATATATAATCGATGTAGGTGAGAAGATGGCCTAAAAAATTAAGCCAACTATCAGTTTACTAATTGATAGTAAATTTACAGGACAATAGAAAACAAAGGCAATAATGGATAGTTTTAAGCCAGGCATAATTTTAAAACTTTTATAGCCTACTATCTATACTGTCTGACCATCATCCAAAATGATATTACCTAGAGACAATGTCGCTCTATAAGAACAAAGAATACCTGTATCTCTAGTGATGTACATTGAGGCACCATAGTCAACAACCTAGGAGGTTCACTATTGGGGGAGACATGCTTCTAGAGTATTTATATTGGAAATAGTGGCGCTTGGTGATGTCATATAGTGTGTTGAAAATTCATAGAGATAGGGTGACGATGGATCACAGTTGATAGAGAAAAGTGCTGAAATTTCAAGGCTAAACAATGAAGGTATTAATTTTTTTATTGAAAAATGATCAACATGTATGACGTCATTGCATGGTCACACAATGTGGGAGGTCCATCACATGTAAGGGGTTTGTTGTATTTTTTTCGTCACACACGGGGGGGGGGGCATCATAGCGGTGCAGGGGTGCAAAGATGCTGATGTGGGTATCACACATGGGCACTGATGTGGGTGTCGAATAGGGGCACAAAGAGAACTGGGTTAACGGGGTCATTGCATGCATATGGGGATATAGGTGGCCGTCACATACATAGGGTGGGGCCACATGGGGCCATCTCACCACACATAGGGTGTGTAGGGGGTCGTCGCGTGTAGGGGGGGGGGGGAATAATAGGAGACATCACACCACACATGGGGTGTGTGGGGGTCAACCTGTTTGACAGGGGTTGACCACCAGGGAGCATTGCATAGGAGGGGGGCATCACACACGAGGAGAGTACCCAGGTGGTTCGCCCGAGAGTCTCCCAAAAAATAAGGGAGAGAGATAGAGAGTATGAGTTATGGTTGGACAACCCACTCTGATACCATATAAAACAATAGAATAGTGAAACCCAATCCCCAAGATTCCTCTCTAAGGGAGGCCTTGGGGTTATTTTATAATGAATAATATATATTAGTCGATATGTCCAGTCCAATGTGGGACTTGACACAACATAATCTCTACTAAGAAGCATGACTTCCGTTGTTCATGGGATCATGATGTTTCATGTGTAGCATATATATATATCCCTAAGTATTATATATAAAGAAAAACAAATCCAAAAAAATACCTAGAAGGGGAATCAATAAGAATAAATGAAAAGCTTAAAATTAGTATATCTCACAATCGACGATGAATCCTCACAAATAGTATCTTTTTTGATTATTTAAAACAAAAACAAATGGGGTCTAACCTCAAAAGGAGTCCACGAACCACTGGAATCATCCAATGATTAAGTAGAATCCCTTCTCATGGAATAGTGTTATGGTACCTCTTATATAAAGAAAAATGAAGAGAAAGTATTTGTGAATGTTTCAGCTTTATATAAAAATAATTGGTTTATTCGAATGAGGTCAATGAACCCCATATTATAGTCCCACTCCATTGAATATAGATCTTTTTAGAGTCATGACTTGTTATCCATTATGAAATAGCCATGATTTATCTCTCCATTATTATAACTCTTACAAAAATAACTCATTCATTAATTGATTTCCAAATGCCTAATATTAAATAATCAATCTAAACATTTCTACATTATTTGTGTTGATTAATATCAATAATGGGGATTTATTCTTCCATTATTTTCCTCCTCTTAATTATTTTCTCCTTATTTATGGATCAATGTGGTTTGACCTCATTACATATTCCACATGGTAATTATGTTGTAAATACATCTCTCTTTTATTTGGGTATATAAAACAATGAAAACCTCTCCAAAAAAGCATCCCACTATGGTGGTACACCAAATTAATTTTTGTTCTAGAAAATTTTACTTCATCCTTACATTTACATTGCTTGAGCTTCATGTTTATCAATTAGGAATTTCCAACATTTGGTTTTAGAGAAAGTTTGACTTGATCCACAATTCCTCACTATGAGCCCTCATTTCCCTGACTCTCCCAGACATAATATTCACATCCCAGAGTCCTTGTTTGTGGTGGTAGTTTCCCTCTGGTAGTTCATCGATTGGTGAAGGAGGTCAGAGGATCTAAAACATATCCGATCCTCATAAAGAAAAACTACTAAGATTGGCCCTTAACGATGAATACCATTCTCCAAGAACATAGACTTTTGGATTCCATCAGCACTAGTGGGGTTGAACTCCAAGAAGATCGTATGGAGCTGGAGGCCATCCTTTACGCTACCATGCTACAGATGATCTTTATTCTCGCTATCGAGGAAACTGCCAAGGAATAATATGACACCATAAAGACCATGCACATCTACATTGATCATGTATGTGAGGCCAATGCTAAAAATATTCATAAAGATTACGCATGCATTAATTTTTTCAATAGCGAATCAGTGGAAGACATTGCGATGCGGATCACTGGGTTGGTTAACCAACTCACAATAATTTATGATCCATATCCTTAAGACAAGGTTGTTGAGAATTACATGTGCATCGTCCCCTCTAGGTTCTCCCAAATTACTCTTACAATTGTTACACTACTCGACATCTTGAAACTCACTGTGGTGGTTGTAATAGGGAGACTAAAAGTGGAATAGGAACGTTTTGAGCCAGCACCCACCACCAAAACTGAAGGGAAGCTAATCACTACCGAGGAGGAGTGGGTTGTATGGATGAAGAAGTGGTAGATAAAGGACGCACACTTCATTGACTCCAAGTCCAATAACTGGAATCACCAAGGACCATGAAAAATGATTGATGCTAGAAACAGAAAAAATTGGAAGGATGACTTAGGATATGGCGTAATCTATGAAGTTTCAAGGGATAAATTTCACAAATATGAAAAATGGGACATTGGGACAATGATTATCACAGTAGGACAAACATGGACTAGGCCATTCTAACCCAAGGTGATGACAACAAGCTCGTGGTTCCTATAGAAACATCGTGTACCATGGTACTAGATCCCCCAGTGCCACAATCTACAACCCCCAATATTCTACAACCATAATGTCTCCCTTTATGGACTGGTTGAGGTGAATATATTCATACAGATTGATATATATAAGGCATGCGATGATAGCTTCTGCTACCTTGACACTAGTGTCCCAAACCACATGACTGGGTCATGCACTACCTTCTCCTAGTTTGACTCTTGGATCCACAACACTGTGATCTTTGGATATGGGTCTATCGTCAATGTGAAGGGGTGCGAGACCATCTTTCTCACCTATTAAACTGGTGATCACCGCATTCTCATGAGGGTGTATGTTTTCTTGAGGCTCATCACCATCATCATTAATTAGTATTAGAAAAATTGATGAGAATGGTTTCCAGATACTAATCTAAGTGGTCATCCTGAGGATCCATGACTAGTAGTGGTGCCTTCTGGCCAAGGTGAAGCACTTACCTGCATAGTTGTAAAAGCACTAACTCAACATTGCACAACCAATATTCTTTTCTGCAAGGGGTTCAGAGAATGGACGACACTGTAAAATGAGGCACGACCACCATAATATCCAGGATTTATGCAATCTCGCTCAATGTGATATGGTGCAAGGGCTCCCATAGATTTATTAGGTGGATCAAGTCTATAAAAAATAAATTTTTGGGAAGCGGTGATGATTTTATTTCTTTGAACAAGTGATGCATTGTGAAAATCAAGTCTTCAACCTTCTAAAAGTTGATCTCTACAAGCCAATCATGCTGACAACGCCAAGTGAGAACCTCTACTTTCTACTACTCATGGATGATAATAGCCACTACATGTGTCTCAATATACATTCAAGAAAGAACTAGGATCTGATGGAAATCAAACACTTTTAGGACATAATTGAGGTGGAGAGAGGGTGCATGCTGAAGTTTCTCTTCACATACCAGGGTGGTGGACTCACTTTAGTAGAATTTTGTGAATATTGTTTCGAGCATGGAATAGAACAACATCTCATGACACACTATTCACCATAGAAAAATGGAGTCATTTAATGATGCATCCAGGTAGTCTTCTCCATATCTCAAAGCATTTTGTAGGAAAAGGGCTTTCTTGGGATGTTCTGGGGTGATGATGTCTCCACTACCATCTTTATCCTCAGCTGAGTGCCGAAATAAAGCCTTGAAGAGATGATGTCGTATGATGCCTGGATTGGAAAAAAATTGATGATGCACTTTCTCCGCACCTTTGTCTGCATTACACATGTCAAGATCATGAAGGCTAACCTAAAGAATTTGTGGATGACTGGAGTATGCCAATGATTTTCATTGGGTAGGAGTTCAGATCCAAGGAACATCCTGTGTATGATACCAGTAATAAGGAAGTGCACGTAACATGTTACATAATCTTTGATGAGGAATAGTAGTGGGACTAGAGTTCTCATGATGAACAAGGTATGTTGAGTAGTGATGATCCATTCACTATCAAGTATACTACAACATATATACCATGGATGACAGAGACTGAATAAATTGTCGAAGACCAGAGATCATCATCCACACCCACTAGCGTGTGATCTGTAAATGCTACAACACTATATGTGGTCAATGTGGTTCCCAAACCATCAACGACCTTGGATTTTTCGTCATTTCCATCCAACATGGTAGAATCACGTGAATTTGATCACAACAACACCCCACTTCGGTTCCAAAAAATTAAGAACATCATCGGAACCACAACTCGGCATTGGGTTTGTACTACATGAGCTAAACCCTGGTGAGCTTCATTTCACTATGACCAATGATCCAACCTCTTTTGGTGAACGAAAACAACACCAGTGTTAGCGCAAGTCTATGCTTGAGGAGATGAGATCAATTGAGGACAACAACACATGAGAGCTTGTTGATCTCCCCATTGGCCATTTTTCAAGTGGGTCTTCAAGGTGAAGTGCATTGATCATGCCTCTATAGAAAAGAACAAGGTGACACTCATTGCAAAGGGATGTTTCTAGTAGTATGGGATTTAATTTGAGGAGGTCTTTTCCCCTTTTTCATGCATGGAATTGGTATGACTCATTGTAATGGTAGCAGTGCAAGAAGGATGTGAGTTCTATCGAATGGATATAAAATTAGAAATCCTAAATAGAGAGCTCCAAGAAGTGGTATACGTCGAGAAACCACCCAGATTCATCATCGTCAACCATGAAAACACGGTGCTCCAATTCCAGAAAGCACTCTATGGCCTCCACCAAGCACCAAGGGCATGGAACTCCAAGCTCGAATCTAGAATTATGATGCTAGGGTTTTACAAGAGTGGATAAAGGCATGATATTTTCACTCACTACAAAGACATATCTCATATAATCATTGGGGTGTGTGTAGATTACTTGATCATCACCAACACTAATGTCACCAACATCAACATGTTCAAGGTTGAGATGAAAAAGATCTTTCAAATGAGTTACATGGGATTTCCCTCCTACTACCTCGACATTGAAGTGAACCAAGGGTCAAGCAACATTTCCTTGTGTGAATATACCTATGTGACTAAGATATTGGACAAGAGATTAATGGGAGGGTGTAACCCCTATCAAGTGCCGATGGAGGACCGAGAGAAGATAATCAAGTCTAGAACATTCCTGTTGGTCGATGCTACTCAGTACTGAAGCATCATCGACAACATTTAGTACCTAGTGAACACATGGATAGAAATTACCTACAATGTAGGTTACATAATCCAATTCATAAAGGAACCACACAAAGAACACATGGCCGCAGTCAAGAACCTATTACGCTATATCATCGGGACACACAACAATGGTGTCCAATATGCTAGGAAGGTAAATAGCTGGTCAATCCTATTGGGATTTAGTGATAATGACATGGTCGATGACATTTAAAATATCAATATCACCACTGGGGTGTTCTTCACCATTGGAGTCAAGACCATCACTTGGAAATCACAAAATCAAAAGGTTATAGTGTTTTCTTCATGTGAAGTGGAGTAAATTTCTAGAATGACCGTGGCATGCCAAGGAATCTGGTTGGCTCGACTGTTAGGAGAATTTCTCTGCTCAGACCTCAGTATGTAGGTTCTCAAAGTGGACATCAAGTCCACTATAGGGTTAAGATCAAACCCCATCTTCCCTGACTGGATCAAGCACATCGATACCTAATTCCATTTCATTCGAGAGTTCATTGATAGAGGAAAAATCATTCTTAAGAACACCCACACCATGGAGTAGCTTGCAGACATTCTCATGAAGTCCCTGGGGCATGCCAGGTTTCAAGAGTTATGCGTGAAGATTGGTGTCATTGAGATCCAGTGAAAATGAAAAAATAAGGGGGTGATTGTGGAATAATTCCAATAATGGGTATTTATTCTACCATTATTTTCATACCCAATCATTATTCTTCCATCATTTATGGATCAACACTATTTTAACTCATTAATGTTGACGTGTGGTTTTAATTATATTATAAGTATGTATTTCATTTTTTTGTGTATATAAAGCATTGAAAACCTCTACAGAAATGAATCATACTTGGTAGTACAGAAAACATCTTTTGTGTTATAGAGTATTTTCCTTCATCCTTCCATGTCATTAGCTTGTGTTTCATGTTGATCAGTCGATCATTTTGAACAATTTTTCAACAAGTTGAACAAGTGAGATTTTCACTATAAGAATATTGTCTAAATAATAATACATATAATTTTTATATGAATACAATTTAGTGTTCGGAACAATATTAAACTATTTCAGACTCGTTTGAATCATACATGCATCCAAGAACACCACCTACTCACACACATTTTTAAAGGTCAGAACATGCCGATTACATATTACAACTAAGGTAATACATACCAAGAATAGAAGACATTTGGGATGTAAACATAAAAACAATAAAATAATTAATTAATAGTTACAAATCCATTTAGATTTCCACAGTCCAGAATGTTATCACAGAAGCTTCAATAGGATGGTGAGGAAGATTCTTGATATGAATTCATGAACTAGTGGGTTGTATGATGCCTAGATCAAGAGTCTCTATGGATCTTAATTAGGAGAAGACCTCATTAGATTACTCCATAAGAGAATCACACGTAGCTCGAAAGAAAAAACACATTCTCATCCTAATCATCTCATGGATTTTATACTGAAATCTCCAGCATTTCACAAAACAAAAAGGGAGTTGAAAGTCATGACCCAATCATGGGGGTCTTATCCCATGATAGTAGGAACATCAAGGTTGTGGTTTATGTGGTTTTTTCCTTATCAAAGATGTAAAAGTCACTCTGATAATGTGGAAGATGGTGCGTATTAGTCTTGAAACCATATTGGATGGGAGTTGAGGCCACATCCCAGATGATTCCATGGTAGGATGAAACCAGTGAACCTCACATCATTTGAAGAGCAGGATGGTTGAACCTCACCAACTAACCAGGGGGCTGTGGTGCTGCATGAGTGAACCACTATGCTTAGATGATCATCTTGTGACAAGTTGTATCATAGCAGGTGTGCATCGTGATGTTTGTGGGTTGTTGATGGTTGGACCATGGTGGTGGGAGTAGAGTCCCAGGGTGTCATTCATAGGTGACATGAAAGAGATGGTCGTACTCATGTGAATTTCAGAGGTATAAATGACACTATAAAGGGTGGGTATTATGGAGGTGGTTTGAGACCTGGAGAGAGTGGGTGGACCATGTGCGGTTTTCATCCCAGAGAGAGTGGGTGGACTATAGTGCCAATGACATGGAAAGATCTTCCCCTTGGACACACATGGCATTCAGTTGGTTGGATGAAATCCATTTCACATACAAACTCAAGCCCACGATCCTACATGCACGAGGGAGTGCATTGAATGGTGGTGGGATAATGTCACAACCCAATCATGGGTGTCTTATGACATGACAGTAAGAACATCAAGGCTATGGTTAATGTGGTTTGTCCTTATCAAAGATATGGAAGTTTCCCCAACAATGAGGAGGATGGTGCATGTCAGTCTCGATACCACCCTAGTTGGGAGTTAGGGACACTCTCTTGATGAGTCCATGGTAGGATAAAACCAGTGAACCTCATATCATTTGATGAGCTAGACAGATGAAACCCACCCATTAATCAAGGGATTGGGATTCTATATGGGTGAACTATTATGATAAGATGCTCAGCCCGTTACATGAATCTAAGAAGCTAAATCAAGTGAGTGATGAAGTAATAGACCATGGGGTAATGAATTCCACCGAAAGGAATATGCAGTGAAATGTCCTCGACAATCCAACAAGAGTCGTGTGATAGAGATGGACAGAACATGTACAAAGCATGGGATATGTGGATGACCTATATGCAAGAGGTAGAGAGGCTAATCAAAAGATGAGAAGATTCTCATGTGGGAATATGGATTTGACAAAAGCCAGCTATAGAGCTGAGGAAGGAAAAAAGAAAAGCCATAGTGCATGGGCCAATAAATCAACAAGACCCAATTTAAGATGCCCAAAGAAAAATCCCATGTGGAATACACATGAATAAAATATGGAAAATCCCATCCAACAAAGATATTTAAGCATAAAAATAATCCATAATTAATACTGTGTTCATGGGTATACAAACAATAAAAGGAATATTAAATAATAGGAACCTTTATATGGAAATAAAATCATAGTATGGATGATTTTAAATGCACAAGTGGTGGTATAGTGGATCATAGTAAGACATGATCCTACTATATAGTATACGAGTGCAAGTATCGTGGTAACTACTACAAATTGTGTGATATTTGGTGTTGAACTTAATTTGTGCTAGATAAAAAGCGCTAATAAATGGGGAATGTTTACGAGATCTCTTGAAAAATGTTGACATAAAGTAAACTTTTATCATCACTAAAAAACACTAATAAAGGTGTACCCTTTATATACATCAATTGCAAAATTTTATATAATTAAAATAAATATAATATATTAATATTTTATTTACATAATTTGAAATATTGGTACATTTATAACTGTACGTATGTATGCATATATGTGTATATGTGTGTATCCATATGTGTGTGTGTGAATGTATATCTGTACATATGTATGTCTATCATGTGCCCATGTATGTGTGGGTAAAAGTCTATTTTTGTATTTTATATTATTTTTTATTTAATAATATCTCTCCATTTTTCTATTTTCTATATTTATTCATGTTTAATATATATTTATTTTAATATTTTCATCATGAATACATGTGTGTGATTATTTTAATTTTATTTAAAATAATGTTATTTAATTTAAATATTAATATATTTTTTATAGTTAATATTATTTATTTTTAATAATTTTGTTATTTATATAATTAATATCATCTATTAATTCATATTTTATCATGTTTATGTGTATGTAATTCACGTAAATGATACGAATTCAATTTTTAATTTTTTTAATTTATTTAATTTTATTAATTCATTTTTAATATCAATTCATTTATTATTATATATTCATTAATAATGTAAAAATATATTTATAAAAATATATTTTTTAATAAATATCTATAAATAAATATAACTATATATATAAATATATATAAATATTTATAAATTTCTATTTACTATATTTATAAAATTTTATAATTATAATTATAATTTTTTGAAACATGTCAAAAGGACCCAAATGACTTTTCCATCTACTATAATTAAAATATGAATACAAAGGATGGTAAAAAAAACCAAGTCAACACATAAGGACATAAAAAAACAAAAAACAAGAAACATACAATAGAGTGGTTTTTATCCCCATCAGGATGGATAAGTATCTCAACCATGCCTCTATGACTTCTCCCTCTACCAAGGCTCTTGATCCTCGTTAGAGGATGATGTAGATGGTTTACTTTCATCACTTGAGATCCAAGGTTAATTATTTCAAGAGAGGTCCTTAATGTCAATCTTTGGATTATGATGAATTATTTATTCAATTTTGATAGATAGATATTTAAAAATTTCAAGGTAGTAATGAATAATAATTCCCTTCCATACAAAATTTTAAAGATCACTTCAACTTGTAGATCAAACCATTATGAATCCTTAGTGAGAACATGAGGTGGCCTTTCACCCCCAATCTCATCTGGAAGGATTTTACATTTTATATTAATCTTCTTTGACTAATCACATTCATCAACCATAGTCTTTCCAAAATTGCCTCATATAGATTTCATAACGTTAAAAAAATGAGAAGCATATTTCAACCTTTTAACTGGACAAACAACCTACCGAGAGCCACTAGCCTTTTTCAGTTGACTTTCCTGGGGTTTTACTCCTCGATCCTTAGGATCTTTTACCAATAGAAACTGGAGCATTATAGTGGTCTCATTCATTTGGATAACACCAATAGGTATGACAACCAATGTATTCGAAGTACTCTGCTGATCATAGGTTTTAAAAGCATCATTTTTGTTTGGAAGTAATTCAAAGGAATTTGGGACTCAACCTAAAGAGATTTCATAGCTCCATCCAAAGACCACAATTATTGGTAGGGCCTTTAGGGGGTTTAGTAAGAATTTTGGAATCAAAAGAATCTTATAATTACAGAGTAGTATTTATATATTTTAAAAAGTATTTATATAATTATAATTAATAAATTATATTTAATTAATTATAAAACTATAAAACATATATGTCTTATATTTACAATAATATATTAATATATATTAATAAATTTTTATAATTATTTAAATATATTTTTAATTAAATACATATATTTATAGATATATTTATATAATTATCGATAAATAATTATATATTCAAATAATTATAATACTATAACAAATATATTTCAAATATTTATAATTATATATATCTATATATTAATAAATATTTAGATAATTATATAAATATATTTATATTCATATAAATATATTTATATATAAATATATTTTTAATTATAATTAAAAATATATATCTATAATTATATTTATAAATACATATTTAAATTTTTTTTAACATATTTCTAATTATATAAACAATTATTAAATTATAAATATATATTTAATATTTATAAATAAATATTTATATATAAATATATTTGTATATATGTATATATATTTATTAATTTTTAAATTTTTATTTAATATATTTATAAAATTATATTTTCATAATTATAAATAAATATATATGATTTTTTTAAAACTATTTATATAATTATGAATAAATAATCATATATTTAAAAAGTTATAAAAATATAAAAGGATATTTCTTATATTGATAAATATATATATTTATATATTAATATATATATATATATATATAATTACAAAAATATATTTATAATAACATAAAAAGATATTTAAATATATGTATTTATAAATATAATTATAAATATAATTATAAATATATATCTATTATTATATTTTAAAATAAATATTTTCAATCCATTTATTTTATTTATACTTTTATAAATAATTATTTATTTATAATTTTCTACATTTATATTTATATGAAATTATATTAATTATATATATTTTTATTATACTATTTATATTATTAAATATTTATCACCATTAGAAATTTTTTTTGCCCTACCTCATCCAAGATGTGCGTATCTCCACTCCTTTGCTTTGAATCATTGTTCTAATCTGCTGGGATCGTCCACATTAGCGACAAAAAATGATCGAGACAAGGATGTTTCGAAGAACCTTTCTTCTTTCTCTGGTTTCTCAGGGGGTTACTTTGCCCCTCTTGCAAATTGTGCTTCACATCACATCATCAAGAAAGGCTCAAATGCACGTGTATCAGCATAAGATGATGCTATTTCAACTCGCATTGATTAGTGTAAACATTCAATAATCTCTTAGATTTCTATGATGAAAGATATGAAAACTTGTAAATTTAATGATTGCATTTCTAATTTAGATGATATTTTGGGATTCAAGGATTTCAAATGCTTCTTCCTTGGCCAGGTATTTTTCCACAATCTATTTCATTCTACAGAGCTCAAAGGGCATGAATGGAATAGCAGCTCTGTCAATCTTAGTTCTAGAATGCTTTAGATTCATGATTGTAAATTAAACATCATCTTGAATGATGTCAAGGATACTTGTGCATAGTTGTGGATCAAAATACATGGTCTTAATTGGGTTTTATGGAATGCTGAGATCTTATATGATATAGCTTCCTCAATTGGAATCCCAATAAGGATGAATCATGATACTGAAATAGTTAGTTATGGTCATTATGCACATGTTTTGGTGGAAGTTGATTTACCTTCTACATTAATAGATTGGGTGGTTCTATCCATACCACAAGGTCATATTTTTCTTTTGATTGAATTTAAAAAAACACATCCATTTTTTTCACATTGTTAAATTGTTTTAAACTCAACCAAAACATATAGAAGAGATTTAGTTTGTTACAATTGTCAGACCAAAGGTCATGATCTGCAATATTCCAAGTGGAAATTTAATCAAGAGAATCTTTCTAATAAAAATCATTACGTTTCAAAAATTCTAAACTCATATATAGGATAGAATATTGACCCCATCAATTTATCTCATAGGCTTGATGTTAAAGACCCCTTCCTAAAGGATGGGTGAATTGTTCATGAATCTTCTGGTCTTGTTTCTTCTATTAAAATGAATCGAAAAACCCACTTATGTTGGTCTAATATTGTTAAATATAGTCAATCATAAGTTGATGAAACTACTTGAAATGATGTATTAAATGGGATCTCCTTTAATATTTCCTATCAAGGGTAATTGTAGGTGAAGATTTGGAGGTTTTAGATGATAGAGAAGAGATCATGAAACATTCTGCTCAAATGGAAGTTCACATCAGCCTTTAGTGGGGGTAAACTATGGTCAATTCCCAAATAGAAAGAGTAGAGAAAAGTGATATTCTACAATATTAAATAATACTAAATCCAAAAGGGATGTTTAAGATTCCTGGATATCTGCCCCTGAGAAATTCAATTAGAATTTTAACTTTTCTACTCACTCCCTTTATTTGAAGCACCCTGGAGGCCAATTTGGAGCTATGTACATGGAACTTATTCATGAGTTTTCTACTTCTTATTCACCTCAAATGGAGGGTACCTCAATTAAAAACACCCAAGATACATATATTGATATTTACTTCAATGGGAATATAAACCACCTAGATCCCGTAATGAATCTCATGTCTATTAATAAGAAGGACTTTCTTCTTTCCATAGCAATATTTCCCTTATGTTCAGGTATGTTTGATGTTAATAAGATCCAAACATCTGGAAATTCCCCTAGTGGGATATGGAATCATTTTATCTCTTCTATATTACCTAATAAAGCTTCTTTTCACTCTCCTCTAGGGAATATGGAAGCTATAAAGGAATGGTTGGTCTCTTCTAGCTCCCATTTTGGATTTGGACATGCATCTAGTTGAATGAAAACCTTTGGGAATTAAGCTAAAACAGATATTAAGGTCTTTATTTCATACACAGGTGGTACTAATGGTCATGATGGTTCCGGTGAGTTTTCATATGATTAAGGTTTAGTTGAACATGTTGTTACTGAACTGTTGGCAGTGAGATTTGATGAAGCCAAGTTGGGGGGAATCTATTTTTCTAATAAGCAGTGTCTCTACTCAAACATTGAATTTTAAGGTAAATAAGAATGTGAGTAGTCATAATTCTTTTTATATACTTGATTCGGCCAACAGCGATGATGATGGGAAAAGAGAGATGCTATATCTGGAGTCGAAATCATGAAGGCCGATGTTGTTGCTAAGCTATCAGATGATGGTGGATGTCCATGGATGCAGGTCCAGACTTGGATAAGGGGACGAAGTCCTCATGGAAGTGGCGGACACATTACTTAACATAGTATGAGCACTCGTTCTCGAGTGGGTTGATGACTTTTTTACAGGTTTTCTGTGGACCTTTTCGATTTTGTACGTTTCTCTGACATCACATTTAAATTTATAATAAAGAATTCTTTTAGAATCAATCTTTTTTAAAGAATATATATATCTTACTAGTTATTTTATTTATTTAATAATACAATTTTTATTATTAATATTCATAATATTTATAGGATTATTATTTATAAATATTTTTCAATTCTTTGATGACATAAAATATAACCAATTTAATAATAAGTAATATATTTATTAATAATAAATCATATTTTTCATTATTAACTAATATTATATTATTTTGTTATTAAAAAATAAATAGTATAACAACTAATATTTATAAAATTTCAATTATAAATATTTTTTATATTTTTCTTGATATAGTTATTATTATTTTATTAATACATAAAATATTTAATAATTATCAATATTATTATGTATTATTAATTAATAATATATAATTATGTTATCAATATAATTAATAGTATTATAGTGAATATTAATTGTATAACAATATAAATATAATATTTGGTATTTAGAACAATATTTAGTAGTTAATAATTATATCATTCTTAATATATTATATTGTACTAAAATCTAATTACTTATATAAGAAATAAAATATATTTATTATTAATATTAAAAATATTTATAGAAATCAAAATAATAAAATTATTAATATATAATAATAAATTTAGGATGATTATTTATTATACATAATATGGATACTAATACTAAGATCTGTTTATATAATTAACAAATAGTAATTATTATTATCACCAATATAGTTATTAATTTTAATGTTTCTTAATTATTCAAAATATTTTTATGATTTTATAATTATATCAATTTATTGATTTAGGAAACAAAATATAATATATTAGTATGTTTTCAAATAATGTATATGTAATGATTTAAAAAACATATAACTTGTATAAATTTAATCTACACCGGTGTCTTGGATTCTCCTCCATATTAGACATAGGTGTATACATAATTCATTCATTTAGTGTCTATCTATGTTTATACTTTAGCATACATAGATCCTATGTATCATTCATGGAACATACCTCCACATTATCCTATGTGGCAGGTAGTGAATCTACAATCTCGTCGCCTGTACCCTATCCTACCTCCAAGAATAGTAGCTGTTGGCCGAAACCCTCCCCAACATGTGAAGAAGATGGATGTTGTGCAGTGAATATATGTGAATTAGAGAATAAAAAATAATGAAACACAAACCGGTTAGAGTATACCTTTTCATGAAAATCTGACATGTTCACAGAAATTGTCCATGCCTAGGCCAGTAGTTGTGGTTGTGACTCATATGCAATAGGAACTGAAGGATCCTTTGGTTGATCATAATGAACACCCTCCTCTTATGACACATCTACATCCTTATCAAGGTCATCACCCTAGGAAACATCTATATTAGGCTCTTCACCTTCATAATTTCCTAAAACATAAAAAATAATCCCATGGTAAATCTCATCCGTATGAGTAAATAGCTCTGTCAACACTCTATTAAATTAATTCTGGTCAAAGGTTCCACCCTCATCAAGTTCAGAGATATGAAAGAGATGTGTGATATGAAAATCTTGTGAAAAAAATAGATTCAGTTAACTAATGTTAATAAAAAACTGTTCAACATTGTAAGAAGTTTTACTAAGTCATGATAGCCTCGCCCATATCATATATGATATCTCACTAGGGATTTGTGGTACCAGGGCCCATAATCCAACTGATCTGATAAATGCATATGTACTATGTTGTATTCTCATAATTGGGACCCATGTCCTCTATCTCATATCTAAATATATCTTGCATAATGTCTCCTATAGTCAAAGTATCACTTCCCTAACATATTCATGGAATAGAGTAATGGTAATTGACATGGAAGTGCAGGAATGGGATAATTGAAGCTAAATTTCCTCATAAATATGTAAATATGTTTCCACTCTATAATATTAAATTGAATTATTTGAATGACCTATGGGATTACAGAAAAAATCACTGTGTAATATGGGGGAGACTGTGGATGATAGCCTCACTACATAACATCCATGAAATCTAAAAAATACAAAAAATTAATAATTCAATTAATAAATGAAGACATGAAATGTACACAATAATAATTTAACTATATAATTAATATCCATGTATGTCGTCATGTAAATGAATCTCTATCATATGTCTGTAAATGTGGGAATCATGTCGGGCTATATCTGAATATCAATCTTCCTCACTCCACCTAAAGATAACATTTTTATACATAAATTTCAGAATAAAACATTATACATTTTATTTTGACATTAGTAATAAGGAAAATCATACCATTTTCCATGCAGATACTATCCTAAAATATCAACATGAAATAGCACATGTACATGTGGAGTTAATCGAGGGATGCATTACAAATCCACATTTGAATCAGAATAACACATCCCCTGATATTCATTTATAGATGCGACAAATGTTATAATGAAAACAGATAGTTATCAAATATAAACTTAGTTGCAACAACAACAATTTGTGAGAATAAAAAATTTAAATGAAGCACCAAACCAAACTACATAATAACAAATTATTACACTATTTTTAATGTGGAAAACCCCTCCTTTCGAAGGATTTAAATCCATGGGGAAACTCTGAGAAAATTTACTATGAATCAGAGAGTACAAAAATCCAAGTTAAACACGAGACTTGAATCGCAAATACAACATAAAACCTGTGTGAAATACCACACCCTAATATGCCTCCATCTCCAATCTGATAATAGTATGTGACAATACATCACCCTTCAGAGATCAAAATTGAACTCACAACATCGTTGCACAACCTGATTTGCCGCTGCTCGCTGCTACCCATGCCCTAGAAAACAGTCACCCAAGTATCTGCTCTCCTTGGGTTGTCATGCACCACCAAATATTTTTTCCTTGATTCACTATGTCCCCTTTAATTGGCTCCCATATTCCACATATCGTGATTGAAAAAGAAATCTGAAAATATCTTAAAAAAGATATCATGAGATATCATCTAAATCTCATGGTGGAAGATACACAGTGGAAGAATCTTGAATATCCAAAAAATATATCTTCAAATCACTGTTTCCTTTTTCAAAATACACATACGATATGAAATATAATATCTTAAATCTCCAAATCACCATGCAGCCTTATTTGTGTGATATGATAAAATATAACTAAAATTAAAAAGTATATCTTATCTCAAATATGGAAACACCCACGTGCGGGCTGAACCCTAACAATATCCCCCTTCAACCCATCGAAGAAAGAGATCACATCCAAAAAACTCAGTTAGAAAGAAAACCGATTGGTATCATACCAACCACTATCCTCTGCAGAAAATATAACATCCCTCTTTTGCATCTTCGATGGAAACCTGAAAGCTCCGCCTACAAAAGAAATAGAAATTCCGAAGTCTTCTTCATACTTATGTCTGCACCACTAATACTAGAATCAACAATATCTGGCTCTGACATAGTTGTGATCACCACATAATCTGGAGCACCTGTAAGAATTACATTCTCCATCTTCTCAACATCCTTTGAGAAGTCAAAAACTCTCAGCGCATCACCTCAGTATTTGATTTACATTCTTTCTTCAATAGTGGCACTCTCTGAAGAAAAAGAATTAGGTTTATGATCTGAAACACCTTCCATGAAATGATTTGGATTCCAAACCTTCTTCAACTTAGTCGATGGTCTTCGACTCATGCCCGATGATTGCATGTGCCAAAAATCTGACAAAGTATTCTTCACAACTAGATTCATCACATCACCGCACGCCTTTACATCTGTCCTGTAAAGCATGTCATCTGTTTTGCCTCATGCATAAACCATTGATCCTCTAGAAAAAGTCAATCTTCTATTGCTAAATGAACTCTTGAATCCATTAGTATCAAGAGAACTAGCAGATAAAAAATTATGGATAATACCTAGCACATATTTCACATCCTTCAATTTCAATGTACAGCCTGCATTCGTAGAGATACAAATATCACCAACACCAATGACATGATCAAGATCTCCATTTCCCATCTTCAATCAACCAAAATCACATTCTTCATATGAAGAAAATAGTCCCTCCTTTGGTGAAATATGGTATGATGCTGCTGAATCAACCACCCATTCAGTTTAAAAATCCGACCTGTGACAATCAACGCCAACTAAAAGTAAATCACCCTCCCCCTGAACAAGACTTATGTCAGTATCTTCATAATCAGTGTCATGTGCCTTATTTTCCTCCTTATGCTTTTTCAATTCATAGTAGAGTCTCTGAACATGACCCTCCGTGTCGAAAAAGAATCACTTGACCTTTCTTCTTGTCTTTGACCAACCTCTATGACTACCACGTCCATTTTCCATAGCCAGAATACCACTATTACCTGAAGATTCACCATCATTTTTCTTTCGACCAGTCTCGTTCATCAACAATGACGAAATAACATAATACAACTTTATTGTATTCTTCCCAAACAACAGTGTGGTAATGCGATTATCATATAAATCAGGAAACAATCCCAAAAGAAGAAAAGCCTTTTCTTCTTCTTCTATTTAAATAGGTACTATGTTACCTTTATCATCAATCTTGAACGTCACTTAGGATAGCTCCATCAGAAGTTTGGTGAACTCATCCAGATGGTTACCTAAATCTCCATTCTCTAGCATTCGCAAATGATAAAACTGTTTCTTCAAATATAAACAATTTGTGAGGGATTTTTATTTATTCCTACTTTCAAGCTTCGCCCAGATCTCCTCTGGATCTGTCAGATTCATCACTTCCTGTAGTGTATTATCACCCAAATACATCTGAATCATGCTTGTCACCAACTATAACATATCTAGCCAATCACCATCACTCATCGTCTCCGGCTTCTCTGATTTTTTCTTCAACACCTTTGATGTCGTCTCACAGACCAAAATATTTTTAACTCTTTGCTTCCAAAGTGTAAAATCATTTTTCCCGTTGAATAGTTCAATGTGAGCAGAAATCCAATGGCGTGAATCCCCCATATTAATCAAAAAGAAAACATGGATAACCTACTATGATACCAGATGTTGGGTCGGAAACAGATTGTTTTCAAATATAAACCTAGTTGCGACAACATCAATTTGTGAGAATTACAAATGCAAACGAAGTGCCAAACCAAAAAGAAGAATAAAAAATGAGGAAACAAATTTTAACGTGGAAAAACCCTCCTTTCTAAGGATTAAAAATCATGGGGTGACTCCGAGAAAATTCCCTATGAATCAAAGAGTACAAAATTCCAAGTTAAACCCGAGACATGAATCACAAATATAGCATAAAACCTATGTGAAATACCACACCCTGATATGCCTCCGTCACCTCTCTGATAATAGCCTGTGACAATACGTCACCCTTTGGAGATCAAAATCAAACTCGCGACATCACTGCAGCACCTTTTTGCACAACCTGATATGCCGATGCTCACTACTGCCCACGCCCTAGAAAACAGTCACCCAAGTAACTGCTCTCCTTGGGTTGTCGCGCACCACCAAATTGTTTTTCTTCCTTGATTCACTACTTAAACTTTAATAGGCTCCCATATTCCACATATCTTGATTGAAAAGAAATCTAAAAATATCTTAAAAAAGATACCATGAGATATAACCTGAATCTCATGTAGGAAGATACATAGTGGAAGAATCTTGAATTTCCAAAAAATATATCTTCAAATCACTGTTTCCTTTTTCAAAATACAGATAAGATATGAAGTATAATATCTTAAATATCAACACCACCATGAATACTTATCTGTGTGATATGATAAAAGATATCTCAAATTCAAAAACATATCTTATCTCAAATATGGAAACACCCACGTGTGGGATGAACCCTAACCACAAATACTGAAAAAAACCCTTAATGTATATTAAAGACATGTAGACCCCAAAAAATAAATCCCTATTTTTTCTATGTCCTATAATAATGGTAAATACATAAAATGTAAAAATATATCTGAATTATCAATGCATATCATGCTGCCAATATGCCTCAAAATTTATGCACATGAAAATCGCAACACAATTATCTCATCAAAATCATCAGCTAGATGAGTTAAGTGATCATCTATACATGGAATGTGCAATATACTATCGATAAAGGACCTGCACTTGTCATGGACATCAATGCCTTGTAATATATAAACAAGATCAAACCAATCATCACCTAGTCGACCTAACAATGTCATACTATCGATGGGGAGACCCAATATAATGGACACATCCTCGAGTGTAATAGTCATATATCCGTATGGAAAATGGAATGCATGTTTCTGTGAACTCCATATCTCTACCAAAAAAACCATGAGCTTATGATTTACAAATAAAAAGTCTCACATCGCTACACCGTATATCCCAACATGATGATGACAATGGATGATGTAAGGAGGTGGTTCCATATGATGAAAATGATGAGATCTCCATACCCTCAAAGTAGGAACTGGAAATCCCTCTATGACTAGTCATGAAACATGCCTATCTCAGAATTCGAGAAATGGTGAACCTGTCATCTCTACATGTGATATCATTGTTACATTTTTATAGTTAATTTAATAATGTTTCTAATTTTTTTAAAAGTAAATGAAACAAAACGAGTTTGAAAATTAACATTAAAAATTAAGAACTATGATAAAAAAATGAGGTAAAAAATAGAGTTGAATGATGTTGATTGATTAGTATATCAATTTCTTGTTTTAATGATCTAAAATTATGTGTAATTTATTTATAATAATTTCAATGTATATCATCCGTGGTGAATGTCCCACATAGAAATGTGGTTGTATGATATATTCAATCGACCATGTGATTTGACGGAAAAATTTGATGATAATTCATTTATCGGTTGAACCACTTTTTATTCACTCCCATCATGTGTTTATTTTTTTAATAGTTTAAAAATCAAAAAAATCATTCTTATTGAATTAGTAAATTTAATAAACTAGAGAATATACATGAAAAAAATTAAGCAAGTTAGAATGAAAAGAATCCATTAATGAAAATTCTCATTTGAAAAACATTTATTCATTCATGATAAAATACAATGTATCGGTCAATGATAATGTGAAATGGATCTCTATCCCAACACTTATGGAAATATCTTATGAGTATACCCTTCTCTATGAAAAATACTATATCATAGTGCCTTCCATATTTCTGAGGCTAGTGCATCTCATTTCCAATATTAGTAGACTTTGGTCATCCCCGAGGGCACAAACTGGTCATATCATCCGCCATAGTTGGTTAATGAGTGGGAAAAGTAAAATTATGAAATACCTCAAAGATATTTATATTTAAAACTAAACATTTTACAATACATTAATGAAAAAACTCAGAAATGAAAAAACTCCTAAGCGAGAAATCCATAATATGAATCCTAGAAATATCATGGATGCCAGTCGGCTAATCGGGAGGAAAGGTAATGGAATGAAAATCACCAACATGCATCAAAGGTGCACAATATTAGTTATCCCGAGTGCTCACATGATACACCGAGTTAACATAGGGTTCCCATAATAGGTTCAATAATGAATAAGATGCGATAACAAGTGCACATGGACATCACAATGCTTAGAAGTTATCATAATCACAGTACTTGTCTTCCAATATGAACACTAGCAATCAGCCACCATTTCTTATTAGCAGGTCATGGAAATATCAAACATGAAAGAAGATTTTTACCCGATCAATGGTTTGAGTACACAGTGATGATACATCAAGCATTAACTAATCAATGAAAATTTGGAAATACTGACCAAAACACTTTCCATTTTTCATCCTCTGATAGGCATGTTGGGGCTGTTCAATAAAGTATTTCACACACCTATAAAATGCCTCCAGCACCACTAAAAAAACATTAATTATAGTCATTTTTTTTCATTAACTACATTTAAAAATGGAACTAATTCATTCACCATTTTTTTTAAAACGTAGATTGTTTTTTGAAATTCATAATTTTTTTACCCATAATGTTTTTTTTACAATTAAAAAGTTCACACAGGCTTCCCGACCAACCCCCTCCCATATGAACCCTTCCCAACATGTACTCTTCCACAGGTAATCACCCCCCAAGCCACCTACCACATACCACTGCAAACTACTCCCACTACCATAATCTATGTACTCCCTCACATAAGGCCCCAGGCTTCCTCTCTCATACCACTGTTAACTTATCCCCCTCACATACCTTCCGTGCTCCCTCCCATAAGCCCCCCAGGTTGCCTCTATTATACACATATAAACTCCCCCTCCTTTAATCCCAACCACTCCCTGAAAAGAGCCTTCATATGGAAATGTAAAAAATAATCCTCCAACTAAAGTCGATCCTTGCACCTTCGGTGTTCGAAAGATGAAGTGGACCAACTCACCTATTAATATTTTAAATATAGAATTTTATTATGTTATATATATATATAACTAGATTTATGTATTTAAAAAATTAATATATTATATATATTTATATATATATTAATATACATATATTAATATGTATATATATGTATAAATTCTATATTCTATATATATATATATATATTTATATTTTACATATATGTTAACATTTTATTATATATATACATAATATATGTTTATATTAATATATATATATATATATGTATATATATATGTGTGTGTGTGTGTGTGTAAATATATATGTGTATGTATACATATATATAATTATATATATATATATATATATATAAAATTATGCACGTTTTAAAACATTGGTAAAATTATCACTAAAATGCTCATGTTTTCATAAAAACATGAATAAATTGAAAATATTTAATTATACTATTTTATATTTATATATATTGAAATAAATTTCAGTACTTAATAATTAATATATATATATATTAATATATATATATTGACATATATATATATATATATTTTTATGTTATATTATATATATATGTTTATAAAATAAATGCTTTCTATAATACTATCGTTTAAGAAATAATAATATCCATTGTATGATAATATGGATACTTATAATAAATGTAATGTACAATAAAAATTATCATAAGGAAGTTATTGTTTTAATATAATGTTAACAACCACAACAGAAAGTGATATTACAAAAAAAATTCTTACCACTTGGTAATTTTCAAGTCAAAGACCCTTGGATGAGATAATTAAAGGTGAAATATAAAATAACATGAATTATGAGTGAATCATTATATTAAATTACATAGGGGAAGTATGTACACCACATTAATTTCAATTGGTTCTTAATAAAAAATAAGTCTCAATGGAATGTAAATTGAGAAGAAATCACACACCTTACGCTTCCTTTGGGTTGAATTCTCTTTAAACTCCAATATAGTGTTTTTAATCATGTTACTAACTTGTTAAAAAAAACTATATTATTTTTTATTATATCATATATGATATTCTAATAATATTTTATTTCATGTTTGTTAGTAATATTTCATTATTTTCACTATTTTGGGTGTTATTTACCAAGTTTATCGAGTATGTTTTGACTTATTATTTGTTATTCCTACTATTTAGATCATAATTTCATAAACCCCAAAATTAAAAAATAATATTTAATTATCATATATATTTAGTGTATATGAATTTATAATAATCTCTAAAATTTGGAGATATAAATAAAATGCACCGTTCATGGAGATGATAGGTTGTACATAAGCATTGAATGATATTTTCATTTTCATTTCATATTAAAATAATGAAAATAAATAGTATATATGTATATTATAAATTAAGCATAACTATTGTATCATATTTATCACATTGATTTATTAAAACCATCTTTTATAAATTCCAAGTCCAGTGTGAACAAATCACATTGCTTTGAGAAGGCGTTATTCTATAGTACAACAAACGATGTTATCATATTCCAAAAAATATAAATTCATGAAGTTATGTGATATAAAATAATTATAGAATCCTAAAGACAATATAAATATCATATATATCATATATAAACAATACGTCTATCAATATTTCTAACCGTGAAAGGTGATAATGGAAGAACAAATGACATCGGTTTGCGTGGCGGTAGTTCGCCATACGCACGAACGATTACTATGTATCCCATTTGATGGAAGTGTGTGAAAGTGTAATTAAAATTATTATCATAAAAAATATAATTATGTTAAATATAATTATTTTATTATATAAATATTTTATAAGAATAATTGAATGGGTTTAGAATGAAATAAAACTAAAATGATCATTTAAGAATATTACCTATTCTTCGGGAAACTCCCTTTGGTTTATTCAAAAATTATTCATTGATTTGATTTAAGAATGTTAAATCTAATAATGAGGTTAGGAATGTTGGGATATAATTTTTTCAGGGTTTGGTTGAGAAAAAAATGCATGATAGGTGTGAATAAGTTGGAGGGATGAGTGTCTTTTAGTAGTGAAGGAGGAGTGGCATTTTTGTAAATATAAAAA
Organism: Viscum album; assembly: GCA_963277665.1. Lineage (NCBI taxonomy): Eukaryota > Viridiplantae > Streptophyta > Magnoliopsida > Santalales > Viscaceae > Viscum > Viscum album. The sequence continues at coordinate 1,914,279,797 of OY728143.1, forward strand.
GGAACACACTATTGGGAGGTCTCCCTCACATCATGTGCATAAAATAATGAACTAAAGTACATATAAGGGAGAATATGGTCTAAATATAGTAATTAAATAGGTTTTGGAAAAGTCTCTAGGTCATTTGTACCCTTATGATTAATGTTTACCCACTAAGTAAACTCATTTTAACCTTAATCACTATAATTAATTTTAATTGCTTTCCCTAATATTTTTGGTAAAAAACTAAGTTGGAATTAATAGATATTATAAATTATTATTATTACATATATTTAATCCATTTTTAAAAATTTCACATAGAGAAGTGGCAGAAATTAATTAAAAATTAATCCCACAGATGGGACGACAAAACAAGTTTTAATGTTAAAATGTTTAAAGGTTTGAAATGTTTTATATACAATTTCAAGGTAGAATTTAATGAAATTAGATAAATTGGATAAATTTTGGTAAAATTTATCTATTTATACTTTAAAACCAATTCAAAATATAATTTAATAATATAAATCATTTATTCGAAAAAAGCAGTTTTCAATTAAAATTGATTATTTTCCACTATTCATCAAAAAATGAATCTTCACAGAAACACAAAAAAAATAAAAATAAGGTAATTTTTATGTTATTATTTTAAAATAAAATATTATTATTACATATAAAATTTATAAAATCTCCAAAATTTATTATTAACATAGGCTCTCCATTAAAAGGCGGCAAAATTTCCTTTTCTGAAAAATACAATTCTTAAGCGTAACACTAGATTTATGCTTATATTATGACTATCTAAACTATTGGATGAATATAAAAAATATTTTATTGAATATATTATTAATGGATTTCATTTATATCATTCAATAATATAAATTAATTTAATTTATTATCAGAAAACACCTGGGTGGGTATAAAAATATTTCTTTATAGAAACATTTCCATTATATTCAATTGGGTGTTATATTAATTTCTAACTAATAGGAAACCATTGAATTCAAACATATATTTTTATAAGTTATTTAATCCTATTCATAACATCCAATTTAACGGCTTTGTTATTTAATATTAAATTAATGAATAATATTTTTATAATATATTTTTTATCGGTTAAGGTGGGTCATGCATATAACAGATGTTATCAAACAAAGGAATTCTTGCTTGTAACACAAGCTAACTCGGGGTTGTGTATAGAATAAGAATAATTTTTGGTTGTGTATAATGAAATATAGCAATGGAATTAAATTTATTCTAAAATGATAATATTTTAAATTCTTGAGGGGTTACATCACCTCTTAAAATGATTAGGCCAGTCCTTGGCGTGATCTTGATTTCATTGAGACCATATGAGTCACTAATTTCAAAATGTAAGTACAAGAAGGTGGGTTTATAATTTTAATTTTGTTACAAAAACCCTATTTACCGTGATACCACTTCCTAAATTGTTATAATGATAATGAACATTATATAAACTATTAGAAATTTTTTCACACATTACCTTCATTTTTTGATACAATACTGAACTTCTTATACATAATCAACCTATACAAACTCATGTACGATCTATTCACATAGTTACAATTTAAAGAACCAATTCTTCATTCACATCACATTATCATCTCATCTCTTAAACTCATATTCTTCTCTATAACAAAATATAATATTCTTTGCAAAACAGTAATAAAAAAATCCAGATCCAATTAAAATTTTTATGTTTGAATTCAACCCAATAAATTCCATCAACAATATCAAATACTCAAGAATTCATTGTATACATTGGATCTTGTATGTTCTTTTATATTCCTATGACTATACACAAAATTATCTTATAGATATAGTTAGAGGTCTATTTAGTCACCCAAAGTTCCATATCATAAATACTACGTTCAACTAAAACAATCACCCAAAAAATGCACGAACCACGACTTGGTGTGTAATGGATAATAGTTTTTGCTTAAAAATTCATTGCACTACAGGTGTAGTCCTTCTATGTCTAGTTTTTTTCCTTGAAAAACACCATCAACCAAGGCTAGTAAGACCACATGCATGGTAATTCTCCTTTTCCTTTTTTGTCTTGCTGCACAACCTTTCAACCATGAATAACTTCAAACACCACCATGGGCAGAGTGGGCCTAGTCCTTTCACACAGGTAGACTAAACAAACACCACATAGAACACCATGAAAATAAACATTTTGTCTATACAAGTCAAATTATATATTTTATTTTATGTTTTAACATAAATTTTAATTGTATAGGGAGACCTATAAATATCATTAAAATCATGGAATGATGTTAGTGACTAAATACAAGAAGCCTATGGATTTATTAAAATCGATACATATTATGGTATATATAATAAGAATTAATTATAAAAAATATTTCAATTTTTTTTCTTATTTTTGTCAATGTTTGTAAAGATTTTGAAAAAAAATAATGAAAAATACTGTGGATATTGAATTTTTAAAATTAGTATTGATATCATATACCATAAACACAAGTCTCTTAGAAATTGTTTTTCTAAAAGAATTATAGTTTCAATTAAAATATCTTTTAATAATTTGTTTCTATATATTTTGTCAAAAAAAACCATGATTTTTGATAGACTAACTACTCAAAATAAGAAGTACTTTTTTTAGAGAATAGTGGGAAGGGTACCTTGTGTTAGAAGGTTTTCCAAAAATAATTTTATAAGATTAAAAATTATGTTTTTGATCAAGTACAGGTTTTAGACTTAAAGATATATTTGGGAAGTAAATAATTAGTATCATAAATCTTAGATATTATCAATTATAAAATAAAAATCATGTAGTTTTGGAAATTTTTTGGGTTTTTTTTCTAATCCAACATTTAAAATTACCAATTAATCATTTTTCTATATTTGATCCTCCTATCATACCAAGAAAATTTAATTCCTGCAATAACTTTTTTCCCCTTGTGAGTGAGCCCATAAAGTTAATGATTCTCCTACACCCATGACACCTCTTCCCGATGATAATAGAATGAAAATTTTAATTTAGAGTGTTTCAACTTTAGCATCTCATTGAGTTAAACTATTTGAGGAATAGTCCAGGGAGAAACACTTGTAAAACCATTAATTACATTTTCTTACTGAGGGAGATGAACATGATTATTATGTAAGGAATCTTGGTGAGTAGCACAAAATAAATCTTTATAAAAAGCCATAGTATGATGGGAAATCATTTCAAAATACTCCATAGATGATAGTAGAGAGTTATTCTGGAATACTATAGGAACGAACTCATGAAAGAACTGTTAAATATTCAAATCCGGTCACTTCTTTTTATGATTCAATCCAACTTCAATTAAACCTTTTTAATATATTTAGTACACATGTAACTTAAGAGATTACTTCAATATTAATATTTTTAATCTAATTTTAATTAATTATAATGGATATATGATCATTACATAGTTGGAAACAAACTTATTTTCAATTTTTCCCTAATTTTATTCAACATGGGGTTAGGATGAGTTTATAGAAATTGAAAAAACATTTGGTGATGGCCTTGTAAAGAATCAAATATTTGATCTTTTTATCAATGTGAAGTATCATGGAGAGTTATGATCTACAGATTTTGGAAGATCTACTAACATCTCTAAAGATTATAGTGCTCATGATCAATTGAAAATTGAAGCTTCAAATGAGATAATGGAAATAGTTAAATGAAGAAAATATCCTTCCACCCATAAATCAAAATATATATTACCAACTACTAGGATGCAGTTTAACCCAGACAGTGTAGCATTGTGTTAATTAGGGTTTATTTATTTATTTTAAAAAAAATTGTGCATTTTGCTTCTTCATTTTATTATTGTATTCAAGCTGGAATTCCCTTGTGTCCAAGAACTATAGGTTGACAAGGGTGAATAATTCTCAATGAATATGACTTAACCAAAATGGGAGGAGTTTCAATATCTTCCTTCACTATTTTATATAGACACCTTGATATTAGTGACACTTATACAGGGAAGATACATCATTTATTCTAGAATCATCATTTATATTTTGTGTCTCTCTGTCATTTTATGAGTTTGTAAAAATGGTATTGGACCTATTATAGTCACTTTAAAATCCATTATGTCCAAGCAAGAAAGACTCTTTTACATTTTCATTTGAATATTCAAAAGAGATGATAATGAAATATATTCTAAATAATAATAGAGATGCCCCTCCCATATCAAAAACCAATTATAATAATAATATAAATAAGGAATTAACTACGAATAATTTTTAATTGGGGGTGGAAGTTGAAAATATTGAGAGTATAGTTGATCAATATATGGAAATTTAGTTTAAAATGGGTATCATAAAGTCATAACTAAGAAAGAAATTCAATTATTTTAGAATATTTGGAAAATGATCCATAATTCATATGTGTCCTATAGGAATCCACCACATGTTACCTTGACACATGATATGCCTAGTATGACTCAATGTATATGTTTTCAAAATTAATGTTTCAATTTAATCTAAAACATGAATCTAATAGAAAAAACCATGTAAACAAACTCATATATCTTAAAACTTTAAAAAGGCAAAAAATAATTCATTTTTCATATATAGGAATTGATCTATCATCAATCTGACACATGATTTGGCTGGTGTGACTCAAAGTGTAGGAATTTAATATAAATGTGTTAGTTTACTCTAAAACATTTGTCACATTTTCAAAACTAAGTAAAAGATATCATATTATCTTTAAACCTTAAGAAAAAAAACCATAATTAATTTTTTACCAATTAGAATTGATCGCATGTCAATAAAATATATGATATGGCCTTTATGACTCAATGTGTGTGTACTTAATGTAATAGTGTTATTTACTCTAAAACAAGCATCACATAGCCAAAACTGAGCAAACAAGATTGAATTTTCTGGAAACATTAGGAAAATGGTTTATAATATATTTTTAGCATCTAGGAATCACTAACACATCAATCTGACACTTTATGTGTCCAGTTTTACTCAAAGTGTGTATTTTTAAAACCATAGTTACATTTTATTTTAAATGTGTGTTACAATTTGAAAACCATGAGAATGATCTCAGATTGTATTAAAAATATAGTAAAAATCCATAATTTATATGATATGTAGAGTAATTGACCCCATATCATTCACACATATGATGTGGCTGGTATGAATCAAGGTGTATGATTTCACATTAAAAGGGTCATTTAACTCTAAAACATGTGTCAAATAGACAAAACTGAGGAAACTATCTCAAATTGTCTTGAAAATTTAGTAAAATATTTAATAATTTATTTTTGATGTGTTGGAATAATGCACTCATAAATATGCCACTTGACGTGGTCGGTATGACTCAAAGTATGTGTTTTCAATGTAAAAGTGTCAATTTAGTTTAAAACATGTGTCAAATTTTCAATATAAATAAAATGTGGTTAGATTGTCTTGAATATTTATGAAAATGATCTATAATTCATTTGTGATGATTATGAATCATCTTCATGTAAATGTGATAGATAATGTAGCTGGTATGAATCAAAGTGTTTATTTTCAACATAAGTGTCATTTTATATTAAAACACATGTTACATTTTTTGGGGACCAAGGATAGAATAAAAAAATATAGAAAATTGCATTGGAGGATCCCGTGAAACTTTGGTGCTCAAAACTAGGAAAATTAAGAACCCTAGAAACTATAAGGAGTCATCCCTCCATCGGGTTACATTCCTCCCAACATCTTCATTCAAAGCAATGAACAAAAGGAGAACAAGGAACACAATAAGATAACACACATGCAAGAGAAGAGTAAAAAACATTTCCAAATATTATTACATGGATTGTACATTGATCCTATATTCATGGGGGAATGAAAAAATATCTCTCATTAAATGAGGATAAAAAACAAGGTTTCAAGAATTTACATCATCTAAAACTCTACCAAGATTATAAGAAGATGTTCGACCAACATCGTTCGATCAACACCTATTCCACCTTCATCCTTATGATCTCCACCCTAGTGGGGCCTGATCTATGCCTGTAGATCTGGTACCCCTGATACTTTGTGTGAGACCTGGATGGATTCACCAGAAGGTCATCCTCCTCCGTCTTTGTGAGGACCTATCAAAACTCATTATCCATTATCAAATAATGTCACTATATAAATCTAAATAGACATAATGTATATCACTTTAATAATTATGATAAAAATTAATTTTGAGAATTAAATCTCCATTAATGGTGATAAAAATATCTTCTAGTAATGTTAAGAAAAATCATTACATTTATAAATTCATCTTTCCCTCGTAAATGAGATAGAACCAAATCAATTATGAAATAAGAATTAATTTTGTAGGCTGACTCAATTATTTCCCACTCAAATACAATTTTCATGCTCAAACCAATGTCATAAATTGTCTAACAACTATTCCCTATTATTCTGGGGTGATTTTATGGTTCTACACTCTATGTTGCATTAATAGTCTAGGATCCCAATGATTTAGTCCCTCCTTAGTCTTCTAGATCCTTTATACGATCAATTTAACTATTATGAAAAACTTATCTGAATGCCTCCATGGAAACTATTTCCCAATTAATCAGGATCATGTTATCATCCTCTTATTTTATTTAATTTCTAAAAAACATTATGTTGCATGCACCATGTCCATGACCTTACTCTATCAGACCTCAATGCATTTCTGAAGTATTCACAACCATGATTATATACCACCTAAGATATTTTTGGTTTGATTTTTTTGTAATTCCATTAAACTCAAAATTCATTCGATTACTATATATTCTATAAATTATAATTTTATGAGCATGAAAAACTCCCACTAAAATTTCCTTTAGTGTTACCATGGAAATATGGTACTGTTATTCCAATTCATCCATCCAGTTTTGACTCTTTGAGAGAAAACCCTCATCATAGAGAAGCCATATATTCCCCTATTGATCTTTCATAAGATGATTTATATAGAGTCAAAAGTTTAAATCTTCCTTCTCCACTCTTAATTCATGCTGAATAGTAACACCATCCAAATATCCCATCAACTTGAACTAAAATATCATGGATTCTAATAATATATCTTTTCTGGAACATCATTCAGCATTCACCATAAATCATCTTCTTGAAAAATCCCTTTATGATTTCTATCATAATAATCAAGTTATCTTGCCTTCCATAATTTTAGTATTCATCCATCAAGATCCAAATTCCACCTAATGAATAAAACGTTCTACACAAAACTGGTATCCATAAATACTTTTACTATTCCGGAAACACTGCTAATACCACCATCATCTTTTAGTGACATTCTATCATATTCAGGATAGACCAACTGACATGAGTAACTCCATTAGTCTTCCTCCAAGAACCGAATGTCTCTAACAATGAAACATACCTCATGACATATTTTAGTCAAACATAATTTTGATATCCTAGAAACACATATAGAACCACCATTGTCTTCTAGTAATTTTCTTTGAGTCCTTGAATTTTTTTCACCAAATGAATGCCACTATTTTTTACAATTGAACAATTCAAACTACCTTTGATACCACATGTTGTGAGTTAGGAATGGATGAATAATATTAGGAACAATACTCCGTAAAATACCCCATGAATATGGTTCCTTGAACTATTAATTTCAGGCACCCTATCCACCACACTAAGTAACCCCTTTATCTAGATCTATTTATAACAAGGTCTTTATTTTGAGTAATGAACAATAGGAGAAAAAACAACATGTAAAGAAAACAATCATGCAAGAAAAATGTATAAAACAATTCATAATAAGATTACATGGTTTTTAGTTTTATCTTTCATCCAAGGTTTAATGAAAAAATAAATTTAATTAAATGTGGAGAAACATTAGGGTTAAAAAAGAATTTTCTACATCTAGGACTCATACTAGATCACCTGAGGATGTTCCACCAAAACCTTTTGGTCATTGTATCTTCTAGATACCTCGTTTTGGTCTCCTCCCTTATGGATCCATGCCTTTCCCAATGGATTGGGTGCCTCTGGGACTTTCTATCCCTAAGTTGAATTCTACAAAAGGGGATCCACCTCTTCCTTTTTCAATCACTGTTAGATATCATCATATTTACTCAAAAAATATCAATACATATATTTTTATAGAAACAAAGTCCATAAGCTAAATAAATATGTTGATCATTAATTTTTACATCCATTAATATTAACAATAAACTCTCTATTCATGTTGAGGGACAAATCCTCTACTAATCATGAGATAAATCTCTCCAATAGAAAATTTATCTTTATACAATAAATGGTATAGACCCAAATTAATTCATCCTTGAGAATTTTTTTCATAGATTAATACAAAAACACTAATAAAACAAATATAATGATCTATAATTACTTTCAAACATTAAGGATATGATCAAAACCTCATGTGTGATGTGTATGAATTGACCTCACATGAATATGATAGATGATTTGTAATGTATGACTCAAAGTGATTGTTTTCTATATAAAAGTGTAATTTTAGTTTAGAAAACACATCAAGTTTTAAAAACTAATAAAATGAGGATAGATTGTTTAAGATATTTTAAAAAATGAACCATAATTCATTTATCACATGTACTAATTTAAAACATGTCAAATTAACACACGACGCAGATTGAATGACTCAATGTGCATGTATTCGATATGAATGTCTCATTTTACTCTAAATTATGCATCACATATATATTACCAATTAAATGGGCTCATATTTTCATGATACTTTGGTAAAATGATACATAATTAATTTATGTTGTGTTGGGATTGACAAAATGTCAATCAGACAAATGATGTGGCTAGAATGATTCAATGTACATGTTTTCAATATAAAACTATAATTTTAGTTTATAATGTGAATTACATTTTCAAAACTAAGATAATGGGATAATATTGTTTTCAAAATTTATGATAATGATCAATAAATTCTGTGTTATTTGTAAGAATAAACCACACATCAATCCGACACACTATGTGTTTGGTATAACTCAAAGCTCATGTTTTCAATATATACATGTCAATTTACCTTAAAAAGAAAAAGATATTTTCAATATTAATAAAATGATATCAGATTGTTTTCAATGTTTTAGAAATTGAACCATAATTTATTTTTTATTTTTAGTAATTTACGGTGCACCAATCTAACACACGATGTGGTTAATATGAATCAAAGTGCATGTTTTAAATATAATAGTGTCATTTTATATTCAAACAAGTGTCACATGGAAACAAATGAGTGAATGAGAACATATTGTATTGAAAATTTATTATAATTATCATTAATTTATTTGGGAAATTTATGTATTGAGAACACATCAATTTGAAACATAATGTGGCTGGTTTGACTCAAAGTAAATGTTTTTTTAAATAAAAATATAATTTTACTCTAAAATAGGAGACACATATAAAAAATTAATAAAATGAGATTATATTATCCTAAAACACTAGGAAAACAATTTATAATTCAATTGTGATGTGGAATAACTGACTGTACTTAGATATTACACACGATGTGGCCAATATGACTCAATCTGAATGTATTCAGTATAAAAGTATCATTTTAATTTAAAAAACATTTTACATTGTAAAAAATAAGAAAATTATCTCAAATTGCTTTCAAAAGATAAGAAAAATGATCCATAATTCATGTGTGATATGGGGGAATGAACCATATTCCATTCTGATATATTATGTGATTGGTACAACTTAAGGTTAATTTTTTCAAATCAAAAGATTCATTATTCACAAACAAGAATCACATATCCAATACCCAGAAAAGGATCTCAGATTGTCTTGAAAGACTTTGAAAATGATCAAAAATTAATTTTTGATCTATATGAATTAATTTAATTCCAATAAAATACATGATATGACCGATACAACTCAAAGTGTGTGTTTTAAATATAGAAGTGTCATTTTTGCTTTAAAGGCATGTCACATTATGAAAAAAAAGAAAACAAGCTCAAATTTTCTTGAAACATTAAAAAAATGTTCCATAATTAATTTGTGATGTTTCAGAATCAACTATATGTATGTCCAACACATGATGTGGTTGGTATGAACCAAATTTAATATTTTCACATTAAATGTTTTATTTCACTCTAAATCATGTTTAACATTGAAAAAACTAATAAAACATGTTTAGATTGTCTTGAAACACAAGGAAAATGAACTATAATTTATTTGTGATGTGTAGGGATCTAATGAATTTCAATGTAACATATGATGTGATAGTTATGATCCAATGTGCACATTTTCAATATAAACATGTCATTTTAGTTTAAAACACATGTTACATTGTCAAAACCAAGAAAACAAGCTTGGATTGTTTTGAAACATTATGATAATGATCTATTATTTTTGTATAGAATTTAAGGATTGAATGCATGTAATGCTAACACATGATGTGGCTGGTATGACTCAAAGTGTGTGTTTTTATATTAAAATGGTCATTTTACTCTAAGAAACATGTCACATATATAAATTCAAGTAAATGAGATTAGATTTATTGAATCACTTGGAAAATGATACATAATTAATTTTGGGTGTTTAGGAATTTTCCAAACATCAGCGTAACTGATGACATGTCTTGTAATATGAACTAGATTACATGTTTTCAATATAAGTATCATTTTAGTTCAATGATATAATTACTGGCATCTATTTATCAAATTAAGATAATTAATAACTTATAATATCATTAATATTTTCAAAAATTAGCAACATAATTTATACAGATTATAAATGATCATTGTAATTAGTAGTTCATAGTATAAATATTAATTAATACTATAACTATCAATTTATATATAATTAACAGTATGATACTTAATAATATATTTATATTTGTTTAGGGGGGAATACAATGAATATTTATTAATTCCTACAAATTACTCAGGGAGACTCAACCCAATGACCTCTCTGAGTCCCTCAATAGAATAACACATAGGATATGCCTCTAGGATCATTAATAATTTAACTAATAGTATAACCAATATTATCATTAATATATTTCATAAATAACAATATAATCTTTTATATATGGATTCGATAAAATTAGAATTAAAATTTGTATATTTTTATGTACTGTTACTAAAATCAATATTATGTTATTACATATACATGCTTTTGTAGAGAGGTTGATCATTTGAAAAATCCTGATATTATAGTTTCTTTGTATATTACATTTTAATTTTTTTGATTTATATGAAATATTAAATGAATGTAAATATTTTATATATAAATTTTGAATTGAAATAATGGTGCATTGTAATATTTTAATTCCAATATGGATTTTATTAATATTTTTTTCTCAACATGGTTATGTTTGTAATATTATTTTCTATTGTAGGGCTCCTCCAGGGATGTAGTTTTACATTAGATATTATAGAATTTAGTAGGGATATCAGAAGAATAAATAAAATCCACCTCTATCATCACATAAAAAATAGCTAATAAAGTTGTCTTTTATCAGTTCTAAAAAAGAGAAATAATAAGTGTTCTCAATTGTGGATTTGGGAGAATTTCACTAGATGATTTTGTACAATTCTCTCAAACTGAATGATTAGAGTACCAATTTATTTGGTGCTCTAATTTTTCCAGATAAGAGCACCAAATCATATGGCACTCTCAGCCTAAACTGTTGAGCATCAAATCATTTGGCACGTTTTAGTCTAGGATAAATTAAAAAAGGCATACAAAATTTTCATTAAAAATTGAAATAAAATATCCTATTATGATAAAATTTATCATGTATCACTGTAAGGGAAAAAATGATCCTTAAGAATCATTTTATGCATAAGAATAAAAAATTGTAAAGATGAGAAAAAAATAGTCTTATCTTTTGTAAACATTGATAAAAAAACATTAATTAAATATACTGTGTAAAAATAAAATTTAAGCCCTTCATATAAAAATTTAATAAATCATGTGTAACTATAAAAAATGAAACTAAAAATAAAATATTCTTACATAATAATTATCTCATTTATGAATGGTTCATTAAAGTGTTTAACCATTCTTTTTTAACACTGTGTGTGCATAAAAATTTCTTCTTTTAAATAGGAAGTATATGAGGGCCTTGTTATTTAATAAAAAGAGAAATACCTCTTTTAAACATTGTCAAGAGGTTATCCGAAGATGAAACAAAGGCCTAGTGGGTAAAAATAAAAAATCAGAATGACGCAAATGTCTTGTAGCCTGAAGGATAGATGAGATCAAAAGTCCTAAAAATAGGAGTCTAAAACATGCCAAGACACTAGACAAACTGTAACGCTGCTTACAGAAAATGTAAATCAAACCCTAAACCCTATCTGATATATGTGTCTCCCCATACCATAAAATTTATCACAATGGCAGACAAAACTTGGTAGGGAACCCCCCCATATAATTTTTTTAATGATGGGTCGATGATAGTTATAAGCACACCCATCTCCCTTTTGAGATGGCCACCCGATGAGGATTGTGTTGACTAGAAACTAACAATAAATATGTAAATATATATTAATAATTATATAAAATTTACAACAAAATAAGTTTAGTTTTGTTCTAAAAATTGTAAATTTTAAACATGTTTAATCATTTAGTAAATGTTTCGAAACATGCATTCTCTCCTAATATAGTATATACTAATTTAAGAATATTTATTCAATATGTAAACATTTAAGGGCATCAATCATGATTAAAATTGTAAATTCAAATATCAAAAACTTATTATATATAAAAAATTTCTAGAAATTATATAAATATAATAAAAACCCACAAGTTTGAGAAGATATAGTATTTAATAACATTAAACAATATCCATTTTTCTAAAACATAAAAAAGTATATAAAACAAAAAAATAATTATAAATAAAATATAAATATAATAAATTTCAGTATTCAATATATAAAAAACAGTGTAAATTAAATTATAAATGGAATTTGTAAACTCAAAACTAAATATTTTTTAGAAATAAGATATAATATTTTATAATATTAATCTAGATTTCAAGAACAAAAATTATAAAAAATACTAACTAGAATTTAAATCTATGAAATCGTCATGTTTTGAAATTATAAATTCTCTTAAATTAAACACTAATTCATAGAAGATACCAATATGTTTCTGATTTGATAACAAAATTTATTTAGACTAAAAAAATAATTAATCAAGTTGGATTAGGTTAAAATAAATGACCAAAGAAAAAAAATTAACTTCAATTTTCAAACAATCTAACTAGTTTCCGTAAAAATAAACCATCTAGTCTTGATTAAGAAGTTAAAATAGATTTGGAAAATTCATCCTAATTTTAAACTAAGATAAAATGAATTAAAATTAAAAAAATTATATTTATAAGTTGTAGAATACATCCCTTAAATGGAATTATTCAATTAATGTATTCTAGGATGCTACTAAATGAAGTAAACTCGTATGAAGTATATGTATTGAAATGATTTAGCAATGGAAGAATCATCAACATTTATGTGTCAAATACGAATATTGTTAGTGAGTAAATAAAAACATGTATATTATCCAAAAAAATTAATATTTAAGCATATAACATTAATACATTCTATAATCATTTATTTTCTATTGGACAATTCTATCATAAATTTCAGAATGATTAAAAGTTTAAACAAACATGGGGTAACTCCTCCATAATTCATTCATTTCTAGAGATAGATACAAAAATCATTAAATCATTCTGTATATATAATATAAACTCATAATCGACACATATGAAATTAACTATTAAAACTAAATAAGTTACAAAATTACTTGGTAGGTTTTTAAACCTAGAAAACACATTATTTTTGACCAAAATTAAAAAAAATACTCCCCAAAAATGAAAGAATTCATTCAAACCTTTTTTGAAGGAATTTGAATAATATTTTTAGGGAATTAAAAATTGCCAATTTAGGTTTATTATCAAAATCCAAAATTAAAATAATATTAAAATAAATTCATTGGACAAAAAAATATTATGTAGAATTAATGTTTATTCATATAATATATAAAATAAATTACCCAAAAAAACTTATTGACCATAATACACTAACCAATATTATGAATGAAAGCATACCAATTATAACACATGAAACTAGATTTCCTATACAATAACCAAGTGGAGATTATATAAGAACTCATTCATGCCTCCTCATATTTAGGAGGATATCAACTACCAGCATGGTTCTAAGAATGTAGTGGTTATACTATACCATTGGAAACAAAATCTAGAAACAACATAACAAAAGTAAAAAAACCCAAATAAAAACAAATGGAAGGTAAACAATATTCCAAAACACCATGTCACTGAAAAATACAATATTACGTAACATAGACCCCCAATGTGGTGGGTCATACCAAGTATTAAAAAATGAATAATTGAATAAATGCAACAATAACAGTTTAGAGTATTTCCTAACATCACTTTGGACTCCAAGCCCGTGTCTTGTCATCTCCCAGTCATGGGAACCTTACCCTTCACCAGATATGTGGTCATGAAATCTATAAGAACACCAAGATGCCCATTCTAGGTGTTAGTATAGCCCAATTAGAAACATAAAATGCATTCCAGACATTAGTGCACATGTATGTAGAGGTGTATTACATGTTAATAAATAAATTCACACAGAATAAAACAATACCATACTGAGAATCCATGTGATAACTAAACCAACACAAACTCTGACCATACCCACATTGGCTACATACTAAATGAATATCTAAATGGTTGTGGAAACAATTAAAACTAGAGGATCCATACACAAGGATTCTTAGTAGAAATACATGCCTAAGGTCACAAAATCAATGTACTAAAGGTTATTATTCACCAAATTAATACCAAATTCCATAGGTCAAGGAACACAAGGCTATCACACCCCTTCTTGACTTCCCTCTCTCAGGATAGTACCCCAAATACAATTATTCCCCCAGTTCAGGATACACAAGGCCATCATGCCCTATCAACTAACCCAGTTATGTCATCATCTTATATGATGTTTTTAAATACACTCCCACTCTTGGGCCACCAAGATATGATGGGAACCATGTCACACTGGTACCATGCATTAAATAACAAAAATATAGTAAATAGTAAATATATCACATGGAAAAAAATTATCATATCATTTTCATATATTCAATGTAATAACACAAAGAGCATGGGTCTCATGATATAGACATGCACACAAATGCACAACATATCACATAATGGTTATCTATGTTATGTTTACACTCGGGAAAAAAAGTCATTTAACACAAGGAACCTGTGGCTTTTCAGGAAAATACATCATTATATAGAAACCAACTAAATATAAAATCCCTCTATGGTAAGGAATTAATACATTTTGATTGTTGACTACAATCTCTGAGACCCATCAAGAGACAATACCTGAGTCAGACCCATGCACTAACTGGATCAATCCTACTCACCAAGGTCTCCAAGAACAAATCCTGATTCAATAAAATTTTGGTTTATTATATTATATTCAATAAGATTATATGTCCATGTGATTGTATCTACAACAACATACCTTTCAGGATCTTCCAATGTCGCTAGATCTAGGAATGATCAGAGGAAAACTATAAACACAGAAGATCTATCATCAATCTATCAACGGTCTAATAAATCATCATTAGATGGAATCAAAATCTATAGATCCGTCCCAGAAATGAGAAATATATTAGTAATATCAAGTTAATAAGAAAATATATAAATCTAATGAATGATGGTTTATAGATCACATACCTTAACCAATTCACCAACATTCTTGGATCCACAGGAATCGAGATTTGAAAGGAATGAAATTACTAACGAGAGCCTATAGAGTCTATAAGTTCAAGATAAATCTAATTAGGAAGAATAATTATTGTATTGGAATGAGTTTTCACCATTAACGATTATATTTCAAAAATTAAATCAGATGAAAATGGTTTTCTTAGATGGTATTCCAATCTATGTGCCAACATTATAATGATTTCTAACTCTCTATGGAACCTACATGGTCTAGTTTTATAGTTTGGTAATCCCTGTGCCAACATTTCTTTTAGCCTCTTTCCTAATCCACATAAATTATAGGGAATGTCTCATAGTTTTCTCGAATTATGTGCTAACCGTGTTCACCCAACTATCTTTCTCCAATCAAGATACACTGTTTCTTAGGAATAACTGAATAGTTTCCCAAACTATGCTCCAATTATAAACCCCCATTAATGCCCCTAAAATACTACAAGACCAACTAAAAACCTATGAAACTCATCCCAATTGATTTATTGTTCAAAAATTAAATAAAAAAGGATGAAATTATCTCATAATGAACCTGAAAAAATTTGATTTCATTTCCTAATCCCCTATAATGTCTCCTCATCCTTAAAAAGAAACTCTGGGATTTATTTTTTAAAAAAACTCATACCAA
This sequence comes from Viscum album, assembly GCA_963277665.1. Classification (NCBI taxonomy): domain Eukaryota; kingdom Viridiplantae; phylum Streptophyta; class Magnoliopsida; order Santalales; family Viscaceae; genus Viscum; species Viscum album. The sequence goes on from OY728143.1 coordinate 1,914,296,191, forward strand.
TGGGACATAATATCTTAATCACACTTTGATGATTCCTACTAGATCCAGCCATACTTCCATATGATCTAAAAAAGTGTCATAGTCCCCCCCCCAAAAAAAACATACTTTCATTGGACTGATAAATATAATAGATTCTCCACAAATAATGGATTAGGCTCTTGCTCAAACTTCTTATAGTGGATCACATGCATAGGATCATGCATACATATATGAATCTGAGAAACATGGAATAAATAATTCGTAACATGGAACCATGTAGGAAGATTCAAACAATTTTAAACTATACTAACTCACTTAGTAATCTTGAATAATAAAAAAAATCACGATTCTAGCTTTCTTTTCTTCCACAATCATCAATTCCCTAGTCAAGGAGTCACCCGTAAGAAAAATTGATCTCCCATATTTAATTCCAATGGAATCCTCCTACTATCATCATGTGATTTCTACCTACATTAATTAGTGAATAGTCACTTCCAAATCCACTACACTCATTTAAATGTCTCTTGTACCTTGGTTTACCCCATAAAAACAACAAAAACTACCTCATTCCAACATACAAGTGACTGAAAAGACTACCCAAAAAGATCCACAAAAGGTTCCATCAGTGTAGAAGCCTTGAAACTGTTATTGTAATAAAAATAAAAAAAGGCTTGTTGATAATCTTGTGCTTCATAAAATTTTAAAATTAATTCCCACAATATAACCTATAAAATTTGGATTTCCCTGCATGACTATACATCAATCTATAAAAGATATGATATACTCATTTTTTGCTGGGAACTCAAAGGCTTCAATAATCCACTCCAAAACCACAACATGAAATGCATTCCTTTAATTGATATGATTCTCACATGAGCTCCAAATAATCATTTGACTTCCCATTCATATATCTTCACCAACTCATCAACTGATAGGGTCTCTCAAATTAACATGAAATGAGACAATTTATTCAACTAATCAATAATAACCTAGAAGTAATCATGACCCCTTAGGGTTCTGCGTAACCCCATCAAGAACTCCATAATAAAGTTACCCTACTTCCACATAGGCACTGGAAGTGTCTAAAAAAACCAAAAGTATGATTATGATTATTCATTATCCTTTGGTTGGAGATGCATCATAAGACAAACCTGATGATGACTCTCTTCATACCAATCCACCATGACTATATTCATATATCATTGTACAACTTCATCTACCCTAGATGAAATTTCTATTTTAAATAATCATGGTATCTCATCAGCCCCTCTGTCAAGGAAACTAGTACACCTACCCTCCCAAAGGCATAGATCACATCATAATCATATAAGGACCACCCTAGAAAAGAATCATCTCTATCCAAGTGTTCTTTCACTACCACACACTTGAGATATAAATCTTGGATCACATTAACAGAGACCACCAAAGGAGTCCTAATAACCAAGGCCCACATGTAACATTACCATGTTCCTATAAGGAATCCTCTAGACACTTCACCATAAAACTCATCAGATTCCATACCTAATCTAATGGCTATTTTCTATGTTCTTGAATCTCTAACATATTCCTACTAAGAGAATCTACAATGTCATTACCTTTCCTAGGGGAATAATCTATTTCATAGCTGGATTTTAGTAGACACCCCACCCAATGTATTTACAGATGATTAAGACCCTACAAGTAGAATATATATTAAAAAATATTTTGGTATGTTTAAACAAAAAACCTCTCAATAAAGAGAGAGTGCTTCCAATACATCGGGACAGATACCATAACTGCCAACTCAAAGTCTTGCATTGGGCAATTCTGCTCATGGGGTCATAACTGACATGACCCTTAAGTGAAAACATGATACACCCACATCAGAAAACCCCCAACTAATTTCCAAAGGAATTATAATACATTATTTGTCCAATCTTATGTTCCAGAAGGGCTATAATTGGGGATATCATCAACCTCATCTTTAGCTCTTGGAAGACCACTATACACTTATTAGAACACTCTAAATTTACATATTTTGGTTTATCTATGTCATTGGTGTTTCCATGTTGGATTATTCATAATTAATTCCACATGAAATCTGCCTTCTTTGGGTCCACTGAAATCATGATCATAGAAATTTCAATCCCATGGAACTACACCTAGAGAAAACATATATCACACTTTGATAATTTGGAATAAAGTTTATTCTCTTAATATGTACTCAATAAAATCACAATGTTCGTAGATTTCATGTTCAACACATTGGAATATATCAAGATACCAAACATGAATAAAATGATGAATGAGTCCAGATATATGTGGAATATTATGTTCATGAGATCCATGAACACGATAAGGGAATTCATCAAACTAAAAGGAATGTTAAGGTACTCATACATACTATATATACTCCTAAACACTATCTTATTAATATCCTCCTCCCTAAATTGAAAATGATGGTAACCTAAATGAAGGTAAATTTTAGTGAACTAATGGGCTCCCTGTAACTAATAAATGTGATCATGAGTTAGTGTTAATAACTACATATTCTTCACCATATCCATGTTCATATTTATATATTCAATATAGATCCATAGAAAATTGTTCTTCTTATTGTGAAATAATATTTGAGGACCCCAAAATGATGTTCCTGCTATATTAAATTCATTCATTTAAAAATATTTATGTTTCTCCTTGATTTACATCAACATGGTTGGCACTATATGATAAGCGGGAACCAAAATATACTTCACCACCAATATGAGTTCTATATCGAGATCAACACCCATATCTGGCCGATGACCTAAGAACTCATCTTGGAAGATATCCCAATAATGATCTACCACTATAGGGATAATAAAAGTAGCTACTGCTAAATCTTCAGCAAGAGTCAAGCCTACAACTTGAGCTATGATAACTCCAACTAGCCTCAAATCTAGTTCCACTTTTCTAGCATCCACATCCCACTCACTGATCAAATACTACTCTTCTCCCTTATAATAAATGATGAAAACTATTCTATGATAATATTCTATGTGATCATGATATCATTTAATGTATTCCATACTTAATATCACATCAGAGTTAATCATATCCTGGATTATAAAATTTCATAGATTTACACAGTCAGCAACAACTAATGTTAACTTAGGGAACCTCTTGAGATGATCAACCTTCATTCCCAAGGGTGTTTCGAGTGAAGGAAACTTAAAATACAACTTAAATAGTATATTATAAAATTAAACAACATGATTAGATATAAATTAATGGGAAACACCAATATTAAAAAGATAAATAAAAAGGGTAGAGGTGATCAAGAGTACACCTTATACTATCGATGGTCCCCCTCCACTGTCAGCCAAAAATTGGTCCAATGCATACACTTGACCTGCCTATACTCTACAAACTTATCCTTGGTATGCCTAAATTTATTGAGTTATTATTTTTCAAGGGTGTATAACTTACTTCTGAGAACCCCATATAGTAACATGTCTCGATTTCTATATCTCAATCAATCTGTTTTGATGCCTCTTCTTCAATGCCTTCAAGTAAAACTGTACAGATGCCCTGTCTTTGCACATACGTGGAGCTTCCTTTAGGGATCTAGGAAATACATACCGAAATTTCCACTCTACCCATAGTTATAACATTGTGAAAAAATGTATCCCATAGATAGAAATAGATAAAACCTGTCATGAACCATCTATCTTTCACTACAATGATACTGCTCGTCATCCCTCTTTTTTTGTTGATGATAATACTGTATAACACTAGGAGATAAAAATTAGATAATAGGTGTTTTAATTCTTAAAACTCTCATCTTGGAATAATGTGACATCTTTTATTATTTTAGATATAAATTTTATATATTTTTGGAAGTTATTCCAAGGGAATTTAGAAGATAGAAAAAATGAATGGTAGAAAATAGATATGCGGGATATAGTTTTTAGGGTGTGTGTAATAAGGATTAGTGAAAAACTGGGTTATGAAATGGCTCATTGAATGCTTAACAATGACACCATGTTTTTAGTTTTCATATCTAAGAGGTGATGTTTTTTGATGGGGAAATTTTTAGAGAGAAAATGAAGATGTATCGGTGTGTGTATTTTCACATAGGTCTTTATGTGGTATTTACAATTCAAGTTATGGGATTTTATATAGATTTTGTTCTCTCTAATTATAAATAGAATTTTTTATATTTCTCTGATGGGTTTTTAATCCACCAGATTGGATGGGGTTTCCACATTAAAATATACATCAAAATTTATTTTGTAATATTTATTATTTTTTATCTATTTTCATGAGAGATTCAAAAAATATTTTGTCACATCTAAGTTATTATCCTAAGGTCGATCTATTTCCTCCCCAAAAACTGGAATCCGAGAAGGTTATCCAAGTTTTTTTCTGATTGGATATGGGTGATTTGCACCATGGGATTTATTCAAACATCAAACTATCTTGAAGGAAATATGATTTTACTCCATGGAAATAATTATTAAAGAATATTTTGGTCTATGATAAGAGAACGATGGTTTGAAAGAAAAAATCTATGAAGACAGAGACTATGAGCATTGTTGATTGGAATGATAAAAGTGATTTTGCGATCCGCACATTCCAGATGTACTTTCATGATAATACTGTATAGGGGTGGTAAATTTGATGGATCTAGATGAGATCTAAGAAAATTGTGAAAGTAGTTATAAATAAAACTCACTCTAAATTATTTTTTATCTAAAAACATGATTATATCATTTGTATGTTTCTAAGAATGGAAAATTAGGTAACCATATAGAAGAGTTCACCAAACTTTCAATGGAGTTGTTTTCAGTGGCAGAGATGATTGATGATAATGGAAATGTAGTACAATGTTGAAATAAATGAAGATAATAAATATTTTCTCCAATTGGGTTCATTACCATATTCATATGATAATATCATCACTAAATTTCTATTCAGAAAAGACACTGTAATTTTGGATGACATGATTTCTTAATTGTTTTTGAGTGAGACATGGACAAATACAAATGATGATAATTATTTTTGTAATAGTGGTATTTTAGATATGATACATGGATGTTATAATCAGAGAGGACAGTAAAATTCAAAAAGAAAATTGAACTTAATATTTTGTGAAAAGTAGGTCCATGTGTAGAGAAACCACTACACTATAAGTAAGATTATTAAAGAAAAGAAGAAACATGGAAAATATTATGAGGATAATGGAAAATTTATTATATAGAGTGAGGGAAATATTCTTTCAGTTATCATTGATTTTATCTGGTCAGATCTATAAAAAACTGGCTGGTTGATTTTGTACTGTTGTTCCATATTTTACCAAAGAGGAAAATGTTATATTCATACGAATAAGGTGACCTTGGATGATTGAAGATTGGAAATATAGATTCTACTGATTTCATTGGGGTTGGTGAAAATTTTTATCACTATGAATGTTGGTTGTGTTCCAATTTTTTGGGATGTGTGACATGTTCCAGTTATATACTATAATTTTTTATCTATATGTACTTTTGATAATTATGCGGTTAGGAGTTAATTTATAAATGAAATTTGGACATTATACTGAGGATTGATGGTATATAAATGATGAAGAATGGCTGAAAAAAGCATATAGGACCAATGTAAAGGTGTGGGTTGAAGTGAAGAATATAGTTGCGATGATTAATTTTTATGATTTATGGAAAAAATGATCATTTTTCTTGAGCTGTACACCATCGAAATGGATGATGAATGTTTGGAAGATGAAGCTAGTCAGGTCAGCATTTATGGTCTTATAGCTAATTCCATTTCTTCAGAGAGTTACCCTAGTAAAGAATGAATTGAAATCAAAGAATGAGGTGGTTCACTGAGAGTTATAGAATACTCATGGAATGTTGAGTAGATGGAGAAATTAGATTTTAAAGGTACTGCTGATTATGTGACCATCACTATTATGAGGGAATCTTCAATTTTTGGCTCCAGCCTTGTTCAATAGAGATTTTTAGAAATAGGTATGAAAAATACTTCAACATTTTTATTTCTTTTACATGGTTATGTTTCAGGTTTCTGTCAATGTTGTAAAATATCATCATCATATTTTCTGTAAAGACTGATAGTTGTTGTAATGCCAACCAATTTTCAATCAATATGAGTATATTATATAATTTATCTTTCTTTTATGGATTGAAGGCGGATATTTTTCAAGATCAACAAATATCTTTATTGGTGATAAAAAATGACATAATAGGATTTTGAATTTTTGAAACTCCCATATTTTTATCATATGATATATTTTATTCTTTGACATATAATTTTTATATCAGTTTTGAAGGGATTACATGGGATTATAAAAGAGAGAAAAACGTAATGAAAAAATATATTTATGTGTTTGATTATTTTCTGTGGTGTGTGAAGCAAGGAGTGGTGAGAATTCAGGTTATGGAATGACTTAGTGAAGGTGCCACAATGACACCACGTGTTCGATTTTCATTTCTCAAAGGTGACTTTTTTGCATGATAAATTTTTTATAAATAATATGAAGGCATATGAGGGTGTAGATTATCACATAGTTTTTCTACACTGTATTATCAATTCATGTTTTGGGAAATTACTTGGATTTTTTACTTTTTGATTATTAGTGGAATTTTCTAATAAAGATTAATGGATTTTTAATCCTCAACATTGGAGGGGTTTTCCACATTAAAATAAATAGATAAATTTATTTCCTAATATTTATTCATAATATTCAATTTTCATTTGATATATGTAAAATATTTTGTCACAAATGATTTATTATCCTAATACTAATTCATTTCCTCCTTGAAATTTACATACCACAAGAAGATGTACTCATAGTAGCACTAGGTAGTCTGCTAGTCGATCCATTAGGAACTTGATGAATACCTACTACAAAGTCCTAATTAAACCCCTTCTTAATGGTGAGATCCTCGGGAAACCCCTCAGGTTAAGTAGTCTGTTTGACATTCCTATCCTATCCTATAAGATATTAATGAAGACCTATCTCGAACATTCTCACCTTTTGTGGTTCATTCTTAGAAAGGAGATGATAAAAATGAAGAAAATTTGTGAAATAAGAAGAATTGAAAGATACTAACATCATCACTTCAAAAAACACCATGAACTCTTATATTCAGTCCAAATTACCTATTTTCTGAAAGAACTTCTCAAAGAATAAATCCATACAGTAATCCCATGTGAAACACTAATATATTCTATTTTGGTTAATGATACTCCTCCATATCCCCAAGGTTCATTGAAATATAAAGGCAACTAACATAACCATCCAGTCAGTATAAGTCTCTAACATATAGAAAATTCCATCAATAATGTCAATAAAACCACAATATCCTTGGAAACATTAGTTCCCCAGAATACAAGGGGTTCTAGAGTAGGAAATCATAGGAATTACCAACCATGGTCTTCTGTGTACCCTCTCGATGAATGGGAAAAATACAAAAAACTAATGGATTTATTGGATATTCCTCCCAAATCATGAGATAAGGTTTAATTGTATAATCATCTTAATATTACTATATATTTGGTGGTAGCATAGGTGATTTATCCCTTACAGGATCATTTTGGTCCACTTTTACAGGTGTTCCCTTCAGAAGTCTTTGAGGTATCATTTTTTAAAATTTCAAAATAATGTTTTGATCACTTATAATTGGTTGATTAAGAGATAATCTTAAGTATATTTATGTAACAAATAAGATATTTCTATTAGAATATCATTCATAGGAGATACGCACACATAAGGTATAACACTCTAAGTTCTACCCAAGGTCTTAACCTAGTCCTCTATACTTTCAAGTTAGTCATAATCAAATATATGCATAACAACATGTTAATGTTAAATTATGAAAATCCATAAAAGTATATCATATTATAAGGGACCATAGATATATTTATCCGAAGTTATAAAAACCCATGAAATTTAATTAAACAATATCCATAAAACACTCAACAAGTATATATATTGATTGTAATCCTCTGTTCTTATATATGATTAATGAATGAACCCAAATCCCTAACAACTATAACAAGAATCAAATCATCAGTAACTTAGAGGGATGTCGCATGTGAGCTAGAAAAACACATGAAAACTTGCCAACCTGATCTCCACATATCCTATATCCTTTCTACCATATCATCAAAAGAGATGAACGAAAATAAAACCTTTTCCATTGATACAATTCTGTACCACCCCTACCAGGATCTCCCAAATAACAACCAAATGGAGATGTTACAAGACCTCATATATTCCTCTCTATAAGTAGGGGTAAATCAACTAGTGTCCAAAGACTATATGTGTAGTGCAGAGACTATACCCTAAATAAAAAAAATCTGAAAAAACTATGTAAACATAGAAATAAAATAAAAAAGTATTGTATAAGGTAACTAATACTTAGAAACACCATGTCACCCTAACATAAAATTTTAGGTAAAATAGACACCAAATGTTGTAGCTTAAACCAAGTATCATGAAATATAAAAGTTAATAAAAGAATTAGTAATTGTCTGAAGTATGTCTTGACATTTCCTCCAAATCCAAGCCTATATCTCCTCAACTCCCTATCACAGGGCCCTTTCCCTTCACTATATCCTTGATCATGAAATCTATACATGAATCAAGATTCCTAGGAAGGGTGCGAGTATAACCTAGTAAGACACCACCAATGAATCTTTGACAAGTGTAGATATATATAGGGAAATATTCCAAGATAATAAATAAATACACATATAAGAAAACAATACCATATTATGCATTAATGCACTTGCCAAGATGCAAAGGACCCAACTGTACCCACTTCAGATCTAGGCTTGAATAATAACTGAACGGTCATATCAACTTTATAAGTAGAGGAGCTAGCCACAAGGATACATAGTAGTACTATAAACCCAAGGCCATAGTTCAATCGACATATGGCTATCATGCCCCATCTCCAGGACCATGACAATAGGTCCTTCCATAGAAGGTTATCATGCCCCAGCAGCACTACTTCCACTCAGGTATGGTCACTAAAATCCATAATACCCCCAAGTCAAGGAATAATATTTCATTATACAATATTGATTAACTCAGTCCTATAATCATGTCACATAAAGTGTATTAATATGATTCCCTTCTAGGGCCACCAATCCATGATGTGTCTCCCTATCCCTTTTGTTACCATGGATGGAGAAAAAAAATATAGAATATAAAAAATAAATTATATGGAAATAATTTCATTATACCACACACATATATCCATATGAATATAACAACTACTATGGATCTCATGGGTTATATGCACACACATAAGCATTCAATGTCACATAATGGTTCTAAGTGCTATGTCTATACAAAGTCTAATATATCATGTTGTTTAGGGAACCTATTCATATGCATGAATATGAAAAAATACATTAAAAAATAAGATCAATTCCCTGTATTTTAATGATTTATAACCATTAGCTCATTGATAACAATATTTTAGACCTGTAGAGAGACAATACCTAAGTTCCACCTATACACCAACCTGATCATGCCAAAATGCTATGAAAACATAGAAATTATCCCAATTAAATCCCAAACTGTGTTATAGAATGATATTTAAGAAGGTTCTATTTAAGGGTATTGGATCTAAACCAATATACCAGTCAGGATTGGCTAAAATATATAGATTTGGGAATGATCAAAGGAAGGCAGCCAACATAATAGATCAATCATTAATCAAATAATGATTTAATACTTAATAATTATATTTATTCATAATCCATAGATCTATAAATGATATTCTTTATCTCTGATTTTTATGAGGGGAGTAAGGGTAGATCTAGAAAAAAAAGAAGAATGGAGGTTCAAAAATCATACACCATAATTCCCAAATCACCAACACACATGGATCCACTAGAATTGATCTCATACAGTAAGGAAATTGATTAAGAGATCCTATAGAGTCTCTAGGATTGATAGGGATATAATTAAGAAATGTATTGCGAAAATTATGATTAGTTGTATTCATTAAAGTGGATTATTAGATCATTAAATCACATGTAGATGGTTTTGTCACACAGTTTTCCAATTTATGCACCAACTATCTAGGGATTTATGCCTTTTCTAGGATATCTTATGGTGTTGGTACATGTTTTAGTAAACCATACACCAATTATGATTTTCTCCTATATCCCAAGTTATAAGGTTTTTGGTGTATGTAACGGTGTGCTAACCGTGTGCACCCACTTTCCTCTTTCAAACAAGACGTACAGTTTCCTGGAATGAAATTTATAGTTTCCCTTGAACTTTGACATATCATGAACACCCTTTATGGCCCTTAAGACTATCCAAATCAGCCATAAAACCCTGAAAATCAACCCATTCAATTCATATTTCAAGAAAACATGAAAAATGGAAAAAATAAACTCATAACACAAATGAAAACCTATTCTATTTAAAAAATTTAGAAACAAAAGTTGATATTAAAGCTCTATAAATGAAATACTCACTTGGGTAGATAAAATATCTATGATAGTATCAGATTTTTGAAACCACATTTGTGTGTATATGTTTCATACAACATAGTTACCATATAACTCATCGAAAATGTTGTATAAAATATAGACTAATTATTCCTAAGAATCTATATAATACATAAAGAACAATAAGAATAATAATTTCCATGTAAACTACATCTAATGAAAGTGAAAACTAAATACCCAATATTCCTTTTATTTTTATTATAATAAAATTTTTCAAAATAAGGATGTCTACCAAAGTTAACATTTGAAATGGTTTTATCAATAATTGGATTTTTCAAACTATTTCTTTCCTTTGTGAACTAAACTATGTCATTTTTCAATGTTGAAATTTTATTTGGAATATCTTTTATATCCTCATTGATATTTTCACATATAGATAAAACTATATGTTTGAATCTATAATTTTCTTCCTTAACTTTAAATAACCTAGATTAAAATTTCCTTTAGTATTACTCATTATGGGAAATAAGAATCATCATATTTTTATTTTACTCTTTAATATTTTCATTATATTTTAAAATTTTAATATTCTTAAATTTTAGATATCAATATTTTTCATTCATTTTGATACTATATTTCATTAATTTATTTTTTTATTTATTGTAGTTTTGTAACTTTAGAAGTCAAAGAATCAGAATAATATCTAGAGTTGTACTAAGAATTTCTTTTTTTATCATAATAAAATGAAAAATTATCAGTATTTGTATGTGATGATGTAAAAGGAGAATCATGATACTGAAAATGACCAGACATTACACAAATATTAACATATTTTCAAACTATGCAATGAATGAATAAGGCACCTCACAGTGTGCATCCATTAAAGAAAGGATCTCTATCTCTTGCTAACTTCCTAACTGACTACTCAATTTTGAAGTATCTTAATAATCCTATACTCTAAAGAAGGCTTGCCTCTATGTTATCATTTTATCCATGTAATTATTTGAATACTTGAGTTTAGTATAGTTTGACATAATGATTTCTTTATTCATGAACACATATCAGATTAGATTTCAATTAATTAATTTCACATTTGAAATACAATTTTAATTGGACATATTATTTCAACTAGTTTCTATACTTTTTTGGATTGCATTACTTTTACATTTTTTTATTTGGACACTCCAAATTAACTTTTACATACTTCATACAACTAATAGAAACATGTTTCATAGAATTGTTATTCTCAAAATCGAATATTTGAATTTGTTTCTTGATTTTATAAGAAGTATTGCATCTAAAAATTCATTCCAAAATATTTACATAAATGGAGTAATAAATTATATTCATAACTTTTAAATTAACTACATATCTTAAGTAATTCAAACCATTCGAGTTAATAGAATCAGATTCAAGTAAATCATATGGCTTTATAAAAATATCCCAATATATAATATAAATATTTTTAAAGTAATCTTCTATGATAATATTACACTAAATATAATTATAGTCATTATTATATAGTGTGAGTATAGTATTAAAGCTATTATAATTATTTTTTTGGCTTGTCATCTTTAAAATAATTCCATAGGATGGTAGGTCTAGGATAATGCTAGTACAAAAAAACTAGATCACTAACCTGTCTAATGAAGACAAGATCTAATACAAATTTTAAATAGAATACTAAAACTATCGTAGATGATAACAAATATATCCTTTCAAGGACGATGACTTTGATTCCAATTATTGGTCTAAGATTGATGTAAATAGTGGAATAGAAGGGGTTTATTTAATAATACATTTAAAACTTTTAATAAATTCGTTTATTATCAAAGTATATTTAAAATATTTAATGAAAATGAAGTGGTATTTAGAGGAAAATGAAATCAAAAATAATAAATATAAACACATTATTTTTATAATGGGTTGGTTTAAACTAAACATACATAAACTCTTCAATCCCATCTTCTTCACAAGAACATCAGTACCCACTAAATATGAGGTTTTTTATAGTTTTAGACTCAACCAAGTCTATTATAGGACATACCATACCATTTCCATTTGTTGGTTCAAGCAAAACCCAAACATTTTCCAAGGAGAATCCCCAATCCATGTTTTTAATCAATTTCAAGAGAATCCTAGTCTATTTTAAGGACCAAATAATCTGATGAACACCTTTTACTTGGTGAATGAATAACCTGCATTTTCATATATTTTTATCCAGTATAAAATACAAATAAAAAAATTTCTTGGAGGTATAACAATGAATGTGATATAAATAATCACAGTCTCTTCCAAGAAAAAATAAAACAAAAGAACAAGTTGAAAGATGTTAAATAATCACGAGAGTGTAAAATTAGTTGATTTAACCGTTCAATAAAGATGATGTAAAATGATGAAGTTGTAGTCAACAAATAATATCTTATAACATTAGCACGAAATTTCATGAATGACTATGCTCTCTCAAACTTTGCAGTACATCAAATGGATTTCATCATAACATGTTTCTATTATTAATTTTTCTCATACTCAATTTATATATAGAATTATACAATGACTACTTTTATTTAATTATATCTCCATGATTTTCATTTGATGTTTATATTTTCGAAAAACCTCCAAACACCTTGAAGACAATGGTTTGAAACAATACACATGAAAATACAAATGAAACAGTAATTTATATTTTGTGTACATAATTAATGTTATTAATCAAGCATTAGACAACTTCAAAAACAATTATAATATATTTTTCACAAATTATAATTATTTTAAAATTCATTAAAACAACAAAAAAATTCAAATATAATTTTAGTAACTAGAACTAACAAAATATTGATAAAATATTGTATTACAAGAAATATAAATCACTAATAATATATTCAATAATAAATTTTCATTTTTAAAAATATTAAAGTAAATAAATTATATTTTAATGATTTTAAATATTTAAAAGAATGAAAATTAATCATTAAATAGATAAATAAATTATATTGAACACATATAATTATGGAAAAAGATTGAAAAAAATATGAATAAAACAAATTTTTTAAAAAAATAAATCAATAGAAAATTTAAAAATCATTAAAAAGATGAATAATAATTATGAATTATAATATATCAAGATCCTCAAAAGTATTGATTTTCAATAATGAAAATACTACATTTTGGTACCACTAAATATTCATGATTTTATAGTGGTCAATCTTTCCCACTAGGCAACTCTAGCTAGATTGTGTAGTAAATGACTTACAACTTCTTCAAATTATGGATGTTGACCCAAAATGTAGCATTGTAGATGAACTCATGCATATGACCTCATACATCATTCTAGAAGCAAATAAATTCATGATAATCATGCTGCTTATATGGATTGGGATTGTTTTCATGATGTTTTGATTCCAATAATTAAAAAATTGTCTACATGGTTGTCTTTGGATAAATATCACTATAAAAATAATTTTCATGCCCCTACTAGACGTACTCATTTTGAGGTGGTTTATGGAAATACACCACCTATTGTATTACATTATTTATGGGGGGAGGCTATTGATTCTGCCAGAGAGGATTCTCTAATTGACTGTGATTCGGTTCCATGCAAGCGTCATGATTATTTACTTCGGGAATAACAACTTATGACTATGATTCAATTACATTCCAACTTCATGATCATTTACTTTGGGAATAACAACTTATGGTCGGATATTAAAATCAACATCGTCTTCCTATTAACTATGATATTGGTGATCTGGATTGATTTAAATTATATCCTCAAAAGTATGGGATTATGATTCAAGTCTATTCCAAACTATCTACACAATATTATGGTCTTTTTTTATTGGTTAAATCGGACCGGTTGCTTTCTAGTTACAGCTCCCTACTAATAGTTGTATACATCTAGTTTTCACGTTTCTCAATTAAAACCTACTATTTCCCAACAGGTTCTTACTATGTGTTTTCCTAGTGAATTTATTGCTAAAAAGGATTTTTAAAAAAAAACTAATTTTTAATATTATCATTTTATATATTTATATATTAATAATTAATAGTTCATATATTCTATTTATAATTATTAAATTGTATTCATTTTTTAAATTTTAATTTAATATGAACTATTATTTACTTTTTGATATATATATATATATAATAATTTTTATTTTTTTTATTTTGTTATTATTTTTATAATTGTTTTCATTATTAATATATATTTATAAATTTTCATGATTAACATTTTACATTTTTAATATGGGTGTAATTTACATAATTAATATATGTATTCATTTTAATTTTAAAATATATTCAATTTTTATTCTTTTAAATTTATATAACTAATAAATCATATTCATTTTTTAATATTTTTTAAATCTATTTTCTTTAAATAATTTTCACACATTTTTAACATTCACTCATTTAATATTAATTATTCACTAATAAAATTATTTATTACTTTTTTTATAATTTATTAATTATAAATATTTGTTTGTTTAATATTTTTTTAATTTAGCCATTTTTATTATTTTTTATACACATTAATTCGTTAATAAATTTAATATTTCTAATATTGATATATATATATATATATAATATTTTCTTAAGTATGATTTATGTATAATAATAAATGGATTCAAAATTTATAATTCATATATTTAGTTAACAATGAGTTGTAAAATATTGAAAAATTAATATTAATAAAAAAATTGATTAATTAGTATCGAGTAATTGACATTTAATAACATATAATATAAATGTAATTTGTTTTTTTTTTCAATTTTAAAAAACCAATTTTTTGTAAAATATAAACACACTCATTCACACACACCTATACATAAATAATTCAATTTTATATAGAAACACACACACACATATAATATTTTGATAATTTATTTAATTGTAAAAATTAATTTAAAATTATTATTTATTATTATTTAATATTTAATATATTATGTTTTTATTTGGAAAATAATTTTTATAAATTTTTATATTTTTATTTAATTCATATTATTTATTAAATTTAAAATATGTTTTCTAATTTATTGATTTTTAATATTATTTATTCCTTAATAATATTAATATTTTTTAATAATGTTGTAATTTATCTATTTTAATGTATATATGTTTATTTGTTTTATATTTTATTTGTTTTTATTAATTATTTATACATACGAATTCCTTAATATTTAATTATTTTAATATTAAAGTAATTTATATAATTAATTTGTATTCATTTTCATTTTAAGATATATTCAAGTTTAATTTGTTTATAATCTATATAATTAATAACACATATTAATTTTTTTTAATATTTTGGTAATCTATTAATTTTATAAATTATTAATGTTCCCTCTTTTTTAACATTATTTTATTTAATATTATGTATTCATTTATAATATAAATTAATTTTTAATTTTTTTTATTTTTTATCTTTTATATTGATTTGTTTAATATTTTTGTATGTTATTCATCTTCAATATATATATATATATATATTAATTCACTAAAATTTAATGTTTTTAATATGGTTGTACTCTACACAATTAATATGTATTCAATTTCAATTTAATATATAATCATTTTAATTTTTTTAATAATTTATAAAATTTATAAAACCTACTCATATTTTTTATATTTTTATATTCATTGTTAATGATTAAATTTCATTCATTTTTAACAATAATGCATTTAAAGTTATTTATTCAATAATAAAGTTAATTTTTATTTTTTTAACATTTTTATAATTTATTCATTTGAAATTATAATTAATTTAATATATTGGTAAATAAATTTATATAGGTTTTATCATTGCTTCAAAAAATCACTCATAAAATATGATTTTATAATCAATTTACTGAAAGTAATGATAAAACTCTTTCTAGTATTTTAAAATCAACCCAAATTGAAATCCCACTCACTCATTCTATTCAAGTTTTTATGGCGCTCAACCTCTACTACCGATCTCGCTTGAATTTTTTAGAAGAATAGACCCTCCCATAACTAAAGGTATGTGCTTTCTTATACTCCTTTTTAACCTATCTTGAATTATTTCATGATTTTAAGTTCTTCTTATCATTTAATTGATATCTAAATACCTATATTTGAATCCTCTTTTTCTATAGTTTTTTGAAATGTGTGTTATGGAATATTTTTCTTAGATCCATGGGGTTCTCAATTTGGATCTATAGGGTTCCCTTTGCTTGTCAATAACATTTTTTCAATGTATTTGTATTATATTAAAAAAAATGTGTATGCAATGATTGTATATTATTTCACAAGGACCATGAATCACTCATAGAATTCCCTAAATGTGGTGTGGCTTGATACAAAAAAGATTAAACAATTCCTTATAAATTTGAATGGTACATTCCTATATTTCCAAGGTTTTGAAAAATATATAGATTCCAAGATAATGAAAATAAATTGACATGGAACTCATATACAATAATTAAGGATGGGAAAAAAAATCACCCAAAAGACACTCCTTAGTGGGAAAAAAATTTATTATGAGTATCCAAAATTTTGAAATGAGTAGAGACACTTTTTTCTTGCATTATCTACAGATAGAATTAATCAATTTCGTGTATAAATATGTACTAACAGTATATGGCTAGTTATGTTGGTAAAAAATGAATTTCCACCATGGATATGTATAAATAACAAATAAATTATTTTATCTATGTTTATATATAGAAAATAACAACCTGTAAATAAAATTAAAACTATTTGGCTTCATTGATTAAATATAAAAAATTAACATGAGATACAATTGTTACATTATATGATGCTCTTAGATGTGAAGAACTCACATAGAGATCCATGGTGTTCAGGATGAGAAATGAATTTCTAGCTGATTGAAAATTTTCAGGATATAACATTAAAGTAATATTTCGGTGTCCCATTTGTGAGAAATGTATACACTCAAGTAGGATGAAACATTCCTTGAAGATTGTTTTTTTAGAATTGTTTTTACCCTGATGATATAAATGATGAGTTTATATTACATCATTAAATAGTAATAAAAATCATTGTACAACACCATCTATACTAATTGGTGATCCGTAGTTCAATAATGTAAATGATATTGACACTATTTGTAGTAAAAAATAAGAAAAACCATACAATATTAGGTTGGAAAAAGTGATCAATTTTCATTGAATTGTCATACTAGTTCTATTTGTGCATGATAAATTGTCCTGGTCCCATGCATATAGATAAAATTTATGTGATATCATCTTTTCAATGTTACTAAATATACCATACAAAATGAAATATGGAATTAAGGATATATTGGACTTGATTAATTTATGGATAATGGAATATTTGGCACCATTGAAGGGTTAAATATGAACTTTTATTTCACCTGTATCTTACACTCTATCTAGAAAAGAAAATTTTCAATTTTTTTATCTTCTATAAAATTATAAAATTTTTGGAGGGGTATTAAGCAAATTTCAAGAAAGTCATGTTGATAGATAATTTAATGTTAAAGGGTATAAAATCATATGTTTTTCATGTTTAGATGAAGGATTTAATACATGTGGCTTTACATTGCATTCTTCTGAAAAATATATGACATACATTAAGCAGAAATGTTTTCTTTTCCAAAGCCACATGTTGTAATATTATAGACTTGGTGAAGGTTCTCATCATGAATATGGAATTTATAGTCATATTATGTTAATTAGAAATATTTTTACCACAACTATTCGTTGATATGATAGTCTACCAGATGGTTCACATTGTTAATGCAATTCAACTATGTGGTCTTATACATCATAGATGGTTGTGCCACATTGAACGATATATGATGATTTTGAAAGGGTACATCAAGAATTAATGTTTACTTGAAGTTTTCAATTCAAAATGGATTATTGTTGAAGAAGTTGTAAAATTATGTACTTATTACCTGTCAGATTTTGATAGCCTTGGCGTCCCAAAATCTCCTCAGGATGGAAGCCTTGTCGATGAAAGGATTTTTGGAAGATATTTTGAAACAATTACCATTATAGATATGGAGTAATAACACCATTAAATTTTAAATCCTAGATCATATTTTTCACCAGATGTTAAAGCTGAAAAATTAATTCTTATACATTGGAACCCATAAAGAACTGAAAATAACACCATTAAATTTTAAATCCTAGATCATATTTTTCACCAGATGTTAAAGCTGAAAAATTAATTCTTATACATTGGAACCCATAAAGAACTGAAATATCGATTTCAGATATCCATAATCAACATTTTATAGGATTATTTTTAGATCATATTTATAAGTATCTATATGAAAATATTATTTCAATTTTTTAATTACATTTATTACTATCTATAGGACAAATTTTAAAAGTATTATCATTCAATGGTTATGTAATTAATTTCCATATGTTCCATGCGATTAAATAATATGAAAACAATATGTTGAATAATAGAATAGTTATTCCCATGACATAAGTGATACATGTATTCGGTTCCATGAGTAAAAATCCAAATTATGTGAATATTTCATAATTTGGTATCATCTAAAAAATATATATGTTAGATTATAGAGAATTTCAAGTGCAGATTTTATATTGAAAATGGGTTGATAACAGGTTGTTAGTAAATGTCAATGACTTGGGCTTAGTAAAGATGAATTTAATTATAGAATGGTATAATGATGTTCCATTTAAAATGGAATCACAAAATGTGAAAGTATTTTATGTCCCGTATCCTACAAAAAGAAATTGGTCAATTGTTTTGTTGGAGACTAAAACAACTAAAAATCAAGATGAAAATTCAATTGTGGAAGACTTTTTATTTTGATATCAAAATCATCTCACAATTTTCCCAATATTAACATTGTATTTTATGTTATAGGGGACTAATTATAGGGGATTTTTATACTCGGTAGAGAATACAAAACCCTTCAACCTTTAAAGAAAAAAAGGGAGTTTATTGAATTTGTTAATTTGTTTTTAATTATACTATGATTTTACACATAAAATTATTAGAGATATACTATATTTAATAAATATAAATTAATATTTTTACTAGTCATGTAGATAATAAATTATACACACATCAATGTTACCAATCCCAAGGAAGATGACAATATTAACCCTAAAACTGAGGAATTGTTAGTAGATAAAAAATGAGGATTAAAATATTATGATAAGTTTTTCATCACCATGGTAACAAAATTTATTAAGTAAAGAAGCAATGGATAAAATTTTGGTGTTTAATGGAATCAACGCGACTATCCTGTTGAACCTAACAAGTCAATGTTCATTAGTAACATCAGGGTCACAAGTCTAATGAATATACAAATTGATATAGATAAATGAAACAAGTCCACATATTCATTAAGAATAATCATTTGGGATGATATTATGGTAATTCCATGATATAATTTCCCCATTTTACAAGAAAATTATATAATGAAATATTGATTTAATTTTCATTATACCTTATAGAGATAATTTATTTTAGATGATTTCCAAAAGAAATTTGTATTAATGGTTTCCTAAAAATCTCATAGATCATTTCAAACACTTTTGACAAAGTGGTAACTCAGAGATACTAGGGGAAAAGTAAACCCCCACCCACCAGCTATGTTCATACACATTATAGACCATGAAACTTGAAAATATTTAATTAGTTTCTATAATGAATAATCCCTTCAGGTGGATTATAATTGTTAATATGTTATTTAACATTATATATTTTATACACTATTTATGATGAAAAATATGTTTTATAAGATATTTTAAGGGAGAAACTAGAATTTAAATTTGATTCGGGGCTAAAATGATTTGAAAATCCATCTATGTGCCTTAGTTTACAATGGTCAAAAATATTCATTAAAATTGAACTTTTAGAAAGTCACCACACACCATGGAGTATTGAGGTGGTATCCTCCGCATAGAGTATGTCCATTTATGGATGTCACCGGCCACCATAGTGGTTTGAGGTGGTATCCTCCACGCAGTGTGTGTCTGTTCACCAAACTCTCCAAACATTGTGGAATTTATAATCTTCTATTAAAGACACTATCACTTACAAAACCAATATCCTCACCGTCAATGAGACTATAAATACCTAAAACCATCTTAATTTTTAGGGGAAATTATATTTTAAATTCCAGGAAAAGCCTTAAATTTAAAAAACTTAAACCTTTATGAGCCAAAGAGGATATGTATTTACCAATGTAGCTATCTTTTGAAAACCAACCACCCATTGGTTCCTGAGTATATCAGGCCATGGTAGAAATACCTTTCATGAAGCCCCTTGTCCTTCATGAAAGAAGATAGACCTTCATGGTTCTTGGGGTTTCATGAGATAATTATTCTTTATGAAAGAATCCCCAGAAGAAAAAATCCTTTACACTAAATCAAGGAATCTATGTTTCAAAAAGGGCCTTTCTTTGCGAGATCCTGAATTTGGTGACATCCTTGACCTTCAAAAAAATTTCCTTCATGAAACCCATCCACCAAGCCTATAAATGGTGCCTCATTTCATCATATATAATTTCATGAATGTTGAGATCATAGGTACCCCATGCCCATTCAAACCCAGTCCATACACACATCAATGTTAAGTGTGACTTCTATCATTAGCCCGCATGCCCAACCTCTTTGCATCATGAATAAACTAAACACTTTTTCCTTATTATTCTTATAACCATAAGCACCATAATTCATCTTTCTGCTAATCATAGTCACTTGAACATCAAGAACCATGATTTCTACTTCTCTATGGTATTGTTTACACCACTCACCAACTAGAGGAATCTGTACAGTGGAAACATAATCCCCAAATGAGGTATCATAAATGGATGATCCTCTTATAATGAGAATCTCACATTCATATGTCCCACACCATCATTCCCAACCATGGGATGATCCACCTACTTTGAGAAACTCACGTGTATAAGTCCTTACACCGTCCATCCCCATAAATGGAATGATCATATTGCTTTGGGAATCCCATAGGCATATCCCCACCCCATACCTCATTAATTATTCTTCCATGATGTGATCATCCTTATTGCATGATGTTAAATGGTATGGACTATTCCATTCACATGACCTAAAATATTGGCATCTAACTATGTGGGATTTGAACCACGTTTATTAATAGGTTATATAGGATGCCTCCTTAAGTTCCAACCATAACTAGGATACCTCTCTGAGTTTCAATAATAACTTCCAAACATACATGGGATTCCTATTTGAGGTTCAATCTTGGTCCCTATAATCCAATCAAATCATCATGTTATCTCATTGAAGAGCGACAACACAAAACTGTGATCATCTTCTTACTAGGAACACACTTAAAATCCTAAACACTAATGTCTGATCATCATCCCTCTAGGAACACACTTAAAATCTCAAACACTAATGTGTGATAATATCCCCCCTAGGTACACACATAAAATCTCAAACCCCAATGTGTGAACATCTTCTCCCTATGAAAACACATTAAATCTGAAACCCTAATGTGTGATTATCATCTCCGAGAGAACAACCTTATTTTCTCAAACTCCAATGTGTGATCATGTTCCTGCTGGGAACAAAATTATCTTCTCAAACCCCAATGTAGGAATATTTTCCCCTATGGGTACATAATTATCCTCAAAACATCCAAATACATCTCCACACAATACGTTAAACCTGTGACCAACCTATCCACACAAGTCATTAAACCTGTGACCAACCTATCACCACATGACGTTAAGCATCTGAAAAACCTATCCCAAAAACACAATAAAATTGTGACCTAACCTAGAATATGTACCCTATAAAATTAACATGAGAATCTTAAGGAAAAAATCCTTATAAGTATTATTCCCTTGGAGTCAACTACATCATGGATGGCATGAGATGCCTTAGATACAATACCTAAGATTCCTTAAATGAGAGATTCTAATGAATTTAAAAGGGGTTGAATTAACAGATTCACAACCTTACCCATTATCTAGAGATTTCCATACATTCCCAATCTTACTATCTACACTAACCAAAGGATGTTTCCCTATCGAGGTAGATGAAACATAATTAATTTGTGTCAACCTCGATATTTTACTAGGAATGGGTTTCATGAACATTAATCAAATATACCAGGGAGGCGTAGACTAGGAGAAATGGTTAATGTTGGAATCCATTGAAGGAGGAAATTAAATACTGTCATAATATTTTGATTAAGGAGACTACAAAACCAAATTATGATGATGGAAGTCACATGCCTTTGGAATGCGGGAATGAAGTGAAACAACAGCATGTCACCACCAGATGATGTGCACGCTGATGGAATGGTTTTAGAAAAAAATGGAGAACTCAACATGAATCTATTCTCCTTTAAATATAAGGATTCATAATGTTAAGGAACACTCATATTTTTATTTCATTGAATCTATATATTCATCACTAGGTCCTTACAAATAAGAATTATCCTCAACATGAAACTCTCATGTGACTTTGGGTAGATAAAGTTAGGCATCATTGGTCTATGGAATCATTAAAGTGGTTACATTAATTTAATTAGAGATAATGGATGATGATGGTGCATTGGGAATCACATTCATTAAATCTATACTGATAGATGATTACATATACCTTACAGGACTAAAGCTATAGGGGATACATGACCAAATTCTAATAGGCTTAGGGTAAGAGGAATGTTGGTGTTGAAATCCTATACAACCATGTCTCTTCTATGGAAACCACCACATCGTTAATTAATGGGTTCCCATGTCCCATTTCACTATCCATGATCATCCAAAGGAGGTTGATCTATGCCCTTGTTTATTGATATCAAATAGAGGGTGTTATTCCCACAAGGGATATAGAGTCAAAAGAACATGAAGTATTGGTACCTCACTGACATAGCCATCTCCAAGGGATGACCTATAGAGACCCGAGATTAACATACATGGATATCAAATCATTTTAGATTAATAATCATCACATTATAAAAGTACATGACTGAAGACCATAATAGTTTAGTGTCTTTGAAAACATGGAACAAAATCTTATTACTTGGTGAAAGATCTTTAATGTTTCACACAAAGATCATCCTATTTAGCACTCCTACTTAAAACCATTCATCATAACCTGGGATAAAGAAACATAAGAATGGTTGAGATCAGATGCCCAGTAAGGGTAAATATATGAGATACATAAGAATAAAAAAATAATAAGGGTGTAATAATAGGATAATAACATTTGAAAACAATACCCAATATATCAAACAATATAAACATGAATCATGGCATAAAGATTGGAAGTTCAAAAGACATGAATCATAAGGTAATAAATAGAATAATAAATTAAATAAGAACATAGGAATAAGTCATGAAATTTTTGTAATACACATATTCTTATAAAATTATCCCCTATAAATCAAGTCTCATTACTACAACTTATCAGGGAACTTTATGGGGGCTACACTTACTACGCGGGGCACACCACCATCCTTGTCACAAACCTTTATTTATAGTATAATGGGTTCACTACCAAACCATATTAGAAGTCAAGGATCACTCTTAATACCATCGTATTAGTCAAGGTTAAATCCCAAGACTATCTTAGTGGAAAAGGTTCACTCCCAAGACCATCCTAGAGAAACAATTCCTTTACTAAACTGAGTTCACTCCCTGTTCCAGCCATCCCTATCTAATAAAATATTAATAGTTATCTAATTAACTAGAGGGAGATATAGGTCCCAACTATCACATAATGAAATAATAAATACATGTTCTACAATAACAGAAGTTATCATACTATAACCCATGAAATGAAATGGGTATTAAAAACATGTAATCCAATTATAACATGTGTAAATGTGATAGGTTTCAAAATAATTTCATTAAATCATAACCCATTAAAATAAGAGGGATTGATAAGCATCTAACCCATGAAATAGAAAAAGGTTTCCCAAAAATATAACCCATGAACGGGAAATAGGTTTTATAAAAATATAACCTCTGAAAGAGAAACGACTTACATAAACATAATTCCATCAAAATATAAACCATTTAGAAAAAGAATATGAATTGAACACATCAATAATATCCCTAGTAATCCATTAGTAACATAGACATATTTTATCTTTGATGGAAAATATTCTTGAATTATCTTTTAAATCCATTTATTGAGGAAAATGTTCTTTCTTCTTTTAAAAATTATTTTTAAAACATAGAACCTTTCGAAAACTACTCTCTTTGAAAATAACCTGAAAAAATTATAATGGAAGATTTAAAATCATTTTTAAAACCCTTTTCCCGGAAAATTTATAAATGATACTTGAAAAAAATTTAAAATTATATTTAAAAATAAAAAAAATTGAAAAACGTTTTCATTGAAAATAGATTTGAGGACTTATAAGGTAAGCTTTAAAATATTTTGACATCCCTTTTCCTTAAAAAATTAAAAAGGAAGATTGAAAGTTTTTTGAAAATATTTTTCATTGAAAAAATATTAACGATTCTTGAAGATTATTTTGAAAACCTTTATCCTGAGAACTTATAAAATAGGCTTAATAATCACTTAAATCACATTTTAAACATAATGTTTTTTGAAAAAAAAATTCACTTTTAAAAGCAGTTTAAAAAAATGAATGTCCAAGATATTCTGAAAAAAATTTTCAGAAAAAATTAATCTTGTAAACTTGAAAAGTAAGCCTCATTTAAATTTTGAAAATGCCTCTTGTTAAATTTGTATATTCCAAACATTCATTTTTCCCTGTAAAAAGATTAGAAAAGTGCCTCGATCGAAATATGAAATGAAGACTCATTTTTTTTAAAAACTTTTGTTAAAAAGGTAAAACATGGGTATTAATCTATTTTAATGGCCTTATGAGAATGTAATAATATTTTTGAAAACATGTTTAGAAAATATGGTTTTGAATGAACACATATTTCTGACCTAAGAGAGGGATAAAGTTAAAGTTTCATAAAAACACTTTCTTAGTTATCGTAAGTACCAAAGAGTGTTAGAATTTTACTATTATATGAAGATACCATGAATTAGAAGAGGACAATAAAGTCTATGAGGGATCTTGGGAGATGGATTATAATATTTCATCAATGAAATCATAATCATAAACAATCCATATAAATTATGAGATTGTAGTAAAAAAATGTTAGCACTTTGGTAACTTTGAATCATAATCCCCTTGAATGATTAACATTACATGAATCTTGAAATGTCATGAAACTAGTAGATTCATGATATAAATGTCAAAGGGATGTATTTACACCTTGTATAATATTATAGGCACATAACATTCCATGTGTCTCAAATAAGGAAAATTAAGGTAAAATTACTTTTCTGATTTGGTAACATTTGATTGATAAAACCAAAAAAATAGAGATAATCAAATATATATGTAAATAATAATAAATTTAATTATAATTGTCATATAAAAAATTTATGTTATGTATATAAATGACACAAAATAAACGAGTGGTGAATAAAGCATATGTCTCACAAGAAATAAATGTAACATTAGAAACCTTTTAATAATTTAGAAACTTTTTAATCATGTGACCTATATAAGAATAATATAAATTCAAAATTTAGTATCATTAAATGAATTAAATCCATGGTAAAACATTTCTTTGGGAAGTATATACCCCACACAAAAGAATAATTGGTGAATATATCATATATCCCAGAGAAATAAAATTGAAACAAAAAGACCCATACCTTAAGTCGTGAATTTCATTTTACACGTTCAATCCTCCTGTATAATAAATATACGTTTATTATAAATCTACCAAATAACCATATTATTGTATATAATACTACATATTATTTTATTATGACCTTATCACTAGTGTATAAAGTGTTTTTAACGTAAGTTATTCTTCATTTTTAATGTTGGTTATAAGGAAACATTATTAAAGGAGACATTGGAAATAAATTTATAACATTGGTTAAAAAAGTTGACATTTAAAATTAATTATCTAATTGTTTTTTCAGGACAATTAATTAATAACGAATGTGAAAAACTGATTTTTCACATTAACCATCAGATTACCGATGTGAAAAACCAATTATTCAAGTTGGTTATAGAATAACCAACATAGAATCCATCACTATTAAGGTTTTTTCACACAAGTTATTTGATAAGAAACATGAAAAACCCATTAGGAATGTTTTTTATGCTGGTTGTCAAAAAACCGATGTGAAAAACCAAATTTTTTAAATAATTTTACCTTTACCTAACCTCTCAATTAAAGATAAGAAAATAAACATTAGAAAATAAAGAAGAAACATAGAAACAGAAAGAGACGAAAAACAACCAACAAAAACAGTTTACAATTATATCAATAAAAATTATAATATTGAGTACAAAAAAATATAATCAAACCAAAAAAGTATACTGATTTTCCCATCCAAACACATTTACAATTACAACATTAAAAGTTACAATATAGAGTACAAACATACAAAAATCCAACCAAACCTGTAAAATGATTTTCCCATTCAACTTGTAAGTGAATGAGATCTTGTTACTATAAGTCTGAGGGTCATCAAAAAGATAAAAATTGAAAGGAAATAATTTTACAAGTATTACAAATAAAATGAAAAAAATTATGGAAAAGCTTATAAAGAAATATAACATGGTGGTACTTCGTAATTTTCCTAGTTGAAATTATTTCATACATAAATCTTAACACATATTATCCATATTGTTTTCAATGTTCTTAAATATTACAATGTTGTTTAAATGAGTTTTTCAATTCAAAATAATATTATTCAGTAATATATCCAAAATACACTAATTATAATTGAAAATTCACCTTTTTCTTTTACATATTTGATCTTAGTGCTCTTTTTCTTTATGGTCACTCGAAAAAATTTCTATGAACTATTAGAAAATAATAATAATGAAATAAATTTAAAATTTATTATAATATAAAAAATTATTAATATTTTCAAATATGTATTTCCAATACATCCTTAAAATTTTTCTGCATGTCTCCATGGATAGAGGATAACCAGTAAAGTGTTCTCTCCCTTGTACATAAAACACCTAACATCCAACATCCACTAATATAAAACAAAGTTTAATGTTATTGGTTATTATATTAAAATATTTATAATACATTTTGAAATATGTGTTTCATATTCTTGAAGGTAAGGAAACATCCAACACTAAATAATTACATCATTTTGAATTCTTACAGCAATTTGAATTGTTCATTCTACTTTAGTCAATGTCCTCATTAGAGGTGAAATGAAATGTGGGTCCATAAATCCATATACATCAGTCTTTTCATGCTCATTAAACATTGTATAAATACACCTAATACAAAACAAACATATGTATAAATTTTTAATAAATTAAATGAATAGAAAGAATTATGGTAAGACTTAAATGGAAACAATTGCATTATGTTGATTCCCAACTGCTATCCAATTACAAGCTCCATGATATCATTTTTCAAAAGTGCCAAAACAATTTCATTCCCACAAACAAAAAATTACATTGGAATCTCATAAACACCTGATAACAAATTTGAATATCTTGACAATCTATCAAGACTACTAGAATCTATATCTGAAGACATAGTTATTTGTATTTGTTATTGTCTATATAGTATTTCTTTACCTTTAAAAAAATTTTGTAAAAAAATAAATAAATAAACTTTAAAATGTTAAAACAAATTCAATAAAAAGATGAAATAAAAGATAAAATATACACATACCACCATGGTAATATGTCACAGAAGACAAGGTGACCGAACTAAAAAGTGGCCAATAGTTTTTCCAACAATACTCACCTCATCTATATGTAATGGTAATCCTACTGATATATCTATAATATCTTGTATAATGACCCTATAATACTCTATCTCTAACTTTTGATGATGAATGTTATCTCCAATATAAAATATCATCCCATATGAAATAATATGATACTATGAATCATCAACATATAAATCAAAATAATGGGGAAGCTATGGAGGAGGGGGTGCATGAGTAGGATAAGGAGTGGGGTCTATAGCCAGAGGTGGAGGAGCAGTCTGAAAATATCTATGCATATCTACATATATCGACTGTAAAAAAATATGATCTTATACTCCATCTTCACATAAATATCCTTAAATTGATCCCCCAAAGATTCTATTTTTGTAAAACAACCTCCATTTCAAAATAAAAATAATGTAAAAATACTTTTTCTATAGATAAACCTGTAGGGTATCCTCATACATGATCCATGTGTTCAGGCATTCCCAATGTTGTATATAAAATACACTTCCCACCCTCAGCTAAAAAGTCCCCCTATAAGCTATGATCATCATGAGAATCTTGTATGAATTATTTGAAACATTATTTAATGAATAAAAATATATAAAGAATTTAATTAAGTTAAATAAATAAATAAAGTAAACATTTTGCCATCCTCTCAGCTAAAACCCTCAATTCTTTCGTAAGATATTGTCCTTTTTTTCTCATCTGAGCCCTCTTCCACATATCATGTTTAGCTAGGGGGTGGAGGGGAAACCTTTGTAGTGATTGAAGACTCATCTCTAGTTTTTTGAAAATTTTCTTCCATCATTAGTTCTTCCAATAATGTATACCCTCCATGAGATAAATTATAAAGGTATATGTTTCGAGATTGGATCTCTTAATGAGATCTCCTCAATTGTTATAAATTAAGAATAACTAAATCCATAATAAATAATTAATAAGATCATTAATATTAAAAAACCATATAAAAGGTAACATTCCACTTACCCTCCATGCATGGTCATCCTGTTAATAAGCATGTCTAGATTTTCTAGAATACCTGTATTCAGGTTGAGTTAGTGCAGGTGAGGGACCAGTGTATCTTGGTTAAACTCGTGTGCAGAGGTTTGGTGATTCCGATCTCTTTCATTTATGCTATCACAGATGTTATGGTTAGGAAGAACATGTGGGAATACCTTGTTACATTTGATTCGGAGGGTTTACCTTGGTTTGCTGGTGGGGATTTCAACACCATTGTCGACATATCGGAGTATAGATGAGGCTCCATGATTTACAATAACGGTATGCTGGATTTCAATAGCTGCATCTCAAGTAAGGGTCTCCATGATTTGGGTTTCTTGGGGGGAAAATACACTTGGTGTAACAATCGTCATGGGAACAACTGCATCTGGTGTAGGTTGGACAGATTTATGTCGAACTTTGAAGGCTTGGAATCCTTTCCCAGGTCCACGGTCACTCATCTGTCGCATGCCCTCTCAGACCATTCACCCCTTTTTATCAACCTTGAGAATGGTATGCAAGAGAGTAAAGGCTTCTTGTATTGTTCGGTCTGGCATGACATGGAGGGCTTCATGCACATGATGAAGGTTTCCTGGGATCAGGATGTGGAGGGAAGTTCTTGGGTCGCATTGTCTAGATGCCTAAAATGCCTTAAGATTGATATCGGTAGGTGGTTTGCATATAATCAAATAGTGAAGGATTCTGTGGAGTTGCTTCAAAAGGAGATTGACATCCTGGAAGTGATTCTTGAGCACGGGTGGAATGAATTATCCTTCATTCTGCTTTGTGATAAGAAATCCTTGCTGGCACAAAGGATTCCGGAAGTGGATAAGAACTTAAGACAGTGTTCGAGAGTCACGTGGCTTATGGAAGGATACAGAAATAGAGTATTTTTTCATTATTTCTTGAAGGAGCGCAAGAGCTCCAAAGTTAACATAAGACTCGAGGATGGATCGTTTTCTTTAAACTTGAATGTGGCGGGTAGGCTGGCTCTTGAACACTTAGAGCAGCTGCTGGGGGGAGATTTCCCGAAACCACCTAGAGGGGCAACTTGCAGCGTGACCAAGAGTTATTTTTGGGACGTATACCCCAGAGTATTGAACCAAGTGAGAAATATTCCCTAAAGTCTATTCCGTTAGGGGAGGAGATCTGGGAGACGGTTAGATCAATGTCGCTGGAGAGTGCACCTGGCCCAAATGGTTTCTTGGGATGCTTCTATGTAGTAGCATGGGATTTTGTGAGGCCTCAGGTCATTGAGGTGGTCCATGAAGTTTTCAAGGGGGGACACATCAACAGGGGTACGTGTGCCTATAGGGTGGTGTTGGTCCCAAAAATTAAAGATACATCCTCTGTTAGCCATTACAGACTTATTTGTTCGTGTAATGTTTCATATAAGATATTGGGTAGTCTGCTGGCTAGGAGACTGAATAATGTGATCCCAACAATTATTTCCCAAGAGCAGCATGGCTTTATTCGGGGTAGAGGCATAAAAGGGGCAGTTGGATTTACCAAAGAACTGACGGAAGATTTGAACAGGAAGGTGGTGAGTTCCAATTTGATTATCCATGATGACATGGATAAAGATTATGACAAACTAGAATCGAGTTTTTAATCCGGGTGATGAGACGAATGGAATTTCATGAATAGTTTTGTGGCCTATGCTTCTGAGGCTTCTCTTCTCTGTGGCTTTCTATATCATTGTTGGGGAAGAGTTTCAGATTTTTCAACAGTGTTTAGGGGGTGTGCCAAGGGGATACCCTCTCTCCTTCCCTATTTCCAATTGCTCAGGAGGCCCTTTCATGTAACCTTTTTAGATGCTTGAGGGACTGGAAGATATGGCCATACTGGTCCCAAGCCTCGGATGGTACCTTTTCTCATATTATGTTTTCTAACAATATTCTCATTTTGTAAAATGGCAGGAGTTCATCCTTAAATAATTTTATTTCATTGATGTTGATCTACAAAAGCCTCAGTGGGAAACAAGTGAATTCTAGTAAGAGTAGTGTGTTTATTTCCAACAAATTCTCAAGTTGGAGGTACCTGAGCATTCATGACATTCTAGGTATTCAAAGGAGTTAGTTACCGATGATCTATCTGGGGGCTCCTATTGCTACTGGCAGAGTTAAAAAGGTTTTTTTCAGACATTATACATAAAATGTTTGGGAGGGTACTTAATTGGAATAACATGTTCTTGTCCTTTGGAGGTAGAGTAACTTTAATCAATAGTGTGGTCTCCTCTATTCCAGTGCATATCTTGTCGGTCATTACCCTACCTAAATGAATCATTCCCGCTATGGAGAAGATGATGAACAAATTCTTTTGGGATGCCAATCTTTCAGGAAGAACCCATTGGGCTTCCTTGTCTCATCTAGATTTACCAGTGGAGGAAGGTGGGGTCGGTCTTAGGGACATCTCGGTTTCAATGCAATACTTGTAGGTTCGGCAAGCATGGGATTTTATGGAGGGCCATTAGATGTGGGAAAAAACTCTTAAAACTAAATATGGTCCGAACTGGGAGGAGTGGGAGGGTAGGAATATGTCCAGGCTAGGTAAGTCGGTCAGACACTATTTGGAAATACTCCAGGAGGCTTCGCGATGGGTGGTGAGTCGTGGGGATATTAACCTATGGTGAGATAACTAGATCGGAGAGAAGATCTTCTTTCCTCATTGTCTAGTCCTTGATTTCTCTATCAAAGAAGCCAGCCGTTATCCCAGATTTATGGAAGCTATACTTAGCCAAAACATGTTGGATGTTTGTAGAGAGATCATTTTCTCAGAGGAAGTTGACAAACTCTGTTTCACGGATGCTAGTTCGGGGTGCTTCAAAGGGAAGGACAATCGAGGTCTGATCCGTCATGGGGTGAGCTTGATGAGTGTGGATCTCATCTATGGTGAAAAGAACATCCCACAAAAATTTCCTTTCTAGTTTGGAGGTCATGAAAACAGGCTCTGGTGATGGACGACAACATACAGAAGAAGGGAATTAATCTGGCTTCATGATGTCTCTACTGCACCCTCCCGCGGACGGAGTCGGTGTTTCATTTATTTTTGAAGAGAGATTGGGCTGTGTTTATTTGGAACAGTTCATATTTAAGGGGCAGGTTCAATGCGACATGTTCATCTATACAGGAATTCCTTGTTAGCTGGTTCTTAGGCACTGAACAGAATGAGATGGAATCGAAAATCCATTGCGTTGTGCTTACTGCTATTTTTTGGATGCTATGGGAAGCAAGAAATATGGCTCATGTTGAATGCTAGTGGTCCTCCTCTCTAATGATGGTGAAGATGAAAGGGCTAGTTCATGAATTAGGATATTTTCTAAAAGGAGGGAAGCACTCTCAAACTCTCTGTAATTTTTTGAATAGACCATTGGCATTCTCCAGGCCGTAGGGTGGCTGGGTGAGGTGGAAACCTCCATCAATGGGATTCAAACTTAATGTTGATGGATCGTGCATGGATGGGTTGATGCACGAGGGTGGTTTGGTGTGATATGCGGATGGTTCAGTCATTACAGCCTTCAGAAGCTTCCATGTACTAGGAAACTCGTTAGAGGCGAAAGTGCATGCGTTACTCACTGGCATGGATCTTTGTACCAGCTTATCCTTGGTATGTTCAAAAGTAGAATTGGACTCTAAGATATTGATTCAGGCCTTACATGGGATTGCGATGATTTCATGGGCCTTGACGTACATGGTTCATAGATGTGCTGCTATGATACCCGATTATTTCTATACTCTCCATATCCCCAGAGAAGCTAATTTTGCGGTGGATGCTCTTTCTATGGAGAGTGGTCCTGAGGATCATCAAAGGGTATTCCTGAATGTGGGTTCTCTACCCCGGGTATGTACGAATTTTTTGCTAGGAGATGCGTTAGTACTTCATCACTTTAGACCACCCTGATCTCTTTTCTGTTGGACTTTTATTTAAATTAAAATAAAAATTCAATTGTCAGTCCTATTCCCAAAAATGAAATATGATGCAAGGGTTGATTCGAAATCCATCCACATCTTACCATCCAATGATAAACATTTCCTTTCGACTCATTCAGTTTCAGGTAAATAATATTTCATCTGATAAGAAGGGATACAACCTATAATAATATAACAATTTCAAGTTACATAAAATAATAACAAATGATTGTACCAAAACGGTCACCCTCAATTGCGATAGTTCCAATTTTTCAACACTTCACCAATCATCAATCAAAATATTGAATTTTATTTTATCTTGAACTAATGTAAAACTATTTAATTGTTTTAAATGAGGACCTATTAGAATATCATTATCATCAAAGTCTACTAGTATCCTCTTGTCCTGGAAATGGGCAACTGATGATTTTGGTAAACGTGTGCTTCCACGTTTACCAACCATCGAACTATTTTTTGGTACTGTGTGAGTAGATGTCTCTAATAAAGAAGTATGAGGATCATCAATAGGATCATATGAATGTTCCTCCCAAGAGGGATGAGTATGATCATCTTTAGAGTAATATGGTTGATCGGTTGATTGATCTTTCATTATCCTATAAATCAATTCTATCAATTAGTACAGAAATATACAAATTCAACTATTACAATACTAATATAAATAAAAACAAAAAATTATCAAACAATAAAGTAAACTAAATTAAACTTAACAAATTTTTATTCATATTTTTTATAGATCAATAAAATTCTACCAACAATAATGATATATGAAATTTCATGTAAATGAATGAAATCAAATACAAAAATGGTGTGCAAATATTAAAAATTCTCCAACCTTAAAAATAAATTTTTACACAATTTTTTTTTTCAGTATACCCTTATAAAATATTCTTGTTTCTATTTACCATATTAGATTTAAAATAATTTTATTTCAACAAATTCAACTATCAGATAATTTACAAAAGGTTAAACATGGTAAACTAAAAAAACTAAACTAATATAAACATACAATTTAACTTATTAGTTAATGTACGTGTTTTAATAAATAAAATAAAATAAAATAAAAATATCTAACATTTAATGAAATTTGAAAAATTATTGGAAAAATAATCACATGTTGAGACCTATAATATTAGGAATGTACTATAGTTATATTTTCCCAAATTTCATCATCATGATCATTTTCTAGTGCACAAACCATGTTTACAACATGCACATCAATATTATATGTTAATCATTCCATGGATGTGGGGATATCACATAAATAAAAATCTTCGCCAAGTTTATCATCACCAACATACTTTTTTACCTTCTAAAAAAATAGTACACTACCTATTAGATTGATCAGTAACATAGAAAATTTGTTTTCCATCTGCTTCCATTATAAAAGTATCAGCTGTGTATTCCAATCTATTTAGATTAATAAGTGTCATTCCAAGTACATCATGTATGACACTGTTTTTACTGATAAACAATTTGAAATTAAATACTGGAACTTAAAATTTAATTTAATCAACCACCCATATTTCTTCAATGACTCCATAATATGAACTTGATGCAAAAATTGGGTTTTTTTATTTAGCACTCGAAAATTTGCATTACTTCTCTGAACACCAATACAATACTATTTTGAACTACACTTATATTGTCCTGATCTCTCATATGAAATGTATATCCACTAATGTCATACCCAAACCATGTCATCAAATTTAAACTTGGACCACCCACTAACCATCTCAATTTTTCTAATTTAGTTACTCTACCAAGCACGATCACATTAAACCATAGAGAAAAAGTTTCTTTATGATCATTAAAAATCCACATATCTTTCTTATTTGCATAAAATTGTTTTAACACATCAATAGGAAATGTTATATATGGTTGAGAATCATCTAAGTTATTCATGATGTATAAATATACCTTCTTTATCTATCTGCCTATCAAAGATGTGACTTTTAAGCCATGGATTCCCTTTCCATTGTAATTAATTCATTCATTGTGAGATGGATGAAAACCAATGTACTCCACTGTAGAAAAATATATTGTAAAAAACTATGTATCCTCCTTGGAAATATAATTTTCAATAATGGAGGCTTCAGGATGATATGGATTCTTAACATACCCCTCAAATACCTACACATACCATTCAAAAAGATACATCTAATGTAGATATACAGGTCCACAAATCTTTATTTCTTGATCCAAATGAAGCATTAAATACACCATGATATCAAAAAAAGATAGATGAAATTACATTACCAATTGATAGAATATAGAATTTTTCTTTACCAAATTGTTCAAAGTATTTAGATCAATCCCCATATTAAAAGCTGAATTGAAAAAATAATACACCTTCATAATATTTATTTTCACATGGATAGGAAATATTTCATGCAATGAAAACTGTAGGAGTTATTGCATCATGAAATTAAAATCATGAAATTTTATACCTATCATCTTCAAATTGTTTAAAGT
This sequence comes from Viscum album, assembly GCA_963277665.1. NCBI lineage: Eukaryota > Viridiplantae > Streptophyta > Magnoliopsida > Santalales > Viscaceae > Viscum > Viscum album. The sequence goes on from OY728143.1 coordinate 1,914,331,760, forward strand.
CACAAAATTTTTTACGTTTCAAGAATAACCCTGAGGCACTTTGGTATCATGATGACACTGAAAAAAATACAATTTTATCCCTTATGGATAATTTATGAAATGCCGATGGGAGGAATGTTCACCTTCTATCATGAGCGGGAGCTAACTCCAAACATATTCCCATTGAGAGTATGTCCAATCTTACATTCAAACCTTCTTTATTGATTCCTTTAATATCTAACAATGTTCCAATAAAGATATCACAAATATTATTCTATACATGCATGAATTCAATTTTTTTGGGCTCAAGATATCTCTAATATGGTAGCTCAAAATATATTAACCGTTTCTTCCAAATATTTCTATCACTACTATATTTATGTGTCTTTTCAAATGTCACATCAAGGGTTTTTACCCTCTCAAAATACTGATCAGTGGATAATGGTTTTGGATCAACACCAAATTCTTATAAGCCATTGAATTATTTTTTAGTCTCTCATAAGAGTGATTTATATAAATAAACTTTTCATGACCAATCTCTATTATTTTACTCCCATGATGTATTTGATAATATGAAGTTTATTGTTCAAAAATTAAACCCATTTTATTCCCCTTAACACTGTATCCAACAAATTTCAATATGGTAGAAAGTTGTTAATAATAAACAAAATCATTTCATGCAGTTGAAAATATTCCATTTTATAACAATCATACACCCTAATACCATCCTCCAATATGAGTTTCAAATCATCAATTAATGGTGACAAGAAAACATCAGTAACATTTCTGGGTTATTTTGGTTCAGTGATCATTAAACTCAACATGAAATATTTGTGCTTAATAAAAAATCTAGGACATAAGTTGTAAATTACCAATAAAATAGTCCATGAAATATGTGTTCTACTATTGATTTAATATGTATTCATTCCATCCATGTGTAGTCCAAGTTTGAGATTTCTAAATTGATTTATGAATGTAGGAAACAACTGATCAAGTTTATCACACTGTGGACAACTAGATGCATAACTAAAATTCTCATTATATATCTGCTAATATACATGCCATCATAAACTTTTTTAATTATGTGAATTTTCAAATAAACATTTCAAACGAGGAATTATAGGAAGGTACCAAAATTCCATAGAATGGGTCACTGTAACTACTAAATCTGAATGTAATTTTTCTTTTAACTTATACCGTGTCATCCCACATTTAGGACACTTTTATAGAAATTCATATTCCTTCATATATAGAACACAATCATTTAGGAAGTTATGTATTTTTTATACCCTAATCTCATAGGGCATAGTAATTTATTTACATTGTAATGTGAATTGGGATGATCATTATAATTAAGAAGAATATATTTCAGCAATTGTGGAAAATTAGTAAAACTATTGTCACTCCATGAAAATTTTTCCTTCATGTTAATCGATATTTACACTAATGATAAAACCATAAATTCCATACATCTAAGATACAATGATTTTTAGCATCACCATATTGACACTCAATTGTTGGTTCTTTATCAATTGTCTCTGCTTCAATATCATGAATCATTTCTTCACTTTCATCAGAGTTATCATCTTGCAAAGCATTATCACCAATTGATCTAATTTTTTTTCCCAATTTTACCAGGAAAAATAAAACTACTGTAACATGGATTAAAACCATGATAAATTAAATAATCTTTGATCTCTCTTATTTTCAACTTCTTCATGTTTAATCATTTCGGGAATGGATAAAAAAATGTCATTATTTGGAATATTTCATTTAGAAAATTCCAAAAAATCACTAACACCTTACTCATATTCATCACTTATTCGATGTTCCAAAATTCAAATTCAACTCATTATTATCTATAAAAAATATTAGAAATAAATATCAATAACAAGTATCTTATCAAAAGAATATTGTGGTGATAAAAGTGTGTTAGAGGGGAAAATAGTATATTATTTCACTGATAATCATGTTTGTAAATTAATAGAATGTAAAATTTCCAAACCCCATTAAAGAAAATAGGGTGTCAAATACACTAATATATTTATAATACTTTAGAGGGATATAATAAATTCACTAATCAAATAATGATTAAAGTTACATTTTTCTAGAACATAATTGAAAAAATAATCATAATTGGAACATATAATATTTAAAAAGGATAAATAAATTTAATTAAAATGGATTTAAAAAAATTTGATCATAATATATACAAAAAAATAAGTTGGGTGGTGTCATTAGAGTATATATCATATGGAGAATAAGAATCATTAAATGGTGTTGATGTAGATGAAAATTACATTATAATAGTATTATATATTTACAATGAAAATTAAGAAGATATTACATTTAAAAATTTTAAACCTCTATTACATATATATAGTAATTTATAAAATATTGATATTAAAAATGACATTGAAAAATATAGAAAAAAGGGAAACATTACATGGAAAATAGAAAATTTTGATGAGAAAATTCATTCGTGTGGAAGGAATTAAAAAATAGATTCCTTTAAAACATTTCTAAAGTGAAAATTAATGAATATAACCTTATGTAATTATAAAAAAATGTAAATTATTAGCTTATCTTTTTTAAAAAAATATAACCTAATGTAATTCAAGCTTTCATAAATATTTACCTCCATAATTATCTTGTTTCCTATAACCAAATATCTCATATTTGATAATATTTCATACATAATACATGTTCCTATGACACCCTCACACTAAAAAAATATTGGATACCAAATAATATTAGGGATTTTTATTAGATTTAAATATCATTTAATTAATATATATCTTGAAAAAATCAGTGATTTATTAATTACTAGATTTTCATATTTTTATTTTTTAAATATATTCTACAATCATTAAAAGGTGAAAATCAATCAATATTACAATAAAAATTATGGAAAATAACTTCCTTGTTACATCTTTGTCCTCATGAATATATGAGTGAAATTGTAGTTCAAAAGATTATAAATTTTTAAAATTTAAAAAATTTGTTAAAAGTTGAATTTAATGATTCAAAACATGTCACAATATCATATATATACCTAATTTGAATTATATAGAATGTGAAAATATCCATACAGGACAAAATGATAGTTTATCAACAAAGATTCTAATTCATTCTTTAAGCATTGAAGAAAACTCAGACCAGGAGACAAAAATAATCATATATGGAAAGGAAAACAACCTTTGTTGGTAATAATAAATTAACCATAGAATAATGTTAAATAATTTGATCATGTAATTACTCAAGAAATCAATGTACCACAAGTACCTAATCAAGACCATGCTGAAATATAAATAATTCCAAATAGATATTATGACGACATACAATTGGGCGAACTAGTTGGTGAGGAAAAAATCTCTATTCAATCAAAAAGTGATGAGGCCGATGAAACTCAAGGGTATATGAATATGGTAATGTGAGAATGGGGTCCACAAAATAGAATAAACACGGGTTAAGGATTCCACACCATGAAATGATCGAAAAGAGAGAAATGATAATGTGTTAAGCTTACAAGAGAGATGGGGAGATCAATATTTGATGCACAATGATGAGGTTGATGAAACCATAGGTTTTATTAAGATCATAATAAAATATTAAAGTCATCTAAATTGAATAAATGATCGAGTTAGGGCTTCCATGTGAGAGAAATGAGAGCTGTCATCACAAGAATGGTAGACTGAAAAATGATTCCATTGAAAATTCATAAAATTTTAAATGGTTTATACTGTAGGTTATTTATTAACCAATGTTATAAATATGTATATATTGCTTTTTCAAAATGGTTATTTAATAACCGACATGAAGAAGTGGTTTTTATTGTTAGTTATTTAAAGCTGACATTAAAAACCAGTGAAAACTTGTTTTTATCATCGGTTATTTTATAATCGATGCGAGAAACATGAAAAAATTACTTTTTCTAATCGATTATATTAGAACCAATGTGGAAAATAAAATTAAAAAGATATTAATGTTGATTATAAATAACCATCATTTAAAAAGAGACATTAAAAATATATTTTTTACTAGTGTATAATACGTTTTTATTAATAATTCCATGTCAAGGTTATGTTTTGGGTAATAACCGATTTCTTTAAAAACTATAAAATATGCTATAAATATCATATATATTCCGTATATATGTATTTATAAGAATCTATAAATGATAGAAGTAGTGAATTAAATACACCGTTCATGGATATGGTAGGTTGTACGAACACATGAATGTTGTTTCCATTTTTTTGATGTTTTGAATGGATGAGAAGTAAATGATGTATCTATATAAATTTTCATTCTAGTCGAATTAATAGTTCTTAAATATCAAATATTTATAATAAACCCATACTTAATACATTCCATCTAATGTGTGAAGGAATCACATCACTTTGAGGAGGCGATAATCCACACTCCCACAAATGATGTTATCGTATTCCTTCAAAATGAAAAGCATGAAGGTATGTGTTATATAATAATCCAAGAATTATAAATTAATAATAATTATCATATATATCATATAAAAATAGTAATTAAATTATAATTATTAACCATAATAGGTGGTAATGTATGAACAAATGACATTGTTTTGCAAGGGGTAGTTTACCGTACACACGAATGATGATTGCATATCCCATTTTATTGATGTTTGTGTGAGTGTAGGTCTTACCCAGAACACAAAAAAATCTAATAATTTTGGTTATACTTAGGTTATTACATAATAATTTATTAACAAGAATCTAAGGGCTATAGAAATAAATAAAATAAATGTTCTTATTGATGGATGTTACTTCTTCTTTGGGAAACTCCTTTTGGTTTTCAACAAAGTGACTCCTTATCTATATTTCTGCCTAAAAAGGGAATTCTATGTTCATAGTATTTGTGTTTTTATATTACTTGGGTTATGTTTGGATGATCCAAATGGTTTTATAGGTGTGAATAAGTTGGGGGGGGGGGTGTAATGTCCTTTTATAGTAGAGTAGGAGTGACATACTTGTAAATATGATAAGGTAAACACTATTAGAAGGTCTTACCTCCCTTAATTTTCAATTTTTGAGAAAAGGTAGGATATGGTATAAATATGGGCATAAAATTACTTTTTTACATCTGTCTATGGAATTTATCCCATTAAGTTAATGTTTAACCACTAATTAAAATCATTCTTATCTTTATCTCTGTAATTAATTTTAATTACTTTTAATAATCTATTTGGTCAAAATCATTTTTGAACTTATTAGAAATTATATATTATATATATTAGAAATATTGAATCCATTATTAAAAATTCAAAACACAGATGTGGTAGAAATTAATTTAATATTAATATGACAAAGGTAATGGGAAAGTGGGTTTTTGACGTAAAAAGTTTAAAAGAATAAAATGTTTTTATATCCAATTTCAATGTGATATTTATTCGAATGAACTAAATTTGATTTATTGTTTTATATTTTAACTAACTAAACTTTAAAACTAATCTAAAATATAATCTAACTATATAAATAAATTAGATGAAAAATTAGTTTTCTATTAAAATTTAGTATTTTTACTATTTATCAGAAAATGGAATTTCATAAAAAAATACCTTGAATTCACCAAAAGTAAATTTTGATATTTCTTTTTCAATGAAAAAGTTTATATTTTAAAATAAATTTTTCAAAATTGTAAAAATTAAGTTTTAAAATAGGTTCTCTATGAAAAGGCTGTAAAATTACCTTTTAGAAATATAAATCCGTTTATTTGTAAAATTATATTTGCTCTTACCTTATACCTTTAAAATCTATTCTATGAGTATCAAAATTTTATATTGAATATATCATTTACATATTTCATTAAAAATATTTTTTAAAATATTTTTTTAAATTTATTGAGATTATTTTTTATATATAGAAAAATAGTTTTCTTAGAAAAAAATTTCTTTATTATCAGATAGTTCCTACTTTCATATTTAACTAATTAATAACCAAATGATTCATTTTATAAATGTGTGTAAATAATATTTTAAAAATGTATTTAATCTTATTTATAACATCCATTATAACATATAGGTGTTAACTATAATAATATTTGAATAACAATATTAATAATATATTTTAGTTTAGTAAAACATGGCGTTACATGTAATACATGTTATTGAAGGAACTCGATAGTGTGTATAACACTAGAAAAACATAGATTTGTGCGTACCATAAGATAATATAAGTGTTGTGTGTAGTTAAAGGTTAACTTGGTTCTATATACAATGCATTCCATCAATGAAATTGAATTTATTCAATAAATAATTAATTCATAAAAACACAGGGTGTTACATTCTACCCCCTTAAAATAAATTTCAGCCATGAAATTCTTCTAGTTCATTAATAGTTTAAACCATGAAATTTATTTTCATAGAAACCCACATAATTAAAATGAATAATGTAACTTAAAATAAAAATGGAAATATGGAAACATCATAGTTACCCAAATTAACTAAAAACTAGGTTTTCACATAGAAGAACATAGGTGGAAAATGGAAATATGGGCGTGGAAGAGAAATATAACTAACATGTTTTGATGGAGAGTGACAGGGAATAAGGTTATAAGGATGTTAAATACATCAAATTCATAACCTAAAGAGGCTTGAAAAAGGTCATTTATAACATAATAAATGATGATAATATGAAAAAAATCTAATTTCAATACCCTTTTTCCTAAAGTTAAAGAATTTTCCCGAGAAGAAATACTTACACAATTTTAGGAGAACCTCCCCCTTTTTTATGCCTTCATCAATTTCAAAATCATCTCTTATTCTAAGAAATTAAGGTTGATTTTTCATTCTAGAAGCATTAGAAGATCAATATATTCATAAATAGAATGATAGGCCATTCCACTTGTCTTTATCAAAAAACATAGTTTGCACAAGTTATCCAATATGCATAAATCCTCACACATTGAGATAATACCATAATATCTAAAATCTCATCTGAAGTTTAACATAAACCATTCCAAAAAGGGTGTACATTATAACCCTTCCAAAAGATGAAAGTCCAAATCATTAGAGAGAATGTCACTAAATTTGTCTAAATTGTCTTAACAATAATCCCCTATATATCATAAAGTATATCTTGGAAGTCATATACCATACATGTGAATACCTTCATCATGTATTCTCCTGAAACATGGTAATACCCTAAATAACCATAAATCATTATTAAAAACACACATGATTCTTCATTCTTTATATAAAATAGAGGTTATTGGATATATTCCAAAAATATAAAAAAATGTTATAAACTACTTCAATGATAGTTTAAAACACTTTGTCAACAAATCATTAATCAGTTCCAAGATAATCAGTACCATACAATTTTCTTTATCGAAACATCATTTTCTTACCATGAGTAAGATATTAAGGGTTACCATTTATATGATCATGTGTTTCCCATGAATATGAACTTTCTAGAAAATCACATTTCTAGTCCATCAAAACCATTCAACATATTCTTCTAATTACTTAGTGAAAAGACATAAACTAAAAAATCATTATATATTTAACAATTAATATAACATAATCCTTGAAACCAAATATATATAAAAATAGATTATTCCTCTTCATCCATAATACATTACAAAGTATTCCTAATCCTAATTCATAATAAATCATTCCTTTCAAATTTCACTTGTAATGTCATTATCAACAACAATATAAGCATTAATCACACCACCTTACAGATTGTCTTTGTGATATTTCCACTTAGGACATCAATTTTCGTAATTCCCATTAATTCTATATTTAAATAATTTACCTATCAATGATGTCTTAGGGAGTCCATTTCCCTCATTTATTTTTCTAACCGAACATTTTATTTTCCCATTTCATTTACATTCATTGTGTCATTATTTTCCAAAGTCAAAACATATTACTGTTCAACTAAGGCATTCACTAGGATTCTTCTTATAAAATTCTTGAAATGTTGTAAACTAAATCTTTTTTCTTATATGGTATACATTACCTAAATTATCAATGAACTCTTTCATTCTCTTCTTTAGTGAGTATGAGAGTTGATTTAGGTAAACATTGTCAATCATGTTCTATGAAAACTGATTAGGCATGACCAAAACTTCCCTCACTCCAGTGATCATCCCATTTGACTGCTCACCGATAATGTTTTTTTCACATTTAATGTTAACCTAGTTCATTCTAGTTATCACCATTGACTAATGATAGAAAGCACATTATTGACAATACTTATCAATGTAGAAAACCACATAATATTAAAAGATATCTTATATGATGTATAAATTATGACACATTCATCAATCGATGAAAAATTAGTCTTATCCATAGAGTCATCCCTAGACATATCCTTAGAAATATCCCTAAGGATCTCACTAAAGTTTTATCATTTGAGATTCTGAAGGATGACTAAACCTTTCCATTGATACCAAATATAGAGACCTTAGCTTAACATACATGGATATTACATTATTTTAAGAGAATATTCATCACCTTACAAAATTACATGCTCGAGGAACTTAATAGTAGAGTATCCTTGGAAACATGGAACACAATCTTTTAACTTTTTGAATGATCTAAAATGTTTCCCACAATGAGCTACCCATTTAGTAATCCTTATTAAAACAAGTCTTCATATCTTGGGGAAAGGAAACAAAAGAAATGGTGAGTTTAGATGCTCAGTAAGGGTAAATAAAAGAGATATGTATGTATAAAATAATAATAAGGGAATTAGAACATGAGAAAAACGTTTGAAAATCATACCCTTAATACCCGGAAACATAAACATAAATCAGGTAATAAAGATTAGCAGTTCATAAGACATGAATTATAAGGGAATCAAGTGTATAATCCATGAAATAATAACATGGTAATAAAACATGGAATTTTTGGAATACACATAACCATGTAAAATCATTACTTATAAGTAAATGCTCATTTCCAAAACATACCAGGGAACAATATATAGGACACACCTATTGTGTGGGACGCACCACCATCCCTAGTCAAAACCCTTTCCTTGTATAGGAATAAGTTTACTCTCCAAACCATCTTAATAGTCAAGGTTCAATCTCAAGACCATTTTAGTAGCCATGGTTCACTCCTAAGACCATCTTAGTAGTCAAGGATCACTCCCATGACCATCTTAGAGGAAAAGGTCCTTTACTGAACCATGTTCACTCATTGTTCTAGTAATGTTAATATCATGAGATATAAATCATTACCGAATGCATTGAAGGGATATATAGGTCCCACCCATCTCATAATGAAATCATACATATGTGTGATACATGATCATAAATTATTATATCATAACCCATGAAATGTAATGGGTATCATAAACGTGTCATCATATCATAAATTGTGGAAAAGAGACAGGTCTCATAATCATTTCATCAAATAATAACCCCTGAAAAGAAGTGGGTTTCATAATAATTTAACCAATGAAATTGAAAAGGGTTTCCTAAAAGGATAACGCATAAAAGAGAAATGGGTTTCATAACCATATAACCTATGAAGAAGAAATTGGTTTCATAAAAATCATGCCATCAAAACATAAACCATTAAATGAAATAAATGATTGGAACCCTTGGATCATATCCCTAGTAAGTAATGAGTAATTCAAAATTATTTCATCTTAGCTAGAATATAATTTTAAAAGATATTTTAAAAACATTTATTTAGAAAAATAACCTTTTATCTTTGAAAATTCCATTTAAAACATAATTTTTTTTTAAAAAACATTTTCCTTGAAAATAACCTTTAAAAATTATAAATAAATATTGAATATAATTTAGAAAACACTTTTCCCTGAAATAATACAAAGGAAGGTTTAAAATAAATTTAAATAATTTTTAAACATAAAACATTTTTAGAAAACATTTTTCTTTGAAAATTGCTTTGGAAACTTATAAAGGAAGCTAGATTTCTTTTTGAAAAACACCTTCCTTGAAAACATATAATGGAATCATTAAAAAATTTTGAAAACATTTTTCTTTTAAAACCAATAATTAAAGCATTAAAATCATTTTTAAAACCTTTTTCCTTGAAATCTTATAATGGAAGCCTGAAAATCATTTAAATAACTTTTTAAACATAAAATATTTTTGTAATCCAAATTCATTTGAAACCCTGTTAAAAAAAACAAATGTCTATAATATGAAGAACAAATATTTATAAAAAAAATCTTGTAAACTTCTAAATGAATCTTCATGTAAATGACCATCGTGACAGTAGGTAAATCCATATATGTCAAACATTATTTTTTGTCAAAAAACATTTAAAACATTTTCATGATTGGAAAATCATAAGAAGATTCCTTATTAAAATAAATTTTATAAAAAAGTTAAGAAAATTTTAATAATATATTTTAATTTTCATATGAGAATAGTAAAACATTTTTTAATACATTTTTGGAAAACATGGTTTTGAATGAACACACATTTCCAACCGAAGAGATAGATAAAGTAGGATTTTCTTAAAAATACATTCTTAATTATCATAAGTAACAAAGAGTGGAATAATGGTACCTTTACATGAAGATATATTAATAAAAAAAGGATAAGAAAAATCTTGTGATTTATTGATATGAATTATTATATTTCATTAATGGAATCATAATAAAAAACAATCCCGATAAATGATGAGATTGTATCAATAAATTGTTACCACTTTGGGAACATTAAATCATAATCCCCATGAAATAATAACATTAAAAGAAGATTAAATCAACACTAAAATAACTAGATTCATGATAAAACATGTCTAAGGGTAGTATATACACCTTGTAGAAGAATAAAGGTGAATTCCATGGCATGTGACCCAAAGAAGGAAAATGGAGACAAAATTATTTTACCGATTTGGTATCATTTGAACCATTAAATCATATGAAATAGATATCATATAATGGATATGTAAATAACCATAATTTTAAGGATAAATATCATATAATACATTCATGTTAAGAATATACACCACAAAAATGTGAAATGAGTGGTGAATAAGGCATAATTATCAATGAAATAAAATTGACACTAGAAAACCCCTTACAACTTGAAAAACTTATGAACAGTGAGCCCTGTGAAAGTAAAACATCAATTGAAACTTTTAATATCATGATAAAAAATTTAATTAATTATAAAATAAGTCATAGGTATATATATACATTACATAAATTAATATGTGGTTAATGTAACATATATCACACATAAATATAAGTGAGACAAGAAAACCCTTGCACTAAGTCTTGAATTTATTCATACAAGTTAAAAAATCATTTATAATAAATATAAGTATATTATAAATCTACCAAAAACCATATTATTATTTATCATAACATATATTATTTTATTATGACCTTATAGTACTTGTTTATTAACAATTCCATATTGAAGTTATGTTTCGGGTAATAACCACTTTGTTTTTCTAAAATGGTTTGACTTTTTATTCTTGGTTCGCTTAATTGGATCATGATTTAATTATTTATAGAATCTAAACCAAGATATAATTATCATATATATATTCAGTTTGTATTTATTTTTAATAATCTATAAAAGATAGAAATATGAAATGAAATACACTATTCATGGAGACGGTGCACAGTACATACGAATGAACATTGTTTCCATTTTCTTATCTTATTAAAAGAAAGTGAAGTAAATGATGTATATATATTATCATTCATGTAGAATTATTATCTCATAAATATAAAATATGTTTAATAAAACCACCCTTAAAACATTCCATGTAAGCATGAATGAATCACAACACTTTAAAGAGGTGGTAATCGTCACATCCACAAATTATGTTATCATATTCTGACAAAATCAAAAGCATGAATATATGTGTTATATAATAAATCCATAAGCATAAGGATATCATAACTATCATATATATCATATAAATATATTATGTCCATTATTACTCCCAACCTTAAGAGTTGGTAATGGAAGAATGAATGACATCAGTTCACAAGGCAGTAGTCCATTGTACACATGAACAATGACTATGTATCCCATTTGATGGAAGTGTGTTTGATTGTAGGTGTCATGATCTGACCCAAGCCAGGGCTCAATCCACATCTACCCCAAGCTTGCCTCAATAGGCCAGGGGGTGGCAACCAGTGCCGAAGGCCCAACTAACTTCCATTTTCCTACCAACACACACACACACACAACCAAATCAATTCAAAAGTATAAATGGAATGTATTAAAAGATGATTTTTTTTATAAATGAACCTAAAATGCATATAACTCTAAATAGTACAATGTCAGATAGTGTAAACTGAAAAGAAAAGGGTAAAAATATACCCCCAACCAGAATAGTGTCCCAACCAAACAAAAACTAGAAAAGTAAAACTACTGAGATAGCCTTGCTACTAGATCCCAAACTATGACCACTGTACACAGTCCAAGCGCCCCATATCTATAAGATCCTCTAAAGTCATGATAAACCTATCTTTTATCTATAGAAGACACGACACATGCAGGAAAATCCCATATAGAGGTGAATATAAACATACCCAGTAGAACACCCTGAAATGGTGAAGGGGGATCAGTAAGAGATACAACTGAAGAGAAAAATAGTAGATAGCACAAGGTATAGAGAAAGTGTACAACTTGATCCAATGAGATAGTAAAAGTAAACTCATCCAAACACAATGTGCTCAACCTAGTGAGAAGATGAACTTCTCATCGATTCATTTCTTCCTATAGCAGTAGAGAAGACTCATCCATCCACGAGAAGATAGACACAGAAAGCACGTGGCATAACCCTTGATTCTTTTCCTCTCTTTGAAAGAGATTAAAAAAACCCAATGAGTGAGTACTGAAGAAGGATATATATATATATATATATTCTTAGTAAAAGAATCCTAAATGAGAGAGTAAGGGTATCTCCATCTCATATCTTTGTCCAGGAAGAAGCATAACCAACATATCGAAGGTCCATTTACAATTCCCAAGACCTTATATGACTGCCCTAAAAACACAAGTCTAAGAGACTCAACCACCACATCTTGATACTATCCTCTTTGAGAGGAACTATCTCACCTGCACACATTTAGGTCGTGTCCCAAGGATGCATCTCGATGGGGAAAGTGTCCCTCATTCTCGTGAGACTAAAGGTTTGTCAAACCATGTCTCGTTACTATACTTTATAGTTGAGTGGGTAAAATTTCCAAGTATAGGACCCACAAACTATACTAATAGGGCGATTCAAGTCTATGTCTATACAACAAGTATAGATGACCCACTCCTTGGTATGACAGGTGAGTACCGTCTCCATAGATAGAGGACCCACACCTTGGTGTGAAGGGGCAGTGTCGTCTCTATCCATAAAATGAGTATGGAGGACCCATGACCTGATGCGATAGGGTAGTACATTATCCATGGATAGAGGACCCATACCCTAGTTTGATAAGTAAGTACCATCTCTATCTGAAAAATGAGTATGGAGGACCAATGACCTGATGTGATAGGAAGTACCATCTCTATGGATAGAGGACTTGTATATTGATACTATAGTGGATTACCATCTCCACTTCAAAAAGAAATGTGGAGGACCTGCATGCTAATATGATAGTGGAGTACTGCCTCCATGGATAGAGGACCCACATGCTGATACTATAGAAGAGTGTCTTCTCTACCTCGATAAGAAATGTGGAGGACCCTCACATTGATACGATAGCAGAGTACTATCTCCATTGATAGAGGACCTATATACTGATGCGATAGTGGAGTACCGTCTCTACCTTGATAAGAAATGTGGAGGAACTGTATGCTGATATGATAGAAGAGAACCATCTCCATAGATAGAGGACCCACACACTGCTATGATATTGGAGTACCATCTCTATCTAAATTCTATGAAAATCCTTCCTGATCACTTCCATCATCATGCGCCTCCTAGACAATAATCACACCCAAAACATCTAACATCATATCTCAAAATCCACTTTAGGTGAAAAAACACTTATGCTAGGTTTCTCGCGGGCCAAAATTTGAGTTTAAAAAAAGTATATAAGGAACATTGAAGTTTCTTTAAAAGTAGGAAAAGGCATGTTAGGGACCCACATGGTGTGTGGTCCTATTCTATTTCCTGGTTTTGTCCTCACTAGAATACGACTTGTTGGCCATAGAGCACTACACAATGTGTAAGCATACTACATGATGTTTCTTGGCCAAATTCCGGATGAACGCACAAGCATCTTTCCAGATCTAAGGGAAAAGAAATAATTTCATTAATATTAATCTTCAAACAAACCAATATTTCCAAACGGATGACACCATTGTGATCTTCACAGAAAAATGATCGGGATGGACTATTCAATTGCCTTAATCAGACACCCGATGAAAAGGTTTCATTTCACCGCATCACACACGAACGGTACTTCATGGGCCTAATCCATGAGCTTGAATTAAATACATAAAATTGGTCATGAAATATACACCTTAATTTCAAGTTCATAGCATCATAGACAATTTTTCATTCAGATATTGTATGAGGGAGATATATTGTATACAAGATCCCACAATAATAATAAATTTATTTAAATTGGGTGTTTTGATGACTTGGGGAATGAGTATAAAAAAGTTATCCAACATCAGTCTTAAAATGATCGTGTCAATTCAAGGATCATGTTGTCGCTGGCAGCACATCAATCTGACAACGTATGAAGACTTTTCAACTAAATTTTAGTTTCATAACCACAATAAATAATAACACTATTATATTATTATTTATTATTACTATTATTAATTTCACATGTGAAGCTCACTAAGGGTGTTCATGCCTCCTCTCAATTCACATAACTTTTTATTCAATTCTTTTAAACAATAATTATATCATTTATTATGTTAAGACAATATTCAATATTATTCATATCATTAATATTATGAACAATATTAATAATATAACTCCTATTAAATTAAACATATTTAATTTAAATTGAATTTTCTTTATTAAATTAAAATTATTTAATTTAATCAACCACACATTCTTTGTTCCACTATTTATATTATAATTTATATTAATAATAATAACAAATCCTCATTTGATTTTTATCAACTCATCGCCATTATTTTTATTATTATTAATAATTTATTAATGCACGTCGTGTTGAACACATCCAACCACCTCATCGATGATTTTAGTCCAGACATCATCACATCCATTCCAAACAACCTCTACTATGAGATCCCATGGATATCCTCTGCTTGAAACCAAACCCGTCTACTATGCATGTCATCGTTGTGCCCCAACTGGGAAAATGATGTTTACTCTCCGGATCCTGAACCACCTCCAATCACAAACACACTCTCAGTGCCAATCTGATCCATTCACCAGATATCATCCTACTTTTTAATCAATCCTTACTGAAACTATTGATTCTCATGTTGTTCATGCCCCCACAATGAATCTGTGGGTTCAACCGCATTTGAACATGCCCCAAAAATTCGAATCATGACCCCATGGTCCAATGATGAAGAACTTGAAAAATGGTGAGGGAAAATAACTAATAACAAAGGTGATAAGAATCATTGACCAAACATTCTTGGCCAACGATTTCATAACAGGGACTATTAGGGTGAAAAACATTGCATAACAAGAAATAAATTGAAAGAATAATTTATTTTGATACATGGGCTCCTGAAATGGCTCAAATTAACACAGATCAATGTGAGAAAGTTGATAATGCTCAATATTTTAACCAATAGGGGAGGAAACCACAACTAAAAAGTCCTACCTCTATTTTGGATTGATCGTTGGTGAATAACATTCTTTCATTATGATTGGAAGAAGATGATGCATTAATCGTGCTACAATTTTCCTTGATCTAGAGGGTTATTTTCTATTGTCGAAGGGTTCTCCAATGAAGGAGGGGAGGAGAGGTTTTACCACTGTGGGAGAATTATGATCCAATCCTACAAATTCTATATAACAAATTCTTTATGAACATATTTTATTGTCGAGGATTAATTATTTAATTATTTAAATTAATTAATTAATCCACCTAAACGCACCACTAATGAGAGAGGGGTCTGAACATTCTGCAGCAAATCATTTTATGTTGCTCTTAGGGTAAAAACAACATTTACGACTCAACTGTTGTCTCATATTTTTGATCTGATCAACTAATTAAGATTTATCTCACTATCTTTAATTAACTATCTAGAAAATATAAAATATATTTTAATATTTTTATAAAATTAATTCCAGGCACATCGGGCCTCAAAATTTGACACTGTCTCAGCGCATAGCCTTGGAAATATATATATAAGTTTTTCAAAATATTATAAGGAAGAAACTGAGAATATATATCATTACCTCCTTCATTCTTTTTATCCATAAAAAGAAAAACTAGGAAAACAATTTGGGATACATAGACCGTATCTGGCTCTCTAACTCTCAAGAACTCTCTTGCATATTTATTTCTACCACAACATGTGAACCAAACAGATAGTCCATCCATGTAATGTCTACACCTGGAACATGATGACGTGGTTAACTCCTTAAAAATAAGCATATGGTGCATCAATTGTGGATATCTGATCACGTAAGACCTCAAAGTTGATGTATCACAGCTGGGACTCTCTCATATTCTCAAGGAGAGAAGGAGGCCACACCATCGAATGAAGAAAATTTGTACCCTCTTTCTTCACTAGGGTCAACTGCAGGGAAGCTAACTACTCCAAAGATTCCTGCACCACGCAATATTGGGACTTACTACTTAGGGAATCTGCTAGAACATTTCCATTCCATGGAGTATAGACTATTTCAAATTCAAATACCTACAGGAACTCCCACAGGTGTCGCTATCTTAGGTTCAAGTCTCTCTATGAACTCCTTGCTAAAAATTCCTTGCTTGTATGTAGCCATCCTAGATCATGTTGATGGAGTAGAATGTAAGGTCAATGAATCTCGCCACATACTCAGCCACCATAATCCCTCCCTTTTGAAGATCTAGAAGCTCTTGGATTAAGATTGAGTGTAATAAAGAGTGGTAGTACACTTAATGGAACAATCACTGGAAGTCCCCCCATGTGAGTGTCAACTCATTATGCATCTGCATAAAAAGGCTCCACTAATGCCTAGATAATCTGTGGAAAAGTCCATCCATCATGGCCACCACCTAATCCATCAGGATCTGAATAATTCTAATAATATGGACCACAGACTCTAACCAATCCTCTACTGCCTGAAAATCTTGCTCACCACAGAACCTCAACGGTCCCTGATGCTAGAACTCATGGAGTACACTATGCTTTTGCACGTCCTCAACCTGCTCGGTAGGAGCAATCTACTACTCAACTGGGGGAGGTTCTACTACCTTCCCACCTAGAGGTAGGAGATCGTGGGATATACCCTGAACTTATTCTCCATCACTCATAGGGTCGTCATCATGAACTAGAGCTAATATCCTAGATGGATGTCATCATGGAAGTATCCTGAATGATTTCAATGTGTTAGGTGGTTCGATGAGAATATATATATATATATATATATATATATATATATATTACAACAAAAATGGGGTGTTGACTCAAGAAATCCAGTCTAAGACTCAATCCTATATGATGCATGTAAAATTAGACCCTCCCAAAAATTACACCACATACTGAGTCGACATGAAGGTAGTCAAGGTCACAGGGAATGGATATGTCGGCCACCCGTACCACCACTAGACTCCCTAGCCTGAGAGCCCCTATCAAGACACTTTGACACTTTTTCCCTAAACCCAGCCAATTCTCTTAAGGGGAAATGTCCAAACAGTTTCCTATGGGATGAAATTACTCTAATACCAATCTGTCACAACCAGAGCCAAGCTCGGGCTTGAGCCACAACTATTCCAAACCTGCATCCATAGGCCGGGGTGTGGAGACAAGAACTAAAGGAACAATTAACTTGAGGAGGCCTTTTCCAAAGTACCTATACACATGTACACAACCAACCCAATGAAAAAGTGTAGAGGGAAATGAATAAAATATGAAACACTTCTATAGATGAACCAAACATGCCTAAAACTCTAAACAGTACAACATATTGTAGTGTAAAATGAAAAGAAAATGTAAAAAATAAATTCCAAATAAGAAAAGTGTCCCAACCTAACAAAAATTGGAAAAGTAAATTTACTGAGAGAACCCCACTCTTGGATCCCAAGCTATAACCAGTATATGTAGTCCTAGAACCCCCTATCACTGAGCTCCTATGAAGTCATGATCAACCTGTCCATCATCTGCATAATACATGACACATGTGGGAAATGACCATACAAGTGTGATTATAAACATACCTAGAATAACGCCCCAAAAGGGTGAAGGGGGAGAAATAAGAGATAAAACTAAAGAGGAAAATAATTGATAGAATAAGGTATAGTGAAAGAGTATAGCCCAACCCAACAAGAGAGTGAAAGTAATATCATCCAAACATAAGGGGATCAACATAGTGAAAATATGAACTTATCATCGAGTGTTTTCTACCTATACCAAGAGAGTAGACTCATCCAACCATGAGAAGCTAGACATTGAAAGCACATGGAATACACTACACATATTCACCTGTCATGGAAAAAGAGTAACAAAAACCCAAAGAGTGGGTTCTGAAGAAGGATATATATATATATATATATATATATATATATATGCTCAGACAAAGAATCCCAAACAAAAGTGTAAGGGGATTTCCTTCTCCCAGATCAGTTCAAGAAGAAGAGTAACCAATAGTTCCAAGTTCTATCTATGATCTCCCAGCTTAGTCCAAGAAGAAGAGTATCCAACAGTCCCAAGGTCCATCTATTATTTCCATCACCTCATACGTCTTCCCTAAACACAAAATTATAAGGTAATCAATCACCACACCTTGATACTATCTGATCTGGGTAGCACTTACTCGCCCACATAGTTTTAATTTGCATCACAAGGATGAATCTCAGTGGGGAAATCAGCCCTCTTTATCATGAGTCTAACGGTATGGTAAACCATGTCTCATCACTATGTCATGCTGTCGAGGGGGGGGGGGGTACAATTTACAAATAAAGGACCCATGCCCTATATAGATAGGGGGATTCCACTCTGTTTATGTATTACCAGAATGGAGGACCCACACCCTGGTATGATAGGGGAGTACCGTCTCCATATATAAAGGACCTGAACCCTGGTGTGAGAGGGCGGTACCGTCTATATATATAGAAT
This sequence comes from Viscum album, assembly GCA_963277665.1. Taxonomy (NCBI): domain Eukaryota; kingdom Viridiplantae; phylum Streptophyta; class Magnoliopsida; order Santalales; family Viscaceae; genus Viscum; species Viscum album. The sequence goes on from OY728143.1 coordinate 1,914,350,930, forward strand.
AAGTATAGAGGACCTGCACCCTGATGTTATAGCAAAGTACCATCTCTAGGGATAGAGGACCCATGTCCTTGTGTGATTGGGGAGTACTGTCTCTATCCACACAACAAGTATGGAGGTCCCATTCTCTAATGCGATAGGGAAGTATCATCTCCATGGATAGAGGACCTGCTCCCTGATATGACAATATAGTACCATCTCTACCTCGATAAGAAATGTGGATTACCTACATGCTGATACGATAATGAGGTACCATATCCATGGATAGAGGACCCACATTCTGATATGACATCATAGTACAATGTCTACCTTGATAAGAATTGTATAAGAACCACATGCTGATACAACAATAGAGTACTGTGTCCATGGTTAGAGGTCCCGCCTGCTGATGTGATATTAGAGTACCATCTCTACCTCTATAAGAAATGTTGAGAACCCACACATTGATGTAGCAAGAAATAATCATATTCATTGATAGAGGACCCACATGCTGATATGGAAGCAGAGCACCAAATCTATCTGAATTCTATGACAATCCTGCATGATCCCTGTCATTCTTAAGCAACACCTAAAAAATCCACACACTCGGAATATCACACATCATATCTCAAAATCTACTACAAAGGACACCATCATGTTCTACATGAAAAAACAATTAAGATAGGCTGCTCACATAAAAAATCTGAGTTTAACCAAAAGAGATATGGAACTTTCATGTTTTCTCAAAAAGAGGTAGACGACATGTCGAGGACTCACACGACGTGTGGTCTTACGCTTTTGTCCAGCTGTTTCCTCAATAAAACATGGGATGCTATCCATGTAGCACTACATGAAATTAATGTGTACTACACAACCTATCTTGACCATGATACTGATAAACACATGAGGCTCATTACTGATCCAAGGGAAAAAATATAATTACAATGATATGAATATTTAAATAGCCCTGTATAGATAAACATATCATACTACTACAATCTTTGTGTAAAAATTTTCGGGATTGACTATTCACTTTAATCAATCAAACATTAGGTAAAAAAGTTGCATTTCACCACATCAAGCATGAATGGTGCTTTGTGGGTCCGAGCCATGAGCCCAAATTAAATACCCGTGGTTCCGATCTGATCTGTTCACCAAAAAATGTCCCACTTGATTATCTATTCATCCCCAAACCATTGATTCACATGTCACTCATTCCACCATAATTAATATGAGGGTTCGACTATTTTCAAATCCACCCCAGACATGTCGAATCCAGACCCTGTGGTCCAACGATGAAGAATACAATGAATAGTGGGGGGGGGGGGGGAAAGCACTAATAAAAAAAATGATTTGCATATTTGGACAATAATTCTTGTCCAATGATTTAATAATAGGGGAAATCGAGGTATGAACCCTGGAATAACACGAAATATGAAGGAATAATTTATTTGGATACACGATCTCATGCAATGGCTCAAATTAATGGAGATCAAAGAGAGGGAATTGATCATGCTCAATATTTTAATCAAAAGGATCATAAACCATAATTGATGAGTTTTTCATCTATGTTGGATTGATCGTTGGTGAATAATACACTTGTGTAAAGATTGTATAAAGATAATGCATTCATCATGCTTTGATTCTCCATGATCTAGAGGTTTGTTGTAGTTCATTAAAGGGGTCTCCAATGGAGGAGGGGAGAAGAAATTTTTTAGGTGTGGGAAAATTTTGAGCCAACCCTATTAATTATCCTTAGATTCATATTTATGAACATATTTTTAAGTCAATGATTAATTAATTAATTATTAAAATTAATTAATTAATCCACTTAAATGCACTGCTAACAAGAGAGACATCTGAACATCCCATACCAACTAATTTTAGGTTGTGCTTTTGGTAAACCCCACATTCTGGAATCAACAATGGTTTTTGATTTATGATACAATCAACCGTATAATAGTTACCCCTGTTTATTTAATTAACTGCAAACATAATATAAAATATATTTAATATTTTTATAAAATTAATTCCGAGCACACCGGGCCTCGAAATCGCAATCCATTTCACCACCTAGCTCTAGAAATATATTTATGTACATTTCAAAGGCCTAAAAGGAAAAACCCAGTTCTCTATAGTAGGTCTTACCCATAACACAACAAAATATTAGTATATTTTGGATACTTAAGTTATTATTTAATAATTTAATAATAATAATATAGTTTATGGATAAATAAATAAAACAAATGTTCCTATTAAAATATGTTACCTCTTCTTTTGGTAACTTCTTTTGGTTTTTAGAAAAGGTGTAACAAACCTGCTCTTTATTTCATATTTAATCATGAATTATTACATAAAATTGTCTTTGTGAAAAATTATAAGATTGAGAGGTCTAGTGTATTTGTGGTATAGTAACATTACATAACAACTTAAAACATGAAATATAACAACTTTATTTGAAACTTCATTAACATGACCAAAACATTCCTTCATATTTAAGACTACATGGGATTACCTAAGGACGTACATAACAAAGGGGTGAGATAAAAAGTCTAGTAAGGGAGTAAATATGAAATAACATGAGGATAATAGTACATGTTAGACAAGAAATACCAATGAGGCAAAAAGGAACATGAATAATAAGGAATGATTTAGCATGATAATCATAACATGGGAAATGTGGTAACAATCTAAAACACTGCATCATTATCATAAGTGAAAGATAAACCACCAAGAATTCATGGTGGGAAATGCCCCATAAATAAATCAGGTAAACCCCCATCTGAACATGATGTATCATGATACTAAAAATTACCAAATGCATTGGAGAGATATCAGGGCACACAATTCATAATCATTTCAATGTCATGATTAAGTTTGACACATATATCATATAACATGGATTCATTATACATCATAAGTTATTACATGAACAACTAATGTGCAATACATATATGTAAGTCACCAATAAATGAGTGTATATGCACAATGGTGAATACCCTTGATAGAGAAATGGGCAAGGTATTCAATACACGATGATTTTGGCATGGAAAATCATGGTACAATTTCAGGAGCGTAACAACATCATATAGAAATTATTAAAATGGGTTGATGAGAGAAAAAGAGGTATTTAACCATATAGACAAGAAATGGATAGTATTAAGGTTATTTAAGACCATATCTAAACATATTAAAAAGGAAATTGGGAGATATAACATAAATGATATTCTTGTTAAAAGAGGCGGGTGGAAGATCCCTTACGAAATTTCGGCATAATAATGGGTGTAATTAAAGTATCATAGGAAGGATTAATGAGAGTGAATTGATATTTCATCATTTTTGATTAATATATACATTAAAGGGATCATGGAACATCATATCCCAACATATGAAAATGGAATTTAAGAACAGTAATATAAAATAAGTACTTGAATAGAAATGAGAAGAGAGAAATCCAATACTTGAATATGTGACTCCACAGGCTTGGGAGAGGCTTCTTGGGGGATTGGGTGTGCCTTGGGAGGACACTAGGGAATATAAGTAAGAGTTTCTATATTCTTTATGGGGTTTGAGTGAAGTGAAATGGGATCTTGTGTGGATTTATATAGGAAAGGAAGGGGATTCCTTTATTATTTTGATTTTGGAGACTACTTAATAAAATATTCAAAACTACAAACCAACCCATGGTTTTTCCCATGGTTTCTATAAAATGATACTTTCTTAAATTATTTTACAATTCAAAGGGATGAACATATAAAAATATTTCCTTATCTTATGTGGAGTTGAGTCACAACCTCAAGGAAATGATTTTAAAATCATAAAATATATTATAAGTCTTGGAGGTTTCACACTAGATTTATAAAATAAATTAAATAAACTTAAAATAACATTATTTTAATATAAAAATATATATTTGTACAAGGATACCATTTATATTATTTATTACATCACTATTGGGCCATTATGATATCATAAAACATATCGTATATTTATATGATAGTTAATTTTAACAAAAAAATGCATCTACCTTAGAAAATTATGAAAAATTTACCATTGGATAATTCTTGATGTCCTAATTCCAAAATTATTATTCATTTTATCTTATTATTTTTTTTAAATATGTATCATTTTAATTTTAAAATAAAAACTGACATTTATTGAAAATGACAGGTTTTGACAATGACAGTGTTCAAACCCTAATAAAAATTACTTTGGACTTCAGAAAAATTATATAAAAATTTATATTAAATTAAAGTTATTTAATAATAATATTTTATTAAAATATAATTTATTCCAAAATACCAATAATTCATTTAAAATAGATATCTTCATTAAAATTGAATATGAACCAAAAAAACTATTTATGATTTAAAATCATTTACAAAGTAAAAATACAATAAGATGAAAATATATTCATTATTACAAAAAAAAAATGTATATATTTTTATTACTAGGGTCTTGATATATATCCTTTATTACACCAGAATACACCCTAAGAGTAAGGTGCGTGATGGTGGGGTTTTCATGGCTCTGTTTTGTGAACATGGATTTGGCCGTGATCTCGATGATCATGATCTTCTCTTGTAAATGGTTTCGCTCATGCTTAATTTTTTGAATCTCAACTTGGTCTTGGTCTAGGGAAAATCATCAAAATGAAATCTCCCTCAGAAGCTCTAATCGATGGGCTTCAGAGGATATGATCCTACTTGTTGAGGCCTTTACAACCTTTTTTCAGTCAAAAGGATTAGTTAAAATCCTATACTTATACTAGTCCTGTGATCACAATCCAATGACTATATTATCAATGGTAATGATACTTAATGGTCATTTATTTCCAATTTTATATAATAAAAAAAATGAGTGCATGTGTTTTCTATATCCATAAGATATTTAATTAAATAAAAAGAAAGGGAATTTTATTCATAAATTTTTGGTTCGTTAGAATCTTTTACCCTTAAGAAATCTCACCCTCAAAATTTCTTTTTCTCACACAAAAAAATGAGGGTAACTCTAGTTCATCACCTCAACTTGTTCCCACATTACTTCTCCAAACATTTGGTTTCTCCAAAATACTTTTATGAGGGGCATTGTCTTATTTCATAAAGCCCTTTCTCAATGTTCTAAGATGTTCATTGGATGATCCTCATAAGAAAGGTCATTATTTAATGGTACAATATTTGGATTTAGTACATCTGATGGGTTTTGTATTTACTTTCCATAGAAGGATACATGATGTACATAATGTACTTGAGATATGTTTGGTGGGAGTGCTAGTCAATAGGAAACTACTCCAACATAATCAAGGATCTCAAAAGGGCCATTATACCCTGGACTAAGATTTCCATTCTTTCGAAATCCAACCACTCTCTTCCATGGAGATATGTATAGGAATACCATGTCTCCAACATCAAACTCTAGGCCTCATCAATGATTATGCTCCTCCTTGGTTTTGGAGTATATTAGAATATCATCTATAAAGACTACCCCCAAATTTTCATAGTAATTTCTAAAGAGTCTATTCATCAAGTCCATGAAGATTGCTGGAGCATTAGTGAGTCTTAATGGCATCACTATGAACTCATAGTGCCTATACCTTGTGCGAAAAGCAGTCTTCGGGGTACCCTCCTTCTTCACACTTACTTGGTAATATCTTGACCACATATCCACCTTGGAAAATTATTGTGCTCCACATATCTGATCAAACAAGTCATCAATTAGTGGAAAATGATACTTATTATTTATTGTTATTTTTATGAGCTCATGATAATCAATGAAAATGTTCATTGAACCATCCTTATTCTTGGTGAATAGGACTGGTACACCCCATGGTGAAAGACTTGGGTGTATAAACCCTTTCTCTAGATTCTTATGTAGTTGTTTCTTCAGTTACTCATGTTTCAAAATAGAAATCCTATAAAAGTATTGGATATTAGAAATTCCCTAGGTATAAGATTGATTGAAAATTCAACATCCATAGTAGGAGGAAGACAATGCAATTCCTCAGGAAACACATCAGTTAATTCCCTCACAATAGGCATGTCCCCAATGATGGTTCTTTCTTTAGACTCAATCATAGAGCAAGATACACATGCTTAAAGGGTAGTAAGATCCAATATTGGGATGATGGTACTAATGAAGATTAATCCACCTCCTTCAAATTTTATAGAATTAGAGGTCAATTATCCATATGAAGGATGATTTCCTTTTCACAACAATTTACATTGGCTCTATATAGGGAAAGAAAATCCACGCCCAGAATTGTATCAAATTCCACTAAAGAGATTATCATGAGATTTTCTAGGAATCTCATCCCACAAACTTTGATAGGGGAGGATTTATATACATGGTCTGCAATAATTTCCCCATTTTCTATTCTCACTAATATCTCTAATTCTATGCTTTTTGGTGGTGTTTGGATTATTCTAGTAAACTTTTGTGATGTAAAAGAATACATAGAACCAGAATAAAAAAGTTTAATCACTATTCTTGAATGAATAACTATCGTACCTATCACCTATTCATTGTTGGGATTCACTACAGTGGAAGTGATGAAAAAATATCCTGCTTGCTGCCTTGGAGGTTGTTGGTTGCCCCTGAAAACACGTGACTTAGGGAACTGGTTTGCAAAGATCCCTAGTTCCTTGTAGTTGCAGCAAGGAACAAGGAATTGAAGGTCAACCCAAGAATTCCTTTCCCCTGTCACATTTGAAGGATTCTCATGTCGTCAATCATCGCCCAAGTTCCCTTCTCTTCAACACCTAAAGCATTTCCTTGTTCTCCTTAAGCAATTTATAGGGTGCTTCTTTCCACAACTTTGACAAGTAGTGTGCTATAATTTCTTACCACCATTGGATTTATCAATCAGACATCCAGAATTAATTTTTTCTTTCCTCTTCTTTATCCCCATGATATCTCTAAGATTCACCAAACTCCATCTCAATAATGAGGGAACATCAGACAATTTCCTCATAGCTATCAAAGTCATAGATTGCTAAGTCTTTTTTTAGGCTATGGTTTTCCCACCAAAGAAGCAGTCAACCTTGCATTTAGGGGTAATTACAAAACTGGAGGAGAATAAATCATTCCTTGTGAATTTTTCCGCGTACACCCCAACAAATTCATCATCATTTTTCTTGAGTACAAGGAAATATCTTTCCATCTTAGGATAGAGGGCGCTGGGAAAATATTTATCAACTATTTTTTATATAATTCCTTCCACTCCATTGATTTAATCTCTTCATCATGCTTCATATTCATGGTCAATGTCCACAACTTATCAGATTCAACCTCTATATGATAAACATGTAGAATAATCTTCTCTTGGTCATAACATTGACGGATAGAGAATATCATTTCAATTGAATTGATCCATTGTACTGCGATTAAGGGATCGAATAATCCAGTAAAAGTAGGAGGCCTTTGTCACATAGAGCTCTCGACTGCCAGTTTATCTCTCTTAGAAGGGGGGGGGCACTTCTTATGGTCCAAGTTTATATTTATAACTTTAGTTAACTGAGAGAGTATCATGACATAGATATTTATTCCCACTCTCATCTGGTTGGAAATCTCATTAGGGAAATCCTTACACTTCCCTTTCCATCGGTTGGTAGCACTATTACTCCTATTTTCAGCTATTGGCTAAAATAAAAGTAAAATTAGGGATGAGTCTATTGAACAGGTAAATTCATAAAGGGTAATCCAACAATATTAAATGGATAACTTATAAATTACATTTCTCTCCATAACTTATGTGTTTCTAGACTTCAGTCTATGTTATCCATGATCTACTTCCTAAAATATATTTTTATAGAAATTTTTGTTCCTATAATAATGGTTTGTAATAATATTATGCATTTACCAAAGAAAATACCATGTGAGTGAAAAACTAGGTGCACATAAAGGCTGGTGGTCATGTACAAGGTTACACCGATTCAAGCCCGAAACACCATGTCAGAGTTGTTACTCCTAGGCACATCTATGCTAGAACCACATCCCCATATAGTATCTCAACAAGGATTTATTTTCTTGATAACCCACTTACTCTGTAATTACCATAATTTTGGGATGTTTTCTTACACTTAGTATTATCCCTAAGGGTTTTTACAAGGGTTTTCTAATCCCAATCCCAAAAATAACTAAACCTATCCTTTGATACCAATAGTAACAACCCTAAATTTTTATTTTTTATTTAATCATGATTTTTTATATAAATTTACCTTAATAAAATTCATAAGATTGAGAGGTCTAGTGTCTGTAGGATATAGGTATATTACATAACAAATTAAAACCTGAAATACAACATATTTATTGAAAGGTTCCTTGACATGAACAAAACATTCCTTCATAATTAACATTTCTTGGGAATATATTCAGATATTTGACTTCGATATCACCTACACCATAGGGAAGGAAAATTTCATCACATATGCACTTTCTAGGATAGTACCTTTATAGGCTATTATGGAATCGAAGGGGGAGTGGAACCATATAGGGATTTTTGCTCAGTTTCTCTTTGATACTCAAAAGAATATTTCAAGAATGGTTTTGACCAAATTTCAGTTGTCATTATATATCATGGATTCTATCTTGCATATTCAACAATAGGATGTTGATTTTAGTAATGTTCGACAAAGACTTTATGGTGGGGAGACAATTTCTTGTATGTATCTTTCATCAAATGGTATGCTCCACTTGGTAAAGTGGGTTTTTCCCAATATCTGTGACGATTTTAGTCTTTTTTAACTATCCAAACTCTTCATGGTCAATTCATCCAGGCACTGTGAAGATGTATTATTATATCAGACAATAATTATTGTGGCCATGTATGAGGCTTCACATCATAGAGTATGTGTCCCACTATTACAATTTCCAACAGATAAAGGCATAACACTTGAATCCCTTTGCTTTTCATCATCTACTTTTAGTGCCGATTTGGAAATGGGACAAGGTATCCATGGATTTTGTTGTTGGAATACCACAGACTCCTCAAGGGTGGAATGATATCTTGGTAGTCATTGATTAGTTGAAAAAGTCTTCTCAGTTCATTCTAATCAAGTATACCACTAAGATTGAAGATCTCATTAAGCTATTTGTGCAAGAGATTGTGAGGCTATACAGGATTACTTAACTTATTGTTTTAGACATGGATCCTAGGTTTTTCTCATGGTTTTTGAGGAGTCTCCAAGTTGTAATGGGAACTTAGTTCAAGTTGGGCATGAATTATCATCCACAGATAGACGGCTAGATAGAGTGTGTGATTCTGATCCAGGAAGATATACTTTGTGGTTGTGTCTTGGATTTCAATGGATCATAGGATATCAATCTGGGACTACATGAATTTGATTATTAAAATAGTTATTATTCATCAATCAAAATGGATCCCTTTGATGTGTTGTATGGTCACCCATGATGATCACCTCTTTGTTAGGATGAGATGGTCAAAACAGCTATGTTCGGTCCATGTTTGATTCATGAGATGTCATTTAGGATTCAAGATGCGCAACAATGTTCGGTTATGGATAAAAGTCGATAGAAATCATATGTGGATCAACAATATTGTCATTTGTAGTATTCCATTGGTGACTAGGTATTAATGAATGTTTCTCCTCGTTTGGGTCACCGTCCACTAGGAAAACTGGGAAAGTTGGCTTCAAAAAATGTTGGACCATTTGAGGTCATTGAGTGGATTGGGTAGGTTGCATATCGGTTGTCATTGCCGGTTCAATTGATAGGTATTCGTGATGTTTTCCATAAATCATAGATTAGGAAGTATCAGCCTGATCCTGCTCACATTCTGAGTTGGGAAGAAATTGAGCTAGAGCCAGATGTTTCTATTTTGGAGGGACCAGTTGAGATCATTGATAGTCATGTAAAGGTCTTGCATGGGAATTAGATTCCATTAGTAAGAGTTCTATGGAAACACGGATCAAATTATCATGACTCTTGGGAATGTGAATCATTATTGAGGGATCAGTGGACTCATATTTTTTTAGGGATTACATTATCCACATGACTTCCTAGGGACAGAAAGCCATTAGGGTGGAGAGTTTGTAACATCCCATTACCCATCAATATGGTACACCCTTCACCTTGGTATGGTTCACCTTTTCTAGTAATCCATCAAAGGGAAAGAATGAATTCAGAGGATACCTATAATGGTGGAGTCAGAGATTTTTTGGATTCTCATGATCATACAACTTTTTCTATAGGATGCTAAGGTATTCCACGATGTATATCTCTCTTACACGTCGTGTAATGGTTGCGGGATATAATTCATGAATGCAGTCATGTTGTGAATGGTTACATGTCATGAATCAAGGATTCACATGTTGAATATTTTTAATAATGGATAATTAATTATATGTGATGGGTTTTTTGGTGTATGTGGGATCGTGGAGGTGTCACTACCTAAAACCCTATTACACGTTGTGAATTATCACATTTATAGTTTTTAAAACACACATTTGGACTCATTACTCAGTCCTATCACTCTATTTTTATTTCTACTCGACCCAAAGTTCTTCCTAGGTGATTTGGAGAGACTCTCCCCCTTCCAGATCGATTTTTTTGGAATTAGATCTTCGTTGCAGCTGTAGGGTGTCTCTTAGATTAAGCTTTCTTCCTAATTTTTCATTTATAGGGACTGTGGTATCATCTTTGGAATTCATTATCAAGATCCATTGATCAAAAATGTTGTTTCTTCTTAGTTTCTTCTAGATCTGTTGTGCGATATCACTCCATAGGCATTTTCTTTTGAGGGTCGTGGTACGACGGGTGTTCATCCATAAGGTATGTAGGTTTACTCTTCTTTTACGACCCTCTTTCTAAATTGAATCGATCCTAAGGGGTACAGATTGTAATTTAGGGCCTTAATTGTCATCATTCGGTTCTTTGTTGTTGGTGGATCCTACTCTGGGCTTGTATGACCTGATTTTTGAGGTAGTTGGTTCTGTTTCTAGCCTATTTTAATTAAACATGATTTTCCCCGCTTTATAAACTATTTTATACTTGGATTTGGTATGTTTTATTTGTGTGTGTTGAAAAGGGGTTTTCAAAGAAAAATGGTATTTTCCTTGGTTGTTTATAAATGAAAAATAAAAGGGTATTTTGAAAGTATTGGACTGATTTGTCAAATGGTTTGTTAAAGGGTTTTTAAATGGTTTGATCAAAACATTGAAATGGGTTTTCAAAAAGATCACATGGTTTACCTGGGGCACAAGGTTGTAGTTGGCCATCATCCATAACGAGGGTTCATTTTCTGGGATTTTCCTCTCAAACTAGAGCGTAGATTAATTATCTCTAGGTGCGTTTATGATTTGGGTTGTCACTTTTTGGGGTGTCTCCCTGGTACTGGATAGTAGATTATTGGCTTTAGGTACCCACACTGGTTTCTTATGAGCACGCGTAGTCCTTTGCTGACCTTTTGTATTCCCTGGTCATGTGATGCTTGTGCTTCTCTGTTGTTTGTATTTTCTTGGAATTGAACTATTTAGCCTTTGTACACATGTTAATGCTTGTGGAAATGTGGTATGGGAAATATTTTTTAAAAATTGATATACCTACTTTTGTTTATAGATATCTAGAAAATGGTAATATTTACCATGCTTTATATAAAATGTCTTTACTTCTTATCATGAAATGTTTTATTTAAAACGAGTATATAATAATTGTTATAAAGATACTTGTTATGGAACAACAGAGTGGGATTATAATGGTCCTGTTATCTCACACCCTACACACCTCATCAGTGGTTCATATACCTTTGTATTTTTTCTAGTGCTGGTAAAGGAAAGGCACCATAGTGAGGCAGTGAGGTTTCGTGTCAGCTATGTTGGGTATCTTGGGGTGAGATGGTAGGATTTCATCCATTCCATCACTTGGAGTATCTATTGGTTCTTAGTCCTTTTCATTTGGACATGTCTTATAGAGTTTTGATTAATTTTCAATTGTTGTTGTTGTTTTCGCTATTTTTCATACAATTGTGGCATATATTTTTCTCAGCCTTAAACTGTTTCCTTCTCAATTTATATATGTATATGCCATGTGTTTGTTCTAGTTGGGAAAAAATGGGTCCCTCTGGATTTTTTTTTGAGGTCAGGATTCTGGTTTCCAATCCGTGGGGATCAGGAACACCCTTTGGGTACATGATAGAACAATTCAGGTGCCGGATTTGTGGGCAACCCAGGTCAGTTTTTTACAATATCTAATTTTTCTTATTTATTAGTAGAAGTTATAAATGGTATTTTCAACCATCAAATTATTGTTTAAAATTTATGTAATGGTTAATTTCCTATAATCACATTGTTTATAAAATTACATGTGTTTTTTTTGATAATTCTTATTATTTTATGTGCAGTTATGAGTCATGCTATTATTTTATGTGCAGACATGAATCTGCATCCCCTAAAATGTCATGCATGAATTGTTATGGCCATCATCTAGCTCATATGTGACATTCCATGCATTATGAGATTATGCACACACTTATTTATTTTTTTATACAATTAGAGTTTTCAAATAGCAATGGTTATTACAAGCATGGGATTATCTTAAATGTATTTAGAAAACTATATTAATGTAATTTTTATGACATGTTATAAGAAAAATTATTTTCATGATAGGAAAACAATTCTATGTATGTAATTTAGAAATATTTTTATTCATAACTGAGAAAGAAAGTTCCATAGAAAATGTTTTAGAAAATGACACTAGTATGATGAATGTAATGATTTGGGGAGTCAAACCTTAATAATTAAGGGAACTTTATCCCACATGAGTTATGCCTAGTGGCCTTATGTTATGGTTTTTAGTCATTGTCTTCCAAGTAATAGGGAATAATCCCCCAGAAAATTGTTATTTTCAAAGACGAATTATTTAATGATTTTATAGATATAATTATTTTTTGAAAACTATATTTCAAAAATTATATGGATTTTTAATTATTTAGAAATCTACTTTGAACTTTAAGTATTTAAATATATTTCATGAAAAATATTATTTCAAGAAAATATTATTTAAAGGTTTATCATAATAATATTTCAAAACCCCCTTACAGGGCATATTTAATGCTCACCATGCATATTATAATCATTTTACATGTTTAGCAATATTACCGTAATGTAATTATTTTGTGGAGGAAGTGCACTAAATAATATTATGTTTATTTACGATATTTGTTTTCAGATATGATGAGATTTAATAGTTGTATCTAATTATCCAAAACCTAGACAAGTGAATTATCCTCTATTGAATAATATGTTGCATAATTATTCAGTTTATTTTATAAAAAAAATTAAACAACATGTTTAATGCACTAGAAATAGGTAACTGGGGTTGGGAACTTTACATAGACATTGTGTATAAACATAAAAAAACATCGTAGATTTTTTGGTAAGGAATATATTATGTGGATATCTCAGGAAAATATATCACTGTCTAGATACTATAATTGGATGTGGTTCTGGCATATATGTACCTAGGAGTAACAACTCCGACAAGGTGTTTTGGTCTTGACTCGGGGTAACTTGGTAAACCACAACCAACCTTACTGCGCACCTCGTTTGACAATCTGGAGAGATATTCTTAGGATAATTCACATTTTCTTTAAAAACCATTATAATGATTTAAAAGTAAATTTTTCCTCAATAAAACCATGTTTATGATAATCATATTAGCTATGTATAGGATTTCAATTATTGTATGTATTTTTCTAGTTGAGATTATACATTATGATTCATATCCTAATCCAGTGTATGCCCTTATTTAGAAATGACGCCTAGTGGAAGGAATGGATACCGCATGATCATGCATATCACATGTAGGAATTTCCCTCCTATGAAAGATAATAATGTTGGCTCTGAAGCTATGAATGGAGCAGAGAAACTTATAACTACACTAGGAAAATTGACATAGGTTATGAATAATAACCTTACCCTTATGGAGCATCCTGATCAACAATGTGGAGGATCAATTATAGACCTGTTTATATGAAAACTACTTCTATAATTCAATGGGACTACGTACCCATTTGTAGCAAAGCGGTGGAAATGTTCTTTAGAGATGATATTTATTGCTTTAGGGTTTAATTAAAGAGAGAAGGTTGTTATGGAAGCTTATCATCTTTTAAGAGATACAGATCAATTTTAGTCATTGATTCAAAACATGAAGGAGGAGGAAGAAATAGAAAACATGGAATAGAGTGAATTTAATGAACTTTTCTTATAAAAACACTTTCCTCATGAACAATGACCGGATATGGAAATGTAGTTTCTGAGTCTGGGGAAAATAGAATACGGGAATGTTGCAAAGTATAAAGCTAACTTCAATAGATTAGCAAGACATGATGTGGACTATATAATTAATCTAAGGAGAAATATTTTTCGATTCTTTGATGGTCTAAAGTCATTCCTCTAACAGGCACTAGTATACCAAATTTTCTCACCATATGAAGATGTATTCTGATATGCTATCAAGATAGAAACTTAATTCTCTATGTATTATGGATATAAAGGAAATAATGAGAATAAGAGGGATACTAAAAACTCTGGACAAAGAAATAAGTAATTGGGGAAGAAGGGAAGATTTGACTTTCGAACCTATGGTAATTTTGGGAAGAAACACCCTAGTACTTTCCTGAAGGCTATGTGGTGGAAGGTACTTTAATCATTTCATCAATCTTATCCAATTATTTATTTAATCCTTGATCATTGCATTCTTTTATATATTCCTAGTTTCCGAAGAAAATTAGAAATTTCTAATTTGATTTAATAATGGTGTTGTCAGTCAATACTACTAAGGGAAGTATCACTGTATCAAAGATGTATTAATCAATCCCCATTATGAAACTTAAACATGCTTTAGTTTCTAATCTTCTAATCATAAAAATTATGGACTTTGATGCAATCCTCATCATGGATTGGATTTCAAATTATGATTTAAAAATCTATTGAAAGAATAAGGATGTTACAATTTTTTTAGAACAATTTATAATCCCTTATCTTTAGAGTAGAAACATCATCATCTGATTCATATCTATATCCCCCCTAGTAGATCTACCCAATGAAATTCTTAGGGAGGATGAGAACACAATATCTATGGGTGAGTAATGAAATATTTATATTGAGGTTGTACCTATTGTGCAAGAATATATTGATGTTTTTCTAAAGGATTTACCTAGACATCTTCCAAAGCAGGAAGTTGAGTTTTCTATTGATTTAATTTCTTGTTCAATACCAATATCAAATACTCCTTATAGAATGGCCCCTGTGTACCTGGTAGAACTAATGAAAAAACAAGAGGAATTGAGTGATAAATGATTTATTAACCCTATTGTTTCTCTATGGGGAGCCCCTGCTCTTTTTGTTAAGATGAAAGATGGATTTATGAGACTGTTCATTGACTAAAGGGAGATCAATGTTATTTCGATAATGAAAAAGGTATCATATTCCTTATGTTGATGATTTATTTGACCAAAATCATGGAGCCAAATATCTTTTGAAGATCGACCTTTGATCTGGATATCATTAGTTGCGTGTGATGAAGGAATTTATTCCACAACAACATTTCGAACCTGGTATGGGCATTACGAGTTTATAGTAATACCTTTTGGAATGACTCATGAACCATCTATTTTCATGGATTTAATGAATAGAGTATTCAAGGAATGTCTTGATGACTTTTTTTGTGGTATTTATTGATTATATCCTAGTATACTCCAAATTCTATCAAGACCATGAGAATCAATTTTTTATTATTCTGAAAACTCTTAGAAGAAATGAATTATTTGGTAAGTTTAACTAGTGTGAATTTTGGCTTCAATTACTTTATTTTCTTGGACATATTGTCTCTAAGGATGGAATATTAGTTGATCCTAAAAATATAGAGGTGGTTCAAGAATGTCCTACTCCAAGGAACATACACAAGGTATTTAGTATTATTCATTTAGTAGGTTATTATCGACATTTTTTACATAACTTCACTCTTTTACCCAACCCGTTAACCAAGATTTCTTGTAAAGGGGGTAAGTTCATATGGATAGAATAATGTGAAGAATTTTTTGAATAATTGAAGAGGATATTAGTAAATTCTCCAATCCTAACTCTTCCATCGGGAAATGGTGGATTTGTGGTCTATAGTAACACATCAATGAAAGGACGTGGAAGTGTCCTTATGCCGAATGGTAGAGTTATTTCCTACACATCTTGACAGCTAAAAATTAGTGGACATAACTATACAAAACTGATCTTGAGTTAGCAGCTATAATCATTTCTCTAAAGATTTGGAGACACCATCTCTATGGAGAAATGTGTGAGATATATACGGATCACAAGAGTTTAAAATATATATTATCATAGAAATAACTCAACCAAAGGCAAAGGTGATGGATCGATCTACTCAAGGATTATGATTTTTCCATACAATACCACCTAGGAAAGGAAAATAAGGTAGCTAATGCATTGTATAGGAAGGATCATGACGTTTTAATCAAAATCAGAATTTACAAGGATCCTATATACATGGAACTAGTGAATATTATATGGGAATTATTAAAGAAGGTGAAACATCACCACTTTTTCAATTGTTTTCCCAACCATCTTTATTGGAAAGAGTTTAAAATTATTATTCTAATGATGTGAATCTTCAAAAGAAAATTAAAGGTGTGAATGATGGGGAGTTCAATGACTTTGCGTGTGAAGATGTAATTATGAAATTTGGGAAGAAGCTATGTGTTCCCTCTATACCCGAGATAAAAAATGGAGTTATTGGATGATTCCCATAGCTTGAATTCTTATATACACCACATTAGCACAAAAATGTATAGATATTTAAAGGGAAATTTTTGGTGGCACAACATGATGTGGGAAATTGCTGATTATATATCAAGATGTCTAGTCTATCAACAAGTGAAGGAAAAACGATAATATCCCTGAGGAGTCATGATACCTCTACCTATTTACATATGAAAATGGGATGAAATCATCATGAATATTTTCACTGGATTACCCAAAACTCCATGATATAATGATACAATATGGGTAATTATTGACCATCTTTCAAAATCTTCACATTTCCACACTAAAAGGAAGGATTTTCCACTAGAGCGCCATGTACGACTCTATATAAATGAAGATGTGAGACTTAATGGAACACCACTATCAATTGTTTCTGACTGTGATACACGATTTAAATCAAAATTCTAAAAAAGTCATAATAATGATTTGGATATTGAACTTTGTTTGAGTAATTCTTATCACCCCCAAACTGATGGGAAATCAGAAAGAATGATCCAAACATTAGAAGACATGTTGAGATCATATTCACTTGACTTTCTGGGTATGTGTGATAAATATTTAGCTTCAGTAGAGTTTTCCTAGAATAATAGTTTCCATTCAAGTATTGAAATGGCACCATATGAAGCATTATATGGATAGAGATGTCATACACCGACATGTTGGGGTGAAGTTGGTGAAAGGAAGCCCGTGGGACTAGATCTTATGGAGAAAATATCAATTTTGGTAAAAAATATCTAAACCTATATCAAAGATACTCATAGAAGGAAAAAGATCTATGCTGATAATCGAAGGAAGGATTTATAATTTCAAGCAGGGGATCTTGTTTTATTGAAAGTTTATATATATATATGAAAGTGTGTTATAAGATTTGGGAAGAAAAAGAAACTGATCCCTAGATATGTTGGTATTTTTGAAATTATGGAGAGGGTTAGGGATCTGGCTTAACATTTTGTGATTCCACCCAACCTTTATAAGGTACACAATATGTCCCATGTCTTATTGTTGAGAATGTACATGCCAGACCCAACACATGTACTCACTTTTGAAGGTAGAGAATTAAAACCTGACTTGTCTTACTATGAAGAGCCTATCCAGATGCTGGACACTAAAGAACATGTTTTGAGGAATCAGATGACTTGGCTAGTAAAGGTAATTTGGAAAAATCATAAAATTTAAAAGGTGACATGGGAGCCTGAGGAAAATCTGATGAAGAACTACCCAAATTTTTTTATAGGGAAACATTCTTGTAATTTTGAGGATGAAATACTTTTAATGGGAGATGAATGTAACTCCCCAAGGATTTACAAATAAATTTAATATTGAATACATTCAACATTAAGTCTATGTGAAATAAAAACGTTTCTATGTATAGGAGATAGTTATAACCTAGCCATTAAACATAATTTTTATGATACTTTGTTTTATATTTTGAAAAAATGACAAACATGGTTACGATTAGTAGGATATTTAGAGACTGATAGGATCAACATACATTTTTTAGTGAATAGTAACTTGAACCTTATGAATAGTATTGTATCATTATTAACATAAATATGACCCTAATGAATTGTAACCTCACTAATGTAACTGTAAATAAAATTTAGGAACCTCATAATTGGATGTATGATATAATATTATAAGTAAGTGAATATTTTAAAAATAATCAAGTGTTGATATTTTTGGGAGTAATAAATATTTAATTACAACATTTAAATTAATAAATTATTTTAAAAGAAAGATCACTTGTATATATTGTATTCATAAATCAATATTTTGTTGTCCTGTTATTTTAGGATAGTTTAATAAGACCTTAGTTATTTTTTAGGGCATTATAAAAAATGTTTTAAATTTAAAAACCCTATTTTTTGAGTAAATTATGATTTTTATTAAAAATTAAATTTCTAATATTTTTAAAATTATTTAGAAAAAATGGAGCCTATTTTTGGATTCAACACATTGATAAATGGTTAGGGTTAATTTTTGGAAATTTTTTGAAATGCTTGAATTTTTTGCGAATAGTAAAATATGAGAATTTATGGTATCAATACATTATAAGATTAATAAACTATTCTTTTAACCATGGATGACATAAGAACACTTTTTCCAAAGTCACATACACTTATTACTATTATTTTTCCTAATAATCAACTCTATTTCGTTTCTTGAGAAAAATAATAAAACAATGAATAAAATATTTAAGAATCACCCCGCTCCTCCACTGTAAAATCACCCCTCACTCCCTCTTATCCTCACACCTCTAATCCTTTAATCTCCTCAATATTCTGCACAAATACTCTTCCATAGTGTCTCCCCACATCCATGAGCTCTTGGTCTTTCTAAAAGACCAAGACCCCTTCCCTTAATGAGATTCTCAAGGAGGATTACTCAAGAGGTAAAATCCTCTTCCTTTTTTCCTTTTAATTTCTTTTAAGTTTATTCTTTTATTATTATATCCTCACCTAAACTGTATAAATGATCATGTTAACTCTAGTATCATCTATATATTGAAATTAAGTCATTTTAATGGAACATCCACCATCAATCTCATTACTCTCTCTCTTTTATTTGAAAATGAAATCATTGTCTGGGAGGGGCTGATTTACAACCTTCGTGGACAACGAACCTTTATTCTTCATATTTTCTTTATATTATGTTAATGTAACCATTTTTATGGGTTAAAAAACTAAATTATATGTATTATAACACATTTAATGTTTTTGAATCAGTATATATACATAACATTAATTCATATGACAAAACTAGTTTGTAATAATCAAAATATCACCAAAATGATTTCCATTAATGTTTCATCTAATAACTCATCCTCATACCATATAACGAAATTAATTAAATAAAATTTAATCCCAAAAATTATCATTAGTATCATATAAAATCAATTCTAGAAAATTATACCCATTATACATGAACTTCATTACTTATAAACAAGCGAACCGATTATGAAATCCAAGAAAAAAAACACTTCAGAATGAAGGAATTCAATATTATAACTTATCAATAAAGACATAAATGAACATCAAAAAACTATAATAAATCAAATATATTTATATATGGTTCTTTATTAATTAATTAAGGGATTTATTTTTATTATATATGACATTAAGGTCAATATAAGAATACATTCAATCATACGGTATGGGTTTTCTACCCAAACCTCCATTTTCATTTGGGTTACTATTGTTATCTACTTACCTATATAAATTTTTTTATTTATTCTTATGTAGTTCTCATAAAATCTGTTTTAATGATCTATATATTTTTTCCAACCAGAATGCATCATTATTCTATGGATAGTTACATGTTTGAAAAGGGACTTTCAAAATTTCTTCCTGAAATACAAGCCTAATTCAAGGGAATTTCTCAAATTCTAACCTACCTTCAAAGGGCACTCTATAATTTTTTTAAGAACCATTATTTTTCAAAAAAAAATTATTTATAAAGAAATACATTAATTAACTTATGGTTTTATACAAATATTTTTTCAAAAGAACTTGTCTTTTTGAAGTAAAAGAGTATTTATCTCAAGAATTACTCGATGATTTTATAATAGTATTTTCACCTATTTCGACAAACTTGTTGATTATTATGTTTAAATGGGGTTAATGTTTTATTATATCATCCACCATATTTTATTTAATGGTTTATGATTAGTTTGATGGTGGATGTAGTATCTTGAAACCATTCACCATATTATTCTGAATGGTGGTGTTTTTGTTTAATGTTTGGGGAAAGTTATTTACATTACCTAGGTTAGTTTAAATATAAATTTATATGTTGTTTATGTTTATACCCATTCACATGAAGAATTAATTGGACTTATTATGTGATTTTTGGAGCCTTATATAGCCCCTCGATGCATCGGTAGGTCTCAAGAGACAAACTAGTTTGAGTTTTTGCACATTTATGTATGGTTTTGGAACAAGGCTTTGACAGAATTGTTATGATGTCCCACAATATGAATTCCCTAATTTTAAAAGTAATTTATAGTCCATGTAGTCATTCAACTAGTAGAATGTAAGATCCTAAATCTTCATTTCAGGTATGGATCTTGATTCTGGGTTGTTTATGTGAAAAAAGGGGAAAAGGTTTTTCTAAGTACACGTCGTGTAACTAAATCACCGTGTTCTAGATGAGTAATGGCCGAGTACATTCTGTGTGATGACCTGGTTAAATCCTTTTTGGTAGGAGGCCATTTAAGGGCACTACACTGCATTTAGTTCAAAGAACACACCATGTACTTTTATTTTTATTCAATTAATCGTAATGGGGTCACATCTCATTCACATAAACATCTTCTCCATTCTTTGTGTTGTACAAGAGCATATGTATTTTGAGATCAAATACCAAGCCATCATTTCTCCATCCATTGTCTGAATAGAACACCGTTAATTGCGTTGGAATCCCCCCAGTGAGTCCTCAATTCTTCTTGATCATATCTTCCAAATTCTTCATCTCTCATAAAATATCCAAGGTTGATAATTTTTTATTTCTTTTGTAGATATACCTCATTTTAAGACGATTCAATCACTGTTGTTCAACTATATCGATCATACGACATTGAGGTAGGTGGTTTGTGCCTTTTTTATATTGTCTTTCGATTATATAGGCTAAAATTTCCACATAACCATGTTTTGGGTATTGTGTGATTTGGAAATTAACCATGATATTACCTCCTGTTGTAAATTGTTTGATTAAGGGTTGTTGTTAAATGCAGATTGCTAGATTTCATGTATATGGGACACCCAGGGGTGTGTTATCCCTTGTTTTCTTATTATTGTCATTTGGTCTAGGTTTCCTAGGAGACAAACCTTGTTTCCATGCCTTGACTGATTAGGATGGATTTGGTTGTTTAATTGATTATATGAAATGATTGTGATATGCACTATAAATGTTTAGCCATGTAGTAGATTAAGATTACTTTGGGATGCTTGATATCATATTTACAAGATAGTTTTATATAGGGCTTTGAGAAACTTGGTGTAGTTAGACCATAGGGGGAATTAATGTTGAGGGCTTCCCAAGAGTGTCTATTGTTTACCGTTGCGAGACCACAAGGGGGAATGAACATTGAGTTCTTCCTTAGAGTGTCAGTTATATATCGATTCGAGACTATATGGGGAATTGATGTGAGTGCTTTATCAAATTGTCTATAGTATATCGTTGCAAGACCATTGGGGGAATTTATGGAAAGTCCTTCTTCATAGTGTGATTTATATGATTGGAATTATTGACCATATGGGTTAGACTGTGTGATCCACCCAATGGGTCGTTGTGAATAATTTAATGTTTGTGATGTGTCTGCCAATCCAAAGCACAAGCTTGGATTCAGTCTTGCTTGTTAGTTTTCTGATATGTTTTTTATACTTGCTTTGCACTAGGGTCACTTGATTCAACTATTAAATATTAAATGTTAAATGAATATAAAATGAAATTGTATGATTGTTTAATTTTGTGTAATCCTAGTTTTTTGCATCATTTTGTTATTACCTGATATATATATTTGCTGACAGTTAGGCATAGATAATTTGGTGGTTTCCAACAGGGATTCATCTCACACCCTATTTGGGTCATGATTTGGACCCAAGAAGATTATATTATTGCAGTGTAGATAATGTCAATCACCCTTTTTCCTCAGGTACATGATTTTCAGTTGCAGCTGTAGAGCATGAGACTAAACATATGCTTGAAATTCTTTAGATTTTACTTTATTTCTTTAATACATTAGATTCAGTTTTATTTATAGCATTGTGATTTTTTTGGCTATTTTCATAGATACATAGGACACACATCATTTATATATATTGGATTCTGTTGGTTTTACTTTCATCCTTCCACTGTTTACCTTACTTGTTAGTATTTATAGCTTCCTCTTTGATTATTATTTATATTCTACCATGTATAATCAGCCAATGAGGGTATAGTTTCCCCACTATCAGACCTCATCCCTCACTACTAGTCGGCAACCTCTGGCATTTGGGGAAATGTGCTTGAGGTGATGTGGCGTACTGGGTGTGGGGCACTAGTTGAGTTGAACCTGAATCTAGTACATTACAAAGTTGTATCATAGGAGTTTTTTTCTTTTATATTTACTTTATTTTTTAGCAATAATAGATAGGGATAATAAGAAATATGCTGTTGGTAATAGGATGTTCTCATAAGTAGGTAACCCATGTACAAGGAAAAACAATGTTACTAAGAAATTTCAATTTTCTGGGTTTGGCAATTTTTATCATTTATTTGATTTCACATTTTGGTGATACACATGGACTTTTCTGTTATGATTTATATTATTGTTGTTTTATTCTATTTTAATCCGATAAGATGAGGGTATTCCATCTCATGCATCATATAGGAACTTGTTAGAAATAACATTTCATGCATTTGTGCCATGCCATTTAGAGAGCATTACTGATTGCATACTGTAATGATAGTTGTTTTGATAAATATGCATACTAATGTAATAAATTCCATGATAAAATTCCTTCTATTTTGATATGTTATTTGTAATTGTAATGTTTCTTCTAGA
Source organism: Viscum album (assembly GCA_963277665.1). Lineage (NCBI taxonomy): Eukaryota > Viridiplantae > Streptophyta > Magnoliopsida > Santalales > Viscaceae > Viscum > Viscum album. The sequence continues at coordinate 1,914,374,240 of OY728143.1, forward strand.
TAGATTCCTAGATTTGGTCCCTGAGGTGTTATGGGCCCTCTTGGATCGAAATTTGGTGGATCATGTAATTGATTACCCTATTTGGTATTATTATGTACAAAAGGATATCCAAACAATGATTTTCGAGGAGTATGGCCCCCCACGGATCAAAATTTGGCACAACATTATTTTATTTTCTGTGTTTTGGGGGTTTCAGGGAGTTTTCTGGGCTTACTGTCTGGAAACCTAGAAAACATGGCATGTGGTGACATGAACAAAAGGAATGTGTTCTTCTATTTGGGAAGAAGAATTTTTTTTGTGGGTACACTCCATGTAGATCTGATTACATGTCATGTCGGTTAAACAGTGTTCCCACCCATGTGACTAACGACACAGATAGATGGAACTTTGGATATACACGCCGTGTCTAGAGGGTTCACACCATGTAGTGATTCACCGAGAGAAAATGTGTAGTTCTAGCTTTGTATGAGTACCTGGGATGAAGGAAATATTCATGTACACACTATTTCGTGAGAGGAACATGTCGTGTGTATGGGTGTTACATAGCTAGGTTGGCATGGGTACATAGCCATGTAAGGGCTTAAGGAAACACGCCGTGTAGTGGTTATACATGCCATATAAACCTTTTTTGTGGTACTAGAATAATTTTCACATCCTGTCCCATTTTTTATCTTCTGAGTTTCAAAAATTAGTAGTCATGAACTAAGGTGTGTGTTTGACATTGTAGAGTATTGCCAACAAGATTTCCATTGGTCATACGCCAGGAACAAGGCGGTGACTATACACTGGAGATGGCAGATCAGGGACTTCTATTAGCTCCTCCTGTCATTCTTGTCATGGAACCAACCGTTATTCCAAATTTAGGTACTAGGGAATAGTTCCAAGAAGGCTTCATGAGGTTTATGCAGATCTTCCAGGGTGCACCGCATCCTACACCATCTATGGCAGAGTTGACATGGCTGTTTCAGCAGAAACATCCTCCCACTTTTTCAGGGGATGGATGACCACAGGCTGCAAATTCATGGTTGGAGGCCATGCATTCTATCTCCGAGCATCTGGAGATTCCTCATGAGAGGAGGGTGAAGCTTGTGAATTACCTGTTATGTGATTCCTCCATGAGATTGTGGGAAGTTATTTCAGAGGCAGGATGCCATCAGTCATGAAATGGGATGAGTTTTAGAAGACCTTATATGTTTACTTCTACCCTGAGATGTTGAGGGTTGATCGATCCTAAGAGTTCATGAATTTAAAATAGGGAACTCTTTCAGTCATGGAGTTTTCTTATCGCTTTCTAGAGTTACAATGCTTCACACCCATTCTGGGGGGTGTCGAGTTGTTTTTGGTTATGCGGTTTGAGGATGGTCTCAGAAATGACATATTTTCCCAGGTGTGCATTTTCTGATTGACTTCCATATCATCTATAGTGAATCAAGTTGTGATTTATGAGTGTAATCTGAGGGAGTCCAGAGTTGTGAGCCAGGGCAGATTAGAATACAAAGTTGGTACTTTTTCGACTGATGGTAGGAATCACCACAGAGAGTCTATAAACGAGGATCCGAGTAGATGGGATGTTCCTTTAGATAGTCTGATGGTGTGCTACAAGTGACGAAATAGAAGACATAAGATATTTTAGAGCCCTAAAGACCCATTTTAGTGCCTATCTTGTAGAAAAATGGGTCATATTCAGTGTTTCAACAAGGCATTTCCTCCAAAAGCTAGTGAGGGAGGATCGTTTTTGACTCCTCGGATAAGAGCAGGACCACTAGTTCATTATGAAACTGGGAAAGAGAGTTTTTTAAGACGAGGCGGTGGACATGGCCATAGCAGTTAGACACTGGTTTTTTAGTAATAACATGGTGGCTCAGTTTAGGGATCTCAGGTAGGGTTGCAGGGCCACAGTACAGGTTAGACGTTTGCGATAGAACAGACCTAGCAGAATCAAGATCTCGGACCCTCTATGGTTAGAGGTATAATTATGGTTGCCTCAGTTTTAGCTTCTTCCCTTTTGTATACATGGGATTCCCATAGATTTATATCTATGCCTATTGTGGAGAGCCTTGGTCTCGATATCTTTACTACTAATGATGTTATGATGCTAGACCCTCTATTGGGGATTAGGACGATTAGTGTATGTCAGTGCAAGGAGTGACCTCATGAGGATGGTGAGTGTCAGTTCTTGTGGGACCTCTATGTCTTAGAGATGAAAGTATATGATGCCATTCTTAGAATGGATTGGTTAGTTTCATTCCAGTCATTTGTTGATTTCTATCACTTCAGGGTGAGTTTCACATCACCAGAGTGTGGTTATTTTCCATACAAGGAAAAATGGGATGTTTATGTGAGCAGAGCTGGTCCTGATCATCATGGGTTAAGAGGTGTCACAACCTAAATTGATAGTTTGTATATTGATGACTAGGGAGCTTCATAGAAGTATTTTCTCCCAGTGGTCGATCATTTTGTGGATGTCTTTTTAGAGGAATTTTCAGGTTTACCTCCAGAGATAAGGGGAAAAATAATCTCTTGAGATTGTTCCAGTAGAAAACACGACGTCCATTCCTCCTTATAGGATGGATACACCAGAGTTACAGGTGCCCAAGAAGTAGTTGGAGGAGTTGCAGGAAAAAGGATTCATCCAACCCAATACTTCTTCTTAGGGTTCGCCTGCCCTTTTCACGATGAATGTGGATGACAGTCTTTGACTTTATGTGGATTATCATAAGTTTAACTTGTTGATGGTTAGGAACTGATATCCCTTACTGAGGATTGATGATATATTTGATCAGTTTCAAGGAGCCTGAGTGTTCTCGATGATTGACTTCAGATTTGGTTACCATCAGATGTGAGTTAGGACATCTGATATACCTCTTACAGCCTTTCAGAGCAGGTATGTCACATATGAGTATTTGGTTATGCCATTCAGTCTCATGAATGCGCCAATAGTTTTCATGGCACTGATAAACTGAGTTTTCTATCCTTTAATGGTTTCTTCCTTGGTGGTATTCGTGGCTGATTTCTCAGTGTACTCTCACACTCGACATGACCATGCCATCCATCGTGAGATCATATTGAGTACACTAAGAATGCCTCAATTATATGCTACAGATTCACTTCATGGGTTATGTTTTCTTATATACAGGAGTATTAGTGGACCCAGAGATGGTGAGAGCAGTAGTTACCAAGGAAAATCCAAAGAACATCCTTGAGGTGAGGAGTTACTTAGGGCTGGCAAGTAACTAAAAATGATTTATACAAGACTTCTCATGCTTAGCAGCACCATTTACGGGCTTGACTAAGAAGGTTATGAAGTATTTTTGGTTTGATTTCTATAATAAAACCTTTTAGAATCTAAATAGAAGATTGAATTCAACACCAATACTAATTTTTCCAGAGCTGGGAAAGAGTTATACTGTCTTCTGTGATGCATCAAGTATTGGGATGGGAGTAGTGCTTATATAAGAGGATCGAGTCATTGCGTATGGGTCTCAATAGTTGAGGCCACATGGGAGGAATTACCCAATGCATGATTTGTGTTTGGCTGTAGTTGTTCATTCCTTGTTCTGTTGGAGACATTATCTTTTAGGATAGCATTTTTTGGTGTAAATAGACCACAAAACCTCAAGTATATCTTTACACTGTGTGATCTAAATCTGAGATAGTGAAGGTGGGTGGAATACCTTCAGTCCTTTTATTTTGTGCTTACTTACACACCTAGAAAAGGAAATGGAGTGGATGATATTTTTAGTAGGAGTACATAGATACAGGATGTTCCGGAGGCTAGTAGTGAGTGGAAGATCATGGATCTATTCTCTGAGATGCATTTGGAGGTGCATGATATACAGGGGAAGAATTTTCATTATTCATTAGCTTTTACTTCTACCCTACTAGATAGTGTGTGAATGAGGAAGGTTTCATATTATGAGGGCCTAGTCTTACGGGAGGGTGTGTCAGGAGAGGACCCTACTCCTGGGTGGACCATTAGAGATGATGAGGTTTTACATTTCCATGGTCATCAATGGGTTTCTTTGGATATGCATGAGGAGATGATGCAGGATTATAATTGTTTGGATTGGGAAATTCATCCTTGTTTCACTATGATGTATCGAGATTTTCATCATCAGTATCGGTGGATAGGTATAAAAAGAGATTTAGCTGATTTTTTCATGAGGTGTTCCACCTCTCTCTAGGTGAAGGCGAAGAATTATCGACCAGTCGTGATTTTACAGTAGTTACCCATTCTCATGTGGAAGTGGAATAATGTCGTAATGGATTTTTTGATAGGTTTACCGAGGTCACCTTGTGGGAATGACGCAGTATGGGTTGTTATTGACAGGTTTACGAAGGTTTCTCATTTCATGACGATTAATGAAACCTTCAGTTTTAATGATCTTGGAAGGTTTTACATCCAAGAGGTTGTATGACGGAATGGGGTCCCGAGTACTATCCTTCCATATAGGGATTCCCACTTTACTTCTCATTTCTGGAAAGGGCTACAAAGGGATTTGGGTACATAGGTACTTATGAGTACAAGTTACCATTCCCAGATAGATTTCTAGTCAGAGTGCATGATTCAGGTGCTTGAGGACATGATTTGAAAATTTGTCCAAGATTTTGGGTGTTCTTAGGATAACATATACACTTGGTGGAGTTTTCCTACAATAACTGTTTTTAGTAAATGATTCAGATGGCCCCTTATGAAGATTTTTACAGTAGGCCAAGCCAATCACCCCTATATTGGCTAGAACCAGGATAGGCATATATGCTAGGACTTCATCTTGTCCCAGAGACCATAGAGGAGGTGGAGTTAATTTGGAAAAGGATGGGTAATTCACAGTCACAGAAGAAATATTATGTTGATTGACAGAGGTGACCTCTAGATTTTGAGGTCAGAGATCAGGTTTTCCTATGTGTTACCTCGATATTGGGACATAAGAGGATTAGGAGATAGAGGAAACTATCATCGAGAAATGTCAGGCCATTTGAGGTGTTAGAGAGAGTTAGGCCAGTTTCTTATAGGCCACTGTTACCTTAGAGGTACAGGGAAATGCAATAAGTCTTCCACGTTTCTCAGTTGCGACGTTACTTTTCAGACATGTCTCGTGTTTTTCAACCCGAGGAGGTTGAGCTGGAGGTGGATGCGTCATTCAAGGAGAATCCTATTTAGATTGTGGATTGCAACATGAAACTTATCCATGGACGTTTTGTTCCTTCAGAATGGGTTCTATGGAAGCATGACTGAGTGCAGGATGAGACTTTGGGAAGTGAGACTGATGTGTGATCACAGTGGCCATAGATGTTCACAGAATCTTCTTCTCCACCATTGTAAGGGAAATTCAGGGAAGAATTTCTTTAAGAGGGGAAGTTTGTAAGAACCCAAATCTTTATTTCAAGTATGGATCTTGATTCCGTGTTGTTTTTGATGAAAAAGGAAAATGAAATTTTTCTAAGTACACACCATGTACTTTTATGTACTCACCATGTACCTAACTCACCGTGTTCTAGCCGTGTAACAAACGAGTACTTGCGGTTCGATGAAATGGATGACTCTACTTTAGTATAAGGAAGTTTAAGGGTACTACATAGTGTGTAGATCAAAGAACACACTTTGTACTTTTATTTTTATTCTTCAAATCGGAAGGGGGCCGCGTCTCATCCACAAAGACTGCTTCTGCATTACATGTGTCATTCAAGAGGAAGCGGAATTAGAGATCGAATCCCGAGCCACTGTTTCTTCATCCTTTATCTGAATCAAACACTATTGGTTGCGCTGGAATTCCCTCGGTGAGTCCTCAATTCTTCTTGAACCCCTATTATTGATTCTTTCTCTCTAATGAGATATCTTTGGTTGAGCATTTTCCAAATTTTTTTGCAGATATTCCTCATTTTAAGTCAATTTAAGGGCTGACGTTCAACTATATCGATCATACGACATTGAGGTAGGGGGTTTGTGCCTTTTTTAGATTGTCTTTGGATTATATAGGCTAAAATATCCGCATATCCATGTTTTGGGTATTGCGTGATTTGGAAATTAACCCTGATATTACCCACTATTGTAAATTGTTTGGTCAAGGGTTGTTGTTAAATGTGTATTTCTAGATTACATGTATATGGGACACCAACAGTTGTGTTATCCCTTATTTTAATATTATGGTCATTTGGTCAAGGTTTCCTAGAAGGCATACCTTGTTTCCTTGCCTTGTTTGATTAGGATGGAGTTGGTAATTTAATTGATTATATGAAATGCCTGTGATATGCATTGTAAATGTTAATACATGTAGTAGTTTCAAATCATTGGGATGCTTGATGTCATATGTGCACAATTTCTTTACATAGGCCTATGAGAACCTTGGTGTAGTTGGACTATAGGGGGGATTGATGTTCAGGGATTCCCTAGATTGTATATTATTTACCGTTATGAGATCACATAAGGAATGGACGTTGTGTGCTTCCTCAGAGTGTTTGTTATATATCTATTCCAAACCATAGGGGGAATGTATGTGAGTGCTTCTTTAGAGAGTCTGTAGTATATCGTTACAAGACCACAAGGGGAATTAATGGCGAGTGCTTCCGCATAGTGTCTTCTATTTTATTGGAATGCTGGACAATCGGGGTTAGACTGTGTGAGCCACCTAGAGGGTCATTTTGATAAAATGAATGGTTGTGACACGTCTTCCAATCCAAAGAACAAGCTTAAATTCGGTCTTGCTTGTTAGTCTTATGAGACGTTTATTATACTTTCTTTTCACTAGGGTCACCTGATTCAGATTTTAAATATTAAAATTTAAATGAATATAATTAAATTTATAGGACTTTTTACTATTGTGTACTCCTCGTTATTTGCTTCATTTTGTTATTACCTACTATATATTTTCACTAAAAGTTAGGAATAGATCTTTTGGTGGTTTTATACTGGGATTCGTCTCACACCCTATTTGGTTCATGCTCTGTACCCAAGCATATTATATGATTCCATGTGTAGATAAGGGAAAGTACCCTTTTTTATCAGGTAATTTATTTGTAGTTGGAGATGAAGAGCATGGGACCAAGCTTAGGCTTGCGATGCTATAGATTTTACATGTTTTCTTTCATACATTGGATTTAGTTGTATTTCCAGCATTGGGACTTGTTTGGATGAATGCTTAGATACATATGACATGCATCATTTTTATATATTGGCTTCAGATGGTTTTACTTTCAACCTTCTTCTATTATCCATACTTGTTGGTGTTTACTTCTTTAACTTTGATTATTATTTATATCTGACCATGTATACTCAGCCAAGGAGGGCATAGTTTCCCAACTATCAGACCTGTGCCCTCGCTGCTAGTCAGCAGCCTCTGGCGTATAGGGAAATGCGTTTGAGGTGATGTGGAGAACCGAGTATGGGGCACCATTTAAGTGGCACCTAGATCTGGGATGTTACACAGAACACCTGTGGTTATGTTTTATTATGGAATTATTTATTCATCTATTATTCCTATCAAATTATGATCATCTTTATTTTTAATATCATGTGTACTTTTAGTTATTCACCTTAAAATATTATTTAGGTTTCGTTTGAATTGTTTACCCATGCTTAACATCTAAGATCACCCCTATGTTATGTTTTATTTTCCCATAGGATATGATGAAGTATAATATGAATGACATGCAGAGATAATCTTAGTGTTGTGGATGTTCCCAATGGGATTCATATGTCGTATTACATTTGAAGTTGTAATTTTAAACTTATGTATGCATCTGGTTTTCCAAAACTACTAAACTATTTGGTCTTTTAGGATACAAATTTCTTGTAATTATGCCAATGTAATAAAATAAGGCACTGACTTTGGCCAACTGGGGTTAGGGTCTTTACAGTTGGTATCAATGGAAGTTTAGTAGAAAACTTAGAAACTAGATTTAGAAAACGTAGTTTAGGGAACAAAACCCTAAGATAGACTATAACATCCTAAGATTTCCAAACTTATTTTTATTATATAAATATTTTATAAAATTGATTTAGTTAATATTAGAACCAACTAATAATATTTTTGAGACAATTTTCTTTGATAATAATATGTAAAATAAGGTCTTTTAGTTAATTTAATTATAATGATTATAATTAATTATACCTATTATTTATAGTTTTCATATTAATATTCAAAATAAAAATATGGATTTGATTTGATTAAGAGAATATTTTAAAATAAATATTTTTATAATTTTTGTAAAGTAAAAATTGTTTTTATCAAAAAGGTTATTTAATAGAATATTTTAATGATAATAATATTAATAAAAGATAATTTTTTTAAAAAATATTTATTATTAATTTTAAGATAATATATTTTATAAATATATAAAATATATTATGTTTCTGTTTTATAAAATTGATAAATTTTAAAAAATATATTTATTATATTATGAAAAAACACATATTATATTTATGTTTGAAATAAAAAATGAAATTTGAATTATTTATATTAAGAAAACAAATTATATATTTTCTTATTTTTAAGATAAAATATTTTATAAAAATATAAAATATATTATGTTTTTTTTATAAAATTTATAAATTATAAATTAAGATAATTATTATATTATGAAAGAACGTATATTATATTTATGTTTTAAATAAAAAATTTAATTTGAATTATTTATATTAAGAAAATGAAATATATATATATATATATGGATACTAACATGATATATATAAAAATGGAATGTTTTTAGATTAAGAAAAGTAAATAAAATGATATAAAAATAATGATAATAATATATAGGAGGTGTAACCAAGGGAGAATCACGATTGAGGGAAAAAGTGATCCTCAAAATTATAATATATTACTATATAATTATAACAATCATGATACTTTGAAAAAATTAAGATAATAATGAAAATAGGAAAACCCATGACTTTTAAATAGAGATAGAAAAGCAATATAAAATTTTAAAAAAAGATTATCCTTGGTTGTGTTTTTTGGGAGTTTGTTTGTTAGTTTTGTTTAAAAAAAAGAAACCCAGCCACTCTCAGAGGGTTAAGTCTCCTACACTTTTTTATAAATACAAGACTCCCATCCTCTTTGGTATAAAAGACCCGAGCCAAACCCATTCTTCAGTTCATGTCAGCAGTGGGCATGAGATTTCCTCACCCATCAGTTTCTTCAAACAGGTAAGGGTTTAATTATTTTAAATCAAACTATGCTATTTTACCATATATATATATATACATATGTATATATTAATTTTTAACTATCTAAATAACTTAATATTTTCATATGGTATAAGTTAAGGGATATGTTTTATATTCTATATGTAAACCCATATTTTTGGGTTTTTTCTAGTTCTTCAATTTTATAATTGTTTTAAAAAGGTGATATATATATATATATGTGTGTGTGTGTTTATATACATGCATATATACTCATATATATATATATCAATCCATTTCAGTATATATATGTATATATATAAAGGGTTCTTTTTTAAACTTAATTTCTAAAACTGATGTTTTGTAAGGGTTTATTTTATCTTATCAATGTATTTTTGTTTTACAAAGTTATATATATGTGTGTGTGTGTGTGTTTGTGTCTGTGTCTGTGTGTGTGTACACATATATAACCATCAATTTTCAGAGTAGATGACATTGGGGTATTGTTTTAAAAACATTATTCCAAAACCTACGGTTGTAAGGGATTTATGTTTTAAATGTTTTCAATCCATATATATATATATATGTATAAATATATACATATACATATATATGAATATATATAAACATGTTTTTGTATAGTTGGAACATCCGGTTACCAATCAATCAGGTACACCATTAACCTTGGTATGGTTTTCGTTTTCTGGTCATCCGTGGATGGCCAAGAAGGAATTGGAAGGACACCTATAATGGTGGAGTTAGTGATTTGTTAGATTCTCATGATTATCCGACTTTTTTTGTAGGCTACCGAGGGATTTTACAGTGTGTAACTCCCTTACACATCGTGTAATGGTTTCTAGATATACATCATGATGGGTTTTTGGCATATGTGGGATCTTGGGGGTGTCACGATGTAAAATCATTTTACACGTCGTGAATCGATACACATCCTGTTTTTTAAACACGTCTTTGGAGTCTTTACTCGGTCCCCACCCTCCAGAATTCTTCCCACTCAATCCAAATCTCATGCTAGGCGATTTTGAGAGATTCACTTCCTTTCAGATCAATCTATATGGCATAATATCCTCATTGCAGTTACATGGAATTTCTTCGGGTAAGAAGTCTTTCACCTTCTTCATTGCCATGGATCGTAGTATCATCTTTTGCATTTGTTATCAAGATCCATTGATCTAAGATGGTGTTTCATCTTTTCTTCCTCTATATCCATTGTGTGATCATCCTACAGAGGCTTTTTCCTTTGTTGGTCATAGTGCGACAGGTGTTCACCCTTGAGGTATATAGGTTTCCTTTTCTTAGCGGACCATCTTTCTAAATTGAATCGATCCAAAGGTGTGAATATTGCATTATAGGTCCTTCATTTTCATCATTGGGTTCTTCATTATTATTGGATCCCGTTGTGGGCATGTACGATCCGAGATTTGAGATAGGTGGTTCTTTCTCTAGCCTATATTAATTGAACCTAATTGTTTTATATTTATAAATTATTTTATACTTGAATTTGGCTTGATTTTTTTGAGTGTGTTGAAAAGGGGATTTGAAAAAAAATGGCATTTTCCTTGGTTGTTGATAAATGGAAAATATAGGGGTATTTTTAATGTAGTTTAATGATTTGTGAAATGGTTTGTGAAAGGGTTTTGAAATAGTTTGTTCAAAACATTGAAATGGGTTTTGAAAAAGAGTACATTGTTTACATTGGGCACTAGGTTGTAGTTGGTCATCATCCATAGTGGGGGTTCATTTTCTAGGATGTTTCAATTGTATAAAAGAATAGAATAATTGGATCTAGGTGAGATTATGATTTGGGGATTCACTTTCTAGGGTGCCATCCTGGTACTAGAGTGTAGATTATTTTCATTAGGTACCCACACTATCTTTTTGTGGGCACATGTAGTCTACTGCTGACCTTTTGTATTCCCTAGTAATGTGATGCTTGCGCAGCTATGTTGTTTGTATTTTCATGGATTTAAGCTCTTTATCCTTGATGTACATGCTTATTCTTGTGGAAATGTCATATGGAAAATATTATTTGAAAATTGATATACCTTATTTTGGTTTTAAAACTATGGAAAAGGGAAATATTTACCATGTTTTATATAAAAACACTTTACTTCTTATCATGCCAGGTTTTTTATTTAAAATGAGCATACATGAATTGTTATACAGAGACTTGTTAAGAAACACCTGGGTGGGATCCTACTGGACATGTTATCTCACACCATACGCACCGCTTCTGTGGTACATAGACATTTGAATGACTTCCATTGTAGGAAAAGGCAATGCGCCATAGTGAGGCATTGTGGTTTTGTGTCAGTTGAGTTGGGTAGCTGGTGGTGAGATGGTGGGCATTTGTCCATGCCATCAGCTAGAGTAGTTGTTGGTTCTTAGTCCTTTGTAGTTGGACTTGTCTTGTGGTGTTTCGATTACTTTTTAGTTGTTGTTTTTGTTTCCTCTATTTTTCTTATAGGTGTGGAATATATATTTATTAATCTTCTGTTGTTTCATTCTCTGTTTATATATGTATATTCCATGTGTTTGTTCTGGTAGAGAAAAAATTGTTCCCTCTGGTTTGTTATTTGATGCCCGAGTGCTTATCGCCAACCCATGGGGATTGGGAATGCCCTTCAGATATGTGACAGATCTGGTCCGGTGCTGAATTTGAGGGCAACCCGGGTTAGTTCATTACAATTGGTATCAAAGGAAGTCTTCCCTCAAGAATCCTTATCTTGGGGAATTTTTAGACTGAAGATATGATTTTTGGGACTTGAGAGGTATGTTGTGATGAGTTCCTGGACATATCTTGTTGTGACGAAACTCTTGTTTCCATGGGATGTTGGGATATGGGTCTTTAGGGTTGGTTTTTTTAAATATCAATTTTTTCTTATGGGTTTTCTGGTTTTAGCTAAGATTTGTTCTATTGTCTGATCATTATTGTGTTTTGGAATGCATCATTATTCCTCTAAGGCATCATCTAAGAGTTACTCAGGAGGGTGTAGCTGATGCTCCTCAAGGGAATCCGCCTATAGATCTTAATATCATCGAGGCTATAGTATAGGTCGTTTGTTTTGTTGATTAGAGTGTACCATGGGTTCAAAATGCAATAACCAAGATACAACCAGAAGCTGGAGGAGAAAGAGATCGATCGCGAGAGTTCTTATAGGAGAAGTCACTATCCTTTAAAAAAATTAATGAAACTCAAGTGGTGGATGACTATCTAGACTAAATAGATCATATATTAGACTTCTTGACGACACTTGAGAATATCAAGGTAAAGTGTGAAACATTCAAACTCAAGGGTTCCAACAATCAATGGTAGGAATCTATGGTACTGGCAGATAGACATGTGGTCTTGGATTGAAAGGGTTTTAAAACCCTGTTATACCAGTAGTCTTTTCTAGAGCCTTTGATGCTATAAATGTCTATGGAGTTCTTGTCCTTGTAATAGGGAGATCGTTCAGTGGTGGAATACACCAACTAGTTTGCTGAGCTTGTTTATATTTCTCTAGACATGGTAAAGGATGACCAGTTGAAGGATTAAGAAATACCTGTAGGGTTTACAGTCAGATATCAGATTGCATGTGTTATTGCTGATGCTTTCAACCTATGTGGAGATGGTAGACATAGCTATGATGGAAGAGATAAATATGGTAGGCAATGTTGGTTTTCCCAACCCCTCTCTTACATATGGTGGTAGCGTTGGTGTTTCACATGTGAGGAAGAGGATGTTCCTGGATCATCGTAGAAGTGGTAGAAGAGGGTCTTAATAGCGAGCCTCCTCAACACCACCAGCTACAGATAGTAGTGTGCCTCTGACTTGCTATTAGTGTGGCCTAACCTGACACACCAAACATTTTTTCATGCACCCATGAAGACTTGGAACTCTTATGGATGTGTTAGACCCATACAATATTTCTATCGGGCTTTGACTACACCTCATCATGGTCAGCGTTCTTCAACTCCAAAGGATACTGTGGGGTAGTCAGATGCTTGAAAGACTATAGGGAACTAGCCACATGCCTCATAAGTGAGGCACTTTCATGTAGTAAATGAGTGTCTAGTGGAATTCGACGAAGGTCCTATGACGTTGAGAGGTATTATCCTTATTTCATCTTTAATAGAAATTTCTTTACATGATAGTGGTGCCTCCCACTCATTTATATTTTCACATTTTATTGATGTTATTAAACTTCTAATGGAACTGATTTCATTTGAAATTGAGTTAGACATACCTCTTGGAAAGAGAAAAGAGTAGGGGTTTTAGTGTCCTTTTTGTTCGTTGACGATATCCGATAAGGAGTTGGTTTGAGATTTTCTCATTCTTGAACTTGATTTGTTTGATGTTATCATCTGTATGGATTGGCTTGTAGCTCATTGATCTAAGCTTGATTGTTATCATTAACATGTTTCAATTATTACTACCAATGAGAGCTCTCGTGCGTTTCAGGGAGAGTGGGACTCGAGGTATGGTCGTGTAGGACCTTCCCGTCCAGAGGTCAAGAGATTTTTAGCTCTAGATGTGTTGGATCCTGATAATGTTTCTTCTATTTTTTATCTTCCCATTGTTATTTGGGGCCTTCTTGACATTTTCCCAAATGACTTCTCTAGTCTTCTTCTATAGAGAGAGGTACAGTTTACTATTGACTTGGTGCTAGGTACGTAGCCAATATCAATACCTTCTTATCATATGGGCTTAATATAGCTAAAAGAGATCAATATTCAATTGGATAACATGTTGGAAAAAAGTTTTGTTCCCCCTAGAATTTCTCCTTGGGAATCCTCTGTGCTCTTTTCCATGAATACAGATGGTTCACATTAGTTCTGTGTAGACTATCATAAGTTGAACTAGGTAACAGTTAAGAACAAGTATCCTTTTCCTTGTGTAAATGATTTGTTTGATCAGTTAATGGAGGAAAAGTGGTTCTCAAATATTGTACATAGATCGTGTTACCATCAGCTGAGAATTTACGAATATGATATATCATAGAAAGATTTAAATTGCATGTATAGCCATTATGAATATTATGTGGTTCCTTTTGGACTAACCAAATCTTCTAAAGTTTTCATGGATTTTATGAATTAGATATTTCATCATCATCTTGAGACTTTGGTGGTAGTGTTCATGGATGATATTTTAGAATATTTTAAATCTGGGCATGAGAATAAGAACCTTCTAAGTTTGGTTCTTGAAATTATGAGAAGTCACCGTTTGTATGGGAAGCTTTTGAAAATTCATTTCTGGATTCAATAAGTGATGTTCTTAGGGAACAAGATTTTTGATCATGGATTATAGGTTGATCCTAATAAGGTGAAGGCTGTCTTGAAATGGAAATAACTGTCGAATGTCTTTGAGATACAAAGCTTCCTTGGTCCTGCTAGATACTACTAATGGTTTGTAACGGATTTCTCAAAGATAGAATCACCTTTGACTACTATTACCAGGAATGCAGTGATATTTTCCAAGGATATGATGTTTTAGTCTTCATTCGATGAACTAAATCGACTTCGGATGTCAGATCCAATTATGGTTTTACCCAAGCCTGGTAAGGGGTATGTGGTGTTTTACGATGCTTTTGGTGCTTTTTTGGGATGTGTGCCTATGCAGGATGACCATGTAATAACTTACGACTATAGTCATCTTAGGACGAATGAGAAGAATTACCCCACTCATATTCTATAGCTTGATGTAATTATGCATGCGCTTAAATTTTGGAGGCACTGTCTTTTTGGGGAAAAGTTCACAGTCCTTTCTAATCATAAGATTTGGAACTATATCTTTTCTCAGAAAGGATTGAATCAAAGACATAGACAATGGGTGGAATACCTTTATACATATTACTTTGATATCACCAACACCCTGGGGATGGGTAATGTCATTTGAGACTCTCTTAGTAGGAATGTACCTTCATAGGCTGTTCTGGAATCGAAGGAGGAGTAGATCTTTATGGGGATTTTCTCTCAGTTTCACTTGAATAATAAAAAGGTTGTTTCAGGAATGGTTCTGATCAATGTTCAGCTGTCATCATCTCTCTTGGAGCCTATCTTGAAAATTTAACAACAGGATTATGAGTTTAATAATGTTAAAAAAAGCCTTTATGGTGGGGAGACAGTTTCTGGTAGGTCTCTTTCTTTAGATGGTATGCTCCACTTTGGCAATTTGGTTACCTTCCCAGCATCTGTGAGGAGTTTAGTCTTGTTTAACTATCAAAACCTTTCATGGGCCATTAATTTAGGCTGTAGGAAGATGTATTATGACATGATACAATGATTCTGGTGGCCTGGTATAAAGCGTGACATCACAGAGTATGTGTCCCTCTGTTACACTTGCCAATGGATAAAGGTTGAGCACATAAAGCCCTATAGTTTTCTTTATCCTCTTTTGGTGCTTGTTTGGAAATAGCAAGAGGTATCCTTTGATTGTTTTTTTGGATAACCATAGACTCCCTGAGGGGGGAATGCTATTTGGGTAGTCATTGATCGGTTGACAAAGTCTTCTCATTTCATTCCGATCAAGGACACCACTAAGGTCGAAGATATGTGTAAGAGATATGTGCAGGAGATTTTGAGGTTGCATGGGATTATTTCATCCATTGTTTTGGATAAGAATCATAGGATTACCTCGAGGTTCTGGTGGAGTCTTTAATAGGCAATGGGATCTCTGGACAAGTTGGGCATGACTTATTATCCACAGATAGACGGTCAAACATAGCATGTGATTCAGATCCTACAAGATATACATCAGACCCATGTCTTGGATTTCAGTGGATCATGGGATAGACATATGGGACTTCTTGAATTTGTTTATAACAATAGTTATCAGCCATCAATCAGAATGGATCCCATTGAGGCATTTTATGGTCACCTGTGCAAATTATCTCTTTGTTGGGCTAAGGTTGGTGAAACAACTTTGGTTGGACCATGTGCGATTTAGGAAACTTCAACGATGATTCAGGAAGTGCGATGATGTTGGGTCATGGCTCAAAGTCTATAAAAATCATATGCATATCAATGGAATTTTCCTTTGGAGTTTTCTGTTGGTGACTGAATTTTCATGAAAGTGTCTCCTCATTTGGGTCACCTTCGGCATGGAAAACATGGAATGTTGGGTCCAAGATACGTTGGACCATTTGAGGTCACTTAGCAGCTTGTGTAGCTTTCTTATATGTTGGAACTTTCAATTCATTTGATAGTTATTCATGATGTTTTCCATATATTTTTTTTAAAAAAGGTGCAATTTATTAATGAAAGAAAGAAAGAAGGCTACAACAATCTAAAAGAGGGAGACATATTACAATCTTTCTCGTAATGAGGAATCGAGTCGTCAGGCAAAGCATCCAACCAGGTCATGGCCTGATTGACTCCAATATTGGCCAGACTATCCGCAACCATGTTTGCTTCACGGAACACATGTGTAACAATGTAGGAGAGATCCGCAAGCAAGGTAAGGCATTTCAGCCATCTAGAGGTAAGTGGCCATGCGAGGTGCACCACCCCTTTCCAAATAGCTTGGACCACAGTGGTAGAGTCGCATTCAATCCAGATTTTGTTCCATCCTTTTTTCTTGGCATAATCCACAGCATGTATGACGCCCAACATTTCAGCTTCCAAGGCCGATGTCGTACCGCATCCGCTGTAGAAGCAGCCAAGGCATCTGCCAAGAAAGTCTCTGAAGATGGCGCTGCATCCTGCCGGTCCCGGGTTACCCCTAGAAGCTCCATCAACATTTACTTTGATCCAGCCTGGAAACGGGGCTTGCCAGAAGACCTCAAAGGTACGTCGAGGTTGTCTGTAGGACCCCACAATCCGAAGGCGGCGAAGGATCTCGAAATCACCAACGGAATTGTCACAATGATCCTTCTGAAGCAAGGCGGCATCCTTGATGGCAGTAAGAATACCTATTTTACCTGCATTGAGATTGAAAGAGCAGTTATTGTGAATATAATTATTACGACCAAACCAGATCACATGTAAGAGCTCTGCCACCGCAGCCAAATAGAGGTTCCTGATTTGTTTGGAAAAGTCCCCATTCACACATTGTTGGAGTTGAGAGTTTATAGTGCTAGGGAGAGTCCATCTGCAACCAAAAATGTTAGAAATGTAATTCCAGAGAGCTTCAGCTGTAGCACAAGATAAAAACAGATGGTTAGCATCCTCACGGTGTTGATTGCACATATAACATTTAGAACATAGAGAAATCCCAATAGTTTGAAGGCATATATCAGTAGGGACTCTATTATGCCCAACACGCCAAATGAGGGTGAGGCGCGAGGGCTTAATCCAAGGCTTATTAAAATTTTTCAACCAAGTAATGTTAGAAACAGAATCATTAAAATTTTGATTGTAGAAGCGTTTTGAATCAAGAACGCCATTAGCAGCAGGTTCCCAGATAAGAAAATCATCAGTGTTAGAGAAAGGATAGTTGCCAATAATGTGCCTGATATTGTCCGGAAGGGTGATGTCATTATCATTGACAACCTCTCTTATAGTGGAAGTGGTGTTCTCAGGAAGAGTGGTGGGCGTAAGCATAGAGATTAAAGGAATACCAGTCCAGTTATCGGTCCAAAAATTCAAGGAGGAATCAGCACTAACAATCCACCTAGAGTTGTTCATTATTTTGATAAAAGAGCGTCTAATGGAAGGCCATATGGAAGAAGTGATGTAGCCCAGGTTACCATTTCGAAGTTTGGTGACAAATCTCTTCTTAAGAAAGACTAAGGAGTCAGAGTTGCTGTGAATCAGGTTCCAAGTCATTCGAACTTGTAAAGAATCATTAAAAAGCTTAATATTCTTGATACCAAGGCCACCTTTATCTAAAGGTTTACAACAAGTGGACCAGGGAATGGTGACAAGCTTTCTTTCAATCGTACTGCCTGTCCAAACAATGTTTTTGATGTAAGCATTGATTTTTTTGAGAAGGCTGGCGGGCCAGCTATAGACCATCATCGAGTAAACCATCTTGGAAACAATAGTTGACTTAACAAGGCAGACTCTACCAGCCATAGAGAGAGATTTCCCCTTCCAAGCAGATAGTTGATTGATAATTTGGCCAACAATCTCGTGAAAATAGCTGGATTTAGGTCTCCCCCAGAAGATAGGGACCCCAAGATAGGTGAAGGGGAAAGAACCTTCTTTTATTCCTAGGTAGTCAATGATATGTTTTTTTCTATTGGAGTTGAAGTTTTTTCCAAAGAAAACAAAGGATTTATTCCAACCAATCGCTTGTCCCGAAACATCCTCATAATGTGCCAGCGCACTTTTGAGGTTTCTAATGTTTCTCATATCACCCTTTAAGAATAAGATAATATCGTCAGCGTATAAAAGATGAGTAGGGACATTATTATTTCTAGAAGACTGGATAGGATTTATTTTGTTTTGATTGGTGAGGCTCGTTAAAAGTCTACTTAAGTAATCCTCGGCAATAGCAAAAAGAATAGCAGAAAGGGGGTCACCTTGCCTAACCCCTTTTGAGCATTTGAAGTAACCTTTAGGAGCCCCATTGACAAGCACCGATATGGTAGAAGATCCGAGTAAGGTATGGATCATGTTAATAAAAGAGTCATTAAACCCAAAGCTTTTGAGAACCTTTAGAATAAAGTTCCAGTCCATAGTGTCGAAAGCTTTCCTGATGTCCAGCTTAATGGCAACACTACCTCCTCTAGTGACTTTGTTCAGAAGATTTGTACATTCCGAGGCTAGGCAGATACAAGATTGAATGGTTCTCCCTTTGATAAAACCGAATTGGTTCCAAGAAACAATTCTGTTTGTAATGAGAGTGAGCCTGTTGGCAATCAGCTTAGAAATCACTTTATAGAGAGTGTTGATGAGAGCAATAGGGCGGAAGAGGTGAATCTCAGCAGCATTTTCCACTTTAGAAATAAGGGTGAGGAATTGGGCATTAATCCCATGAGGCAGAACACCGTTGGAGAAGAAGGATTTAACTAGATTACAGACGTCCAATTGTATGAGGTCCCAGTATTGCTGGAAAAAGCCATTGTTAAAACCATCAGGACCCGGGGCACTATCAGTATTAAGACTGAAAACAGTGGCTTTGATTTCATGGTCCATAGGGATGCTTAAGAGATGATTGTTTTCCTCAATCGTGACCAAATTAGGGATGATATCAGGAAGAAGATCTTTACACATCATCGGACCATTAAAAAGATTTTGATAATAATCAACAACATGATTAGCAATGGCATCCTCTGTGTCAAGGAGAATGTCATCCACCCTAAGGAAGTTGAGGGGTCTACATATTTTTCTAATTCTTTGGAGAGAATTGTAAAATTTTGTATTTCTATCTCCATCAGTAAGCCACTTGGTTTTAAAGATCTGTTTTCTCATGTTATCTTTGAGTTTAAGAAGAGAGTTAAGCTTCAGGGAAATGGAAGTTTCCTCTTGCGAGTCAAGGGAGAAGTCAGAGTAAGTATTGGAGCTCTGCATACTACTGAGATTGGTCTCCAAAGAGGAAATGTCCACGTCAAGATGTTTAGTAGGGAAGAAATTGAGCTAGAGTTAGATGTTTCAGTTTTGGGGGGACTAGTTGAGGTCATTGGTAGTCAAGTAAAAGTCTTTCATGCGAAGTCAATTCTATTAGTTAAAGTTCAATAGAAACATGTATCATATTCTCATGAGACCTGGGAATGTGGATCATTGGTGAGGGATCAGTGACCTCATCTTTTTCTAGGGAAACATCTTCCACATGACTTCCCGGGGACAAAAATTCTTTATAGTGGTGAGTTTGTAACATCCCATTAACCATCAATCCGGTAAACCCATAACCTTGGTATGGTTTTCCTTTTATATTAATCCATGGATGGCCAAGATGTAATTTATAGGAAACCTATAATGGTGGAGGCAGATATTTTTTTGATTGTCACGATTATCTGACATTTTCTGCAGGCTGCCGAGAGATTTCAGAACATGTAACTCCCTTACACATTGTGTAATGGTTCTTGGATATAATTCCCGAATTCAATGAAATTGTGAAAGGTTACACATCACGAATAATGTATTCATGATGTGAATGTTTTTAATAATATATAATTAATCAGAGGCGATGTGTTTTTTGGTGTATGTGGTATCGTGGAGGTGTCACGACATGAAGCTATATTAAACGTCATGAATCACCACCCGTCTAGTTTTTAAAACACAAGTATATAATCTTTACTCAGTCCAATACCTCCAAAATTCTTCCCAATCAACCCAAAGTTCTTCTTAGGTGATTTTGAGAGGGTCTCTCCCTTCTGGATCAATCGGTTTGGCATCAGATCCTCATTGCAGTTATGAGGCATCTCTTTGGGTAAGCAGTCTTTATGCTCCTTTATTTCCATGGATCATGGTATCATATTTGGATTGTATTATCAAGATACATTGATCTAAGATGGTGTTTCATCTTGGTTTCTTCTATATCCGTTGTGTGATCTTGCTCTATAGGCCTTTTCCTTTGTTGGTCGTGGTGTGGAAGGTGTTCATCCTTGAGGTATGTAAGTTTACACTTCTATAATGTCCCTATTTCTAAATTAAATCAATCATATGGTGTGGAGAATGTATTATAGGGCCACTGTTGTCATCATTGGGTTCTTCATCATTGGTGGATCCTATTGTGGCCTTGTACAACTTGTGTTTTGAGATTTGTGGTTCTATCTCTAGCCTATTTTAATTTAACCTGATTGTTCTAGATTTATAAACTATTTAATAGTAGGATTTGACATGATTGATTTGTGTATGTTGAATAGGGGTTTTGAATGAAAAATGGTATTTTCCTTGCTTTTGATAAATGGAAAAGAAAGGGGTATTTTGAAAGTATTGGAATGGTTTGTGAAATGGTTTGTGAAAGGGTTTGGAAATGGTTTGTTCAAAACATTGAAATGGTTTGTGAAAAGGACCACATGGTTTACCTTGGGTACTTGGTTGTAGTTCGCCATCTTCCACAATGGGGGTACATTTTCATGGTTGTTCCTATCATACTAGAGCATAGTTTTATTGGATCTAGGTATGGTTATGATTTTAGGTTTCACATTCTGGGGTGTCTCTCTAGCACTGGAGTGTAGATTTTTGGCTTGAGGTACCCACACTGGTTTCTTATAGGAACATGTTGTCTTCTTGTTGACCTTATGTATTCCTTGGTAATGTGCTTGTTTTTCTATATTATTTTTATTTTCTTTTCTTTGAACTATTTATCCTTGATATACATGTTTATGCTTGTTAGAATTTGATATGGAAAATATGCAATGAAAATTGATATACCTACTTTTGGTTTTAGAACTATGGAAAAGGGAAATATTTACTATGTTTTCTATAAAACTACCTTACTACTTATCATGCCATGTTTTTATTTATAATTAGGACACATGAATTGTTATAAAAGACTTATATGGAACACTTGGGTGGGATCCTGTTGGTCCTATTAGATCACACCATGCACACCTCTTCGATAGTGGGTAGACCTTTATATGTCTTCAAGTGCAGGAAAAAGAAAGGCACCATAGTGAAGTGGTGAGGTTTTGTGTTATATAAGTTATGTAGCTAGTGGTGAGATAGTTGGAGTTCATCTATGCCATCAAATGGAGTAGCTATTGGTTCTTAGTCCTTTGCAGTTGGACCTGCCTTGTGGAGTTTCGATTACTTTTTAGTTGTTGTAGTTGTTTTCACTATTTTTCCTATAGTTGTGGCATACATATATTTCTCATTCTTACACTATTTCCTTATTACATTATATATGTATATTCCATGTTTTTTTCTATTTGGGAAAAAATTCTTCTCTCTGGTTTTTTTATGCTTGGTGCTTTTCACCGGCCTGTGGGGATCGGGAATGCCCTTCGGGTACATGATGAATTGGGTCAACTGTTGAATTTGAGGGGAACCCAGGTCTGTTCTCTATAATTGGTATCAAAGGAGGTCTATCCTCATGAATCATTTTCTTGGGGAATCTATTAGACTATATATAAGATTTTTATAACTTGAGAGGTATGTTACGATGAGTTTCTGGCTAGCTATTGTCATGAACAAACTCAATATTCCATGGTATGTTGGGATATGTGTCTCTAGTGTTGGGTTTTTATTTTAAATCTCAGTTTTTTCTTATGGGTTTTCTAGTTCGAGCTAATATTTTTTCTATTGTTTGGTTGTTCTTGTGTTTCATTATACAATAGTATGCCTCTAAGACATCTTCCAAGAGTTCCTTAGGTGGGTGCAACTGATTCTCCTCATGGGAATCCACCTATAGATCAGAATATCATAAGGTCTATAGTTCAAGCAGTTCATGCTATCGATCAGAGTGTATCGTGGCTTTAGAATACAGTTTCTAATGTATATCCATAGATTGGAGGAGAAAGAGATCAATCATTGGAGTTCTTGCATGAGAATCCACCGTCTATTAAAGGAATGAATGGACCTCAAGAGGATGAGGACTGGCTAGACAGAATCTATCAAATCTTAAAATTCATAACGAAACCTGATAAAATGAAGAGGAAGTTTGTAGCATTAAAACTCGAGGGTTCTGAAATGAAATGGTGAGATTCTATGGTCTAGAAAAACATACATCTGGGCTTGGATTAGAAGGGTTTCAAACACTATTATACAAGAAAGTTTTTCCAGAGATGTTGATGCCAAAAATGTCTCTAGTGTTTCTATCCTTGCAATAATGAGTGCGTTCGGTGTCGGCATACACCAACCGGTTGGATGAGCTGGTCAGTTTTTATCTAGACATGGAAAAGGATGATCAGTTGAAGGCTTATAAATACCTGTATGGTTTGTGACCAAACGTCAGATTATAGGTGTTTATGCTAAATCTTTTTACCTATGTGGAGACGGTAGATGGAGCTTTGATGATAAAGAGGAATATGAAAATCAATGTTGGTTTTCCCAACCCCTCTCTTCCATCTGGTGGCATCTTTGGTGGCACGCATGGGAGTAGGAGGAAGTGGCAATATGATCTTAGTAGTGGTGGAAGAGGGTGTCAGCAATGAGCCTCCTCTACAGCACCTGCTACAAATAGTAGTGTGCCTCTGACTTTCTATCAGTGTGGAAGGGCCAAAAACACCAAACGTTTTTTTTCCTATGCCCACGTAGACTTACAAAAACTATGGATGTGTTGGAAACATTCAGTGTTTCTGTCAACCGTTGACTACACCTCATCATGGTCAGATTTGGTCAGCTCTAATGGCTACTATGAGGAAGTCATATGTTTCAATGCCTAAAGGTCTCTAGCCACAAGCCTCAAGAGTGAAGCACTTTGACACAATAGATGAGTGTCCAGTGGAATTTGACATAGGTCCAGCAATGGTGAGAGGTACTATCCTTATTACATCATCATTAGAAATTGTTTTATTTGATATTGGTGCCTCCAACTCATTTATATATGAAAGTTTTATTGATGTTCTTAAACATCCAATGGAACTCATGACCTTTTAAATGGAGTTAGAAACACCTCTTGGTAAGAGAAAAGAGTAGGGGTTTCAGTGTCCTTATTCATTGACAAAAACTGATATTGAGTTAGTCTGGGATTTTCTCTTTCTTGATATCTTTTTGTTTAACATCATCATCGATATGGTTGGGCTTGTATCTCATCGAGCTGAGAATTATTGTTATCATCAGCATGTTTCATTTTTACTCTTGATGGGAGCTCTCGTGTGTGTTAAGGAGAGTGTGATGCAAGGTTTGTTCATGTAGGACCTTCTCTCCCAGAGCTCAGAAGTTTTTTATCTATAGTCGTGTTTGAGCCTGATAATGTTTCTTCTATTGTTGAACTTCCCATTGTGGTTTTGGAATTTCCTGACGTCTTACCAGAAGACATCTCTAGCCTTCCTCCAAAGAGGGAGGTATATTTTATGATTGACTTGGTGTTAGGTACATAGCCACTATCAATACCATTTTATTGTACATCCCCAATGGAGCTCAAAGTGCTCAAGATTCACATGGATGACCTTTTGGAGAAAGTTTATATTCACCCTAGTGTTTTTCCTTGGGTATCCCCTGTGCTCTTTTCCAAGAAGTCAGATTTTTTACTTCAGTTATGTGTAGACTATCAGAATTTGAACTTGGTGAATGTTAAGAAAAAGTATTCATTTCCTCATGTAGATGATTTCTTTGATCATTTAAAGGGGTAAAAGTGATTCTCTAATATCAATCTTCAGTCAGGTTATCATCATCTCTAAGTTTGGGAGTCTGATATATAAAATATGGATTTCAGGAGTAGGTATTTCCATTTTGAATATATTGTGATTCATTTTGGACTAACTAATTCTACTATAGTTTTCTTGGCTTTGATGAATCAGATATTCCATCATCATCTTGACACATTAGTTGTAGTTTTCACAAATGATATTCTGGTTTATTCAAAATCTGAGTTTGAGTATGAACACCATCTATGGTTGGGTCTAGAAATTCTGAGAAGTCGCCATTTTTATAGAAATCTTTTGAAATTTAGTTTTTTGGATTCAACAAGTGATGTTCATGGGGCACAAGATTTCTAAAAATGGATTATTAGTTTATCTAAAGAAAGTAAAGGGTGTCTTGACATGGAAATAATCATATAATGCCATTGAGACACGGAGCTTCCTTGGTCTTGATGGATACTACCGATGGTTTGTAAATGATTTCTCAAAGCTAGAATCAACTTTGACTTATCTTACTAGGAAAGAGATGGAATTCACCTAGGATGTGAAGTGATAGTCTTCCTTCGATGAACTAAAATGACTTCTGATGTCACCTCCAATTCTGGTTTTACCTGAGCTTGTTAAGGGGTATTTGGTGTTTTGCGATGCTTTTAGGGATTTTTTAGGATGTGTTCTTATTCCAAATTAACATGAGGTAGCTTAAAACTCTCATCATCTTAGGTTTTATTAGAAGAATTACCCCACTCATGATCTAGAGACTGATGTAGTTATGCATGTGCTTAAATGATGGTGGCACCATCTTTTTGGGGAAAAGTTCATAGTATTTTCTAATCATTTGTATTTGAGTTATATCTTTTCTTAGTAATACTTGAATCACATAAAAATAAAATGGATATAATACCTTAAAAAATCTGAATTTTATATTTCCTAAACCCTAGGGAAGGGGAATGTCATTTCCGGTGTTATTACAAGTAAATTACCTTTATAGGCTATTCTGGAATCAAAGGAGTAGATCCTTATGGGTTTTTTCAATTAGTTGCACTTGGATAGTCAAGAGGATGTTTTAGGAATGGTTCTGACGAGTGTTCTGTTTTCATTCTCTCTCCTGGAGTCTTTCTTGTAGAGTCAACAATAGGATGATGAGTTTAGTAAAGTTCAAAAAAGCCTTTATGGCAGGGAGACCATTTTTGGTTGGTCTATTTCTTTATATGGTGTGCTCTATATTGGAAAGAGAGTTATATTTAGTGCATTTGTGAGGTGTTTCATCTTGGTTAACTATCAAAATTATGGTCCATTCATCTAGGCTCTACGAAGAGGTATTATGACATGAGAGGATGATTCTGGTGGCTGAGTATGAAGTGTGACATTGTAGAGTTTGTGTCCCACTGTTAAACCTACCAATAGATAAAGTCAAAGCACTTGAATCCCTTTGGTTTGGTTAAGCCTTTTTTGTACCGGTTTTGAAATGGGATAATGTATCCATGTATTTTTTTGTTGGATTTCCATGGACTCCTTGAGGGAGGAATGCTATTGGGGTTATCATTGATTGGTTGATAAAGTCTACTCATTTCATTCCGATCAAGGATACCACTATGTTGGAAGATCTGGGTAAGCTATATGTTTACGAGAATGTGAGGTTGCACAATATTACTTCATATTTTTTTTGATAGGGATCCTAGGTTTACCTTGAGGTTCTAAAGGAGTCTCCAAGAGGCAATAGGAACTTAGGTCAAGTTAATAACAACTTAACATCAAAAGACAGACGGTCAGACAGAGCATGTGATTCAAATCCTGGAAGATATGTTTCATGCCTACTTCTTGTATTTTAGATGATCATAGGATAGCTATATGGAACCACTTGAATTTGTTTATAACAATAGTTATCAGTCATCAATCAGAATGGATCCCTTTGAGGCTTTGTATGGTCACCCGTGCCGATCACCTAGTTGTTGGCCTGAGGTGGGAAAAACAGATTTGATTGGACCAAGTTTGGTTTAGGAAACATCAACAAAGATACAGAATGTGTGATGAAATTTTGTCATGGCTTAGATTCTATAGAAATAACAAGAGAACCAATGGAATTTTCTTTTCTATATTTCCATTGGTGAATGGGTTTTCTTAAATATTTCTAATCATTTGGGTAACTATCAACTTGGAAAATAGGGAAATTTGGATTCAGGAAATGTTAGACCATTTTAGGTCACTGAGTTGCTTGGGAAGGTTTATTATATGTTGGAATTTTGTGTTCAATTAATAGGTATTCAAGATGTTTTCCATATATGACAGCCCATGGAGTATCACCCTGATCCCGCACTCATTCTGAGTTTGGAAGAAATTGAGCTAGAGATAGATGTATCTATTTTGAAAGGATTATTTAAGGTCATTGACACTCAAGTAAAGGTCTTTCATGGTATGTTGATTCTATTAGTCATAGTTCTAAAGAAACATATATCAGATTCTCATGAGACTTGGGAATGCGATTCATTTGTGAGGGAGTAGTGGCCTCATCGTTTTCCAGGGATTACATCTTCAACTTGACTTTTTGGGAACATTAAGTCTTTATGGTGGGGTGTTTGTAACATCAGGTTACACAAAAATCAGGTACACCCTTATTCTTGGTTGGGTTATCCTTTTCTATCCATCAATGGATGGCCAAGAAGGAATTGGGGGGATACATATGATGGTGGATTCAGAGATTTATTTGATTCTCATGATTATCCGACCTTTTCTGTAGGGTGCTGAGGGATTTCACGGTGTGTAACTCACATACACATCATGTAATGGTTGTTGGATATAATTCAATAATGTAGTCAAACTATGAATGATTACATTTCATGAATAAAGGACTCACACCAGGAATGTTAACAGAAAATTAATTGGGGGTGATGGGTTTTTTGGCGTATGTGGGATCACGGAGCTATCATGACATGAAACCCTAATACACATAGTGAATCAGCACGCGTCTAGTTTTTAAAACACTCATTTGGACTCTTTACTCGGTCCTCTACTTCCAGACATTTTCCCACTTGACCCAAAGTTATTCTTCGGTGATTTTGAGATACTATGTCCCTTCTAGATCGTTCCATTTGGCATCAGATCCTTATTATAGCTATAGGGAATCTCTTCAAGTATACGATATTTCTGTTTCTTCATTTCTATTGATCATTTTATCATCTTTTTCTTTCAATATCATGATTTTTTTATCTTATATGGTGCATCTTCTTGGTTTCTTCTAGATCCATTGTGCGATCTCACTCCAGAGGCCTTTTCCTTTATTGGTCATGGTGTAGCTAGTGTTCATCCTTGAGTTATGTAGGTTTCCTCTTCTCCGCCGACC
The DNA here is from genome assembly GCA_963277665.1 of Viscum album. Classification (NCBI taxonomy): domain Eukaryota; kingdom Viridiplantae; phylum Streptophyta; class Magnoliopsida; order Santalales; family Viscaceae; genus Viscum; species Viscum album. Next base: position 1,914,401,832 of record OY728143.1, read on the forward strand.
CACTTTCTAAATTGAATTGATCCTATGGTGTGAGGAATGGATTCTAGGGACTTCGTTTCCATTGTTGGTTTCTTAATTATAGGTGGATCCCTTTTTGGGCTTTTACAACCTGAGTTTTGAGATAGGATGTTTCATTTATAGCCTATGTTTATTGAATATGCTTGTTCTAGATATATAAATTGATTCAGAATGATTGTTTTGTATGTGTTAAAAAGGGTTTTTGAAAGAAAAATGTTATTTTCCTTGGTTGTTGATAAATGGAAAATAAAAGGGTATTTTGAATCTATTGGAATGATTTGTGAAATTTTTTGTGAAAGAGTTTTGAAATGGTTTGGTAGAAACATTGAAATGGTTTACGAAAAAGATCACATGGTTTACCTTGGTTATTAGGTTGTAGTTGGCCATCGTCCATAGTGGGGGTTCATTTTCATGGACCCTCCTCTCATACTAGAGTGTAGATTAATTGTCTCTAGATGCGGTTATGATTTGGGGTTTCACATTCTGCTATGTCTCCCCGGTACCAGAGAGTAGATTATTGGCTTCAGGTATCGATTCTAGTTTCTTATGGGCACATGTAGTCTGCTGCTGACCTTTTGTATTCCCTGGTTATGTGTTTCTTGTGATGATCTATTGTTTGTATTTGCTTGTATTTGAACATTTTATCCTTGATATACATGTTGATGCTTGTGAAAATGTGATATGGAAAATATGATTTGAAAATTGATATACCTTTTTTTGGTTTTAGAACTGTGGAAAAGGAAAATATTTACCATGTTTTCTTTAAAACTACTTTATTGCTTAACATTACATGTTTTTATTTAAAATGATAATACAAGAATTGTTATATAGAGACTTGTTATGGAACACCAAGATGGGATCCTACTATGCCTATTACCTCACACCTTGCGCACCTCATCGATGGTTCTTAGACCTTTTTATGTCTTCTAGTTTAGGGAAAGGCAAGGCCCTGTAGTGAGGTAGTGAGGTTTCGTGTCAGCTAAGTTGGGTAGCTGGTGGTGATATGGTTGGAGTATGTCCATTCCATCATTTGGAGTAGCTGTTGGTTCCTACTCAGTTTTATATGGACTAGTCTTGTGGAGTTTTGATAAATTTCCAATTGTTGTTTTTGTTTCTGATATTTTTTTTATAGTTTTTGAATATATATTTCTTAGTCTTACATTATTTTCTTCTCGCTTTATATATGTATATGCCATGTGTTTTTCTGGTTAGGGAAAAAATGTTCCCTCTAGTTTGTTGTTCGATGCTCGGCTGCTTGTCGCCAGCCTTTGGGGATCATGAATGCCCTTTCGGTGTGTGACAGATTGGGTCAGGTGCCGAATTTGAGGGAAACTTGGTTTGGTTTATTATAATACCTAATCTTATTTATTTATTTTTAGAAGTTATAAATGGTATTTTCAACCATCAATTTAATATTTAAAATTTATGTAGAAGTTTATTTCATATAATCACCTTGTTTATGAAATTACATGTGTTCCTTTATAATTCTTATCATTTTATGTGCAATTATGAGTCAACCTATCCTTTTATGTTCAAACTTACATCTACATCCACTGACATGTCATACATGAATAGTTATGACCATCATCTAGCTCATATGTGACATTCTATGAATTATGATATTATGCACACACTTATTTCATTTCTCATACAATTATAGTGCTCAAATATAAATGGTTATTGCAATCATCTGATTCTCTTAAATGGAATTAGAAAACACTTTTAATGTAATTTTCATGAAATTTTATAAGAAAAATTTTTTCATTAAAAAGAAAATAATTCTATTTAAGTGACTTAGAAATTTTTTGGGTTAGAACTGAGAAAGGTTATTCCCTAAAAAATTATTTAAACAATGGCACTAGTATGATGAATGTTTTGATATGGGGAGTGAAACCATAAGAATTAACAGAACTTTTTTCCATAGGAGTTATGTCTAGTGGAATTACATTATGGTTTTTAATTATGGACTACCATGTATTAGGTAACAATACAATAGAAAATTTTTATATTCAAAGGATAATTCTCGAATGATTATACAAAGATAATTATTTTATGATATCTATATTTAATATATTATATGGATTTTCAATGATTTTGAAATCTACTTTGAACTTTATATATTTAAATATATTTTTAAACAAAATATTATTTCAAGAAATTATTCTTGAATGGTTTTTCATAATAATTTTTCAAAACCCCCTTACTGGGTATATTTACTGCTCACCCTGCATATTATAATCTTCTTTTTAGGTTTAGCAATCTTGTTGAAATGTATTTATTTTGTGGAGGCAACACACAAAATAATATTTTGTTTATTTAAGTTCATTTTGTATAGATATGATGATATATAAAAATTGTATCTAATTCTCCAAAAACCTAGACTAGTAGAGGTCCTCTATTAAATAATATATTGTGTAATTATTTATTTTCTTTTATCAAGAAAATTACACAACATGTTTAATGCACCATCTCCCGGAAACTGGCGTTTGGGTATTTACATAGACTTTGATGATAAACATATAATAAAATAATAGAATTTGGGTAAGGAGTAGATTATGTGGATCTTTCTAGAAAATACATCCCTATCTAAATACTGCAAGTGGAGGTGAATCTGCCACAAATATACCTATGAGTAATAACACCGACAAGATGTTTCGGGCTTGAACTGGGGTAACCAGATATATGAAAACATGCCTTACTACACACCTGGGTTGACACTCCCATGGGATAAGCTTAGGGTAATTCATATTTTGTTTAAAAACCATTATAAAGGATTTTAAAGTAAATTTTTCCTCAAAGAAACCATGTTTATGATTATGAGATTAGCTATGCATAGGATTTCAATTTATGTTAAGTATTTTTCTAGTTGAGATTATACCTTATGATTCATAACCTAATATAGTGTATTCCATTTTTTAGAAATGGCCCCTAGTGGAAGGAATGGAATCTAAATGAACACGTGTATCCCATATAGGGATTTCCCTCCTTTGAAAGATAATGATGTTGGCTCTAGAGCTACGACTGGTTTTGAGAAACTTATAACTATACTGAGACAATTGACTTAGGTTATGAAGAATAACCTTACTTGTATGGATCATCATGATCCACAAAATGGAGGAGCAATATTAGAACACTATATGCAACAACTACCTCCATCATTCAATGGGACTACGAAACCATTTGTAATGAAGAAGTGGATAAGTTATTTAGAGAAGATATTTTCTACATTAGGATGTAATGAAAGGGTGAAGGTTGTTATGGAAATTTCTCATCTTTCAGAAGATGCATATCAATGGTGGTCATTGATTCAAAACATGAAAGAGGAGGAAGAAATAGAAAATATGGAATGGAGTGAACATAAATAAATTTTCATAGAAAAATACCTTCCTCTTGAACAATGAGTGGATATGGAAAAAAAGTTTCAGAGTCTAAGGTAATTAGATGTTTAGAATGTTGCAAAGTATGAAGCTAACTTTAAAAGGTTAGAAATTCATGCTATAGACTACATACGTAATCCAAGGAGCATGATTGATCAATTCTTTGATGCTTTAAATTTTTTCCTCTGATGGGAACTCATCTACCAAACAATCTCATCATACGAACATATAGTATGATGATCTATCAAGACAGAAAATGAATTCTATATGTCTTATGACATTAAAGGAGGTAAAGAGAAGAAGAGGTCTTCTGATGACTCTAAAAAAATAAGTAAACGGGGAAGAAGGGAAGAGTTGAAATTCATCCCTGTGGTAATTGTGGGAAGAAACACCATTGTACTTTCCTGAAGGGTATGAGTGTTTGTTAGAAGTGTAGACAAAAGGCCACCACTCTCATGATTTCTAGGCGAAGAAAGAAGCGACTAATGTTCAATGCTACAATTTCAAGGAGAAAGGATATTATGAAAATTATTGTCCTAGGTGTCAAGGAAACATTTCCAAAATAAGGCCATGGGAGTAATACCAAGCTTATGTGGTCACAACTGCTAAGATTGACGTTCGTAATGATGTGGTGGGATGTACTTTAATCGTTTCCTCAAACTTAGCCAATGCTTTATTTGATTCTGGATCATCAAATTCTTTTATATCTTCCAAGTTTGTCAAGAGAATTATATATTTCCAATTTGATTTGATAAAGGAGTTTGTAATAAAAACTCCTAAGGGAAGTATCATTGCAAAAAAGATGTGTCAATCAGTCCCCCTTAATACACACAAACATGCTTTAGTTACTGATCATGTTATCATACCTATGATTGAATTTTGTATAATCCTCGACATGGATTGGATTACAAATTATGACTCAAAAATATATTGCAATAAGATGAATGTTATAATTTTTTAGAACAATTTAGAATACCCTATCTTTAGGGAAGGAACATCATCATTTGATTCTTATTTAGATCCACCCCTATTAGATCCACCTAATGCAATTTTTGGGAAGGATGAGAACACAATATTTATGGGTGATAATGGAAATATTTAAATTGAGGATGTACCTATTGTTCAAGAATATATTGATGTTTTCTAGAGGATTTACCTATACATCCTCCAGATCAGGAAGTTGAGTTATCTATTGATTTATTTTTTGGTTCAAGGCCTATATCAAAGAATCCTTATAGAATGACCACTATCAAATTAGTAGAATGAAAGAAAAAATTGAGGAATTGAGTGATAAAGGATTTATTCACCCAAGTTTTTCTCTATGGGGATCCCCTATACCTTTAGTTAAAAAGAAAGATGGATCTATGAGGCTATGCAATGACGATATAGAGATCAATGCTATACGATAAAGAGAAAGTATCCTCTTCCTCGCATTGATGACTTATTTAACTAACATCACAGAGCCCAATATTTTTCAAATACTGGCCTTAGATCTGTATATCATCAATTGCATGTGGGGAAGGAAGATATTCCAAAAATAGTATTTAGAACCTGGTATGGGCATCACATGTTTATAGTAATGCCTTTCAGACTGACTAATGCGCCCTCTATTTTCATGGATTTAATGAGTAGAGTTTTTAAGGAATTTCCTGATGTATTTTTTGTGGAATTTATAGATTATATCATGGTATACTATAAAATCTATGAAGACCATGAGGATCACTTGCGTATTATTCTGAAAACACTTAGAAGAAATGAATAATATGGTAAGATTAGAAACTATGAATTTTGACTTCAATTAGTTACTTTTCTTGTCCATGTTGTCTCTAAGTATGGGATCTTATTTGATCCTATAAATACATGGGTCGTTCAGGAATGACCCATTCTATCAAAAATAATCAAGGTATGTAGTTTTATTCATTTAGCAGGTTATTATTGGTGTTTTGTATAGATCTTTTCCAATTTAGACAACCCAATAACCAAGATTACTCACAAAGTGGTTTAGTTCGTGTGGAAAAAAGAATGTGTAGAATGTTTTTAGGAATTGAAGAGAAGATTAGTGAATTCTCCAATCCTAAATCTACCATCATGAAATGGTGGATTTGTGATATATAGTGATTCATAAAATAAAGGACATGGCTATGTCCTTATTCATATTGATAAGTTATATCATATGCATCAAGGTAGTTACAAATTCTTGAGTATAACTATCCAACTCATGATCTTGAGTTAACAGCGGTAATTTTTTCTCTGATGATATGGAGACACTATCTCTATGTAAAAATGTGTGAGATATGTATGGATCATAAGAGTTTAAAATATATATTTCACAGAAAGTACTCAACATGAGGCAACGATGATGGCTTAAGCTACTCAAGGACTATGATTTTTCCATACACAACAACACAGGAAAGGAAAATAAGGTAGTTGATGCAATGAGCAGGAAGGATCATGGAGTTTTAAAGAAAATTAGAACTGACCTGGATCCTATATACATGGAACTAGTGATGATGGATATGGAAATTATTAAAGAAGGTGAAACATCACTGTGTTTTCAATTGGTTTCCCAATCATATTTATTGGAAAGAGATAAAACTTCTCAGTCTGATGATGAGAATCGTTAAAAGAAAATTAAATGTGTGAATTATGGGATGTTGGATGACTTCATGTGTGATGAGGAAATTATGATATTTGGGAAGAGTCTATGTGTTACCTCTATACCCGAGATAAAAAAATAGTTATTGGATGATTCCCATAGCTCGATTTTCTCGATACATCATGGAAGCACTAAAATGTATAGATATTTGAAGGAAAATTTTTGGCGGGACAATATGAAGTAGGAAATTGCTGATTATGTATCAAGATGTTTAGTTTGTCAACAAGTGAAGGCCAAATAATAACATCCAAGTGGAGTCATACAACCTCTACCTATTCCTACATGGAAATGGGATGACATAACTATGGACTATGTCAATGGATTACACAAAAATCCAATAAAGAGTGATACAATATGGGTAATTATTGATCAATACACAAAATCTGCACATTTCTTCTCCATAAGGGAGGATTTTCCACTTGATAGCATTGTAAGAAACGATATCAATGATGTTGTGAGACATCATGGAGAAACTATATCAATTTTTTCTGATAATGATCCAAAAGTTACATCGAAATTCTAGAAAAGTTACCAGAATGCTTTGGATACTGAACATTGTTTGAGTACAGCTTATCACCCTCAAACTGATGGGAAATCAGAAAGAATGACCCAAACATTAGAAGATATGTAGAGATCATGTTTACTTTACTTTCTGGGTATGTGTGATCACTATTTTTATTTAGTGGAGTTTTCTTATAGTATCAGTTTCCATTCATGTATTAAAATGACACTATATGAATCATTGTATGGAAAGAGATGTCTCACACCAACATGTTGGGATGAAGTTGGTGAAAGGAAGCTTTTGGGCCTAGAGCTTGTGGAGGAAACAATAACAATGGTAAAGTGTATTCAAACCCATATCAAAGATTCTCAAAGAAGTAAAAAGAGCTATGTTGATGCTCAAAGGAAGGATTTGGAATTTTAAGTGGGAGATTATGTTTTCTTGAAAGCATCTCCATGGAAGGGTGTTATTAATTTTGGGAAGAAAGGGAAACAAAGCCCCAGGTACATTGGTCCTTTTGAAATTCTGGAGAGAGTTAGATCTATGGCTTATCGTTTGGAGATGCCACCTATCCTTTCTTTGGTACACAATGAGTTACATGTCTCGTTGTTTAGAAAGTAAATACCATACCCAACACACGTACTCACTTTTGAAGGTATAGAATTGGAACCTGACATGTCTTGCTGTGAAGAACCTATACGGATTCTGGACACTAAATAACAGGTGTTGAGGAATCTAATGACTCGACTAGAAAAGGTACTATGGAAAATTCATAAAATTGAAGAGATGATGTGGGAGCTAGAGGATCTTATGATGAAGAACTACCCAAATCATTTTATGGGGTAACATACTGGTAATTTTGGTTGTGAAATTTTTATAAGGGGGGAAGAATATAACACCCCAAGGATTTACAAATAAATTTAATATAGAATGCATGAAACACTGATTTTATGTGAAATAAACACTTTATTATTTATAGGAGATATTTATAACCAAGCCCCTAAACATAATGTTTCCACTTTTGTGTTTTTTATTTTGAAAAATAGACATAGACAGTTATGATCAGTAAGATATTTAGAGACTGGTGGGATCAACTTCCATTTTTGGTGAATAGTAACATGAACCTTATGAATAGTGTTGTACCCTTATTAATATTAATATGACCCTTATGAATAGTAACCTCACCCATGTGAGTATAAATAAAATTTAGGAACCTTATCAATGGAAGTATGATATAATGGTATAAGTAAGTGAATATTTTAAAACATAATAAAGTGTTGGTATTTTTGTGAGTAATTAAAATTTAATTACAGCTTTTTAATTAAAAAATTTAATTAAATGATTTTTTTATTTAATTTATTCATAAATAAATATTTTTTAGTCATATTATTTTAAGATAATATAATAATACCGTAGTTAATTTTTCAGGGTGTTATAAAATCAGTTATAAATTTAAAAACTGTAATTTTGAAATAAATGATGATTTTAATTAAACATTAAATTTCTGATATTTTAAAAATTATTTTAAAAAATTGGAGTCCATTTTTTGATTCTACACATCGAAAAATGGTTAGTGTGGTTTTTTGGAATTTTTCTGAAATACTTGATTTTTTAGTGAATGGTAAAATACAGTAATTTACGATATAAATACATTATAAGATAAATACACTATTACATGAATCATGGCTAATGAAAGCACACTTGGATTGAACTCACTTTAACTTAATACTATTTATATTCACATGAATCATCACTATTTCTTGTCTTGAATAAAATAATAAAATAATGAATAAGATAGTCAAAAATCATCCCACTCCTCCATTATAAAAAACACACCTCACTCCCCCTTATCCTCACACCTCTAAGCCTTGAAGCTTTTTAAAGTTCTTACCAAATACTCTTCCATAGTATCTACCCAAATCCAAGAGCTCCTGGTCTTTCCAAAAGAAAAAACCCCTTCCCTTAAAGAGATTCTCAAGGAGGAGTACTCAAGATGTAAAATCCTCTTCCTTTTTCTTTTAATTTCATTTAAGTTCCTTCAATTATTATTATCTCCTAAACTTATCTATAAAAATGATCATGACAACTATAGTATCATTTATATATTTTAATCACATATTTTTAATGGAACATCCATCATCAATCACCTTACTCTCTCTCTTTTATTTTAAAAACGAAATCAACATCTGAGAGGTGCTGATTTATAACCTTCAAGAATGACAAACATTTGTTCTTCAAATTAACCTTAAAGTATGGTAATGAAACCATTTTTATGGTTTAAAAAAACTATATTATATGTATTGTAATCCATATAATTTTTTGTAACCAATATATATACATAATTTTAATTCATACGACAAAACTAGTTCGTAATAATCGAAATATTACCAAAATGATTTTCATTAATATTTCATCTAATAACTCATCATAATACTATATAAAACAATGAATTATATGACCATTTAATATCTTTAATGTTAATTAGTATCATATACAATCAATTCTGGTTAATTATACCCATTCCACATGAACTTCATTACTTATAAACAAGCGAACCGATTACGAAAACCAAGAAAACAAACACTCCAGAACGGCATAATTCAATCTTATAATTTATCTATAAAGAAATAAATGACCTTAACAAAACAATAATGAATCAAATATATGTATATATGATTATATATTAAATAATTAATGGATTTAATTTTATTATCTTGGACATTAATGCAATGATCAGAAAATATTCGAACATAAGGCAATTGTTTTCTACCTGAACCTCCAATTTCATTCAGGTTACTCTTATTCTCGACTCACCTCAATGAAATTATTATTTATTATTCTTTAATCCTCATAAATTCTGTTTGAATATTCAATATATGTTTGAAAACAAGAATCTTTATTTCTTTTATGGTTATTTACATGTTTTAAAAGGGTCTTTCAAAAATTATTCTCGAAATACAAGCCCAATTCAAGGGAATTTCTCAAATTCTTACCCACATTCAAGGGAACTATATAATATATTATCAGTAACAATTATTTTTATAAAGTCACTAATTTTATTATGAAAAATAAAACTAATTCAATTCTTGTTTTATTCAAATACTTTTTCAAAATAACACTTCTTTTAAAAGTAAAAGAGTATTTATCTCAAGAATTACTCAATGATTTTATAAGAGTATTTTCACCTATTTCAAAAATCTTGGTGATTCTTATTTTTAAATGGGGTTAAACTTTTATAATACCATCCACCATATTTTATTAAATTTTTTATCATTATATTGATGGTGGATGTACAATATTGATACCATTCACCATATTACTCCGAATGATAGTGTTTATGATTAATGTTTGGGGAATGTTATTTTGCATTTCATATATTAGTTTCAGTATAAATGTATATGTTTTTTATGTTCATACCCATTCACATGTGGAATGGAGTGGAGTTATTATGTTATGGGTCGGGCCCACTATATCCCCTCAATGTATCAGTAGGTCTCATGAGACAAACTAGTTTGAGTTTTTTCTCATTTATGTATGGTCTTGGGACAAGGCCTTGACATAATGGTAATGATGTCCCACATTATGAATTACCTAATTTTGAAACTAGTAATTGATAGTCAATGTGGATACTAAAATAGTATAATACCAATGGTTTTGTTTTATTATGGAATTATTTATTCAGCTCTTATTCATTCCATATAATGTTCAAGTTTATTTTTTAATGGCATGTGAACTTTTAGTTATTCACCCTGACTTAATATTTATGTTTCTGTTGAATTATTTACCCATAATGAGAATTTGAGCTCAACCCTTTCTTATGTTTTATTTTTCCCCAGGATATGAAGAACTACATTATGAATGAATTTCAGGGATAATCTTAGAGTTTTGGATGTTCCAAATGGGATTCATATGTCATATTTTATTTCAAGTTGTGATGTTTAAATTATGTATGCATCTAGTTTTCCAAAACTACTAAACTATTTGGTCCATCAGGATAGGAATTTCTTATAATTATGCCAATGTATTAAAACAACGCACCGACTCTTGTAAAATGAGGTCAGGGTCTTGAAAATACCATAAGGTTAATAAGAGATGTTATAAAAGGAATTTTAATTAGGCATAAAAGAACTTGAATAATAAGGAACGATTTTGCATGATAATCATAACATGGGAAATATGGAAACACCTTATAAACTACATCATTAACATAAGTCAAAGATAAACTGCCAAGATTTCCTGGTTGAAAAAAGTCCCATAACAGAATCAGGTAAACCCCCATCCCAATAAGACATATCATGATACTAAACATTACCCAATGCATTGGAACACTATTAGGGTGAACCCTTCATACTCATTTCAATATCTTTCTTAAGTTTGACACATATATCATATAACATGGATTCAATCAACATCAAAAGTTATTCCATGATCAAGGAATGTGGAATACATACATGTAAGTCACCAATAAATATGTGTATGTGCAAAACAGTGAATACCCTTTATATTGAAATGGGTAAGGTATCCACCACACGATGATTATGGCATAGAAAATCATTGTGACATTTCAGTAGTATAACGACATAAAATATAAATTCATAAAATGGGTTGATGAGAGCGAAAGAGGTCTCTTAACATTTTAAAATGAAATGGATAGTATGAGGTATATTTAAGAACATATCCCAATATAGGAAAAAGTAAATTTGGAGACATAACATAAATGGGATTCTTGATAAAAGAGGCAAGTGGAAGAACCCTTATGGAATTTCGGCATAGTAATGAGTGTACTTAACGGGTCAGAGGGGGGATAAATGAGATTGAAAGGAGCTCTCATCAATTATACTTCAAATGGATAGTAAGGAGATCATGGAACATCATATACCTTACCTAGAGTTGTGACTCCAAAGGCTTGGGAGAAGCTTCTTAAGAGCATGAGGGTGACTTGGTATGACTATAGGGAGAATATGGAAGAACATGGATGAGATTCAAGGAGTTTGAGTGATGTGAAATGGAATCTTGGGTCAATTTACATTGGAATGGAGGTTAATTTCATTATTATTTTGGTTTTGAATACTACATAATAAAATATTCAAAAGCAAAAACCATCCCATGCTTTTTCCCTGTGGTTTCTCAAAAAGGGTAGTGTATTACAATATTTTATAAGGACAAGGGATGAAGATGTTAAAATAATTCCCTTTCTTACATAGAGTTGATTCAAACTCTCAAAGTAATGATTTGAAAATCATAAAATATATTATAAGTCATCGAGGCTCCACTAGAACTTTATAAAATATATCAAATAAACATAAAATCACTTTATTTTAATGGAAAAAATATATTTGTTTGATGATAACTTTTTTATTATTTATTACATCACTATTGGTCCATTATGATGTCATAAAACACACCATATATTTATACGATATTTATTTTTTACCCAAAAATTTGGATGTGTCATAAAATTATGAAAAATTAAATTTTGGATAATTTTGACATTCTGATTACAAAAATAATATTAATTTTATCTAAATGAATTTCTAAATACTTGAATTTTCGCTTTCATAATAAAAACTGATATTTTTTTGAAAATGATGGGATTTGACAATGACAGTTTTCAAACCCTAATAAAAATTTCTTTTGTCTTCATAAAAATTATATGATAATTTATATTAAATAAAATATATTTAATAATAATATTTTATTAAAATATTATTTATTCAAAAAATCCAATAATTCATTTAAAACAGATCTCTTAGTAGTATTTGAACATTAACAAAAAATACTACATATGATATAAAAATAATTTACAATGTAAAAAACTAGAATGAAAACATATTCATCATTATATACAAAAATAAATGTAAATATTCTTTTTTCTAGGTTGATGATACATATCCATTTATTACACTAGCATACACCCTAATAGTAAGGTGTGCGACAGTGGGGATTTAATGTGGTCGTTCAGTGAACTTGGTTTTGTCCGTGATATTGATGAGCTTATACTTCTTCCATAAATGGTTTTCATTATGCTTATGATATTGAATATTTGATTATGATTGGTCTAGGTAACATCCCAAAAATTATATCTCCCTCAAAAGCACCAATATATGGGATTCATAGGGTACGATCCTTCTGGTTGAGGACAAAATTTCATTTATCTGAGTCAAAAGGATTTGTTGAAATCCTATAATTGTACAAGTCATTTGATCACAGTTAAATAGATATATTATCAAGAGTAATGATACTTAATTGTTATTTAAAGAAAATTTGATATAGTAAAACAAAATAAGTTCCTTTTTTCTATATCTAGAAGACATTTAATTAAATAAAAAGAAAGGGAATTTTATTCATAAATGTACAGGTCATTACAAAAGGGCTTCCTTGGTTGGATTTCTGCCCAAAGGGGTGGGGGAGTTATTGGTTAATATGATGTCATATGGATCTTATTTTGTTATGGTTTGGACGAGGTAGATTGTATTAGAGGTGTAAAGAAGTGGGGGGGGGACTGAGTGCCATTTTATAGTCGAGGAGGAGGGGCATTCTTGTAAATATAAAATGGTAAACACTATTGGGAGGTCTTCCTTACATCATGCACCTCCCATTAAAATATATTTTTGAGATAATGGAGTAAATGGTTGAAATATTTCCATAAATAGAGTTTTAACATATTTGTAATATATTTGGTCCCTTATGTTAAGGTTTTACCACAAAGTAAACTCGTTTTTACCTTAATTGTTTTAAATAATTTTAATTACATTCACTATCCTTTTTGGGAAAAAATTAAGTTGACCTTAATATAAATTATTAATTATTAGGATTTAGAATATAGAATCCATTTTTTGAAATTCAAAACACATAAGTAGATGAAATGAATTTAAAATTAATCCCACAACCATGATGGGGAAGAGTGTTTTTGAAGCAAAAAAGTGTAAAAACATCAAAATATTTTATATCCAATTTAAGTGGAAAATTGATTCTAATGAACTAAATTGGATTTATTGTTATATTATTTAAATATTTAAACTTTTAATCTAATTTAAAATATAATTTTACTATATAAATAAATTATATGAAAAAATAGTTTTCAATTAAAATTCAGTGTTTTTCTTTATTCATCAAAAATGAATATTCTTAGAAAAATACCAAATATTCACCCACTATAAATATCAATATTATTCATTAAAGAATATAGTTTATTCATTTAAACAAAAAAAGTTTAAAAAATTAGATTTATAATATGTGCACCATTAAAAGGCGGTAACATTATCTTTTAAAAAATACATCTTTTTATTCATAAAATTTGATTTATTGTTACATTATAACTATAATATATATTGAATGAGTGTAAAATATTTTTTTCAATATATAATATATAAATTTTATAAAAAATATTCATTAAAAGTGTTTTGTTTAATTTAAAGAGTTAACATTCTTTTTTTACATAGAAAAATAGTTTTCTTATAAAATGAATTTCATTATTTTTAGAAAGATCATACATTCAATTCTAACTAATTGCTAAAAATTGATTAATTTTATATACATGTGTAAATCATATATTAGAAGTTTATTTAATCATATTAGTAACTTCCATCCCAATATCAACGTGGTATGTATAATAATATTTTAATAATCATTTTAATATTTTATTTTAGTTTGGCTAAACTCAGCCTTGCATGCAACACATGATATAAAAGGAACTTGATAGTGTGCGTAACATAATAAAAAATTGTTTTGTATTTACCACAACATAATTTCAGTATTTCATGTAGTGGTTGCTTAATTTGTTACAAAATTCAATAAAATCCATCAATGAAATTTAATTTATTTGAAAAATAATAATTCATAAAATATTGGGTGGTATCTTTTGCAGGTAAGAAAACCCCTTATTTAAATAAAAAACCTCTTTAAGAGTCTCTCACTTGAACGTTATGATATATCACTTCACTATGCTGAAGAGTTAAGTGATTATCAAGTCATACCCATTACATCCACTGACCGGAAGATGCACAAGAGGGAACCCACTTGACGGTATTAACACCAACACCAACGGACCACACTATCCAATGAGTGGGTTGATCCCATCCCACTGTGCTAGCCCTGGTCTAGAATACCTAGCGCTGATATCAGGGAAATGTTAAGAACCCTTCCCAACATGATACTTCTTCAATAGGTGTTTTACCCGCCACCATTGTTGATGTATCTCATTATATTCCTAAAAATACTGAGTGAGGGTATTTTTTCACCACAATGGGATTGAGACCCCATCCACCATCATGGTAGGATGGGTTGACTCTCCCAATTATGGGAGACACAATAAGTATTTATGGGTCGTACCATGATGAGGAATATTACCATGGAGGTCCTACTTTAATTAAAACAACTATCATGGTGACCCCCCTCATTGTAAAGAATTTCACTGTCTTAAAGATATGTTATAGGATATGAGCATAAACAACCACTAAAGGGGCCCTTCCTGTAGTTCTAGCCAAAGTACATGTAATGAAAACTCCCATAACCCTATAGGCCTGTTGATGGGGAAATCCAATGTCAACAAAAATAGGAATATGGAAAGATCCATGTCACCATCAACCACTCAGTTTTTGATTAAACAAAAAATTCAATGATTGTACTCTCTCACACATCACCAATTCTAGGGGTGTAAGCCCATGAAATAAGATTCACTATCCCTAAAGCTGAGGTCCATAATATACCAAAATACCTCCATAATTACCTATAGGTGGAGGATGTTCTGGCCTCCCTCTAAGGGTTTGCAGTGCATCCATCTCTATAGACATAAACACCCCTCCTCTTATCCTCTACATTAGAAGTTGGAGAGATGTCAGGGTATAGAATTATGACCTTATATAATAGAGAATACTCCATTGAGACAAAAAAAATATGTGTCCCCTATTTACCATAAGAAGGTTATGAAAACCCCATCCTACATGGACATGGTCTTGAAATGGGATTCTCGAAAAAGAAGACACCCAAATATTTAGAGGACAGATGGCCTACACAGACCCTTTTGTGGAATAAACTCTCCTATAAAATCATCAACAAACTAAGTCTTCATTAGTGCTTGAATTTATTTCCTTGATGGTGAAAATTAGAGCTTATGTCGACCAGGAGAAGGATAACCTTCTAGATAGTGAGAAAGATTACCCGTGGGGGATCATAGAGATCGACTAGCTTCCAGTCACAATTTGTTCACCTACAACATTAATTTTTTTCATCACAGAGTGCCTCATTGAGGACCAGGTAGAATTAGTTTTCTAGAATATATGGGAAATGTTCAACCACATTCAGGACCATTACCTGACCCAGCCAGGATGTCATAAACATCTCACTACCATCCTACAACAATGAGAGAGTGTTGAAATTGTAGTTCTCATGATAGATCAACTCCCTAAAGTATAAAAATAATGACATAAATGTTGACAAAATTGCATCATGAGATTCATTGCGCTTCAACAATTTATGGATGAGTCATCTCAATAAATTAAAATTATTAGATGATCAAAGTAAAGTATCCTCTACTTTATCGCCATAACACAAAAATAATGGAATCATCAGTCTAGTATTTTAGTATGAACTAAAATTTATACTATATCGACCACCACCATGAAAGTCATTACCAATTATTCCCTAGAGAACATAGGATATTGGACCAAAAAGGAAGAGAACAATAGGTAGAATTATCCCTAGGGAGAAATATAGTATTAGACTGATCCTCAAATGGACAGCTACACTCGGTAGTAGAGAAATTTTCTAGGCCTATGGAGTCGCTATAATGAAATGTTCCCACCCTCTTGTTGACTTCTTGTGAAAGGAAAGGGACCCACTAAGCCAGTTGGAGTATCCATGATTGCACCAAAGATTGAAATAGATGCCAAGATAGCCACAATGCTCCATGATCTAGAAGGCTACAAGCAGTTCACTACTAAGTGTATGTTTGAATAGTTCATGAGTTATGAAAATCTCAAATGGGATTCTGTCTCTACACCAATTGGATTCTAAGTCCTCATTATCCAGGATCCTATATTTGAACTAGGTTTACCCACCCATCCTATCAGGGTAGACACTGGGGAATATGAAAAATGATCAATATATGAGTTTCTCACTCTACTTGAGTCATGAGACTATCCTCCTTGATGTCAATACCACCCTGCCATATGATCTGAATAGACCATCAATGTATTGTTGGCCACAAATCCTCACCATGATGATATGACAGCTTCTCTCATCACCCACCTTAAGGCACTGGAAAAGCCATATTTTGAGATCCCACATGTAGGAAATCTATATGTTGTGGGGTTAGATCATAGTTTTCTACCCAAAGAATTTGGAAACAAGATTTTTACCCCATTCAATGGTATGGGTGATCTGGTGTTTCACCTGACCAATATTGCCACCCAATGAGGCCAAATTCTAGGAACACTAGAGCAGAAAAAATATTCCACACTCTAATGTCCATTCAAGACTCTAGAAAATCCCATTTTAATCTATTTTACTAAGTTTCTTGTAGGATCATTCCCTATTTGAGATGATATCTATAGTATGTTACTCTAACAATTCAGCTATACCGTGTAAAAGAACAGCATTAAAAACTTCTCATAGTTCAAAAAGAGATTTGATGAGATCATTTTTGACTTTATCACCGGAGGGAAGGGGCTCCCAAATACTAATGATATGTATATTTCCAAGGTATATCTTCAATAAATGTGTGTGGATAATGTCAAATATGATCCGGCCCCTACCCTCATATCATTGAAATATCATAGTGTTTGGAAAAATCCCTACAACAAACCAAGAAACTATTTCTATCATTACACCTTCTATCTCTTGTGTGAAGGGATATGAAAGCATAGATAAATTATTCAATACCTGTAAAGGCTCTTGAGACTACTCACCTATATGACCCTTTACGGAATGAACCTTGCTAAGAGAAATATTTACAAGCACTGCCTCACCAAGATAAAATTCCTTAGGTTCCACCTCATAGGGAGAATGTTTCCCTACCTCCCCATCAGGGAGTGGTACCCATTTTTACTTTCACAGATAGAAAGAATTATCACTACTCTTTTAAATATGCATAGGACATGGGGTATTTCATCTGCACCCTAGATAAGTGAATCCCAAAGATTCCAGAAAGAAAAAGGCCATAGGTGGCCGAACTCCCTGATCGTGAAAATAACTACCTATAACACAAGATCCTTAGAAATAATATTAATGAATTACTTTTCTTTAAATATTGTATTTATAATGAAGTTTACCATAGCCTAGTAAAATTGGATGATGTCTTGACATAAGTAACACATGTATATGTTATCCCCGATAGTGACAATAAAGAATCTAGTGTGCAGAAACACTCCTCTCTACCCAGGAAAATAGAACTACAACACCTGTTTATCTAAAAAGATAGTCACACTCACCCATGGGATTATTAATTCCAACATTAACATAACATACCCTCCTTTGGTTTCTACGTCTCCTTCAACACCCACATCTGTATCTATGTCACAAACATCCTAGTATTAGAAGAGCATGTACCAATAGAGAAAAGGAATCTTTAGTTCACTTCTAGTGCCAAAAATAGCTAACATCCTCATGATTTCATAACTATTTAATTGGGAATTATGACTAGGGTTCGTCCGATCATGGAATATTCCAATAATGAGAAGAAAGAGTACACCTCTGTGAACACTATCAAACTAGTAGATCACTTAATGATATACAGTGATGGAGAGCTCCATTAAAACCCCTAAAGAACCCCTCACCAGTACCATCAAATGATATGTATGGGATGTAATTAAAGACATAATCTATGGGAAAAATCATAGAATATACTTTCATGCTACTAATATGAGACAACATGCCTCATTTCGGAATCAACATGCCCATCCATACTAGGACACTCTATCAGGAATGCCTCCCCAACTGACTGTATTGGTTGACTGAGAACCTTAGTCACAACCCTGGCATGATCAACCACATCTATCCAGTGCCCAACCTCATCCATCTATTTCCAAACCATCATGTTTTCATTCCAAACTAGCTATCCAAAAGTAAAATTTGGATGTATTAGTCAGGACCCAATTCCTCATCCAACAACCCCTGCTTCACTCCTTGTAAAATAATAACCCCCATGAAGTTAAGAAAATTACCCTTACATGGGAATATGATGTAATAAAGAACCCCACTAGCATACCATCAAGGATCTCTATCCTCAATGTAATATTCCACTCGAATGATATGAATGAAGATTTTATCAAATCCATTATGATGACCCTTCAGTTTGAGACTGAGGTAGATGTAGTTGAGGACTATCGTGTAGAGGAGGTGGTGATGGAAAATTGAAAATAAATCATTTTCTTTTTTGAGAAATATGATTGTGCTAATATTCATGGTAATATACACCTACAATACATCATAGGATAGTTTAATGGTATGGAAATACACCACAGCCTTGTGGATACTAGATTTGGGATCAATCTCATCCCATCCCAAACACTCCATAATTTTAGACTCATAGAAGTAGATCTAACTATTTCCAAACTGACAATTGAAGGTTATGATAAGAGAATACAAAATCCACAAGGAATGATTCAACTAAATACTCAATTTTATTTCCCAAGTGGAAATAAATATATTTTTGGTAGTCTCATGGGATAATGTGTACAATTCCCTTTTAGAAAGGCCTTGGTTCCATATGCTTGCAGTAGTCCTATATTCATACCACTAGTTCATCAAATAATCCATTTCTGGTAGAGTATGAGTTTTATAGGGTGATTTATTCCATTTAATCTCTTGTGATATAAACTATTTTGATGTTTTGTGCTACAAAGGGGATGTAAAATAGCTTTAGATCAATGGGGTCAAACATATCAGCAACTCAAAGGACCTGACAACCACTTCAGTTGATCTGTTGATAGAGAAAAATGAATTATACGTCCTCCCAATCCACCAAGTGGAACCCATGACCCAAATCCTGGGTATCCATTTAATCATCACTAAAAAATTGTTCTCATATGTTACCTTGAACTCTTACATGGGACAAGCTCATACAGCACCAGAAGACCTTACCACTATGTAATACCAAGGGCTTCACCATATGGTTGTTTACCCATGTCCCCACCTCATATTTTAAAATACAGGGTTAACCTAGTAAAAGTCAACCCAACATTAGTACATTGATATCAAAAGTGGATATCACAATAAGAAACAATGTGGGATAGTCTAGGAATTATTCATTTACACAATTTCAATGAAGCTAAAACCCCTTTCCAAGGATATTACATCTTCCAAAAAAGACTCTAGAGCCACCCTGGATCTGCTAATCTATAAGGGTCACCTCTTTCAATTTCCTATTTGTCAGATGATGAAGAGGATTGGGATAATTCATTTCCTACCATTAATGATGGTTTCTCTACCACTATCGATGATTTAATTTAGGTAGAAATTGATATTGATCAAGATCTAAGGCCGACAAATATTAAAGCATCTATGTCATCATAAGATCACCAGTAGTATATGGCCTTCCTAAAACAACACCACAATGTGAGCTCCCTAAGCTATAGTAAGATTTCAGGACTCAATCCTTAGGTTTTCATTCATCACCTAGGACTCCCAGTGGGTCACCGTGAGTTCAATGAGCCTCGTTTATGGGTTTACCCCTCCCATGGTGACATGGTTGAGGAAGATGTTGATAAAATTATTAATTAAAACTTCATAAGAGAGGTCCAATATCATAAATGGATAGCCACCATTATCCCAATCAATAAGAAAAATTAGCATATTAGATTCAACAATAAATTTCAAAACATCATCCCCTATTACCTGATGGACAATTTTCGCTTTCTAGTGATAGAATTTTTCATTGAAACAGTGACTAGTTTACCAGATCTCTCTATCATGGATGGCCATTTTGGGTAAATTCTGATCCAGATACCCCTTAAGGATGAATATTCCACTGGTTTTAGGGGATACTAGGAAATTTTTTTATACAGAGTGATTCCCTTTAGTTTGAAGAATTATGGAGTTACTTTTTAGTGAGAGTTTCACTATATCATCATGCTAATCCATATAATGTTGGTTGAATGATACATGATTGATTTTGTGGTCAAATCCTGAAACTACTAGGACCATTACAATGAAATTGAAAAAGTGTTTGAATAAATGCTCTCTCATCACATAAATATTTAACCCTTGTTTTGTGCATTCAAGGTTATATATAGAAAAGTTCTTGTTTTCATCATTAGATATAGAGGCATTGAGAACAACATAGGGAAACTTACAACTATCAAACAAATGCCTCCCCCACACAACCTCTGGGAGTTGAGAGGCCTCTATGGACACTTAGCCTATATTATGAAATTAATTATATGTAATTATGTCAAGTGTAATCCCAAGTTAACTCTCATGAATAATGGTTCCACCAACAAGTGGGATAAGGATTAGAAAACTAACTTCAAGGAAATTATCCAGTTTCAATTACCGCCTTCGGTTATTATGTCACCCCTTTGGGGAAATCCCTTGGCCCTTTATGTTACTACCCTAGAATGGTACCTTAGAAGCCTTCCTTCCTATAAGAAAAATGATGTTAGAAATAAAAACCCATATCATCACAAAAACATGCTCCTTGATATGGTTACAATAAAATACCTTACCGAGAAAAGTTTCCTCATACTGGTCATCACAATACAAAAGTTTCATCATCATTTTTAGCATCATGAGACACATCTCTTGTACCATGTTGATCAACCAAAATACATTCTCAACTGCCCCATAATCATACAATGACTAGTATTTTAGTTAGTAATTCTTTAGTATTTTGACATTAGGTCTGTCTCAAAGAAATATGCCATGGTCTAAACACTGATTTACTTTCTGGTTGTGCCACCTAACATTGGGGAACTAACTTTAGATGATTATTTACATAATGAATCCGTCCTCTTAGTGGACCGAGTTGTACTAAGATATATGAATCAGTTTGATGGTGCCTCATGGTTTCCGAATTGTATAAGGATTTGTGATCCCAAACTCAGTAGGGTTGTCCTAGGAAGTGTTTTCATAACTTGTTCAAAATCCTTCCATATGTACTCATTCTTCTTGAAATAGGGCTACACCAACAATGAAGCTGAGTATCAGGACCTTAAAATTGGTCTTAATATGGACCTCAGGATTGATGTTCCCCATTTTCATGTGAAGAGAGACTCCATACTGGTCATCAATCATATCAATGATGACTATGTTATCAGAAAATAAGAGCATGTACCCATACTGGAGTGGACTCATCAGGTAATGAATCATTTCAAATCTCAGCTAAAGGTGACTCATGTTCCGCGGTTATAGAATGACTGAGGAAGCACTATAGAAATAGAGGACACACATCTTTTAGAACCTGACCAAGATGACTTGGTCATTCATGTGGAACATCTAAAAGACATCACCCCTTCCAATTTAGAAGGTGATGACCTGCAATTTAGTTTGTTTTATTCCTATACATCAGCACCAAGGCACTGAAATTCTCCCATAGTTGAAGAAGCACTTGATTGAATGAATCCCTTCATTTAGTATCTCTAGTATGGTTCTATCCCACTAGGCTGATCCATGAATAAGAAAATCCTTTGACGTGTAGTACTGTTCACCCTCCAGAGTTTCTCTAAACATAATCATACTCTTTATAGAAATGGGTTTTATGGCCTTATCCTCCATTGCATTATTGGAAAAGAGATACCTCAAGTTAATTAAGAGTTCATGGATGAATCCTATGGGGACCATTAAGATGGACTGGAATAGTCTCACCACATCTGAAGGATAAGTTACTTTTGGATCATTATGCTTTATTATTGCATTGGATTCACCAAGAGGTGTCAAAAATTATAGGAACATTCCAATTTTTTTCACCAGCTGCTCAATCTTCTTAACACTGCCATGTATTCATGGACTTTTTTAGTTTGCAGACTCAACATTTCGGGCCCTTACCTGCCAACAATGACATGATAGTTTAGGTTTATTCCTACTGCTATATTCTTATTCTCAATGTGGGTAGAATAAGACCCCCCTCAAGGAAGCCAGAACCCAATCCATAAATATATTATTGAACCCTAACATCTTCAATTAGTTTGGGGTTGCTTAAAATATTCTCAATGACAATGGAACAATCTTTTTTTGCTTCTATGTTGAAAACAAATATCATGTACAATCTATGTTATAACCTCACTTTACACTATTAGGTGCTGGAAAATGGATAGATTGAGGCATTCAAAAACCCACCTCTAATATCCTTTATAATATAAGAGGTTAAAACTAAATAAGTTTTACAGATAATATCTATAATTCCCTATGTTTCTATTAGATGATGACATGAAGTTACACCCAAGTGACCCTATATTCACTATTATATAGAAAAAAGGAAATTTTACTTATATAGGCTCTGTTCCTGTCACTATTAATGGTCATTTATAACAAGTAGTTTCTATAATAAATAGTGGAAGTCCATCTTGTTGAGTTATATTCCCTTGATTAAAATAGACTCTTAGTGCTTTATAACTTGGAGAGGTACCAGAATAGAGTTTCATGGGTGTTCAACATAATGATCTTCTTTTGTTCCTTCCTTCAATGATACATGGTATTTGCTCACATGATGGTAATGATTATTGATAAGAAGAGGATGAAGTTTCTTCCCATGATGGAGGTACTTAATATAATCCATAAGGTTTACTCCAATGGTGTAAAATCATTAATCATCATTTAAGGGGAGAATATCACACCTCCCACCAATTCAATGGTTCTTAAGAAGTACTTTATATGAGATCTACATCACAATCCATGCCATATGACCATAAACTACTAGCAACTTTTGTTTGATATTTATTAATTTAAAACAAGAAGACCAATGTCCACAACACATGTAGCTAAACAGTAGACTTACACTATGTAATAAAAATAGGATGCCTCATATGTTAAATATGATACAAACACAAAGGTTCGCATCACATGTTGTTAATATATAGACTAAACTTTTTTGAAAAACATAGGATTCAACAAATTTCAAATACGAGATGACCAAAAATATCCTCATAACATGATGTTAAACTATAGACATACCATATATATAAATATAGGATGCATCATATGTTAAATGGGAGATAACCATAAACATCCTTAGCACAACATGTCAAATTTTAACCATACCCTGTGTGAAAAACACATGATGCCTCATATTTGAAATATGGTTTGACCATAATCATCCTAATCACACAACATTAAACTATAGCCTTACCCTATGTAACAAGCATAGGATGCCTGCTATGTCAAATATTAGATGACCAAAGATTTCCTCAGAACATGATGTTAATATTTTAGCCTTAGCTATGTAATAAACACAAGATTCAACATATGTTAAACATGATATGGATAAAAATATCCTTATCCCATTATGTTAAACTGTAGTGTTACCTTGTTTTAAAAAAATAGGATGTCTCATATGCCAAATATGATATGACCACAAACATCCTCAGCTCATGAAACTAAACCAAATTCTTACCCTTTTTAATAAACATAGGATGACACAGATGTTAAATATGAGACAACCAAAAACATTCTCAACACATGATGTTAAACTATAACATTAAACTATGCAATAATTATAAGATTCCTCATATTTCAAATTTGGGATCATCACAAAGGTATTCGAAAGATGGTGTTAAACTATAGATATAACCTATATAACATACACATGATGAATCATATGTTAAATATGTGATGAGCACAAACATCATCAACAGAAGACAGTAAACTATAACCTTAATCGGTGTAATAAATACCTAATAAACCATATGATAAATATGATATTACAACAAACATCCTTATCACATGATGATTAATTGTATCCTTACCCTGTGTGATAAACACAAGATGCCTCATATATTAAATTTGTTATGAAAAAAATATCTTCAATAAATGATGTTAAACAATATCCTTACCATGAGTGATAAATAGATTATGGCTCATGATGAAGGTGTGATGAATCAACACCCTCATTGGAGAGGATTCCACCCTTCCAATATTGTTATTCTACCATTCCATGTTCATGAACTACATGTGGCTAGAATCCCTACCCATGGGATATGTAGTGACACTCGGATCTCTTATCTTGGTTCCTTCCCAACTACTACCCCCTTTTAGGGCCTTCTCCCTCATAGAAAAGATAAATTATTTCCTATCAATTCATTTTTCTCGGGCATTTGAATATATGGAGAAGTAGTTCCAAGGGTACTCAATTTCAGTCAACACATTCCCCACTTCCAATCTACACACATCAGGATATATTCAATTTGGATCCTTATCATCCAACTACTCTAAAAATTCCCCCTAATGAAAATGGTTCCCAGCTACAATAGCTCGCATACCATCCAGGGAATATTCCATGAAGGATATTTTAAGACATTTGGTAGCTTCTGTGTTTTGAATGTGGTCAATAAATGACCTCACAAATTGTTTCCCACATAAATGATTGGTGTGGTTGCGGATCCTCTATTTCAAACATAGTCAACTATTATTCCATGATCATTTGACAACCCCTTTCATGATATCGGTTTTGGATGTCATGTTTTACCTACCATTCCACCTCCCTTTGTTCTGGTAGAGTTTTAAAATCCTTGCTATCATTTCCCCATGTTTTTGTGTATAATGTCTATAAATTTTTTCATCATTAGAGGATCCCCATGGTGGATTAATTTTTCATCATACTGTGATTTTACATAGAACTATTGAACTCCCTACTGGTCCATATTTATCACACAGATCATGGATCACATAGACTAAAGAGATATGGTATTACTTTCCTCATGCATGGCTGAAATGAAAAGGCACTCCATGGATTTAAATATTCCCCCTTGTCCAAGTATCATGACATTAAACTATTTTAAAATTATCTTAGAGAGGTTTAATATGACACTAGTTGTCCTTGGTAATATCTTCACATGAGGTTTAATTTCCTTCAATATCACAAAAACATCACCGAGACACATCTTTCACCCATGATTAGAGATACACAACCACAAATTCCAGTTACCCTTGGACAATTCCACCTGACCTTAAACTATAACAACCACTAGTCCAAACATTATAACCTCAACCTCTGTGATAATTTCCATCCTATGGAATCCAAAAGTCATTTTAATTTAATAACAACTAGTTTTGTAAAACAAATGCCCCACATATCATACTCAATTTAGAATACATCCCCATGTTGAAAGTTGTCTCCTATTATTCCATGTTCCATAATTATGTATGGACTGATTCCCAACCTGTGGGATATATAATGATGCATAGACCTTTATCTCTAGACCTGTTGTGAATTCCCCATCTATTTATTCCATCCTTGTTAGTCGGGGGTCTACCTATCCCAACTCTAATGAGTATAATAAATAATGTTTGGTATAGTTTAGGGCCTCTTTATCCCTCCTTTCACATTAGGTTTCAACCCTCTCATACCATTTAATCTTCCAAGGGGTAATTCCTTATTTTGGTCCAAAAATTTCAACATTAAACAGACTTGTAGATTTTTATCCCAAATGAATTTTTCCTAAAATACCTAATAAAAAGGCACAAATGCCTTTTTAGATGAACAAACATTGGGTAAATATGAACAATGGTCAGACTTTAACTCACCAAGTCCCCCTTACAATTTGGGAAATTTAATGAGAATGAATAGAAAAGGTACAAAGCCTATGAGACTCATAACCGAGCCTCAATAAAAAAATAACAAGTTCTCAGTGGACACCATCATATTAGGATGTAGTTCGAGATAAATATTAACTCCATTTACTTCATTAGATCCTCTTTGAGGTGCATCCAATTTGTTTTCAATTTCTTACATGTCACTACCTTTTCTATGCTGGATATATTTTCATCGATTCTTATATCATTGTTACAAGATATTAAATGATGTTGTTAATGTATTTGTCACAAGATATTAAACTATTCAATGAACATCCTGTTCACAAGGTATTAAATTTTTCGTTGAATTTTTTGTTCACATAAAGTTAAAAGGTATTTTGTTTCTTCCTCAAAACAAGACACTAAACTTCATATTCGATGTTCATTCCATAATATGTTAAACTTTATTCTTTTAATCCACATTACATGATGTAAAACTATGAAGTATCCATGGTCCTTACTCAGAGAAACATTTTCCCCCAACAATGATAGTCTTCAAACACTATATTAATTTTACTTGACCATCACCTAACATACTAGACAAATCCCCCCTTTAAATACACGTTTTATCTTTGTTTAGACTAATATGCCCACCAAATGTTCTCATAACCATAGTGGAATAATCCCAATACTGTTGAGATCTATGTTAATATACCCTAAATTCATCCCCACTCTTCACGTCCTCCATCAATTTGACACCCACCATCTTCCCCATATAAATGAGCACCCACATCTAAATGGTCACCCTTAACAGAACTGGTGGTTGTCCACATTGGATAACCTACCATCCTAGAAAATTGTTATGAAAGTATTCTAAAAAAATAGGTCAGCACCATGTTTAGAACATGTTCAAATATAGATACCCATGTGTTTTTCCATATCCATAATGGAATTAATTTGGAATATGTGTATCAAACATGGTCAACAATCATCTCTAATCTGCTTGCCACACCGTTGAGTTCAAAATCTAATAAGTCTTGATTAACATCCCTAATATCCCCTTTGTTCATGCAGAATTAACTTCCACTAGATTGACCTGATTTTTTCACCTATACATATTGATAAAGAAACCCGATTTTGAAAGGATTCCTACTCTCCGGCCAAAGATTTCTTAGCCCGAATACTCTGGGTGATCAATTAATATTTTAGAACCTTAGTGTTTTCCACCTGTTTGGAGATCCCATTTAAATGGAAAACCTACTATTTATCTTATTTTTACCACACCAAGAATGATTTACATGGTATTAGGTATTTTCTATTGGGTTTCATGTTAATATGATCTATATGTAAAAAAACAATTATAACGAAATTAACAAGAAAAAACAACAAATATTTTGGCGAGGTCCATCTACACACTGGATACTGTCATTTATTTCAACCAAAATAAACCCTAATTCTTGTCTGGGAAAAAATATTTCTCTATCCCAACTATCATATGGAATGTGGCCTCTAAGGCTCATTTATTTTCAACTAGATCTACTACTTCATAATTAGAAGTAACATGAACATTATCAGCTTATATTTTTGTGTGACATTGTCCATCCTTATACCATGAATCCAAGGAGTCTACCTATAGGTCCCTCTCTTCATCTAACACCAACTACACCTTTAGTAGTTTGAATGTATCTGCTTCAGAGACAGAAGAGACTTCATACTATGGTACCTACCTCTCCAGTCACGAAAAATCTTCCTCAATCACTAGGAGAGAATAAGTGCCATCAAAATTCTTTATGTACCAACTGTTATAGAATTATTAACACTTAGAATGCTCCCAATCATTGAAAAAATCATGATCCAAGGCATGAAGTCCAGTAGAGTCTACTCTGTCAGTCCCCAAGCTAACTATTCATGGGTAGAGAGACCTTAACTGGTTTGGTAGAAAGAGTATTGGGGTGTGGGTGGTGAATTTCCATAAACTACTCTACACCTTGAGTCAAAAAACCTAGTTCTCCTCAATTAAATAACATTAAAAATGCATGATTTCATCTACTGGAAATGGATCATACTCATTAAATAACAAATACACATCAATGATAGGGTTATCTATAGGCATCTTTATGGGTGGGCTAAACCCCATGACCAGGGAAAAATCACTCTTTTCAGATCCTTGACCTACAATAGGATCCCATACAACCCCATGCTATACCATGGAGGTATGTCCAACCTATAAAGAATAAAAAACCACCTCATACAGTGTCTCTAAGGATGGATCAACCCCCAATGTCCCTTCTATCAACACCTCTTTAGATGTAGGTCCCTAAAGCTCAATCACTATAGCCTCTTGGGTTACTGATGTAGTGTCGATAATGAAAGTGGATGGGCCAACACACATGGAAGGGGGTACTACTATAGATAATTTGGATTATCATATTGTATAGTTTCTCTAGTATTAATATAACAATGTTGATACATGACCCTACTATCAACATCACCTCCAAGAATGAGGGTGCTTGGAAGTACCCTTATATGAGCATCCTAGACTGGGATCATCCACCAACATATGAGCACTACTATGAATACCATAAGTCTGATTATGGGGGACTCACGATTAATGTTGTATCCCCACAGGTGCTATCCGAACCCCTTTAGAATCCTCCAATATGAGTTATATTTTCCTCACTGAATCACCATAGGACACTGATTTGTCTTCCCTAACAACTTTTCCATAAGTTCATTTAGGATATAATTTTTTTTCTTGATTGGGACATCATTCATCCTAAGCTTGTGTGTGATACCCCATTATATAAATCACAGGAGAGGCCTTATGGTGACCAATACAAACTCATGATCTTACCATATTATATCTATAGGAAAGAATTCATCATACATGTCCCCCATTATGTGGATCCTATAAATCTAGTAGAGTCCCAACAAGCGAACACCTACCTCATTATAATGTTCAGAGAATGTGCTAGTCCCTCGAGACCACCAGATAAATAACTCCTAAATAATATTCAGATAAAGGTACACATGAAAAAATTAAGACCACATCACTTTGTACAACCCCAACATATTCATCTCCACTTAAAACACATCACAAGACTATCATACAATTTATTTTGAAGCCCAATAATTTTTCAAATTGATGCCCTGGTGAAAATACCATTCTTTAATCCATTACTCAAGATTATATGATAATATGACATTAGGAAAAGTCTCATACAAAGGAGGAGACAAATTTTTCTCCAATATATCCCCATTGATGTTTTTCAAAAGATTACACTGTGAATGTGTTGTGGTTAATGTGTTGTAGAGACTCGGGTTTTTTTCCCTGTAATACTTTGGAATATTTCTACGAAGAATTCCAGAGCTAGGCACGAAGACGGCGTGCGATTCCGAGGCCCGATGTGCCCGGAATTAATTTTATAAAAATATTAAGTATTTTTTTACTATGCACATGGAAGGGGTGTGATATCTCCTAAACGGTAGATAAGAAAAAAATCTGAGGGCACGGTTGCGTCCAGAACGTTCCGTTTACCCCAGGCGAGGTGTAAACATTGCGGGCGCGGGCCCGCGGTGAGAAACGCCACCGGGGGAGTTTTCCTAAATAAATGGAGAGGTTAGTGTGCGAGCGTCAGCTCGAATAACTTCTGAACGGAGTCTCGGATGGAAAATCTATGTCCTCTGTTGTCTTCAGAACGACACGTTTACCCTAGGGGTGACCTTACCTTTGTTCTCATCGGGCGACGGGTCCGAGACGGGTTTGGCGCCGGCGGGCGACTGATATAAATATCAGCACCCCCCCATTTATCGTTCCTCTTGGCGTTCCTCGCCTCCAAACCGCCAAATCCAGAAAACGAAGCTTCCACGAGCTTGGAGTTTGATGACGGACATTCCAGGAGCGTGCAACGGATGCTCTGGAGCGCAGATCAAAGGCAGAACGTCGGTGTTTCCCCCGTGAGGTAGGCGGATTTGAGTTTTAATCCTCGATCCCGTTTTTGCTGAATTCTCTTTCAAATTGAAGTCGTAGTAGTGTAGATCGGGTCTCGAGGGTCACGCAGAGGCCTCCGGATCGCAAAACGGACCGCTGGGGAGCTCCAAGCGGTACGCGGAAGATCCGCCGGCGCAGCGGCGCCGACGGATGGCGGCCGGCGACGGTGGGCCAGCCCGGTGAGGCGGTGGCAGCCGCCTGGTGTGGGGCGGCGCGCCGCCCAGCACGGAGGCGCGGCGGTATCGCGACGGCGTGTGCTGTGGCGGCGGCCGGACCGGCCAGGTGGGGCCGGTCCGGTCCTTTTTTTTGTCTGGGGGTTCTAAAAACCCCCGTTTTGTGTCATCCAAAGGTCCGATTCATGCTCCGTCTGCGGAAACGCGACCCTGGGATTGAGACAGACCTATTGGGATAGGTTCGGGTTTTGTTCGTGCTGGGTCCATGACCCGGGGTCAAGAAACGTCGAATAATAATAATATTTTAATTATTATTCGACTTTGACCTGCCGTAACATTTTCCTGGAGTGTCTGAATGACGTACCGTCAGTGGCGTTGAGACCCAGATGGTACATCAGACTTTTTTGGATGGTTTTCGGGCGTTGGGACTGAGAATGGGGTGTGGGCCCCACGGGGCCGGGTTTTGGCGTTTACGGAGAAACGCAACTTTCGCACCAGGAGTCCGATTTTGGTGGATGAATAGTCGATCCTGTGTGTTTTTCCGAGAGGATCGCAGTGCTGCGATCTAGTCGATGTGTTTCGGGATCGAGGCATGGGCCCCACCTGAGCTGGCTTCGGTGAATAGTACCTTTTTCACCGGGTGTCCATTTCGGACGAGTGAGTAGTCGATTCCGCTTGTTTTTTCGAGGGGATCATAGTGGTATGATCCGCTCGATGGGTTTCGGGATCATTGTGTGGGCCCCCGCACGAGCTAGGTATGGTGAATAGTTCCTTTTTCACTGGTGCTCTGTTTCGGGCGAGTAAACAGCCTATCCTGCGTGTTTTTTTCACGTAGATCGCGATGGTTGACTCGGTTTTGGACTTGGAGGTGCGCGGTGTGGCGTTGTTGCGGGTATCTTGTGTTAGCGATGTTCTAGACCAGCAGTGGTTGAGGGTACTCCCTTGGTTCGTTCCCACGAGGGTTCGTGTGGCAACACAACCTTCATATGGGTTTTTGATCCTCTCGATGAGATGTTTAAACTGTTAGAGTTGTGGCATCCCTCCGGTGGGCCTAGAGTGGGATCCTCTAGCATCATTTCCCTAGATCAGGTTCTTGGTATCACTGTGACCGCTTATTCACGGGTGGTGATCCCCTATCTAGCAGGTTAACCCCGTAGGGTTTGTGGCATCATCAAAATTATGATCCCCTATGCGGTGGGCTGTACTTAGTAGGGTTGTGGCAACGTCTGGTATACGATCCGCTACTCAGCATGTGGTGTATAGTAGGGTTGTGGTATCGTTGGTTATGCGATCCCCTACTCAGCGCGTGGTTTCGGTAGGGTTGCAGCATCGTCAGTTCGATCCCCTACATCACGAGTTATACCAGATAGGGTTCCGGTATCATCGTGACCACCTTTATATGGGCGATGATCCTCTATCTGAGTGATGTGCTTCTGTCGAGCGCCAGATCGGGTTGTGGTATCCCCCAGCGGATCCTGGGTGTGATCCCCTATTTGTGAGGACTACGTCTACCAGATTGGGTCATGGTATCACCCAGCGGACCCTGGGAGTGATCTCCAATCTGTGAGCTTCGTATACCTGAATGGGTTCTGGTATCCCCTAGAAGACCCTAGGAGTGATCCCCTATCCAAGGAGTTTGGTGGTTTTGTTGTTTTAGCGAGGTTTCCTCAATGATGCTATCTGACGAGCGTGATCTCTCAGGTGAGCGTCTGAGAGGTTTGTGAGAAACCCGATGGAGTGTATCTCTCGGATGAATTTCATCTGGGATGATAGTGTTCTTGAGTTGTACTCTCCTGGTTGTGGAAATTTTCTGGTGACATGGTCGGTACCTCTTGTGGAATTGTGGTGTGAGCTGAGTATATCTGGATTGATCAAGGTTCATGTATGGGCATACACCTGAGCTGAGCTGACTAGTTGTGCTTAGCCGACGATGGTCACGAGATGGAGTTTCTCAATCATCTGGGTTCCCTCTGGCTGAGTTTAGAATACTATTTCCTTTCTGTTCCTCCCTTTGGTTTTGGGTTTTTGGGGTGCCTACTGAGTATGTTTATACTCACCCCTGCATAGGCTTTTCCCACACAAGTTTGTGTCTTGTGCAGACCACATGCCTTTTGACTGAGTCCCAGGAGGACCCAAAGCAGGCAGATCTTAGTGAGCGTGTTGGTCGAGGTGTTTACTAGAGCTGTGCTGAGGGAGCTTTCCGGAGGGTGTTTGTGGAAGCGTTCCCCTTTTTTAGAACAGGTTGGATGTGCTTTGTAGTTTTCTTTTGGTTGGCCCTGTTTTTCCCTTTTGTACTTTTGATGTTGCACTCTGGTTTGGGATAGATCGTATGCATGCATTTACATTTCAATTTCTATATCTCTGCAATGTTTCATGGAGGTTTTTGTGGGTGTGTGTGTATAGGTACCTTAGGCTAATGCCTCCCATGTGTGTGATAACATACTCAGCGCTGGTTGCCAACCCTTGGCTTATTATAGGAGGGCTTGGGGAGTCGCGGCTTGAGCCCCGTTGGGTCAGGTCGTGATAGAATGGTATCAGAGGAGGTTCCACCTTTGGGATCTCAAAGCGTAGCTGGTCTAGCTGTGAGATTGGTTTTGGTTGCATAGCTGTAGTGTCAGGATGTTTCGAGTTCGGCTTTCAGGCCAGGGACTCCAGTGTTGGTGCGGCGGCCGATGTATCCATACGCCAGGACTCTGATAACCTGCCTTTTGACTCAGGACATTCGTACACTGGTCGTAGGGACATAACGGTACACGCATCATATAGGACTAGGTTTTTTTGGTTTTCCAAGTCCTTCTCGAATCAGTTCTCTAGATATACTCTTTGACTATGGTGCGTCTTGAATGTAATTCCAGATGCCTCCACGACGATAGCCAGTGAGGTTTTCACAGTGGGATTGTGGTGACGATCCGCCCCGTGCAGAGGCTGTAGACCATGGAACAGGTTTTGAGGTTGCACCTCCCGGTGGTCTACCAGTTGTTCCACCACCTTTCGAGAAGCTGGTTGTGCCGGCAGTGCCGGGCGAGGTTGCAAATAGGTTGAGTGCACTACACAATTTCCAGAGGCAGTGACCTCTGAGGTTTCAGGGTGATCCAGACCCCCAGGCAGCTGATGACTGGCATGAGGCAGTCACCCAGGTTTTCCACCTAGTGAGGACACCTCCTGATCAGATGGTGGTCCTAGTGGTGAGCCTTCTGCATGGTTCTGCCGGGCGATGGTTGATCCTGGTGATGCACTCCCATGACGAGGAGACGCTCACGTGGTCAGAGTTTGACCGGCTCTTCAGGGATAAGTTTTATTCGGTGATGCTGAGGTCAGTGTGGATCCAGGAGCTTCTGCAACTTCGAAAGGAGGGCATAACCGTGTCGGAGTACTCAACGAGGTTTACAGACCTGTCGCGCTACTCCCTGGATATGGTTCAGGACCAATTCTTTAGGGATCGGACCTTCGAGCAGGGCTTACGCAGGGACATCCGGGCAGCTGTGGTTTCCGTGTGCCTGCCCACCTATGCTGGAGTGCTGGAGTGATCATTGGTGGTGGATAGCTTTCTGGAAGAGCAGATTCCCCTTGTTAGTGCTGGGCACACAAGACCTAAGACTTCATTAGTCCGATCGGCATCTGGTAGCCGACGACAGACTCAGGGGTCTGGACATGGCCGACGTTTCAGGAGGTGACCATAGGATGGAGGATCTGAGGTTTAGGGCTCGTAGACCAATTTTGGTTAGCCGTAGTAGAGGCGGTCTTATGCTTGCGACGGTCGGGGACATCTTGCTAGAGGGTGTCTGACCCGTCGTGCTGCTGTGAGGGATCCGGTCGATGGACCGCCTTGGCAGTGGCAGCGTCTCGAGCAAGGAGGTCTGTAGGGTGGCGGATGCGGCAGGAGAGCAGGTGCAGCAGGAGGAGGTGGTAGGCGGTACCAGTTTCCACCACCCCACCCCCAGGTGGTCCATGCTAATCTCAGGGAGCTGGGAGACGAGGGCGAGGCCAACTACATGCCCTAGAGGCTGTTGACCCGGAGGCTCTGCGGATAGATAGAGGTACGCCTTGTGTCCTTTCTGCTTTCTGTAGTAGTTTGTTAGAAACTGTTTAGCGGTACTCTTTACTTTTTTTTCTTGCTCGAGTTTTGTTCAGGGCATTGGTAAGACCCGGTGTGGGTGTTGTTCGGAATTCTTCTAATGCACGAGGAAGAGGGATCTTTCCCAAACCGAGACGTGTTTTTGTGACGTGATTAAAACCGTACGGGCGAGATAGTGCCGCCCAAAGAAGATATTATCGAGGTGTGGTGGATGATACCCTCTGACTTATGTGTTCAGGCATGGGCGTTTGTGGTTGAACTCTCTGGTGTGCGAGACCCAGTTGGGAGTCCAGTCGCTTCCCTTGAGCTTAGGGATTTTCGAGGACAAAAAGTTCTAAGGGGAGGAGGATGTAGTGACTTGGGTTTTTGGCCATGTCATACATTGGAATATTTCTACGAAGAATTACAGAGCTAGGCACGAAGACGACGTGCGATTCTGAGGCCCGGTGTGACCGGAATTAATTTTATAAAAATATTAAGTATTTTTATACTATGCACGTGGTGAGGGTGTGATATCTCCTAAAAGTTAGCTCAGAATGGGAATCTGATGGCACGGTTACGTCCGGAACGTGCCGTTTACCCTAGGCGAGGTGTAAACTTTGCGGGCGTGGGCCCGCGGTGAGAAACGCCACATGAGGCATTTTCGTAAATAAATGGATAAGTTAGTGTGTGAGCGTCAGCTCGAATAACTTCTGAACGGAGTCTCGAATGAAAAATATGAGTCCGCCGTTGCGTTCAGAATGGCGCGTTTACCCTAGGGGTGACCTTTCCTTTTTTCGCATCGGGCGACGAGTCCGAGGCGGGTTTGGCGCCGGTGGGCGGCTTATATAAATATCAGCACCCCCCCCCTTTATCGTTCATCTCGACGTTCTTCGATGTTCTTCGCAGTCAAACAACAAAATTGAGAAAACGAAGCACCCACGAGCTCAGATTTCGATGGCGGACGTTCCGAGAGCACGCATCAGATGCTCTGGAGAGCGGATCTAAGGCAGAATGTCAGCGTTTCGCCCGTGAGGTAGGGGGATTTGAGTTTTAATCCCCGATCCCGTTTTGCTGCGTTTTCTTGAAAATTGAATCCGTAGCAGTGTAGTTCGGGTCCCGAAGGTCGTAGAGATGCCTCCGGATCGCTAAACGGACCACCGGGGAGCTCCTGGCGGTCCACGGAAGATCCGCCGACGCGGCCCCGGCGCGGCGGCGCCGGCGTCGGCAGAAGGCGGCTGGCCACGGCGGGCTGGACCGGTGAGGCAGTGGCGCGCTGCCCAGCACAGCCACGCGGCGGTCCCACAGCAGCGCGAAAGAGGGCCGCCGACCGGTGGCAGTGGCGGTCGGACTGGCCAGGTGGGGATGGTCCGATCCTTTTTTGGTTTGGGGGTTCTAAAAACCCCCGTTTTGTGTAATCCAAAGGTCCGATTCATGCGCCGTATGCGGCGACATGACCGTGGGATTGAGACGAACCTATTGGGATAGGTTCAGGGTTTTTTCGGGCTGGGTCCATGATCTGAGGTCACAAAACGTCGAATAATAATAATATTTTAATTATTATTTGACTTTGACCGTCCGCAACTTTTGCCTGGAGTTTCCGAATTACGTGCCGTCAGTGGCATTGAGACCCTAATGGTACGGTGGACTTTTTGGGATGGTTTCCGGGTGTCGGGACTGAGAACGGCGTGCGAGCCCCACAGGGCCAGGTTTTTGCGTTTGTGGAGAATCGTAGCTTTCGCACCAAGAGTCCGATTTTGGCGGACGAATAGTCGATCCTGTGTGTTTTTTCAAGAGGATCACAGTGGTGTGATCCGTTCGATGTGTTTTGGGATCGAGGCGTGGGCCTCACCCGTGCTGGCTTCGGTGAATAGTACCTTTTTCATCGGGTGTCCGTTTCGAACGAGCGAGTAGTCGATTCCTCTTGTTTTTCGGAGGGGATCGCCATGGTATGATCCGCTCGATGGGTTTCAGGATCGTTTTGAGGGCCCCGCACAAGCTAGCTACGGTGAATAGTGCCTTTTTTCACCGGTGCTCCGTTTCGGGCGAGTAAATAGCCTATCCTGTGTGTTTTTCCACAAAGATCGTGATGGTGACCTCAGTTTTGGCCTTGGAGGTGCGCGGTGTGGCGTTGTGGCGGGTCGCTCGTATTATCGACATTCTGGACCAGCAGTGGTTGGGGTACTCCCTTGGTTCATTCCCACGAGTGTTCGTGTGGCATCCCAACGTTCGTATAGGATTGTGATCCTCTTGATGGGATGTTTAAACTATTAGAGTTGTGGCATCCCTCCGATGAGACTAAAGCGGGATCCTCTAGTATCTTTTCCCAAGATCGGGTTCTTGGTATCGTGGTGACCGCTTATTCATGGGCGGCGATCCCCTATCTAGCAGGTTAACCCCATAGGGTTTATGGAATCATCGAGATTATGATCCCCTATGCGGTGGGCCGTACTTAGTAGGGTTGTGGCGTCGTTGGGTATACGATCCCCTACTCAGCTGAGGTGTATAGTAGGGTTGTGGTATCATTGGTTATGTGATCCCCTACTCAGTACGTGGTTTCGGTAGGGTTGCAGCATCGTCGGTTCGATCCCCTACATCGCGAGTTATACCAGATAGGGTTCTGGTATCATCGTGACCACCTTTATATGGGCGATGATCCTCTATCTGAGTGATGTGCTTCTATCGAGTGCCAGATCAGGTTGTGGTATCCCCCAACAGATCCTGGGTGTGATCCCCTATCTGTGAGAACTACGTCTGCTAGATTGGTCGTGGTATCCCCCAGTGTACCCTAGGAGTGATCCCTTATCTGTGAGATTCTTATACCAGAGTGGGTCCTGGTATCCCTTAGTTTAACCTAGGAGTGATCCCCTATCCGAGGAGTTTGGTCATTTTGTTGTTTTAGCGAGGTTTCTTCAGTGATGCTATCCGAAAAGTGTGATCTCTCGGGTGAGCGTCTGAGAGGTTTCCGAGAAACCCGATGGAGTGTATCTCTCAGATGAATGTCATCTGGGATGACAATTTTCCTGAGTTGTACTCTCCTGGTTGTGGATATTTGCTGGTGACAAGGTTAGTACCTCTTGTGGCTTTGTGGCGTGAGCTGAGTATATCTGGATTGCTCAGGGTGTATTTTTGGGCATACACCTGAGCTGAGCTGACAAGTTGTGTTTAGACGAGGATGGTCATGAGATGGAGTTTCTCTCTCGTCTGGGTTCCCTATGGTTGGGTTGAGCGGACTGTTTCCTTTCAGTTTCTCCCTTTGGTTTTGGGTTTTTGGGGTGCCTACTGAGTATGTTTATACTCACCCCGGCATGGGATTTTCCCGCGCATGTTTGTGTCTTGTGGAGACCACAAGCCTTTCGACGGAGTCCCAGGAGGACCTGGAGCAGGCGGAGCTTAGTGACCATGTTGGCTTGGGTGTTTACTAGATTTGTGCTGACGGAGCTTTCTGGCGGGTGTTTGTGGCAGCATTCCCATTCTTCAGATCAAGTTGGACGCGCTTTGTAGTTTTCTTTTGGTGGTCCCTGTTTTTCCCTTTTGTAATTTTTCTGTTGCACTTTGGTTTGGGATAGATTATATGCATGTGTTTACTTTTCAGTTTCTATATCTCTGCACTATTTCATGGAGGTGTTTGTGGGTGTGTGTGTACAGGTACCTTAGGCTAATGCCTCCCATGTGTGTGATAGCCTACTCGGCGCTGGTCGCTAGCCCCTAGCCTATTGGAGGTGGGCTTGGGGATTCATGGCTCGAGCCCCGTTGGGTCGGGTCGTGACATGTATGGTCCTTTATAATATGACCCCCAGAAGCACTACACCACCAGTAAAGGCCACGCGAGCTTCAAAACTAGTAAGCGGGTGTTTCTTGGTTGGAAACATGGATAAACACCTCACCACTCATACTAAATCTGTACAATTAAATCCTCTTACATAATGGATATTTTGGTTGTGCCTCTATTTTCAATTTGGTAAGGGTGTCATAATCTGATACTATTATCAATATATCCCGAAACATGGGGTTTATAGCCTTTTCCATCCATTTTTTAGAGAAAATATAAACACATTAAATATCCATTATCCAATTCATAGAAACTTTTAAGGGTCTAGTTTGATAAACATAGTTCTTTAAGGTTGTGTTTGTGGATATTTTTTGGTTCACATAGGTTTATTTTCCCAATAACTATTCATGGATAAGACTGTGTTTTGTTATTGGTAAGAATATATATCAAACAATAGTAATGAAGGTCAAGAGTTTCATAAAAAGGGAGATACATCCTTTCATCTGAGAGTAGATCATTACCCCCATTGGGATCCCCTCCACTATTTATATACAAAGGGTTAGACTAAGTTTCACAAATAGAGCTCATGGATCCCAAATTTTCAATGGTTTTCCCTCAGAATCTGAACCTTCTCCCCCGTGTCATCTACTATTCTATTGGAGGAAGTTTTTAATGCTGAAAAATACATTCTATTGGAGAAATAAAATAATACTCAATAATTTTGAACTAATTTGAGGCCAAAAACATCACAAAATCTATCTAACGGTCTGGATTCATGAAGAACAACAACCTTCACAAATCATAACCTTCGCGAAAGTCACTGGCTACCATGGAGTTTTGACATAGTTACCTGCATGGAACACATGTCGATTCAGGAAAGTCATTGACTAACATGGAGGTGTGAGGTGGTAAACTATGTTCGTCTTATGTTTATTCTCAGAATCCTTTATCCCTTATGAAAGATAGAATCTTCAGTGAAGTCTATATATTTAATGGAACTAATCCCTAACTTTTTACAAGACTATAAATACCTCTGTTGATTTGAATTTTTATGGGATGTGACCTTTGGAATTCATGTAAAAGATATAGATTCAGGGAACTCTATCCTTTATGAGAAAAAGAAGAGATTAATTTCCAATTATAGATATTTTTTTGAGCTAGCCTCCCACATGTTTTGGAGTACTTCGAACCATGGTAGAGATTCCTTTCACAAAGCTTGTTTTCATTCAAAAAAAATGAAATTCCCTTTGTGGATCATAGGATTTCATGAAATAATTATCCTTCATGTAACCATCACCATGGGAACCAAGCCATTTCCCCAAATTTAGGAATCCAACAGTAGTATACAATGGTTTTTTCACATCAATTTTTTTTGTATTGTAGCATTGGTATTTAACCGACGTTATTCCCTATGATATTTAACATGTGAATTTTTATGTTTATTATTATTATTATCCAATGTCAAAAATTAAAAAATTTAACTATGAACATCAGTTTTTTTGAAAAAATTACTTTAAAAAACTTATTCCACAAGGATTTTACTGTCTGTTTTTATAGAATCTTACAACAAAAGTATTTTTTCATAACAATTTTTCAAAAAAACCAACAACAGATAAAAAATAATAATTATCACATCTGTTTTATTAAAAACAAAATTAAAACATTGAAACTATATATAATAGAGCACATATTTATTTCATAGGCATTTAATTTGACAAGTCTTAAATATAATAAATACTTAAGGAGAAAAAGTTATGGCTGTCGGAAGTTATACATATCTATGTCTCGATAGATACTACTCACATCAAATAAATCCTGAGAAACATGAACTTAAAATTGTAGACACCATTTGATAAAAAAACAAACTCAATGTTTTGACCTAATTTCAGTACATTTGGTGGTTTCCTTTGAATCAATATGTTGTTTTTCATTATTTCTCTTTTTTTAGGGAATAACTAACACAATAATGAAAATAGTGATCAATAAGAATTTTTTCACTTATATTGGTGAATCTCATGTAGAAGTATTATCTTCATAATTTGATTGGAGTCATTATTTACTACCATAAGAAATTATTTTTAGTAAGTTTAGCAATGATGGAAAATAATAATAAATAAATTAAATGATCAGAATAAATTACATATTTAATTCATCGATTAAAGAAACATTCAAAGTTGATTGGATTGAGGAGGATTATCAATTTAAATGAAATATAATGAGTATTTATATAATATAAATGAAAATATTTTTTATGGAGATGTATTGAAATTAATGTGATATTTTAATAATTTAAATGCACGTTGTGAAAAAATTGAAATATCAAACCTACATAATTGAAATTTTAATTTTAATATTGAGAAAATATATAACCAAAGTTAAAAACCTTATTTTATCATTAGTTTAACATCTATATTATAAATTAACATACCTTAAAATATCACCACATCATTGTTCACATCATTTTTATAAAAAAATTAACATCAAATTTTAAAAAATATTTTTGACATTGGTTTTTTGTAATTACTGATGTTACATGTAAAAAAATATATTACACATCATTTTGAGTAAATATTGATTTTAAAACAAGGTTGATATGTATACATTTGTATAGTTGGTTTATTATAATTTGATTTTATAGGTCTTGAATCTTAAACAGACTTACAGATCAATAATTATGGTCGTCAATAGTTGGACTTCTCTAAGACTTTTCTTAGAGATGTGAAACATTTGACATCCATAACTTTTGATCTGTAACCCTATTTTAGCTCCACGACAAGTCAAATAGAATAATCAAAAAATAAATAAAAAATATTAATCACTTTTTGATAAAATATATTAATAGTAGCATTTTAATGTTAGTTCTTGAGAGAAATGATGTTAAAAGTCTTTTATGAGGCCTTTTAACATCGATTTGCCAAGAACCAACTATTAAAGGATAGTTTTTAATGACGATTAATAATGAAATGGAATTAAAATTAATTCATAAAGAATTTTATCATTAGTAGTAACGAAAAAGAATTAAAATTATGATGTTAAATACCATTTCTCTACTAGTGAAAGTTTCATGAAGGTCTTGTTTCATGAGCGCCTAACTTTTTGAGATGCCTAACCTTCACAAATTTATCATTCATTAAACAAATTCAATATGACTCTCCATGGTGCCTACTTTTATCATATATACATTCAAAAAAATTGTTCTCCAAGGTACCACATTACCATTTCAACCTGGTCCATCCATGCATCAATCTTCTGTGCGACCAGTATCATCTGCCCTCTTTCCCACCCTCTTTCCTTCAAGAACAACCTAGATAGTTGTACCACCATTTTATCCTATGTGTAGTAAATATTATGGCTCTTTATATTAATCATTGGAACCCTAACATGGTGAACCGTTAATAAAACTCCTACATGATAGTGATTTAACCACATGCTAGCAAGATGAATTAGCCAAGTAGACACAAAATCCCCAAAGGTGGCATCATCAAGGGAGACCTTCCACATTTTTTGGTAGAGAAACCTTATGATGGGTCATCCTTAACTACTTAAAAATAGAATCATTGAGTGAAAACCCCCTAACCATATAAGATTCATGATGGGAAAGTGTATATCCCCATGTTCTTGTCTTATAACATTAAACCATAAAAAATATCTAGATCACATAATGTTAAACTATAGTCTTCCCCCATACGATGAACACAGGATGCCCCATTTACAATTATCATGGGATAACACCTACTTCCCCACCATGGGATGGTCATCCAAATTTGATCACATGAAATGAATTAGACCAACACCATCCATTCCTACCACGGGACAATCCTACTACTTCAGGAAGACCATATGTGTAAGCCCCACACCATCCCCTGTTGATGCTCCTTCTGTGATGAGAGAATCCTTAACACACAACATTAAACTGGTTGGATGAGTCCTATCACACAACCTCAAACTCTGGCATCAAACATCATTGGTTTTGATCCCTATTTCTTAATATGGTACATATGATTCATCCCTGAGTTCAAATCTGGGAATACACAAGATAACTCCCAAGGGTTCCATATTGACTTTCAAATATACTTGGGATACCTCCCTAAGGATCGATCTGATGGTACTAGGATGGGAATCAAAATTTAGTGGGGTTGTGATTTATAATTATTCTTCAATAAAGTGAATAAAATACATTATATCCTATGATCGAAGACTCAATAGAGGTTTGAGGATCTCACATGAATTTTATAAGTTCTATAATTAAAAAGTAACAAACACCTTTTTTGAAAATAATCACACATGATTTTAGCTCATCATCGATGACTATTATGTGAATGATTCAATTTTGAACCCCTCAAGATCACCCACATAATCTTCATGAATATGTGAGATCAACATTCATTAAATTGTTGATTCTAGAAAAGTGCTCCAATGAATCCTTTGGAATCATGACAATCACCTCAGTCTCATCCCATTGATTTGTGAATGTGTTATTGGATCAAATACTCCAATATATATTTTTTCATTAGGAAGGGGGATGGGAGAGTGGATTTCATTACGGTT
Organism: Viscum album; assembly: GCA_963277665.1. Lineage (NCBI taxonomy): Eukaryota > Viridiplantae > Streptophyta > Magnoliopsida > Santalales > Viscaceae > Viscum > Viscum album. Next base: position 1,914,444,585 of record OY728143.1, read on the forward strand.
GAATAAATAGTCTCTAAAATAGATTCTCTCTCATTCTTATATAGTGGTCATCTAAAATACATGGAAAGGGTTCCCCAACCCCAAGAAATACAAACACCAACCAAATAAGTTATAAATAATTAGTTTTGAAAAAATAACTGCCACATTAATATTATTTATATTCTATCAAATAAATATAATATATATTAAATATATTACGTGATTAACCTGAGTCATTAACTCAACTCATGATTCCTTATAATACTAGATTAACATTGAATAATAAAATAATATTAGTTCATATAATATTTTTTCTGGTGTTCAAAAATACCCCTTGAATATTATTAATAAAGAAATCAAACATAATTATTCTATACTTGAATAATAATGAATTTATTTATTTATTGGTGACTGATTACTTGGAAAACTCTTAGACCCCCTAGTGTGGCCCTCCATGTTCTATATATCTATTAATAACGACATGGAAGATGATTGAATAAAATATTGTTTGTGAACCTATTTTCCTTCTTCTCTATAGTAGTAAATACTATTTATAAACTAAGAACATAGTCAAGCAACCCATCATAGCCCCTAAATATATAATTAATAGTCAAGAAAATGACAACCATCCTAAGAACATATACTATTTAATACAATCTCTTTATCACATAATATCTCATATAAAAGGAAACACACATATGCCATCTTCCTTTTCTGCTTTATTATTTATTATTATAAGTAGATAGAATTACCTTCAACTACATTGGCCAAGGATTTATGATGCTTCTACTATCCTAATTAATCAGGCTAGAGATATCACTTCCTCATCATGGAAGAAAAAAATTATATCTTGACTGTCCAACTAATTACATTTCAGTAATGACACACGCAAAATAAGCTACCCCACCATGGATTTATGGTCATGATTTTTTCATTACATCAGTTTACAGTATCAATTGGGATGCATTGATAATGATCTCAATTAATGAGACCAACACACATGTTCATAGATAGAAACATCCAATGGAACCCAAAACATGTCGTGTGCCTATTGAAAATTATAAACTCATGATCTCACCTACTTGAGATCACCAAGTAAAAACTTCATGAGATTAAGTCTAAATTATTTGTATCCTCCAACACATGATAGTAAGAAATAAACTATGTCCAGTTGATATGATGTATCTAGCCAATATGACATATGTTTAAGATTATTTTTATAGTATGTCGAGTTTCATATTATAGCATGGGAAATACTATAACTTCTTGATATAAAAAACAATATATAGACATAACCATTTAAATAGTGGATGCAAACATATATACACAATAATGGTAAGTGTATATAATGATTAAATCACTATTTACATGGTATGGTAATCGATAATGACTAATAAATTTGGGTATAGTGATCCCACTATTATTTCACTCCCACTTAAACTAGATAAAAAACTATAACCATCCATGTCAGATCTCACATGAAATGATCATCATTCTATTGAGTTATGGCTTTAGTCATTGGACCAGAAATATCTCCACTGTATGGATATTTCGTTATCTATGAATTTACCACCTTGAGTAATACTTGTAAAGTGATGATATACCAAGTGTATTACATTTTCCATTGTCTAAAATTTACATCAATTCTAGTACTAGTAAAATAATTATCACCATGATTTAAAATTAATTACTAGGTAATATTCCATGAACATGAAAAAATCATTATTTATTTTACACTTATTCATTAGCTTCCTTCGAAGCTGTAGTGTACTTGGTACGTGTACATATGGCTACCACTGGATAAATGAGATTATCTTATCAATTACATTATCCATACTATGATATAATATCATATTTATCTAAATAATGAATAATTTTATATCCTCTAGAAAACTAGTATCATTTCTTCTCCACAATCCAAGTACTTAACTTTTGTACTTTCTCAAGTACACTCAGATTATTCTGAATTCCCCCTAGCAATTATCCTATATATAACTAATATTTCCCTACCATTAAGTATATAATTTAAATATCAATATATATATATATATATATATTATAACATATAATACATGATAGGTCCATCAATGAATAATATGGAACTCAACTCACCTCTTTAATCTCCTCCTATACCAAAATCATGTCTTCTTTGTGAGATTTATTCCATGTGTCCTTGGTATCAATTTTATCTCAGATTGTTCCAACTAGTATTTATCATTACCTTGATAATATATGTAAATTTACTTGGTCTAAGAAACCCTTATATTTTCTAATGTAGGTGGAATCCCCAAAAATGTTGATTTCTACCTTCAGTCGATCTCTGGAGAGGTACTTTTATTATGGTATTTACAAATTATAAGACTAATAATTGTTTTCCATATGCTGAAAAATATATTTTACATAGAAAACCATGCGACTCCCACTATCTATTTGTAGAAACATATAAATTATTCATTCCAAAATGAATATTCTATGATCGAGTTGCATAATTTAATCCTGAATTGGATTTAACTAACATGCACCCTTATTGGAAATTTATGATTTCACCTTTACAATATGGTTGTATCATATATGAATCTTCTTTAATTGGTGGTCTTCATATAAAATTCTCAATTTATTTATTATTAATATTAGCTATGATAGGTAAAATTCTTCTTGATTTAGGCACAACAACTTGTTGGTACCAATAAATCCTTAATGGTACCATGCCTATACCAGTAATGTATAATATCACATGAATAACCACCATGGTATGGAAGATAATAATCCTATGGTTTATTGATACATTATTTTTTAATTTATCTTGTCAATTTTTCCTAATTATCATATACTGAATGCTTATACGAAATATTATTTTCAGTGAATTATATAACACTAGCCATATTGTGTATAAAACCATCATTATGGTTTTATCCTTCCTACACAGTATGTGTCTCTGAAAAATTCCTCTTCCATACCTCTTATACAACTCATTCCATATCCAACTACTTATGCATACATGGCATTGACTAATCCGAAGTAAATATTTCTCCCAATATCAAAAATAGATATTTATACCCTTTTTTATAATTATAGTATATATCATTAATATCCCTTTTATATCACTTCTATTTAAGTGACATCATTATAAAACATAAGGATAACTACATTAGATGCAAATTGTGTTTTGGATAATGCACGTTTGTTTATATCCTTAACAAAGAATTTGCATCTAAACACATTTTATAATGAAATATTGTATTTTATCATTCTATAACTCAAATGATATCCATTTTTCAATAAATATGGAATATGGTTATGGGATCATTCCATTATTTTTAATTCAAGTCCTAAAAACAATGGTTGATTTAGAAATGGATATAAGTTAAAATATTGATACTCCTTTTACATACATCATGAATCTGATGTGTATAAGAAAATGAAATTTTTTAATTACACCATTCAATATTTTTTTGTTCAATGTTAACATGTAGGAATTTTCATTGATCCTCGTTTTTAGCATCATTGAATTGATGTGGATAAGGTAATGTGTATTTATGAATTTCTCGATGCTAAAATTTGAAGATCAATAAATGATTGCTCAAGAGATTTTTTGGTACAACAGTCGAAAGCAACTCATACCTTTTGAGAATGCATATAATATACTTCATCTTGACATTCATTAATAAACACTTAATGAAATCTTATGAATTATATCTACCACTAGATTATCCTTGTAATAGTTTAGTCTCTATAGGTGAACTAGTTCTAAATTATTTGTGTCTTACCTTTATTTTGTAACGATTTATATGTCCAAAACTATGTACATAAGTGTGTCAATAATAACTATGTTCTTCAACTCCAATGATTCTAAAACCATACATCTTATATCCTTGAAAAATAAATATTTTTTCTTAAAAAAGTATTATATTACCACAAATACATATAAAATGGTCATAAATTCAATATTCATCAAATACTTGTAATGATTTAAGCCTTATAAAACTATTTTTTGAGTTTTAAACAGAACAAAAAAATTCATTCATAAATTAGAATATTGTCTCCATATGTACAAATGATGCGTGAGAAAATTATTTTAGTAATACTTACCAATATTTCAACTAGAACCATTAATCTTTGAATATTGAATTTGTTCACATCTCACCATTGACTTAGGAAACACCATTTTTAGCTACTTAGTGAACACACCTTACTTCATATAACATTTCTATTACATACATGGTTAATGTATTTTAATATACATGTGTGTTAAGAATATTTTATTTAACACTCGAGAAGTATGAAAGAATCAATAATTTCAATTGATGAAAATAATTGAAGATGAAACATTTACTTTTATCTAAAATTTAGTTCATTGAATTTAAAAAACCATATATTTATTTCATGATTTTCAAATAAAACAACCACCTCTATAATAACCAACCTATTTTCTGTGAAGTATGTTGTGAATGTTACTTTGATGATACAATTTTGATTGGGATTTTCACATTGACTTTCTTGTTATTCACCGTATGAACTAAAACATTCTATAAGTTCATATTGACTTTGTCAACCATACTTAAAAGGAAATAAAGAGACTTCTTCACATTGTACATTCTATAATCTTAAAAAAAACTAGAGAAAATGGGTAAAAATTACCTGATAAAGGGAACCATTGAATGATAGTGATCCAAATTTGAATCTACACATCTCCTGTATAAAATCAACTTATTCATATCATTCTTCACTTTCTCCTTGAAATCTTCTCAGAGAAGAGACAATATGTGAAATCATCCACTTCAAGATGTTTCATCCAAAACCCATATAAGATGTTGATGATATCATTATTAAACAACCATCATATGCATCTTACATGAGTCTCCAATAATCATTTTTACACCTTCGCCTTCTAAGGTGGAATAATGGGTATTAGGGTAACCAACACCTTGAATTACCAATATTGTAGTAGTTTGTTCAAGCACCTGAACTACTCTTACGAAACTCATGCCTGTTTGGAATATTTCTTTGACAAATATTATCACAGTGTACTTGTTCTATTATTTTCCATATTCTACAAAAATAAAATCTAGTCAATTGTACTTTTATCATTATTAGAGATTAGACAATTAAAATTATTTAAATTGTTAAACGTACCTCTCTATTTTATCGAACTCTAGAAACCCTCTGTACTAGAAATAGAATACTCTGTCACAAGAGTATTCTATGGGAAAGGATCCTTGAAACCTATCATCATAGTCTAAAATCTATGACCATTCCACTAATAAAAGAGTTCAAGGTAAGTGTTTGACTGGCTAACCACATTATCGCGTGGATCCTTGAACTGTTGAGTGACATCCTGACTTTTAAAATCAAAAATATAATTAAATCAATGCTTGAATATAAAGTGTCAAAAATCTAGTTATAGATACTCCTTTGATTCCAACTTCTTTTAAGTTAACCCATATCTCTCATAATTAATCTTCATTAGTAGAAGTCACCCTCAACTATGGATGATGAGCACCCCATAAACCTGGATTGGTTCAAATTAAAATGATGGAAGAGGTATTTAACATAACATTTCATTTTTGGATTTAAATATATTTTCAATGCATGTAATAATTTTATATTAAAAATGTTCATAAAATGTTTTCATACTCACAAATGAACATTCAGTAATAGAATACATTCATTGCTTATTTATGCATTTTCATTTATATTATTTTATGTGTTTCCCGCTGTCATGAAAATTCATAAAATAATAAACAATGCATAACTGAAGTAAAATTACCTGACCGTTCTTGAGCATCTAATATTGGATGATCCATTTGAACTTAATGAATCAACCATGACCTTGAGAAATCATACTAGAGTTGGATCTTAACTCAAGATACATCTCATCCTCAGTATAGTGTCTTTACTGGAAAGAGGGCCTAACACCATAGAGCTATACCCATGGTTTTGTAAACCATAGGTAGAGCCTAAATAATGTTTATCTATACCCATAATTTTAAATAATCCATGGGTATAATCACACTATACCAATGGTTTTTATTAAATCATTGGTATAGAGGGGAGAATATTTCTACCCCACCCATGCTCTCTCCCTTCATTCGTCGGGCCACCCCCTGCAGGTCCTTTTCCCTCCCCCCGTGTTTCCGTCACCTGACACTGTTTCTCCTCCTGTAGTGGATGCACATCCCCACTCCACCTCATCCTCTAGTTGACATGCACCCCCCTCATCCTCCTCTAGTTGATGAACATCCCCCCTCCTCGTCAGGTCAAGAAACCTCTACTAGGTTGCACATCTCCCCTTGGTCGAGCAATGGTTCCCTCGGCCAACACACACCCCCGAGGTCGAGTGGTGTTTCCATCACCAGATGTGCATCCCTCCTAGTTCGAGCAAACTTTCCCTCACCTAAGGACTGATTCTTCTAATATTGGGTGTTTTTTTATTTGGGTATTCTTTGATAGTGAGTCCCCAATCTTTCTTCTGGTATGATTAATTGATTCTTGTTTAGTTTGGGTTTTTTTTATTCAATTTGTATCATTTTATATTGTTTCATTTATCTTTGATATCAGATTGATTTTTATTTTGTTCAAATAGGTTATATATAACAAAGTTTTATTTATTATACATGATTTTGTTATATTTTACACAGTTTTGTTTAGTATACATGATCTTAGGCTTATTTCTATTATAAATTTAGAGGATATATTTCTTAATTTTTGATGTACACATTTTGTTTTAAATTTCTATTTATTTATAACATGATCTATTACGGTTGGTCTCTTTGATCAAATAAAAGAAGAGGGAGAGTATTGTGTAATTATTTTAGTTTTGTAATTATCAAAATGGGTGATTTTGTTGGAGTGTATCCACAAATATTTTTTAATGTGTTTGGATAATTATATATTCCCCAATCTAATTTTGAGTTATTTATTCATTATTAATAATATTTTTATTTTGTTGTCCATTATATTATGATGAATTTTTTCTATGTATTTTATATTACATAGGATTCCTCTTATGTATTTAAAATAATACCTATCTGAAAAAATGTTATGTATTAGATTTTATATAGTGATAAATATCTTATTTATGATTAATCTCTAACATATAAATGTTTTCACATTTCTTTTCAAGGGAAAAATTTAATGAATTTTTTTATTTCATACTCATCAAATATATTTCTTATATATTGATTTTTAGCAAAGAAAAATATATTTTGCATTACCTGAAAATGTTACAGTTTTTGTAAAATGGTTAAAATAAATTATTATAATATCAAAAAATATGTTTTTTATTCACTAGATGCTAGAATTTAAAAAATTCCCAATATTATGAATTTTAGTTTAGAGAAAAATATATTATATATCTTCTTGGATTGAAGGCTCATGATGCGAACCTTCAATTGCACCATGAATTACATGGAGGTTAGTTCATCTAACAATGTGATATATAGATTATCATATGTTATGATTTTTATATTATCAAATATTATAATCCTGAAAATGAAATTCACACTAACTATATATCTACAAAGCCCGACTATGAAATATGCTAGATTCGTAGATGCTGATATAGAAATCATGATATAGAGATCACATGCAGAACACTGTATAATGAATTTTTATAAGGATACAATAAAGAGAACATAATATTAAATTATTACTGAGATTAAATTAAATTTTAGAACACTATATGGAATAGATTCATGGGATTGTGATAATAAGAATACACATCATATTTCAATATAAAATTAATAATTATATTTCCTTATTTATATCTATATATTGTGCATAAAGGTTGTGAAGTGTATTTTGGAAACACCAACAAGAATAATATTTTAGAGATTGTGTTGAAGTAATTAACCATTACAGTTTTCTATGAATAAGGCCATAAGTAATCAAAGAATGAGAGGAAAATAATTTATATTCTGGATAAGGAAGTGATACTATATAGGAAACCTCAATTGATTCATTCCCTACAAATATGGATTTGTGAGGAATTAAAGGATTGTTTCAATCTAATTTTTTACACCAATACACAATGTTTGCAGTTTCTTATCTCTACCCCAACAAACCATTTTCATTTTTTTAGTTTACCTTTTTTTTATATTTTAATTGTGTTGTTATTGTCTAAGTTTTATATTTATTATCAATCTATACTCATATCCCACACATGATTGTTCAATAGGGGTGTTAAATGGAAATTAATTAGGTAGTTTTAAATATTTAAAATTCAATGTATTCACCTTTCCTAAGCACTTGATGTTGTTTTCCATGAAGATCTACTCCAAAATCATCTCATTAAAAGGGATACTATAATGAATATGTATAACCAGGTATTCCATAATAACAATAGTACATTCCTTAAGCTTATACATACATTTCCTCCACTTCACCCTATATCTTTCTTGAAATACTATATTTTAATTCCATGTAGTTTCATTCCTACATATTTTTGAAATCACAGAGGTTTGATCTTAAGAAGGCCTATGATATGTGGGATTCCATGATTCAATGGAGAAAAGACTTTGGTACAGACACTATTTTGAAGGTTATATTGGCTTACAATTTTCATTGTTGACAAAAATACCATATATGTTTAAATCATGTTTCTGGTATCTCTCAAATGATCGGGTGGTAAATTTGATACTCTTATCATTCCTTTTAATTTTTGTTTCTTGTTTTTTTGCCTCAAGGATTTTGAGTATGAATATTTGAATCAACTTCTTAAATACTATCCCAAGGTTTATCATGGTGTCGATAAGGAAGACAAGCTTGTTTACACTGAAAGACTTGGAAAATATTATCCTGGTAATCTTATTCAAGTGACAACATTGGATCGTTATTTGAGATACCTTGTCCAGGAATTTGAAAAATGTTTTTTAATCAATTTTTATGCATGTTAAATTTATTCAAAGTGGAAAATAGACTCAATTATAATATTAATTTTCATGGATTTTATGAGTTGTTTCTTTTTAATAGTTGTTTGGAATTTACTATTATGAATTTTTATAATGTGCATTACAATTTATGATTTTATTCTTAAATGAAACACATCAAATTGTATTTGTTCTTCTCTTATTTCATACCTAACAAGTCCTAAGTTTGTTCATCTCATACTTCAGGGAGGAGGGTAATTGGAGAGCCAATGGTTTTTTGGGTTGTTCCTTGATGACCTTGGGTTTTGGGATCCCAACATCACTAGTGTAGCAAAGAAAGGATCACCTCTCATACAAACTTAACTCCCATTATCTTCCTTATAATTATTCCTATTAAAGATCTCTTATATGTTTTAGGTAGGTCAAGAGACCTCTAATTAGGGCACCGAGACAAAGGAAGGCTCTCTAATCTTCCCTTTAAGGAGGTGTCCTGTAGGTTTCTTTCTCACAACTAAAAAACACAAATTTGATATTCTTTAAGGTGATAGAGAAAAAATGGACCCATCTTAGGTCGCTTTTGGTTTTGTAAATCATTTTTTATTTTTTTCTCTAATAAAAAGCTAATAAGTATACTAATTTTTTTTTTGAAAAGGAACAAAAAAACCAGAAATTGTAAGGGTTATCTATCCAAGAGTTTTCATTTTCTTAAAAACATGAAAACGAATTTTTTCTTAAAAAATTATTCCATTTTCATTTTCATATTTTAAAAAATGTTAGTCATTTATGTTTTTTAAAATCAAAGGAAAACTTAATTTTTTTCATGTACAATAATATGCTTGCTGATTTTGGGTTCTATTAGTATTATATCATTTTTGTTAAATATTGTTTTCAAATTGGATGACCTAAGATGTGTAATTAATTCTTTTCATTATGACATGATCATTGTTTCTTTTTATGATGTTATTTTTATAAATTTCATATCTTGATTGAATGGATCATTGTGGAATAAATTTTACACTGAAATATTTAGCTATTCATGATTTCTGAAAAATCCCACACGGTGTCAATGGTAGTTATTTCTGAAAAAAATTAGACAACATGAATATAAATAATAGTCTATATTTGGTTTTAATTTCCACTTCAAATCTTATGGACTTATTAGTTGATACCTGGAATTGTAGGTTCTGATGATAGGATACACATGGTTTGGGATATGATGGTTGTATGAAATCAGTGTCTTCACATTTCTTATTTTTTTGAATTGCTTGAGTTTCTTAAGGTATTGTTTTGTTACTTAAATTTATTTTACTTTAAGAATCAGGAATTATATATGTCACTAATTATGTCTGAATAACATGTAATGATTGGTATGGTTTCACCAATGTAATTATTTTCCATTCATCTATAGATTAAGTGTTTGATAGTTTTTTTAATATGGAATGGAATGGTCATTAATGGAATGCTCTTGTTTAAGATAGAATGAAATAGAATTCAATATTTACTTATTTGAGAGTTTCATGAGGGAATGGAATGCCATTGTCCCAAAGATAATAATGTTGTGTTTGAAAACATTTTGTTTTTCAAACTGATTATCACTAGTAATGAATGCATATGAGATAAAATTGCAGTGACATAAATTGATTTAGTTATGAATACACAAATAAGGTTGAGTGCCGGGAAACCAAAAATGTTAATTAATCAAGTCATCTAAAAATTCCCCTGTGGATGGAATGATGGAAGGGTTATTCATTCTTCTATGATGTTTTTGATAGAGGGGGAGAGATCCCAATGTTTTAAAAAGGCTGCCAATTTTGTCTCAAAAGCATATGGATCTTGAAAAAATTGATTCCCCTGAGGTGGAGGATCCTTCAAGCCTATCTATATTCCTTGCATTCTAGATGTACTAGAATCCAGCCACTGGGAGAATTGATCTCACCTTCTTTTCCTGCTCATTAAATCCCATTTCTTAGAACCACATGTGAATAAAATTAGTGTTTGAGTGATCCCAAATATAGAGTCTGGTGAAATCACTATGTGAGAGACATAAAATTGTGGACCACCCACCTTAAAATAATATATACATAGTAGATTCATCTCTTACAGCTTGAAAACAAACACGATTTCTATCCATCTTAATTCCTTTACATTAGATAGCTTCATCAGTCAAAATTTTGTGGTCATTTATTCAAAAAAAAAGACATGAAATTTCAATGGATTTTACTTACACCAGAGAGACCCCCCTCAAGAATTATGGAATATCTGGTTATTATAAATCATAAGATGTCCTCTCATACCCAACAAAAACCCCAATGGTGAACAAGTGAATATAAACCTTTCATTCTCATCAGAAAGAATATATTATTTAAGATCTCATTTTTTTGGTGGTCTATGATTGAGATAATGAATAATATATTCTTATATGCTTATTCGAACGTCAAACCTAGAGTTGGGAAACCATGGAAGGTGAGTGTAATTTCCACCCTGTTGTGTATCCAAAAATTAATTTCATATCATCCGTTGATCAAGTCAGAGGTCCATTGAAACCAGTGAAGATTACTTTGGAGAATCATTCAATTCCTGGAGACATTCTATTTTCTATGATCCACCTACTGACCACATATGGACACAATGAATATACCACAATGTGATTCTCATTCCCAAACCTCCCACATGATCTTCTCCTAGAGGATATTCATGGAAGTGGTTACACTTTTGAAATTTACCCCTCCTTCACCAACCGACCTTGCAGTAATTTCCAATGATTTTTAGTGTTATATTTTTTGTGCGTGGGGATTCCATATGAATCTAGTCATAATAATATCAGTAGATATAAATAATTTATTTTTTATGATGAATTAATTATGTTAATTACATTGAAAAATGACAAATGGTGATATATGATTCTTAATTTTCCATCTCCTTTTCATGTTATTTATATTTTGGATTTCATGAAGTGTGAGAGAGATACTTGAATGTCATGCTTTGTGATCAAAGAACCTAGACTAACTAGAACAACCCACTCTTGAGATTCATGTAACCAGGTTGGTGTACTCCTCCATTTCATTTAGAGAAATTTTACTTTACTAGACTAGGCATTAATTCAATAGGTATAGTGGAAATCATATCTATTAGCCATTATTATATATCTAAATCTAACTATGGTCTAACTAGAGTTTCTTATCCTGATTCCCTGGAAGCACATAAAATATGAAAATGAGGGGGATGGGCTTTTGATATTGATCTTTGCCACTCGTATAAAGAATACATGACCAAGAAATGTCTTGATAGTAGGTTGTGTCCATCCCATTTCATGTCCATATAGTGTTACACGATGTGAATCAGATGAAAAATTTGTGTGTCTAAACATTGGAATTCTTTAAATAGTTCATTTTCATTGTTTTTTAGTTTCTCTTTCATATTTCATAAACACTACACAAAGTGACACTTTAGGATATATCTGAAGAAAGGTGAAATGTATTTATTGAAATCTATAGAGGTTATTCACTGTATATTCGATAGAAATTTCATTTTATCATTAAATACATGCTTCATTATATAAATAGATCTCTCTTATGTATTAAATTTATTATAATCAAGCTATATGTCACATTAAATTTTCATATACATTAAACTTCATATTATTCATGCATTATTTGAATACATATTCAATGAAATTTTTAAAATATGAAATCAATACCATAAACTATATCTCCATTTGATGAAAAATATTTAATTAATTTTCTATGATGTAATCTTGTATTAAAATAGTAATTTGTTTACAAATATCCTATTATTTGCATAGAATTTATAGATAATCATATAAATTAAATTAAAAAATATGTATTTTTTGCGATCATTTCCATATATGCTCTTTCTAAAAGATATAGTTCATTTTTTCTTCTCAATTTATTATTGTTTACATTTTAATTTCCAATTATCTGAACAATATTTTCTTTTTATTCTCAAAACTCCATTCTCCTTTGTGAAAACCTTATTGCACGATTTTCATGGTTGGCTTATGGTGAAATTTGTTATTGTAATGTGTGAAGAATCCATGGGTAGAAGAAACCATAATAATGGACCACAACCCTCTATAAAAAAAATTAAAAAATAAGTATGAAAATATCAATGACATTTCATGATGCTACAACACGGTAATATTTAATTATGATTGTTTATGTTATCTTTGATTCTATCTTTGAATTTTTATTTTCAGTAACCACAAAATTATACATTTTAGTTTACATAGCTTTTATTTCAACATTTATTTATTATATATTTTAGTTTACGTAGTTCTCATTTCAATTTATACTACAAATTTCAACAGATTAGTGTTAAATAGTAATCTATTAAAGTTTTTGAAGTATTAGAAGTTGAGAATAACTGAATTTAGCCTCTTTTCTATTCTAGATACCCTGATATTGGAGTTAGGGCATTGAAGGAGGCCGCTATATTGATAAATGACATGTAGCGAAAGATAATATTTCAATAGATGACTAATTTAATTAAGATGGTTTCCCTTGCCTTATTTTTATGTTGAAATTCTTTAACATTTGTTTGAATGATCCATCATGAAATTGTTTATGTATTGATATTCTTCCTACAAAATTATTCATCTTTTGAATTAATGATTTTCTATAAATCATTTCATGCCTCAAGGTAACCATATTCATCCATTTTATTTCTTCATTTATAGAATTTGAATTACCCATTTCAATCATTTTTTATGCTTTGTTATTTAATGAGTTTTATGAATATGATCTTGAACAGCTTGGATTTCCCATTAATAGTTTTACTCAAGGTATAGATATTCATCCCTTAGATGTTTTTATTAGATTTTCCATAATTGGTTTGGAATATGATGAATTCCAATCATTTTTTGAACGATCCATTTCATATTTTTCTTTGTTATTTAACTCGTTTGTTTTGGGTTTCTATTTATTCCCATATTCTACCCTTTGATAATTTTTTTGATTTGTTGGTTTCTATTTTTTTACAGGTGAAGGATGGAAGGAAGGTAGGCTGGTGCTTGTCCAGGAGAAGAATTTATACCACAGTTTAATGAACCATGGGTATTATGTCTGCTATCCCACATACCTATGGTTTAACTAAAATCATAGGTATATTATGTCTGATTTGATAATATATAACCACAATTTTGTAAACCATTGGTATAGCTATATACCAATGGTTTAACTAAAACCATTGGAATTAGGGAATTTTCCAAGGCTATACCCATATTTTCTATAGAACCGTGGGTATAGCTCTATATTAACACCTCAGTATCCCACAGTTTATGGATCCATGGGTATAGCTTATACCCACGGTTCTAGAGGCTATTCCCATAGTTCCAAACCATGTGTATAGGTTTGTTTTCCAGTAGTGTGTGTCCACTTCCCACATGGATTTCACCAATACATGGCATGGTCTATAACATATATAATCATTATCAAAATAAAAATGTACTTGCACACATGTATGGGGGTATGGGGAAGCATAATGTACATACAGAAAGAAAGATGGATTCACAAAATCTTATATATAATGAATAAAAAACAATGTTTCATAGACTTTCAACAAAACTAATTAATTATTACAAGCATCACATATATTTGTAATAAATAATAAAATGGATAAAATAAACTTACATTGTTGGTAAATACTCAAGACTAGTCTATGGATAAATTAAAAGTGTGGTAAAAATTAAAATATAATTAATTTTTTTACAAGGTAATTTAAATAATTATAATGAATTATTTAAATTCATATAATTTAATTTAATTCTGCATAACATGTAATTTAATTTTTTATACTAAAATTAAATTAACACAATGTTTTAGTGTTTGGCCCAATATTAAATTAATTATTTAGAATATTGAAATTTTGTTTTTATAGTCCAAAATTTTTTAGCTGCACAGGGGATGTCGTTCATACTGCGGCGGTCAAATGAAATCTACCTTAGTGGGGCTTTGGGTTCAAAAAGATCACGGGAGGGAGGCAATGTACATGGAGCCATCGGACAATATAGACATGGCCTATGGTTATATATCTAAGAGGGTCATTCTGAAGAGGTGGGGAGTGGATCAGATGGGATAGATAGGGGGAGGATGACCCTTGGTAACTGGTGGGTGCGGCCTGCTCCATGCGGCCACCATGGAGGGCCAGAGGAGGGTGCTTTAGCCTTGTTAGTTGGGTGCATCATATAAAATGATGCATAGGTTGGGGATCTTAGGTTCTTCTATGGAAAGAGGTTGGAATATATTTCATGTCTGCCACACAAAATTATCTTTAAATATAATTTTTTATAGTTATTTCTTTATAAATTATATATAGGTATTTTTATTGTAGATTTTTTCCACACAACATTGGGTCCAACAACACACAATTTTCTATATCCTCCAATAATTTAAAAAAGACCCTCCATCTACCCTTGAAACTGTAAATGTTTTAATTTTATTATGAAATACCAAAGGCATTTGTAGTAGCCTTTGAACATTTAAAAAACAAAAATATTCCTTGTTCGGATATAAGTTTCCTAGATAGAAATAATTATTTAGGCCATATCAAAATTCATCTAGAAAACTCGTGGTTAGAAAAAAATATTACATTTGACTAATATCAAATATACTCAACATGTTCAGGTATTCATATAATTTTAATACATGAAAATAAACCACAAATGGTATATATAAAAAATTTAGATAGCTGTATCTTGGTCTTCTCATTTCTAATCGAAGTACAGTTAGAGATGTTTGGAATAAATTAAATACCATTGATTATTTTATAATTGTTTTTAATTTTCTTGACTTAGAATACTCAAAGGATCCCTCTAATACCAATTTGAGGTACATGGGCATGTAGGGGAAGCCGGTGGGCTGGGGATTTAATGTTTTTCATCGTCAGATTGAAGAAATATGTCGTATCTAATGATTCAATCATTGATAGAGGTTTCAAGATCTTACATGTATGTAATAAGCTTTAAAATTGAAACTAAATAAATACATTTTTCAAAAATGAAGCGCGCAAGAAAGTATCTCATCACCGATGACCATTGCTTAAAGGATCTAAAGCCAAACTCCTCTAGATTATCCACACACACTTCATGAATCTATGCGATTTACATTCATCAAATATTGGGTACTTGAATAGAGATCCTATGAATCCTTCAGCATAATTATGATCACATTATTCTTGTACCTTCATTATTTGAAAGAGTTCTAGGTTCGAACATTCAGAAATAATTTTTTTTTCTTTTGGAAGTGGGGGTAGGGAGGTTCCCCTTCTATAATGACCCAAGATTTTATAAACAAAATACTCCATTTTGATTAAATGTTTTATTATGCAATATGGTTTTATAAAACACATGTATTTATTTTTAATTATTATATCTAATTTGATTTAACAGATCGTTATGTATCATTATGATGGATAATATAGCTGTTGAACAATGATCACATAATTTGTATAAATATAGGTTTTTAATAATCCCAATTGATACAGACAAATGAAGTGATGGACTCAACTAGAAGGATCATCCTCTTTGAAGACCATTTTTCATTGAGTCCAGGGGAGATAGCATTTTTCGGCTTATTCCTTGAACAAGCCCAATATGATTTTGAAAAGCATAAGTATGCGCGAAACCATTTACAGGAGATGTTCAAACTCATCTAGATCATGACCCAAACCATCTTCACTGGATGACCCCATGAAATCCCCACCATTTCACACTTACCCATAAGGAATATGTTTTTGTTTTAAAGGTATATGTAAAAAGACCCTAGAAACAGGAATATATACACAATTCTGCGTAGACAAATGGATATTTTTTTTTTCATATTATTATTACTTTATATATTATTTTTATTTTAATACTTTAAAACACAAATTGTATTTTTTATTATTTTTAAAATTCAATTAATTTTTTTTTTCAATTAATTGATTTTTTAAATAAGTAATATTTTAATGGAATATTATTATTTATAAAATATAAGTTATCATAAAATTTTTATGATGTCAAATGTAATTTTTATTAAGGTTCAAAAACTGTTATTATCAAAAACCCATCATTTCCAATAAATGTCAATTTTTATATTAAAAGTGAAAATTCACATATTTAAAATATTATTTACATAAAAATCATATTTTTTTTGAATTAATACATCAAAATTATCCGTTGGTTAATGTTTCATAAATTTCTGAAACAGATAATTTTTCAGGTAAAAATTAAATATCGCATAAATATACTTTGTCTTTTATGACATAATAATGACCAAAATGTGATATAATAATTAATATATAATAGATCCACAAACAAATAAATGTTTTAAATTTAAAATAATGTGATTTTAAGTTCATCTTATTTATTTTATAAAGTCATTATGAATCCTTCAAGACATATAATTTATCTTTAGATTTTAAAATCATTTCATCTAGAGTGTGACTCACCTCCTCATCACTAAGGATAATATTTTAGTTAGTTCGGCCATTGGAATTATAAAATAATATATATCACTCAAATTTTTTAGAAACTATAGGCAAAAATTATGATAGGATTTGTGGGATTGGATATTTTATTGTATAGAGTCCAAAAACCCAACTTTGTGAAATATTAAAGAATTCCCGTCTCATTTCCTATACACACAGACACACAATTTCCCACATATCTTCACTAAAAACCCTTTGAGAATGAAAAAACACATCTATCTACTCCCTAGTTTTCTCCCAAGGTTCCCCCAAGTTCTCAAGAATCCCTTCCCATGCCTATGGACTCACACATTCAAGTAAGGGATCTCACTCTTTTTTTATTCAAGCGCCTCTTTTATGATATTACTTTTAATTAATATTTTTTATTATTGGAATATTTTATTCTACATACCTTATACTATCTTATTTCTTTACATGATATGATAAACCCCCTTAACTCTCATTAATCCCTCCCACAAGATTTTATGTACACCCATTAGTATGATGAAATTCTGTAGGGGATCTTCCACTCTCCCTTTTTTATTAGGCACTTCATTTATATAATGTATTTTAATTTCAAATTTATTATGATTGGGATATGTTCTTACATATTCTCCTTAGTTTCAATTTGATTTATAAATAATTATATCTTCCTTTCACCCTCATCAATCCTATAATGATCTTTTATTTACACCCATTTCCATGCTGAAAGTTTATAAAAGATCCTCTCTTCCTCTCTTTATTCATGATTATTCTTCAACTTATGACATTTTATTTTCAATTATTAATGATGGGGTATGTTTTAAAACCTCCCCATACTATCCTTATGATTTATAAATTGTGAGATACCCCTTTTTCTCTCATCATCCCACTTTATGAATTTTTATTTGACACCGTTATGCATCAAAATTACACTTTGATTTTCCACTCCAAAACAATTGTGTAGTGAATACCATGCCCATTTTCTATCAACGGTATTAAAATTTATTAACATAAATATATTTATTGGGGACTTAAAAGTATTTATTACATATTTTTTGATCATGGAATAAATTATGTTAACGAATGAATTCACGTTGTATGATCCATGTGGCACACTTAACCATGATAACGAAATGATTATGAAGGGTCACCCTGATAGCGCTCTAATGCATTGGATAATGTTTAGTATCATGATATATCATGTTGTGATATATGTTTACTTGATTCCTTTATGGTAATTTTTTCTACCATGAGGTTTTTGAAGTTTATCCTTGACCTATGTTCAGGATGCAATTTTTTATGTTGGTGCGACAATTACCATGTTATAATTATCATGTTATACCATGTCTTATTATTCATGTTTCCTTCATTCGTAATTGATATACCTATTTTCTAACATGTATATCGTATTCCAGGTTTATTCCATTAATGGTCTTTATAGTTCACCCTTTTCTTATGTATTCCCCCAGGATATCTCATGATGTTTTATGTACGGTGGATTATCATGATAATGTCAAGGAGTTTTTCAATAATGTTATTATATCCCATGTTATAGGTTTGTCATGTGATGCATGTAATTACTAAAGACACTATATTTATCGATATTAAAGGTTGTATCAAATGTAGTCTCATGCAATAAATCATATATTAATGTGTAATATAAATCTGGGTTGTTATAGTTCGTATCAGAGCAAGGTATAGTTATTTTTGGGATTAGGATTAGGATACTATAGAGAATTCTTTATGGATGAGACTAAGTATAAGAAAATATCCCTAAATTTTTGTTAGTATAGAGTAATTAGTTTATCATGTAAATAAATCCCTGACGGGATATTATAAGTGGATGTGGATCTAACAAATATGTACCTAGTAATGTTCTAGGCCTATCTTGGGGTAATATAGTACATGAAAATGGTCCATACTGTACACCTAGTTTTACACTCTTGGGTGATATACTTTGTTAAATTCATAATCTCATTATGAACCATTATTATGGGAATAAAAAAAATTCCCATGATAGTTTGTGTTAGGAAATTTAACATGTATAAAAGAGATTAAAGCCTATAAATTCATAAGTTAAAGAAATAAGTTTAGTTTTTTATGGTATACCTTGTATTTAATTGGATTCCCCCTTTATCTTTTAATAGTTTCTAAATACCCATCATTGATTATCTCTTTATTCTAGGCAATGGTGGTTAATAGGAGGAATTAGTTTAATATCTGATGTGACGGGCAATGTGATGACTGCCCCAAAGAGATGCCCAACAAGATGGTAGTGGGAATCACAAACTTTATTATGATAATATCTCACCTGAATCAGTTTTTGAATAGAAACCTGGATCAAAAGGAGCATCCAAATCCCCCTAAAATAGAAAAAGTTACAATTGTTTTTTATGAAATAATGGCCACTTACATTTAATGGATCAACTAATACCTTAATAGTGGAACACTGGATCAACTCCCTTGAGATGATCTTATCCATCCTTCAATGTTCCAAACAAAAGAAGGTTTTAATTGCTATTTATTAAATGGAGGAAGAAGTTGATCAGTGGTTGAAAATGATCAAGAATACAAATATTTTGAAGGAGATTGAAGCAATGGAGTGGAAGGAATTCCAAAAAAATGTTTTTCGATAAATATTTTCTCTGCAACCTCCATCTTAAAATAGAAATATATTTCCTTTCACTAACGAAAACATTTGGTGAATCTATCTAATAATACAAGGAAAACATCACAAGACTTTCACGATACAACTCTAGTTTTGTCACTACCCCTGAATTTAGGGTTGATGACATCATTGGTGGGCTAAATACTAGTCTACGAAAGTCTCTGGTGGTCACTGACTTTGATAGTTATGAGGAAATTGTCTGATGTTCCCTCACAGTGTAAATAGAGATGGGTGAATCTTAGGGATATCATGGGGATAAGAAGAGAAAAGTGGAGTTTAATATTAGTGTTTCTATAGAGAGATCTAATGGTGCTATGAAATTCTATTATCCCACTTTTCAAATGGGTGGGAAGAAGAACCCCGTAAAATTTCTAAGTGGGGTCATGAAATGCTTTAGGTGTGGGTAGGAAGGACACCTAAATAATAATTGCCGATAGAAGAACTCCTCTATTTCAATGGAGGAAAAGAAAATTCCAGCCAACCCTCAATGAATTTTCATTTCTACAACTCTAAGGAACCCAGACACTTTGCAAATCAATGCCCTAAGACAAGGGTTTTTAGAGGCAACCAACAACCTCTAAAGAAGTAATGGAAATCTCTTTCCATTACTACCATAGGGGTGAATCAGGAAAACTAAGTGGTTATAGGTATTCTAGTTATTTATTCAAGGATAGCGAATGTATATCTTGATTATAGTTCTTGACATTGCTTCATGTCACAAATGTTTAGTAGAACTACTCAAACACAACCACAAAGCATGGAAGTAGTCATATCCGTGAAAACAAAAAAAGGTAAAATTATTGAATCTCAAGTATATAACTCTTACCCTATAAAAGTTTTTGGGATAAACTTCCTAAATAACCTATTCGTACTCCCTTTGGTAGAATTTGATGCAATTATGTTCATTGATTAGCTTTACTTGTATAGAGCCAAAATAAAATCCATGAGAAGGATATAACTCTCTGAATTGTGAATCGTCCTTTGATTTTGTACAAATACAAGGATGTTTTTTAAAAGGAAATGCCCTAGTCAACGAACAAGACAATAGTTTTTAAAAGAATGCAAGAAAATTACAAAAGTATGAAAGAGGGATTTTTAATACAATCTTGAACAAGAATATGAAGAAGATCATCTGGAAACTCATCGGTCCATGTAATGGCCTGGCTAATCCCCTTGTTGGAAAGACCATCAGCCACCATATTAGCATCACGGTAGGAATGGGTGGAAATGTATCTGGGCTCTAGGAGGGAGTTTAGTTAGTTCATACAACTCACAGTAAGTGGCCAAGAATGATGAATTACCCCATCCTAAATCTCCTAAAAAATGGTGGTAGAGTCACATTCAATCCAGATTTTATTCCAACATTTTTTCTTAACAAAATGGATATCAGGGATGAGAGCCAACATCTCATCTTCAAAGGAGGATGTGACACTACATATGCCATATAAACATACATGTTAGTGTCCTTGGGAGTCTTTGAAGATTTATCCCCAACCCACAGGTCCCAGATTTCCTTTTAAATATCCATCCATATTGATCTTGATCCGTCCAGGAATCGGGGATTTCCAGAATACATCAAGAAAGAATTTCGGCTAAGGAAAAATGACACCAATCATAAGACTCTTCAAGATCACGAAGTCACCAATCGAGTTTTTACAATTAGATTTCTGGATCATGGCAGCATCTTTAATATCAATCAGGATCCTCGAATGATCTGCAATGAAATTGGGAGAGTGATTATTGTGAATAATGGCATTTCTATCATACCAAATATTGTGTAGAAGCTCCGCCAAAATAGCTAAGAAGAGGTTCTTGACTTGTAGTGAGTAGCCAAACTCCACACATTTCTTTAGATAGAGGACGATATTATCAAAATAGGACCATCTGCAATAAAAAATTTCAGTAATAAAATTCCAAAGAGAAGAGGTCATAGCATAAGATAAAAACAGATAATTGTATCCTCTCTATGTTGGTGACAGAGCAGACATTGAGAACAGAGATGAATGCCAAAGTCTTGAAGGAAAATCTTAGTAGGAATACGATTGTGCAGAATATGCTAAACAAGATTAAGCCTAGTAGGTTTTTTCCAAGGTGTTTTAAAAGATTTACACTAGGAAAAGATAGAATTGGTGTCTGAGAAAAAATGATTGTAAAAACAATTTGAGTCAAGAATAACCTTGCGAGTAGGTTCCCAAATTAGAAAACTGTCATCATTAGAGAAAGGGTAACCATCAACTACCTGCATGATAGAATCAATGATCTCTAAAGTTCTAGAATGCATCACTTTCCTTAAGGTGCGGTTAATTCTATTAAGAGAAGAATTAGGAGGAAGCATGTAGATAAGAGAAGAGCCAGTCCAGTTGTCCATCCAAAAACTAACGGTGGAGTCTAGGATAACCAACCATCTCGAGTTATTCCTGATGCAAACAAATTTTTTTCTTAAGGAGGGCCAAAGAGAGGATTGGACATAGTTCAAATCCCCATTTTTTAGTTTGATGAGAAATTTGTTTATAAGGAAATCAAGGGAGTCAATTTTTTTATTAATCAGTCTCTAAGTGAGTCTAGATTGGAGGGCCTCATTGAATAGTTTGAGATTTTTATACCAAGGCCACCTTTCCCAAGAGGGGTGCCGCAGGTTGACCAGGGAATGGTAACAATTTTCCATTCAATTATGCTACCGGCCTTGGATTTTTTTAATATAGGTATTTATTCTCGTGAGGAGACCAAGAGGCCATTTTTAGCTCATGAGGGAATAAACCAATTTGGAGATAATGATCGATTTCACAAGGCAAATCCTGCCAGCCATAGACAGGGATTTCCCTCTCTAGGATGAAAGTTGATTAATCACTTGATCAAAAACAACATTAAAATAAATAGATTTAGGCCTACCCCAAAAAATTTTTACTCCTAGATAGGTAATGGGAAAGGAACCTTCCTTGATTCCTAGATTTTCTATTATGTGACATTTCCTAGAGAGGGGGAAGAATTTCTCAAAGAAGATAAAGAACTTATTACAACTGATGGATTGACTCGAAACCTCTTAATAGTGGGACACAAAATTTTAGGTTAAGGACATTTTGTTTAATACCATAGAGGAAAAGAATTATGTCATCGACATAAAGGATATGGGTCGGGATAGTAAGATTTCTGGTCGCTGAAATGGTTTAATGATTACCTTGATTAACAAGAGTGGTAATAAATCTACTAAGGTAGTCTTCTGAAATGGAAAAGATGATGGAAGAAAGAGGATAACCTTGTTGAACTCCCTTTGAGAATTTAAAAGCCCTTGGTAGAGCCATTGACAAGTATATATATTGAGGGTGAGTTGAAGAGAGAGCAAATCCTACCAATGAAGATATCATTAAAGCCAAAATCATGGAGGACTTTGAAAATTAAATACCAATAAATAGTATCAAAATCCTTCATAACATCACGATTAATGGCAATGCTGCCCCCTCGAGAGACTTTGTTCAGAGAGTTGGTGCATTCCGAGGCAAGGAGAATGAAATCTTGGATAGATCTACCTTTGATAAATCCAAATTGGTTCCAAGAAATAATTTTGTTATAAATTGATGGAAGTATATTAGAAAAGAGATTGGTAATGATTTTATAAATAGAGTTGATTAGAGAAATGGGCCTAAATAAGTGAACTTCCGAGGCATTAGCCACCTTTGGAATTAAGGTATGAAATTGAGCATTTATCCCAAGGAAGAAATCCAGTATTAAAAAATAATTTAACATGTTTATAGACGTTTGTGTGGAAAACCTCCCAGTGATGTTGAAAAAAACCATTATTGAACCCATCAGGACTAGGAGCACTGTTAGGGTTCAGACTGAAGACAATGTCTTTGATTTAATGGTCCAGGGGAGCAGTCAAGAGAAAAATATTGTCATCATCGTTGATCAAAGTCGGAATGCTCCTTAGAAGAATGTTCTTATTAATATATAGACCATTAATTTTTTTTTCAAAATAAGTGACAACATGATTAGTAATGGAAGCTTCAGAGGATATGATATTGTCATTATCTTTAAGAGAGAAAAGTGGTCAGTTGAATTTTCTAATCCTTTTAAAGGAATTGTAAAATTTGGTATTTTTTCCCCAATATATAAGCCATTTCGTTTTGATGACTTGTTTGTGAATGCTATCTTTGATAACTAAAAGGGAGTTGAGCTTAACGGCAATGTCAATTTGGGTATGGGGGTTAGAGGAAAAATCAGAGTTAGTGGAGTTGATTTGAATTTGGTTAAGTTCATTCTCTAGGTTGGAGATGTCTTGGTCAATCTGTTTGGATTTAGCACTACACTTACCTTTGAGACAATTCTTAATGTTCTTAAGCATTGTGATACGAGAAAATGAATTGGAATGGTGGCTCATATAATTCCAACAACTTGGAATGAGCTGAGAGCAGTCCCGATCATTGGACAAAGTATTATTGAATTTGAAAGGTATACTAGGCTTGGTTCTTTTTGAGTGGAAGGTACCAAGAATAAGATGATGATCAGAATTTAGTTTAGGTAAGGTGATGCTAGAAATAGTGTCCCATGCATCAAGAGTCGGGACATTCACTCGGTCCCTATCATTTTTCTAGCGACAAACCGATTATAATGTATTTGACACCAGGTGAATTTAGCACCTATAAGATTGATTTCAACCAGATTACATTCCTCAATCAAGGCTCTATATTCTCTAGAAGATATGGGTGAATGAGAAGGACCCCGCTTCTCATTGGGAGAGAGAATGTCATTGAAGTCTCCCAATACCAACCAAGGGTCATGGATGGAGTTAGCTAAGGAAGAGAGATCATTCCAAAGAGGACTATGATCTTGATTTCTATTTTTAGCATAGACAAAGGTGAAAAAAACGACTTTATATCATAGTTAACATCACAAGTGAACATTTGGTCAGAGAAAATGCATATATTAACATCTTTAAAAGAGTTGTGATAAAGGATCCAAAGAGATTTAACATTACTACCATTAGTACAAGCATCAAGAAAATTATAACCAATAGTAGAAGGATGCATAATATTAATTGAGAAGTTAGTTTTGGGTACAACAAGAGATAAAATTTTGGGTTTATGAGTCACAATGAGTCTTTTAAGAACAAACAGAGTGCCAGAGTTGGATATACCTCAACAATTCCAAAAAAAATACATCCATTTAAAACCTGTTTTTGGAGCCCGAGCTCCTTTTTTTCTTTTTGGAACCCTTAGAGCCCTTGTTCCCCTTAGATCTTATAAGGTTTTAGGATGAGGCTGAAGGTGTCTTCATAACCTGTTTTCTCATAGGAGAGGTAGAAAAAATGTTAGTGTCACCTGAATCATTCAATTAATTAGTGGAATCAAGTGATTTAATCACAATAAGGGTGACTATCTGACTATCATAAGATATTTCTTTTGACTTTAAGGTCTGGTAAACAGTAGCCAACACTGGGGAGACCAGTGTGTCTATTGTGCTGGGAGTCAAAGGAACAAATTTTCTCACTACAGTGTTATCAACAATTGTAACCAGATGTTTAGATGAAAGGATACTAGAGGAACATGCCTCAGGTTCAATGGCATGAGACGGGTCATTTTGCGTCATATGTGGAACACCCATAGTGCAAGATTGATTTGGAGCTACAATGCCTTATTGAGGAGCCTGAGCATAGTCATAGATATCACCCTAGATGGCCATCTTACTACTCCCATTATGTGAAGTATCCACTAGAGCAGAGGTGGATGTGGCCTATTCTGGAGAGAAGGAAGCATCATTCTACCCCAAATGGAGACTAGGATTAGACGTGCATGTGTCCAGAACAAGCCATTCAATGTAAACCAGAATGTCAGGATCGAGCTCTTCAAGCTCCTCTGCTTCCACTTGATCGGCCCATGTGAACCCAGAACTTTCTCCTAGGATTGATGGATTTTCACCCAGACATCGGGTTTCTTCTTATGGGGCTCGGGGATAACAGGAGTCACAACCTTACCAGATTTTTTCTTCTTCACTTCATTCCACCCATCATCTGAAGGTTGAGTCACATGATTTTTGATCACTGAACATTTCAGCAGTGAGTAACCAATGATTTTACATAGTTCACAATAGGGAGGAATCATCTCTCTTTCAATGCAAACATCAACTCGATAACAATCAAAGTTGAAGATGATTGTTTATGGTATTTTTTTAGCTATGTTGACTTCCACCATAACGTGAGAGTACATACCATGTTCTGCATTAATCATCCGTTGATCTATCTTCATCGGCATGCCGATACATGGAGCAATGTCATTGAAAAACCACGGGTTCCAAAAAATACCAATTCAGACCATGCAAACACACCATGATTTGAACTAAATAGTTATTTGTGTTATATGGGTTGAAAGTGAGATCCCATTTAGAGATACGAATAGCACCCGACCTAAGTTTCAGGTTGCCAAATTTCCAGACAATATCTAGTTCATCTTTAGATTTTAGTAAGAGATGAAAATAACCCTTACCGAGAGGGATGATCTTCGAGTCAGAGGAACCCCAAATGCTATAAATTCATTCCTTGAGCTCTGGGTTCAACCAGGGTTTTTCGCCCTTGAAATATGAAATATGTTCCAGGAGTGAGAACTTACAGAGTAGAGATCTCTGTTGAAGCATGTCCGGATCATCCTCAACTAAGAATCTATCATCTTCATGATTTTTACAGTGAGACGCACGCATGTCAGCAGATTTACAAAGGTTGATGACCATGAGAGCCTCGACAAAGGAGACACATTTTGGTTTATCCTTCGTGATGATATCTTCCTGTTGAACCAATATTTTAGGTTTCTAATCTAATTCGACTTCTAGATCAAAACCAAGAATCAAAAGAGAACTATTGGATCAAATCCAAGCCGGTGGTCTCGTCAGATCTAGGAAACCCTAGAGGATGCGACACATGTGACGAGAGAACCCAACCATTGCACATTTTTTATTGATTCCAAGTTGTATTATCTTTAGATATGTAATTGTTCAAATACAAGGAGATAAATGAATCTTCAATAGCACCAGCTTCTCAGGCATGGATATTATAAAGCTATAGGAAGCTTATCTCACTCATATTATTGAGTCTATGGATGGGATCATCCTTGAAGACATGCCCATTCTGAGGGAATATGACGACGTGTTTCCTGAGAAATTTCATGTTCTTCCTCTTAGATGAGAGCTTAAATTTTCTAGTGAGCTTATACGAGGGGAATTAATAATATCCAAAACATCATATATAATGGCTATTCTGGAACTTAAGGAGATGAAGAAAAAACTATAATTGAATCTAGATAAAGGGTTCATATGCCCACGTGATTCACCATAGGGTGCATGAGTTCTCTTCCCCAAGAAGAAGGATGGATCAGTGCGCCTTTGCATTGATTGTCATAAGCTCAACAAGATCATGATAAAGAACTAGTATCCTCTACCTCAGATTAATGACTTGTCCCATCAGCTTTGTCGATAAAAATACTTCTCTAAGGGGGATCCATGGTTGGGATATTATCATGTAAGAGTGAATAATGAAGTTATCCCCCGGTCTACTTTTCGTACAAGGTACATGTACTATTAGTTCATAGTGATTCCATTCAGACTTACTAATTCTCCAACAATATTCATGGATTTGATTAATAGAGTCCTTAGATATTACCTCATCAAATTTGCATTAGTCATTATAATGGATATTATAATATACTCAAAAATTATGGAGGAGAATGAGGAGCATATGAGTACTATGCTAAAGACCATGTGAAACGAGAAGATTTATGAGAAGTACCCAAAATGTGAGTTCTAGTTGAAGGACATCTCTTTCTTGGGGAATATCATCATAACCAATGAGATATCTATGGACCCATAAAAAACAAAATCAATTGAAGGATTTATAAGGAAATATATTTGATATATATATGTAGTTTACATGGGTTAGATAGGTATTACTGCCGATTTGTGACAAATTTCTCACAATTGTAAAACCCATTTACTAAGAAAACTCAAAATGGGGTAAAGATTTCATGGAAAGATAAATTTGAAGATAGCTTCAATGAGTTGCAGAGGAGTCATATCAGTTCCCCTATGCACACACTACCCCCAAGTGGATAGATTTTTTTTGATATTCATTGAAACTTCAAAGAAAGACTTATTCTCTCTCTTAATGCAAAATGATAAAGTCATTGCCTACACCTCAAGGTAGTGGAAAATTCATGATAAGAAATAACCCACACATGATTTGTAGTTAGAAACTATGATATTTTCATTCAAAATCAAGTGGAATTATCTATATATGTAGAAAGGTGAGATATATACCAATCACTAGAGCCTCAAATATATATTCACACAAATAGAGTTTAATTTTCACCAATGAAAATGGTTAGAGATAATCAAGGACTATGACAACTCAATTCCTTACTATCCTATGAAATCAAATAAGGTGGCAGATGCTACAAGTAGAAAAAACACAACAATTCTATCATTGATGATAATTAAGAAGGATCTGATCATATTGTATTTGATAGGGATGAACATGGGAATCATAAAAAAAGGGACATTATCAATCCTTTCACAAATTATTTCACAACCATCTCTTTTGGAAAGGATAAAAGATGCTCAAAGAAATGATGTGGGAATTCATAAGAATGTGGAAACTATAAGAAAATGTAATTCTTCCAAGTTCAATGTTGATAAAGAAGGAATTGTAAGACTTGGGTGAAGACTACGTGTTCCCTCAAATTTTGAGTTAAATAAGGATCTATTGGAGGATTCACATAGTTCAACTTTCTCCATTCACCCAAGAAGAACAAAGATGTATCAAGATATTCGTGGGAACTCTTTGTGTGACAATATGAAGAAGGAGATCAAAAAATATACATCAACGTGCCTGGTATTCCCAAAAGTGAATTCTGAGATACTAACGTCTAAGGGGATGATGAAAACATTACCAATACCAACATGGAAATGGGAGAACATCAACATGTACATGGTCATTGGACATTCAATGTCATCCAGGGGACACATTTCTATATGGGTTGCGGTGGATATTCTTAATAATATAGCTCACATTATTGAAATTTGAGAGGAGTTATCACTAGATCATGTTACATGGATATATATCAAAGAAGTGGTAAAGCTTTATGGATTTCCACAATCGATTGTATCCGATTGAGATCCATGATTCACCTCCAAGTTATAGAAAAGTCCCCAAAATGCTCCCAAAACCGAGCTAAACTTTAGTATGGTCTATCATCCTCAAACTGATGACCAATCTTATTAGACAATTAAAACACTAGAAAACTTGTTGTAATCATGTTATATTGACTTCAATATAGAACAAGATCAACATATTTCTTTTGTCATGTTCTCTTACAAAAAATGATTCTAATCGAGCATCCAAATGGCCCCCTACGAAGACCTTTATGGGAAGAGGAACAAAACACATATATGCTAGGATTAGGTTGGGGGAAAAACTTTTAGGTCCTGAAATGGTTAAGGAAATGGTAGAAAATATTAAGACCATTCAGAAGCACATCAAGGCTACTCAGAGTCAACAAAAGAGCTATTATGATAATAGTTGACGTGACCTAGATTTCTATGACAGAGACATGGTATTCCTCTAAATATTTAAATGGAATAATGTAATGAGATTATGGAAAAATGGAATGTTTAGTCCAAGAATAATCATCCCCTTTGAGATCCTTGATCACTTCTAAATGGTGGAATACCGAATAGAACTCCCACCAAACCTATCTCAAGTACATGATGTATTCCATGCATCTCTCATGAGTAAGTACATAACAGACCCCTCACATGTAACCAAACCTGAGATGATGTCATTACACAATGAAATTTATTATGAGGAGCAGTTAGTGACGATCTTAGATTGTAGAGAAAAGGTTATAAAAAATAAGTCAATGCCCTTTGTCAAAGTGTTATGGAGAAACCACATGTTTGAAGAAGAAACTTGGGAACCAAATGAGGTGATGAAAAAAAGTTATCCTTATCTGTTTTATTGTGGGAAAATAAAATTTCATGGGTGAAATTTTTAAATGGGGGAAGATTGTAATGACCCAAGCATTTATAAATAAAATATCCCGTTTGGATTAAATTTATTATTATGTAATATGGTTTTAGAAAACAGATGCACTAATTTTTAATTATTTTATCCTTTTGGATTTAAAAGACCATTAAGTATCATTACAAATGAAAATATATCCATTTAACAATGATCACATGATTAGTACAAATATAGGTTTTTAACAATCCCAACTAACATATACAATGGCAGTTATGACCTCAACCAGTAGGATAATTTTCTTTGAAGCCCATTTGTTAGTGCTTCTAAGGGATATAATATTTATGGGCTTTTCCCTTGACCAATCCCAAGATGAGATCCAATAACTTATGTATGAGCTAATTCATTTATGGGAGATGTTCAAGATCGTTGAGATCACTGCCCAAACCATGTTCACCAAACAGCCCTATGAAAGCCCCACCATCACGCACCTTACTCTTAGGATGTATACTAGTGTATTGAAGGGATATGTAACAAGACCTTAATAATATGAATATGTAAATTAGTTTATTGTATATTAATGGATATATTTACATGTTATTATAATTAATTTATATATGATTTTTATTTGGATACTTTAAAGCACAAATTTTATTTTTACTTAATTTTCAAATACAATTAATGAATTTATGAATTAATGGATTTTTGAAATAATTTATGTTTTAATTTAATAATATTATTTATAAAATATAAATTGTCATATAATTTTTATGACGTCAAATGTAATTTCTATTAAGGTTTGAATACTATTATTGTCAAAAACCCAACATTTTCAAAAAATGTCAATATTTATTTTAAATTTGAAATTATATATATTTATAAAATTATTTAGATAATATGAATATTGTTTTTGGTATCATGATCCCTATATTATCTAATCTTAAGTGTTTCATTATTTTCTGAAACAGACAAATTTTATGGTAGAAATTATATACTATATAAATATACATTGTATTTTATGACAATATAATGAACCAAATGTGTTGTAATAATTAATATATAAAAGATACAAAAACAAGTAAATGTTTTACCTTTAAAATAATTTTTTTTACATTTATTTTATAAATCCATTATGAATCCTTCATGACTTATAATATATCTTATGATTTTAAAATCATTTAATCAAGTGTGTGACTCACCTTCTCATCACCAAGGGTAATATTTTTTTAGATCATAACTCTGACTTATAAAATAATGTATACCACTTTAATTTGGTAGAAACCATGGGCAAAAAACCATGGGATTGTTTGGGGTATTGGATCTTTTATTACAGAGTGTCCAAAAACCTATGTTTAGGATATTTTATAGAATTATCCTTTAATTTACTATGTAAACCAACCTAAGACCCTGCTTATATTAACTCAAAACCCTTGGATCACATCCACAATCTACAATATACTCTCCAGTTTCCCCCCAAGGTGCCCCCAAGCTCTCAAGAATCCCTTACCTAGCCTCTTTAGTCACACATTCAAGTAAGGGATCTCACCCTCTCTTTCTTTATTCTAGTGCCTCTTTTATCCTATGACTCTTAATCCATATTTGATTTTTTTGGGATATATTTTTATACATCCCTTACAATATCATATTTATTTACATGATATGAGATACCCTCTTAAATTTCATTAATACCTCCAACAATCCTTTATGTACACCCGTTACTATACTAAAATTCTACGAGGGATCTTACCCTCCCCCTTTTTACCAAGCACTTCATTTATGTAATGTCTTTTATGTTCAAACTGATTATGATTGGAATATGTTCTTACCTACACTACTTACTTTAAATTTAATTTATAAATAATGATATATTCCCTTCAATCCCATTAATCTTTTCATGATCCTTTATTTAATCCTGTTACCATGCCTAAATTTTGTAAGGGATCCTCTCTTTATCTCTTTATTCAAGATTATTATTCATAATATGCCATTTTATTTTTAGTTCATAATATGGGGTATGTTCTTTCACCTCCTAATACTTTCCATATGCCATTGAAATGGTGAGTTACCCTTTTTACTCTCAACAACCCATTTACAAAATTTTCATTTGATGCCATTATGCTGGGAAAATTGCATCACAAATTTCTATTCCAAAACAATTATGTAGTGAATACCAAGCCCATTTTCTATCAAGGGTATTAACCATGATTCACAAATACATTTTGATTTTGTACTTAAAAGTACATATTCCATATTTATTGATCATGGAATAAATTATATTGATAAAGGGATTCAGTTTTATGATCTTTGTGGCACTCTTAAGCATGAGAATGAAATGATTATGAAGGGTACACCTTGATAGCTATCAAATTCATTGGGTAATATTTAGTATCGTGATACATCATGTTAGGACAAGTTTTTACCTGATTCCTTTATGAGACTTTTTTTCACGATGAGGTTTTGTCCATTTAGCCTTGACCTATGATCATGATTCAGTGTTTTATTTTGTTTCCACAATTCCCGTGTTATGATTATCATGCTACATAATTCCTTTTTATTCATCTTCTGATAATTCCTCATTGATATTCCGATTTTATATCCTATTAAACTTTTTCCATGTTTTTCCCTTACCGGGATTTATAGCTCACCCTTCTCTTATGTATGTCCTCGGGATATCCCATGAAGTTTTAAGTAAGGTGGATTATCATGATCATGTTAAGGAAGTATTAAATAATGTTATTGTATCCCATGTTATAAGTTTTCCATGTGATGTAACTAATTCCCAAAGACACTATACTTATCGATCTTTGGGGTTGGATCAATTGTAGTATCTTGTAATAAATCATGTATTAATGTTTAATAAAAGGAAATCTTGTTATACATTTCATTGGAATGAATAGTCTATGGAAGTGCATCCCACTTCTTCTTATCTAGGGGGTGGATCAAATACTTGAAAAGGGTTCCCCGACATCCGATATAAACACCCAAAAAAATAGAAATAAATAAATTGTTTTTAAAAAATATAAATTTCAGAGATATTATTTATATTTTATCACAAAATTGTAATTTATATAAAAATGTATTACATGATAAAACTATGGTATTAACTGGACTCTTAATTACTACTAATATTAAAAGAAACTTGAAAATGAAAATAATATCCATTCATATTTTTTTTTCATATATTCACTAAATAACTCAAGAATACTATTAATAAATAAATTCCACCCAATTAAATTATATTTACATAATAATGAATTTATTTATTCATTGGTGATTGATTACATGGACAACTCTCAAACCCCATGGTGGGGCCTCCATGTCCCATATACCTTTTCACAAGAATATTGAAGATTCTTCAATAATTATTGTGTGTAAACCTCCAAGAACATATATCGATAACAGTGAATAATATTCACATACATAGAGAAGATTCATGTAACCCATCAAAACCTGTAATGATTTAAGGAATAGTATTATCAATAATAACCATCCTATGAACTCATACTGTGTAATATAATCTCTTTTTCTAATGATATCACATAATCAAGGATACACACTTGTTTCATCATCCTTTCATGATTTATTATTTATTGATGTAACTGGATAGAATTACCATTCACTAAATTGAACAAATATTTATAAAGGTATTATTACCTTGATCAACTAGACCCAAGATTTAACTTCCTTATCTCAACAGTGACAAATTATATATTGACCATTCATCCAATGTTCTACCACCAATGAAAAAACCAACACAAGCAACCTCACCATGACAACATTGTCATGGTATTTTCCTTTCATCAAATACATGATAAAATGGAACACATTAATAATTATCTCATGTTAAGAGATCAACATAGATTTTTATTGACTGGAAATTATAATGAACCCCAATTCATGTGTTGTTCCTATTAGTGGGTCTGTCCTCATGATCTCACCTACCGAAGACAACCATGTAAGAACTTTGTGAGAATAAGCCTCAATTCATATGAGGATCTAGAAGCTGACAGTCATACATAAATTATTTCTAGTTTTTAAATGTATCTAGATCATATAAAATATATTTAATATTTATGTTATAGTACCT
Organism: Viscum album; assembly: GCA_963277665.1. Lineage (NCBI taxonomy): Eukaryota > Viridiplantae > Streptophyta > Magnoliopsida > Santalales > Viscaceae > Viscum > Viscum album. The sequence goes on from OY728143.1 coordinate 1,914,478,628, forward strand.
CATGTTTTTATTTATAGTACTGGAATAGCTATAACTACTTATTACAATAAATACTCTATATAAATTACCATTTAAATAGTGGATGAAGAAATATATACAATATAATGGTAATTTTATGTGTTTTATAACTCACTATATATATGGTACGATAATAAAAAAGTACTGATGATGTTGGGTCTATTGAACCCAGTATTACAACACAATCCTAATCCTGCGACTCACATAAATTCTTTATTTTTTATACTAGAAGTATGATAACCACTATGTGTGATTATATTCCAAATAGAAACGCAAAAATAGTCTCAAACCCTAATGTGTGCTTATATTATATATGAGAACACACATAAAATATCAAACCCCAATGTGTGATCATCATATCCTAGGAAACACACCTAAAATCTCAAACCTCAAAGTGTGATCATCTTCCCCTAGTAACACACATAATATCTCATATGCTACTGTTTGATCTTCATCACCCTAGGAACATAATTATATTCTCAAACCCTAAATTGTGATCATCTTCTCTAAGGGAACAAAAAAATACTCCAAAACCCCAATGTGTGGTCATATTCCTTTACGGGAACACACTTTCACTCTTACCATCCTAATGCATTTCATCACAATCCATTAAACCTATAACCAAACATTCCCCACAAGATGTTAAATATGTGGCCAACCAATTGCCACAAGATGTTAAACATGTGACCATTCCATCCCCAAAATACATTAAACATGTGACATGACCCAAAATCCTTTCACTATATAATAAAAATGGGATTCCTTGGGTAAATAACATTGGAAGTCTTACACCCTTGGTTCCAACTACCTTGTGGCTGATACAAGTTCCTTAGGTTCCATACCTATGATTCCTCATATAAGAGATGACTTTGACGCCAAAAGTCAAAGAATTTATAGATTCCCAACCTAACCAATGTCTAGCAATGCTCATATATGTGTAATAGGACTTTTTTAACTATCTGAATGTTGCTTCCCTTTCGAGAATGAAGTAGTATAATTAACCAGTGTTAACCTAGAGATAGTGACTAGAATGAGTTTCATGATCATGGTTGAAATCTACGAGGGATACCCAAACAAGGTGATGACCTCTAAGTAGTAATCCATGGAAGGAGTAACTGATATCTCATCATCCCATTTCGATCGAGGTGTCTACCTCACCAAATTTTAGTGATGAAACTAATCCACCTTTATAAAGGAGGAATGTGGAGAAACAACTATCTGTTGCAATGATATGATGCATTCTTGAGAAAAAAACATAAAATATACTTAAAAATAATAATTACTATTTTCCATGACAGACATGATAAACCACATCATTCTTAAATGAATAAATAAATATTATTTATTAAATTTTATAATTATAACATAGACATTAGAATGGAATGTATGAACATGATTAAATGAATTAAATAATATGGTCTAAACATGTATATATAATTTTTTATTTTCTTACCAAATAATTATAAATGAATGTATGCCAACGAGCCTGTACCAAAGTGGTACAGGCTCCTGCTTGGCATCCAAAATACCTGGGTTCAAATCTGGGCAGGGATGATTTTTCGGGCTACTGTAGCAGGGTATTGTAGCGGGGGCACTATAGCATGCACTGTAGCAGCGGTGGAACAATAGTTGCGGCAGCACTGTAGCGGCAGAGGAACTGTTGCAGGATACTGTAGCGGCAGAAGGTACTGTAGTAGGGACTGTAGCTGCGCCGGGTACTGTAGCAGTAATGTTCACAGATGGTCATTTGGGCAAAAAATGGGCTTTCAAGCCTAGTATTCAGGACACTTGGCCTTGGGCCTTCGGGCTATTTATTCGGTCTCCCTATACCCTCTAAATAGGTCTTTTCTTTAATAATAAATTGAGGCTTCGGTGCCAACCTTTAACAAAAAAATTATAAATGAATGCAAAACATTTTTTTAAAAAAAATAAATGTTTTTTGAGAATCTATTTAAATGAGCACAAGTTTGTTTTATTCCAATAAATAAAAAAATAAATATTTCTGGATTATATTAAAGAAATTTATATATAATATATTAAATCTAATGTTTAAAATTCATCATATATGTTTTTTATACATGTTATAAGTTAAATACCTGCTTTACAAATAAAAGAAGTATTTTTTTAAAAGGCAGTTTGTCGCCTTTTGATGGTGCACTTGTTTTAAATATAGTTTTTGACCTTTTATAAATTATTATTTAAAAAAAATTCTTCTTTGAAATCAGATTATGAAAATTTACTTTGATTGATTTTTTTTATTTTTCTAACAAGATTCTTATTTTGATGAATAGTGAAAAAAAACTACATTTTATTTGGAATCAACTGTTTGTATAAATAATTTATAATGTTAAAATATACATATGGTAGGTTTTAAAGTGTAATTAGATCTCATATTTATCATTTAATACAATTTATATCATTGGAATAAATTTGAAATTGAAATTGGGTATAAATCCATTTTGATCTCTTTAATGTTTTCACTTTAATAACTCATTTTCTCACCCCATCAACTGGATTAATTTTAAAAAAATATTATACCCTTATAGGTTTATAATTTTGAAAAATGGATTCAATATTTGAAATAATATTTTCCAAAATTAGAATACATGTTACTTTCATTTTTGTACAAAATATGAATAGTAACATTGGTAATTTTTATTACCACGATTAAGACTAAATCAGGTTATTAAGGGTAAAAATAATATTATAAATATTAGAAAATTACCTTAACAGTTGTAAAAATTTTATTAGATGACTTATTGTCAACCAAAATCATCCTTGGGATGATTTTTTTGAGTTCTTGGAGCCACATGGATGAATTTAAGACATTTATAGTATTTTATCTAAGGAAAAGCCAATTTTTTCATACTTTTGATTTTAACAAGTATTTTTTTTAATATAAGTTATTTTAGAAGATATGATAAACTATAAATAGTATTTGTAATGATAGAATATTTATCATCATAATTATAAATTATTTGTAATTTTTGGGAAGAAATAATAAATTTAAAGGCGTACAAAATGATACTATAGTAATTGTTTAATTAATGGAAATATCAAATCAATGTTATTAAAAATATTCAATTAAATATAATTTGAATTATTTAATGTAATCGAAGAATTATGTTGATTAATTTTAAATTTTATTATTGTTATATAAGTCATGGTTCAAATTTATATTGTTTTTACTATTTTTTTATAATACAAAATAATGGATAGTGTCAAAATTGCTATTAATAATATTTTAAATTAAATAATATTTTATTAAATGATATAAAATATATAAAATATTAAAATTCAGAAAAAGATTATGTTAAGGAGTAATATATAATTCATCACTCATTTGTGGTTTCTTTGGAATTTTATTGTAAACATATTAACCATCATGGTGTAAAAATAGATATTGTCATAGTAAGAGTGAAAGAGTTTAAATAATGTTTAAAATGAAAAAGACACGGGTAAAAATGTGACCTAAACTTCTCTAAAAATTATCGGATGAAGAATATTCGAAACTTATCACCATAATATTGGAGTTGTTTAATTGAAATTTTTCCATGAAAAGAACTTATATATTATTTATGTCAAAGATAGTTCCAAAATGTCACTCTATTTGTATTTAATATATTTCATGTGCCAACATGGGGAAAAATCAAGATATGAAAGAACCTAAATGTATGTTTTGGTCTAAATGTAATTAATCAAATTTTTTATATTTTTATAAATTATATAATTACCTAAAAAGATTCTTCAATGGTAAAACAATATTTATCTAATTTAGAGAATAATAAAATAATTGATTCTAATAAAATTAATTTTTATATAATTTGGATGATTTAATGTGTATAACGAATTTTATATATCTATATTATATATTAGTAATTATTGAAATCTTTATATTCGAATTAATACTTTTTATTGAAGTATTAAAGTCAAATTAAACGAATAGTATCAAATATGACACTAATCATATTTTATAGAATTAATAATTTATTAAATTATTTAAAAATCATAAAAATATTAAATAAATTCAAAATGTTCTATTATATGGAATAAAATGTCTTCCCCTATTCATTTATATACAATTTTTAGGTCTTTATCTTTATAATAGCCTTACGATATTTTAATATTTTTGGATTTCCAAAATTACCCTTACCTCAATTATAAAAGGGAACCCTTTCTTCCATTTTCATTACACATAAAAACCTATTTGTTTTGGAAAATATATAGAAACAAACATTACTAGAACCCTTATTTAAAATATTTAGGAATTAGTTTAGGCATAATAATCTCATTTGGAGTGTAACATTGTTGATCAAAGGAGATCATTCAAAGATAAGGTATCATTTTTAATTAAGTGTTTCTATTTTAGTTCTTCTTATACTACCTTCAAATATCCTTCAACCATGATGAAATAATAACTCTTGTATCCTAAATATACTGAGATGTTACTTTGTTAATATCATCACCAATATTCATATCCTTCTCCATCAAATTGGAAAATAATTATACGTTCGTGTGTACAAAAGACTACCACCTTGTGAACCGATATAATTCATTTTTCATCGACATCTCTCAATAATTGTTATAATGAAGGAATTAATGTTTTATATGATATTAATGAAATATTAATCATTAAAAATATTAATATTTCATTTAAATTATCATCTTTATAAGCACATAATAAGGATAACGTCGTTCGTGCGTATGTGTGAATTATAACCTCCACGAAGTGATGTGATTAATTTTCCATCATCACATAAAATGGATTATACATATATATAATTATAATTAAATTATTAATATGATATTTATTATATTTTTATCTTTCTATAAAAATAAAATAATTATTACCTTCTTTCAATAATGATCACTGAAAATGGAAATGTTACTCATGTATACGTATGAACTACTATCTACATGATTAAAACGTAGTTCGTTTTTCATAACCATACATAATGGTTTAATTTAAAATTATAATTAATATATTAGAGTGATTTTTATATCATGAGTATTATTTTTTATATGATGGACTAATGATCACTTTGACTATAAACATCATACAAAAGTCATTTTAGACTCAAATACAAAATATCGTCAAAATGTCTGACATGAACATAAATAATTAAGAAACTGTTATAACACGAAAATAAGTTATATAAATAGAATAATTATCTTTAAAAAGGATCTATGAAATTAAACAATTAACCTAAATTAATTATTTAGGAAGATAATTACTGTATATGAGGTGTCAAATTATAATTAATATATTAGAGTGATTTTTATATCATGAGTATTATTTTTTATATGATGGACTAATGATCACTTTGACTAAAACATCATTTAAAATGTTTTAATGATTTATTATTATAAAATCTGTAATTTAGGGTTCATGATTCCAAAATGGTTTTTCTAAATTCATTTATAGGGACATGAATGTTTTAAAATTTTAATTATCAAATTCCATATTTTGTTTCAAAAGGAATCTTTTTAATGTTTTATGTAAGGGACATTCTTTTAAAAACCTATTTTAAACTCACTATTGGGGATATTTTTTCCAAAGCCTAAAATGAATGTGTTTAAAAATATATATCATAATGAAAATATCTTGATTTCATGTATCTTTAATGTTTTCATGGTTTTTTTACAAGTTTATAATTTTATTTTCAAATAATGTTTTTAATTTATGAGTGTGCAACTTTGTAAATAAATGAAAAGTAATTTCAATGTTGTAATGTTATTTTTCATTTATGCATGATTTAAGTGATGTTTTATTTCATGGGAATTGTTTATGTGTACAGGTGGTTCCATGATAAACCTATGGTGGGTGATCCCATTATATCTTTCCAATTAATTGGGAAATGAGATTGATTTAACCATTTGGATTCTCCAAATTGATTTAGTGAATATACTACTGTAGTTATTCTAAATGTAACCATGAATGATACTCCCCTTGAAGCTGTGATAGATAAATTAAATGTAAGAGTGATAGGGAAATTATTCCATAATTTACCTTTATTATTTATGTTTTCTATGTTGTTTTACAGGAAGATTAATATTTCATGAGGTAAGATAAATAAGTTGTGTTTTATGGGTGAAAATTATAACTTTTTGAAAATAATTTCATGGGTTTATATGTATTCATGAACTTAAAATTTCTTTATTTCTATTTATGTTACTTAATGATCATTTTTTTCTCATACCATGCTGTAAAATATTGTTCATAGGGTACAAGGTTGGTTAATAGAAACAATAATGTGAAGTTGAATTTTATGAAGATTTTTTATGAAAAGAATTCATGTTTTATTTTAATGTGTTATATTTTGTGAAAAAATGGATATTGAGTAAATGTTTATATTTTGAAATATTTGAGTTCTTTTGGACTAATTATCTAAAACACTAAAACTGAAAATATCCTCATTGTGAAAGAAAGTAAATTCTTGAAAAAAATTGAAGCTTATGTAATTTTATGGTCGGGTCCTTATTGTTGGTATCAAAGGATTGTTTAAATAACTTTAGTAAATTGATGGATTTAATAGGCATCAAAGTAACAATGGATGTGAATAAAAATGTGATGGTTCTCTAAATATCAAACTGAATGAAATTTTAGCTGCATTGAGAACTCTTTTGGTTATTCTAAACCAACTATTAAGAGAAATGATTATCCACTTGATCCTTTTTGACTTTTCTAATGCATCATATATGTGAGAAATTAATCCTTATGGAAGTTTAGGGAACAATCATCACAAAGATAAATATATTCAATGACATATGTGTTAAGTATGTAGAATGAAACACCTAGAAAAATGTCTTAAATGGATGGGAAGATGATTTAAATATTCTAGAAGAGTTAATAAAGAAATAATATTCCAAATAAAAAGGAAGCATTTGGATGACTCCATAAAAGGGAATAAATTTATTCCCGATTTAGCAATTGAATGATTTAAATGTGGGGTGTATTTTCATTATGCAAATCGATGTCTTAGGAATAAGGCTCATGAATGCGATCAATAAGATCATACATATATATATATATATATATTGGAATATAAAATTCCCTTAAAAATAAGGATGAGGAAAATGAAAATGACATATGTATGGTATGGATTATTTTATGGTTCATGTTTTAGCTCTATTAAATCATAGGATACAATTCATATTTTTGTTTGTAGAAAATAAGTATCAAGGAATATGGTTGAAAAGCATGGTTAAGGGATTATGAAGAATGTAGAATGATCAAGATGTGTATATATAAGGAATTTGAGAGCTATGTTAGATCTGAGGATGATGAAATGTTTAAAATTATTAAAACTCTTTTGATTATGGGAGTACATTGGAAGGATTTTTTTAGATTTTGTTATATGTAACCATGATGTTTTTTATGTAAAAATTTTATTTGAGGAAGAATTATCTTTTCTTATGTGGATATAATTATATAGGTATAAGAAAAACTTTTGGTGAAAACTTGTTGTGGTTATTTTTAAGGACTTTATAATATTCTAAGAATGTTATAAGAATTATATAGTTTTATTAAAAGGATAACACACAGGATGAGTGACAACTCATCACGTCTAGAAAGGCCACATGAATTGAACCCACAACCGAATGGTGATAAGGGTGCATTTCATACCACTAGCCTACATGAAGTCTCATTTAGTACATATTTATCTTTTTAGTTAAACATCATTATGGATAATGAATACATTGATTTTGAGAACATATGTCTTATCAAATAGATAACACTGAGTTTGGAAAATTATTTAGTGATTAAGTGATTGAGGTAATTTTAATATAAATTCACTATTTTGGGAACTCTATATGAACAAAGTAAACATAATACTATGGGTTTTTATTCTTCTGAAAAGTAAAGGTTGAATTATAGCTTGGTTTAATGTTTGATTCTATTTTGGACTTCGGGTGATTTTTATTATTTATGGAAATAATTAGCATATCGTGGAGATTTTGTGATTTAGAAAATTACATTTTTGGTACGAGACAATAATATTGATTGTTGTTATTTAGAAAAAATTGATAAAATTTATATTATAAGACCATGTTATAAATCCTTCTAAATTTTGGGTTTCAGAATTACTTTGGATTATTTTGAGGAATGTTAAGGAGAGTAATTTTTTGAATGGCTTATGTTGAACTTTTGGTATTACTGTTGAATTTGGGATATCAAATTAATTTTTCATCATATAAGGATTATTACTTTTAAGGAATTATCTTATCCGCTACTTTCCATTTTGGTATTTATTAATGTCTAATGATAAAAGAAATCAATAGTTAATCTTTTGTGCATTATGTGATTCTCTAGAAGTTGATTCTAGTGCTTCAGATGTAAAAAATTCACCTTAAATACTCATCATTTGGAGAAAATATGTGTTTGTAGTGGAAATTGATATAAAACTATACTTTTTTAAGTATGTATGTTTCCATATGTTCTTATTCCATGATGTAAAATAATTCTTCAACTCTATAAAAAGGATCTTAAAATAAAAAAATCATCTGTTCACTTTTCTTATTAAGAAATCAATAACCTTTGAACCCATCACAATTTTTTTTGTGATTGTTAACTTTCTCATGATTCTATTCTATATCACTCTACATAAAAAATTGATATTTACTGTTCTCTTATATTATGATGTTTTATTACAAGGAACCCTATTATATGTTATCTCAAGTGGCCTTAGTACTTCCCTTTATTTCTTTTAATGTGAATTCTTTTATTAATACTTTTTTCTAATATCAGGTTTCAATAAAGTTATTTATAAAAGTAAAATCATAGTTACCAAGAACAAAGTCAAAATTATGAGGATAAAATTTCCAATGGGGGGGGGTGTATGGGTGGGATAATGTAACATCACAATTTTAAATAAAATAAATACTATGTCTGATAGCGTACAAGATACACCACATCTTGCTTAAATGAATAACAATATATAAATTTTTAAATTTTATCATTATAAAAAAGTCGTTAGAATGATGTGTATGAAAATGATTAACTAAATTATGAAAATATTTTTGAAACATTTATATATAATTAATTATTTGGTGACTAATTAATTATAAATTATTGTAAAACTCTTTTAAAAATAAAATGAAATATTTTTTTTAGAAACTATTTAATTGTGTAAAAGTGTGTTTCATACCAAAAAATAAGAAAATCACTATTTTTTTATTATATTAATGAAATATATATAATATATTAAATATAATATTTAAAATTCATTTTATATGTTTTTTATTCATGATATAAGAAAAAATTTCAATTGCACACATAAAAGAAGTCTTTTTTAAGAAAGCAGTTGTAACACATTTTGATGGCACACTTGTTTTAAATATAGTTTTTGACACTTTTATAAATTAAATTTGATAAAAATAAAACTCTTATTTTCAAAAGGATTATCAAAATTTACTTTGGTTTAATTTTTGTTATTTTCGTGATATGGTTCATGTTTTGATTAATAGTGAAAAATACTTCTTTTTAACTGGAAAAAACCTTTCAAATAAATAATTTATAGTATTATACTATATTATTGATAGTTTTTAAAGTGTAACAAGATAAAAATCTTATCCTTTAATTGAATTTAGGACATTGTAATCAATTTTACGTTGAAATTCGATACAAAAATAGTTTGACATTTTGAATGTTTTTACTTGAATAACACATTTTCTCACCTCGTCAAAGAGATTAATTTTAAATAAAATTTATCCACTTCTCTTTTTTGAATTTTGAAAAATATTTTCCATATTTTGGATCATAAGGTCTAAATTTAGTAATTAGGTTCCTTTTATTTTTGGTAAAAATATGTATAGTAATTTTGGTAATTTTTATTTTCATGGTTAATGGTAAATAAGAAAAATAAGGGTAAAAATAATATTATAAATATTATAAAATTACTCTAAATGTTTTCAAAAAATTATTGAATGAGTTATTTTCAACCAAAACCATCCTTGTACTGATTTTATTGAGCTCTTGGAGCCAATTGGATTACTTTAGTCCATTTATAGTATTTTATTACAAGAAAATTCAATTTTGTCATACATTTTATTTTAACAAGTGACCATTTATATAGGTTTATTTAGAATATTTCTTTTGATAATAAGTTGTATTTTAAAATCTAAAATGTTTATATTCAACATGATAATTTATTTTTCATTTTTTCGGAGGAAATAGTTAATTTAAAGGCTTACACAATGATGATGTAGTAATTTTTTAACTAAAGAAAATATCAAATAAATAACATTAAAATATTAAAATACAAGTAATTTCATAAAGTTAATTTGATACCCTAATTTCAGGGCTGAGTTTGAATGTTTGTAAATTTTTATAAGTCCAAGTTCAAATTTTCTTATTGATAGGAGTTTTTTATAAGACAAAACAATTGATAGTGCCAAAATTAACATTAATGATATTTAAAAAAAATAATAGTTTTTTAGTTGATATAAAATATTTTAAAAAATAAAATTTGAAAAAACAATTTGGATAAGGGTTAAAATTTTGTCCATTAAATATTTATCGTTTTTTTATTTTCTTTTCACTATATTAACCTTTATAGAGTAAAAACACATGTTCTCATGGTAATAATTAAATGTTTTAAATAAAGGTTATAACGAAAAGATAAGGGTATGGATGTGACCTAAAATCATATATAAATTATTGTATAAATTGGATTCAACCCATATCACCTTTATATTTAATTGGAGTTTTTAATGGATCCTTATCCTTGAAAATAACTTATATATTATTTAAGTCGAAGATAGTTACCAAATTTCACATTGTTTGTATTTAATATCTTTTATGTATCCACATAAGGACAAAATCAAGATATGAATGAACCTAGTAATATATTATTATCTAAATGAAATTATTTTCATTATATAATTTTATTTTTAATTTTTAGGAATCATATAATTACATTAATATTATCTTCAATGATGAAAAAATATTTATTTAATTAATATAAAAATAAAATAATTTTTTTATTAATATTAATTTTGATTTATTTGGGGTGTGTTAATATGTATAAAGAATTTTATAGATTTATAATATTTATTAATGATGTGAGAAAGATTTATATTTTAATTTCCACTTGTCCTTAATGTATTTAATGTCAAATTAAATGAATAGTATAAAATTTTACTATAATGAAATTTTATTGACTTAATAAATTTTTAAAATATTTAAAAATCATAAAAAATTAAATAAATACAAAATTGGATATTTAATGGTCTAAAATTACATCCCAGATTCATTTATATATGATTTTGATGTTTTGGTTTCTATAATAGCTATATTATATTTTAATATTTTTTGGATTTCCAAAAGTCCCCTCCCCCAACTCAATTATAAAAGGGAACCCATTATTCTCATTTATTCACACTTAAAAACATATTTGTTATGGAAAATATCTACCCAAATCCATTCCTTAAATCCCTACGTACATTCTAGTGGCCTTAGTTTATAAATTACGCTATCCTTAAAGGTGTTAATTTGTTGATAAAAGGATATCTTTCGAAGAAGAGGAAAAATTTTTAATTAAGGATTTCTATATTATTTCTTCTTCAAGTTCCTTCAAATATCCTTAAACCATGATGAAAAAAACTATAGTATCCTAAATATACTGATATGTTATTATGTTCATATCATCACTAATATCCATCTTTATTTTCATTAAATATAAAATGAATTATTCCTTTGTGTGTACTGTGGATTACCACCTAACGAACCGATATAATTTGTTTTTATCACCATACCTCAAGGATATTTATAATGATGTAATTAGTGTCAATTTATTAGATTAATGAAATATTTATCATTATTAAATAACAACATATCATTTATGTTCCTACCTTTCCAAGAACATAAAAATGATAACGTCGTCCATGCGTATGGGTGAATTATCACCTCCACGAAGTGATGCGATTTGTTTTTCATCACCACTAAACATGGATTATATATATAAGTATATTTAATTTATTAATATGATATTTAATATATTATGATCATCATTTACTGATAAAATAATAGTTATATTCTTTCCAAAATGATCATTGAAAATTGGAAATTTTACTCATGCTTACGTACGACCTACCGTCTCAACGATTATAACGTAGTTCATTTTTTATAACCACCATAATAGTGCAATTTAGAAGTGTAATTGATATATAAAATTTATCGTTATTTCATTAATATTATTCTTGAGATAATGTAATAATGAACTCTTTGACTACAGTCATCATACCAAAGTCAATTTGGACTCAAGTACAGAATGTCTTCAAAATATATCAAAGAAAATTAAATAATTTAGTAATTGTTATAACATGATAATAAGTTATATAGAAGGAATAATAGACTTTAAAAAGGTTCTAACAAAAGTAAATAAATAACATATTATTATTATTCAAAATGATCAATATTGTACGTTAATATTCAGACTCATGGAAAGAGACTCTAACTAAAATGTCATTTTAAATGATTTATGGATTTATTCATTAAAATATTTCTCATTAATATATATCATTTCAAAATGGTATTTAGGAATGAATTTATATGAGCATGATTTTTCTATAATTGGTAATTTCTATTTCGCTCAAATTTTTTTCAAAAGGAATCATTTTAATGTTTTATGTAACGAACTTTGTTTTAAAAACCTCTGTTAAAGTTATTCATTCAACTATTTTTACAAAACCCATAAAGAATATTTTTTAACATATGACCTAATCATAATTTCCTTCTATCATGTATATTTTATATTTTTATGTTTCCTTTACATTTTTACAATTTTAGTTTCATATAATGTGTTTTCATTTATGATTATGTTACTTTGAAAATTATTGAAAAGTGATTTCAAAGTGGAAAAGTTATTTTTTATCATGATTTATGTGATGTTTTGGTTCTTGAGAATTGTTTATGAGTATTGGTGGTTATGTAATAAAAATAGGGTGGGTGAGACCATTATAGATCTCCAATGTAGTTGCTAATGAGACGGAGTTAACCGGTATGGTTTTTCCTAAGAGATTTATGGAATATACTGTGATGGTTATTCCAAATGTAACATTGAAGGTTACTCCACCTATATCTATGATAACTATAATAAATGTAGGAGTTTTGTGGAGATTATGCCATTACAAAAGTTTATGTTTTATGTTTTATATTTATTTTAAAAGGAAACTTATTATTTCATTAGGGAAGTCGAATAAATTATGGTTTATGGGTGAATAATATATATTTTTTAAAAACATTTCATGGGTTTATAAGTGTTCATGGACTAATGGTTTCATTATTTCTTTTTCATGTCCCTTACTGAGCTTTCTATGCTAATACCATGTCCTAAAATGGTTTTAAAAGGGTATAAGGATTGGAAAACGGAAATAAGGTAGTAAAGATGAATGTTATAATGAATTTTCATGAAAAAGAATCCATTTTTTATTTTAAATAGTTATATTTTGTGAAAAAATGGATATTGAGTAGAAGTGTCTATTTTGTAATATTTTAGTTATTATGGAGTAATTCTCTAAAACTCTAAAACTGAAAATACCCTCAGTGTGATAGAAAGTAAATTATTAACTAAAACTCAATATTATTTAATGTTTAAGAATGGGTCCTTAAAAAAATATAAAACAATCATTACAATTAAAAATTATTAATTTATGAGAAAATAAAGGATTGATAAAAATAAATAGCGTGATTCAAAACAAATGTACACCTACCACAAAAAAAATGGGTTACTATTCACTTAATGGTAAATTAACATATATATTAAAGAAATAGTAAAAGTTTCATATGATACGATACAATATATGTCCCTTTATTTATATAAAGATTGATGAACTAGAATCTAATACCACTTCCAGCACTTATCATTTACTATTATTTGAGGACCATGTAAATAAAAAAAGAGAAATACTATATCAAAACATTCAATAAGTATGAGAATTATTTGTATTCATGAAGTAATGAAAATTTATTATTCTTTATAACAATATTACAAAAAAATATTTATTTAAATTTTAATAGTTTTATATAGTTTAGATACGAGAATAATAATCAGTTTTTCCTATAGAACAACTACATTTAGTAGATTTAATGTGTCCAAAAAACATTGGAGCATTAGAGTTGTAGTTGTTGGAGTGTCACCTCAATCATATTTTGAAAAAAAAATCAACAGGTGATACATATCAGATAATGAATGACATACAGAAAAAAATAGATGGTTTTAAAGGTATTATTATTTTTTCTAGTCTGGTGAACCAATATACACAAAAGGGTAATAGGGAACCAAGTGAAAAGTAATGATTCATATAAGAAGTGCCAACATACCTCTCTAGTTTTGTTTCTAGCCTTTCCAATTGAAATAATACCTTACCCAATGTAATCATCTTTGTCATGACACTTTTTACTAACAGAAAATTAGTAAATAACGATATCAATACATTACTATAATTTTAAACAGGTGAAATTATATGCGATTTATATCTATCAACACCCACCTATCACCTTTTTGTGAGGGGTTAAACATACAATATAAAAGGATACATGAAACGCAATAAAAAACCCAAAAATTAACTCATGGTATTGGGATTAAAGTAGTTTATGATCAAAGCATTGATTTTGATGTTTCTCTTGATGATATGGATGTCAACATGGTTGATAATGCTATTAGAACGTTCATAGAATGTTTATCTAATCTTATAATAAAACATGATTATTATGAGGTATGTCATTTATAATTGTTTTCAAATGAAAAACCTTTAATAGTAAATGAATAAAATTTTAAATTAGGTATGATATTAAATATAGACAATATATAGAGAAAACTAAAGGTTTAATCCAAACAATATTTTAGATCAACCAAGAAATCAAAAAGCCATTTGAGAGTATATTTACCCAACCAATTCCACTACCGTGTATATTAATATTAAAAGGTCTTGCAGATATGACATTCAAATATTGAAATTTTTCCTATAATGAACATGGAGAATAAATATTTGGAGGTGTGATTACATTTGTTATTCATGTCAAGAGTATAAATGAATTTATCATGTTTTAATAGCTGGGAGTCTCAGTTGTGAATGGACACATGATGTACATTTTATAATTAATTTACCAAAAAAGGGATCTAATATATTTAATATAGTAAATAATCATTTGTATTTTGATATAGTGTATATGTTAACATCATATAAATAGAGAATACTAAAATGAAAAATTTGGACTCATTAGTCCTAATATTATTTTTGTGAAATAATTTAATTATTAAATGAAATAAATTTTATAAAAAATTACGACACATTTTGTTTAAAAAAAAGTTGAATATAGAATCTTTTTAATGCCTCTAATAAAGGGGTAAAATAAAAAAATCTAATCATATAACATATATGTTTCATTTTTTCATTAATATATTTTAAAATCATTAGATTATCATTACACTAAAGTTGTATAATTAGAAAGACTATTTGATGGATTCAAAGCATGTATTTTCAAAAACTTGTCACCACATTATGTCCATTATGAAGTTTTAATGTTATACAATAAACATTTTATAGTTAAAATACTAATTACATGTTTTTTATTATCTTTTAATGATTTTTTTTAATGATAGGGTGACCTATACATGTCACCTATATCAAGGTATGCGGTCAGTGACTGAGAACAAAATTCCTATGAATTTCTAAAAATAGAGACAAGTTATGGTATAAAGAGTAATATTTAACAATAAAAACATATTTAAATACAATTTAGTTACCCTTTTGAATGTTTATGTAGTTTATAAATAATAATAATGAAAATATCTATGCATATTATATTTTTAAATTTATGAAATATATCACATGTTATCAACAATGTTCATCCTCAAACAAGTAACTAAGATGATATTTAAAATATCAATTTATTTTTTAGTCATTTGTTTGTTTATATATTCTATATTCTACAAGGATTTACATTATTTTATATAATCAAAAGAATAATTAGATTTTTAGAGATGAGTGGCTTGGTTATGTTTTGTTAGAATATTTTCTAACATCATGTTGAGGTAACTACATATTTTTTCTGTAATTCTTTAATTTCATTGAGATCATAATGATATGAACACACATAAATTCTGAAAATGATGACAAAGGTAGGAATCCAAGTGCACATTCACAATATAAAATGTCATTTTAGACTAGAATATGATTCACATAGCCTAAAACAAGTAAATAAAATTGGATAGTCCTTATAATTTTGGACAATGATCTATAATTTATTATTGAAATATTGGAATAGACCTCACATAAATCTGGCACAAGATGATTTTATTTTGATTGAAAGTGTATATTTTCAATATAAATGTGTCATTATAGTCTAAAACACCATTCAGATAGAAGAAACTGATCAAATTAGCTCATACTGTATTAAAAAATTTAGAAAAAAGATCCATACTTTATTTAAGATTTTTGGGAATGAAAATT
Source organism: Viscum album (assembly GCA_963277665.1). Taxonomy (NCBI): domain Eukaryota; kingdom Viridiplantae; phylum Streptophyta; class Magnoliopsida; order Santalales; family Viscaceae; genus Viscum; species Viscum album. The sequence goes on from OY728143.1 coordinate 1,914,495,101, forward strand.
ATATCAATATGATACATGTTTTGACCAATTAGACACTATGTATGTGCTCACAATAAAAAAGTGTCAGTTTATTCTAAGACATGATTCAAAAATTCAAAACCAATCAAACAAGTTCATATTGTCTAAATAAATTTAGAAAATGATCTATAATTCATTTCTGATGCATGGGAAATGATTTCACATCAATACAGCAAACATTTTTATTGGTATGTCCCAATGTAGATGTATTAACATTAATGAAGTTTCATTTTCATTAAAACATGATTATCAGAGCCAAAAAAATGAAAACATTTTAGATTTTCATGACAGATATGTAAAATGATCCATAATTTATTTTTGATGTGTTGGAGTTGACCACATGTCAATATATCTCACGAGTTGTCTGAAATGACTCAATGTGTACGTTTTCAATATAAAAGTTTAATTTCATTTTAAAACATGATTCACATAGACAAAATAATGAAAATTGGATAGAATATTCTTTATAATTTAGTAAACTTAGACATAATTTATTTTTAATTTTTAGTAACTGACCGCATATCAATCCAAAACATTTCTTAGTCGAAATGACTCAATGTGCTTCTTTTCAATATAAAAACATCATTTTAGTCTATAACAATATTCACATTGCCAAAAATAAGAATATGATATTAAAATGAATGGATTCTTTATAATAAAGACTCATATTTGATTTTTGATGTGTAAGAGAAGACCATACATTAGTTCAAAATATTACATGTCTAGTATGAATCAATATTCATGTTATCAGTAAAAGTCTCATTTTAGTATAAATCATGTTTCACATAGCCCAAAATGATAAAATGAGCTTATATTGTTTTTATACTTTAGTAAAATGGTCTATATTTTATATTTAATTTGTTAGAATTGACATTATGTCAATCTTACACCTGAAATGATCATAGTACTCTAAGTGCACATTTACAAAAAAACCAACATTTTAGTCTAATACATGATCCACATAGTCAAAACAGAGTAAAAATATCTCAGATTATCTTGATACATTAGGAAAATAATACATAATTATTTTAATATTTGTGGGAGTCCATTATATATCAATTAGGCATAGGATGTGGCTTATATAAATCAAAGTTCATGTTTTCATAATAAACAAGTGTCATTTTACTCTAAAATATGCAACACATAGCTTAATTAGGACAAAATATTTGTGATTATATTGATACATTGGGAAAATGATCCATATTTCATTTATGTTGTATAGGAATTGGCCAAACATAAATATAACTCATGAAGATTATAAAAATACTTATTAGGTATGATTTTAATATAAAGGTGTCATTTTAGTCTAAAATGTTATTCACATAGGAAAAAAATATAAAATGTGTTAAAATTTTCTTGTTACTATAGGAAAATGATCCACAATGATGTATAGGAAATCACTAAAAATAAATCTAAAAATAAAGTGGCTACAGTGGCCCCATTCTTTTAAACCAATTATTACATGTTTTTTAATATAAAAATCTAGAAAATAAAACCAAAGAATTGAGAGGAATAGTTTATTTGGAAGAATAGATATGTAAAATATCAACATGAAAATGAAAAATCATTATTTTAAACTCTATATTGATATTCTAAATCACTTTGATCTTCTAAATATTTATGGGTTATCCTATGGAATACATAGAAAAAAGGGGTATACTAAAAATCTAGTAAGGAAATTAACATGATTGGGAATAATGAAATGTGATCTAAATGTATAACATGATATCATAATGGAGAATGTTCATAAGAAATCACATGGGAGAATAAAAATAGAAACATAGTATCATAAGATATCGATAACATAAAAAATGTGGAATTCACACAAAACATGATATATATATATGTAAAGGCCATATTCCAAGATAATATCACATGGTTGACAGAGTCCCTTAGTAGATTAGTTATAATCCATAATCCAGTTGATAACATTATAGGTGAAAAAAGCTTCTACCAATACATTGGAGCACTATTTGGGTGCACCCATCAAATCATGTTTATGACTTTGTGTGATATAAAAATAAATTCAATCATATGTCTTAATCATAAGAATTACCTATGGAATATAAAGGGATGCATACTATTTCTACATATCATAATCAAAAGATATTTCATAAATAATAAATTTTTGAAAAAAATTTACAACATGTATTAAACATTTATTGGATGGGATAGAAATCTATTTATATATTTTTTAGACATATATAAAATATTTAGAATCATTTAATAACATAAAAGGGAGAGATAATGTATTTTAGAGAGATAAAGGTCATAACCCAAACAAAATTGGTAGTTTGGAGAGATCCAATACCTTTTTTCTAACTCATCAAATAAATTATTTATATAATTAGATAATAAAATTAGGTTATTTTTTTAATTTATGAAGAATTTGTTTAATTTTAATTATTAGTTTCATTTTATACAATCACTTTTGTTTTCGCTGCACATTTTCCCAATATTTGACTAATATGCACAAAATGTCTTTGATAGGTTAGCTATGGTTTATATGATAATTAATTGATCATATCCAAAACATAACCACAACACAATTATATTTGTTATATAAAAATTATAATTATAACTGAAACCATTAATGAATATTATGAAAAATTAACTACATTATAATATTAGACACGTTAGGATGTACATATGCATGACTAAAATTCCCGTTTTAAAATATCATTTAAAAAATAAGGTAAGTTTCATTTAATATTTCCATATTCATAATTACATCATAAATATAATTTTATTTTTTAAGTCCAATTATATATAGTATTTGTGTGATGTGGTTACAAATAAAAAATCACATCGCTATATGAAGATGGTAATGCACACGTATGCATGAATGACACTATCATTTTTAATTATTTGGAAAGGTAATAAGTTAGATGATATGTTATCATTATAGAATTATAAATATGTCATTAATATTATATATATATATATTAAACCCATCATTATAATCGGCCATGAGTGGCAGTTATGGAAAGCAAAGTACATAAGTTCTTGAGGCGGTAGTCCGCCATTCAGATGAATGATGGCTTATTTATCCATTTTAGGGAAGATGGGATAGATATAGATTATTAAATTAACATAACAATGTGCCCATATCTTTTATATACTTATTTTATTATCTCTTCAGCGTTTGATATTATTTCTTGGAGGTATACAATGAAATAAAACTAAAACATTTAGTGAAAACTATTGATGTTATTTGCAAACCTCCTTTTCATTTCGGATTAATGAATCTAATGATTGTATTATGATCAAAATAAGTTCTCTATAATGTTAGGAGGAATTTTTTAAATTTATTTGTATAATATTTGGATAATCTAAAATTATTTTGATGTGTTTTACAAAAAGAAGAGGTGGGGCCCTTTTATAAGTGTGGGGGGAGGCTCACTTAGAATTACATAAAATATTAAACTAGTAAAAATTAATTCCCCTGGAAAAAATTAATACAATTTATATAATTTCAATACAAGATGTGGATTAGTCTAAATAATATGATAAAATAAAATTTTGGCAAGTTTTGATTATTTTTTAACCATTATCTCGTTGTTTTAGCCTATGTTAACACTTTTTGACAAGTGACACAATAATGAATTTTTAAAAATTTAAGGGCTAATATTGTTACTGTAAAAGTAAAAGTTTACAATAAATGGATTATAGTTTATATTTTTAATCTTATACCAATAACATGGATAAATATATGATTTATAGAAGATTTGAATTATTTAATAAAATATTTTATAATACAAAATAACATTAATGTCATTTTTGGAACTATATATTAAATTTAGAATTGAAAATAACAATACAACAAAGGAATTAAAATATACTCATTTCAAACACTTATAACTAGTTTTAAAAATATAATAAAGTTTTTTAATACAAAAAATCAGTCAAATTATATTACGTTTCATATTTTTAAAATCATTTATTTATTCCTTCCACTAATTGAATATATTAAGTGTCGACGTTGAGTAAAAATTTATTTTAATTATTTCATCACAAAAAATTGACAAAAAAATTAAATAAAAAATAATAATTTATATTTCAAAAAAAAAATTATAACCAAACCTATCATCTTTTTATCCCTCTGAAAATAAATTAGATTTAATAAAAGAAAAAAAAAGAAAATTTTGATTAATCCTTATATAAAATATTATAAAGGTCTAAATCATTTCCAAAAGGAAAAAATAGTCATACATTCAATGTTTATATGATTATGAATGAAATGGACCCATAAAAGAAATTTAATAGAAGTTTTATAGTTATTTCTAGTTTATATCATATTATTTCTGACCTTAATTATGCCATTTTACCTTTACTATGGTAACGATAATTTACTAATAATATTATTCATAATGAATAAAAATAAAAGTAAACTATTTTATAAATTAATACATTATAATTCCAAATATATATTCCATTTTTAATATTCAATTCATACAATTGGAAGAATTTAATTTGAAATAAAATAGCAAAACACAATCAAAATGGTTTTTCAGAAAAATGCCCTTTAAGTATTTTTTTATAACAAATTAATTTATAAAATTCATTCCAAAGATCGTAATTGGATTATGTTTAATAAAATATAACTAATTAAATTTTTTAAATAATCCAAAATATAATTTTACTCTGTAATTACATCAAATGAAAATATTGTTTTCATAAAAAATTAGTATTTTTCACTATTCATTAAAAAACAATTCATTTAAGAAAAAAACACAAAAATTTCAACATAATTTTCCATTATATTTTGATTTAAAAAATTAAGTACATTATTATATTTAAAAGAAATTATCATATTTTCTCCCCATAAGAAATAAAAAACATTGTAGAAGAAAAAATATTTTTGAAATATAAAATAACATTACTGAAAATTGAAATCTTATTTCTTATACATTAATTTATAAATATGTATTGTTTATGACCTGTATATATATTTCATAGTGTGGTAAATACTATTCATACCAACCAAATTAATGGCTAGGTTGTAATGATTATATTTAAATAATATATTTCATGGTTTATTTAGGCTTAGGTTTGTATCTCGTATAAGCTATCGAACATGGTATTCTTCTTAAAGTATCAGGGTTTTACATTCTTCCCCCCTTAAGAATTTACACCATTAAAATTTCATATTACATAATAAGGTGAAAAAGGACGAGGGTACTTTTTCACCATGTCCTTCTCTAGTTCCCATGTTTCCTCCTCATATTTATGTTTTTCACCATTTTACTTTTATTAGGTGACTTGTCTTGTTTTGTGAAACATAATCAATATGATATGTGATATGAAATGGATGCTCCTAAAAATTGAGTTTATTTTAAATCTTATAACCTATGAATTTAGTACATGTGAGGGATCTTTTATGTACTTCATTAAGAGTGATATGTGGAATATGTCATCTACATGAGGCAAGGTTGGAGGGAATTCTAGTTGGTAATCCCTGAATCCAATGCAATTAAGAATCTAAAAGGGGGAAATGAATATGGGGATTAGGTTACCCATCATCCCAAGTATCATGAACCTATTACATGGATATATTCAATGAAACATATTATCCCTGACCTCAAACTCTAGGTCTCATTGATGACTGTCAGCCTAGCTCTTCTATTAACTCGGTATAACCTGATATGTTGTTGAATAGTCTTGATATTTCATATAATCTCCACAAAAAGTCCAAGTACCAACATTTTTTTTCACTATATTAATCTATACATGTTGGTGTTCTACATCTCAACTTATAATCGACTTCATAAGGATATATTTGTATGGTTTATTGTAAGCTATTATTTTAAAAGAACTCAACCAGAAGAAGATGTTGATCCCACCCCATTTTAATTCAATCAAGCATGTTTCCGAAATTTCATTTAGTTTCAAGATAGTCCAATAAAATTGAAATCCATTTTGGGCTGATAAGATGTACTAAAGTGAATATCAATATTTAAAGAATGTTGCAGACTCTTCCAGAACATGGAGGTAAATCTCGGATCTGGGTTAGATACAATTGATAGTGGTGTTTCATGAAACATCACCACTTCATTGATGAGTATCCTTAAATGCTGATCGAATCATAATTCCTCTTAAATTGCAATGAGGTGAACAGTCTTCATAAAATAATCCACCACAACCTATATAGAATTTTTATTGTAGATTACTTGAAAACACCAGTGACAATATCCATGGTAATGTATTAAAATTTCCATGATGGTATGGATAATGGTTGCACTATCCCCTTATAATATTTCTGTTCATCCTTTACTTGATGACAAAACATGCACTTCGATATAAATTACTTGATCACCTTCTTCATATTTTTCCCCTGATAATGCTGTTGGGAATCATGATACATCTATATTCTCCCAGGTGGATGGAGAATGTTTGGTTCGGTGAATAAATCAACAACTCCATAATCATAGGATATTATAGCACAAATAATAATGAACACAATCTAACAACTCATTATTCATTAATTTGTTTCTCTATGTATTTCCATTTTTTAATAGTATCCATCTTATTTCATATTTCCACATCATCTCTATAATAATCTGTTATATTCTTCATAAGGTAGTATTTTGGAATCATTTGAGAAAGGACTGAAGATGTTCCTTCCTCTTTAATCCTCATGACTATATTTTTCATGTATAAGAATATTTGATTATTATCATTTCTCATCACTAATATACTTTTCAGATCCTTTATAAATAAAAAATCTGCCAATTTGTTTTCTTTCCCTAGATGATAATGAATTGAGCAGTCATAATTCATGATAATATCTAACTATATCCACCTACACATTATAATATTACTCTGTTTTAATATATATTTTAGGCAATTATGATACATATATAATTCACACATTGACGCATATAAATAATTTTACTATATTTTTAATTCAATAATTACTAAAACTAACCCTATATCATGTGTTGGATAGTTCTCTACATGAAAATTCAATTTTTAAGGAATAAGCTATCACTTTATCAATGTATGTCAATAATAAACCTAATAAATTATTTTATTAGTCACTGTATTCCATGAAATTATCTCCACCTGTTGTTAGTGTAAGTATTAGTGAAATAATAAGCCTTGTTTTCAACTCATTGAGTCTCTCTTCAGAGTCAATGGTATAGAAAAACTTCATCCCCTTCCATGTCACCTATGTTGTTGGGTTTCATAATCATGAGAAATTTCTCATAAGTAGTCGATAATAACAATAATTTTGAAGGAATATATATATTATTTTTATAGATGTTGTTCTAGGCTACTCCTCAATTTCCTTTATTATAGAATGGTCTAGAGGAATCCTCTTGATTTGGATAACATGCCCTAAGAATGAAAATTCTTTCATTTGAAACTCACATTTACTATATTTTTCAAATAGATCATCATTTTGAAATATATTTTTCAGAGTATTCAAATACTTATCATGATCTTCCTTATATTTGGAGTATATTAAAATATAAACTATAAAGAATACAAAATTGTTTTCAAGGTAATCCCTAAATAAACTATTAATCATTCCCATAATGATTCCTGGGGAATTAGTGAGTTTTATAGGAATAAGAATGAACTCATACTTCCCATTTCTTGTTTTAATGATGGTTATTAAAATATCTTCCTTCTTCACCTTTAGTTAGTGATATCCCGACCCAAGGTCAACCTTAAAAAAGTACTGGAGGCACATTTTTGATCAAAAAATACATTGAACCTTGGAATATGATACATTTTTTAATTTAGATTATGCGAGTTCAAAGAAATCAATACATTGGAACATTTACCCATCCTTTTTCTTGATCAAGAGGACTAGTGCACCACACTGTGAAACAGTAACGTGCTTAAATTGGTTTTTTGATTCATTTGTAACTGATTTTATAGTTCTTCCAACATAATGTAGGCTATTATGTATGGAGTCATGAATATGGGATGTGATCCAGGTATAAGATTGAGTGAGAACACAAACCTCTTACTCAAGATGAAGTCTAGGAAACTCTTTGGGGAATGCATTAGTATAATCCCTCACAATGGTATTGTCTCAAAGTATGATTCTCCCCATTGAATCAATAATTTGAGATAGATATGATTTCTTATAAAGAAATAATATCCCCTATTGAGAAAAATATTCTAAAGTAAATTCATCATTCTCCCTATAATTGTAAAAAATTAGAGGATGACTAGAGATGGGATGACTAGTGCACCTCTCCCAATATTTGTTGTGGTAATTATATAAGGATATCCAATGGGAGGACATTATAGCATCAAACTACACTAATTGAAGTAATACATGATTTAATGTATGGTTTAGTACAAAAACATTGACCAATGAGGATTTATATACATGATATGCAATAATTTCTCTATTTTCTATTTTTAAAGATACCCCAATCCCTATATTTTGAGGTGGTGTTTGAATAGTTCAACTAAAATTATATGATATGAAAGAATGTGTAGAACTATAATCAAGATAATAATTTCAATATTATTGAATTAAATACTATAATACCTATCACTACGATATTATTTTTGATCCTCCTCATCAATAGTGTCAGTACATTCCATTCCAAACTGTCTTGGAGGTTGTTGACATTGATTGTGTCCAAAAACCATTGTCTTAAAGACTTTTCATGGAAGTTCACATGTTCCTTACATATAAAGCACTGTACCACATGAATATTCTTGATCTAAACCTTATTTTCTTTTTTCATTAGTGGGGTTCTTCATTTACCTTTGGATGTTATTATCCCGATTCTCCTCTTTTCCAAATTTGAAAAATATCCCAATTCCCATGAGACAGTTTTTGCGGTGCTTCCTCCCACACTTTCGACATCTGGGATGTTTGGATTTCTTTACACCATGAGATTTGTCTATTTATCCTCTATAAGAAGACCTCATTATACACATTTTATCTTCTGGTCCATGATACAATTGAGAGTCTCTAATCTTTTTCATCCTTGAGGTTTCAATTTAAAATCTATTCATATCTATCAAAATCTCAAATCACCAATTCGTTCCATCAAAATGGATTTAATCGACTAAATAAATGGTCAAAATTACATTTAGTGCTAATTAAAAAGCTAGGGGTGAATCGTGAAATCCTCGTTAATTTTTCCTCATACACCCTGATATATTATAATCATTTTACTTCAGTTTATGGAAATGACATTCCATTTTAAGACAGGTAGTTACAGGACAATATTAATTAAAAAATATTTTCAAGAATTCTTCTGATTCCATGGAATCAATGTCCTCTTTAGACTTTATCCTCTTGATCAACATACACCACTGATCTTCTTCACCCTCCATGCGATCAATGTCATTCTCTTGTTTTTATAATTAGAGGAGAGGAAATATTCAATCAAAGTACTTAATCCATTATTCTAATATGAGGGGATCAAAAGATCCACTAAATATAGGAGGCCATTATCGTAGACTAGAATCAACTAAAACAAGATTTTTCTTAAGAAAAAGTGGTAATTCAACCTTATTCAAGTTACTATTGAGAGCATGAGTCACCTAAGATAGTATATTCTGGAAATCCCAACTTCCTATAACATAAGGTAGGGTATTCCATTAGGAAAATTATCATATTTCTTATCATGTTGGTTGTTGGCATAGTCCTTTAATTTACAAAAATAACAAAAATAAAATTAGGGATGTGAATAACTATGCTATAAATCATATAAAAAGAAAAATAATGAAAATATATGGAATAAATGACACATAAATCCCAACTAATTAATATATAGGTTTTAGTCAAGTTTATCCATGGTAATGTAACCTATTTGATTTTCTATCCTAACAACCTATTCACATCCTTCGTAGTGGTTCATAAAGAGTTTGTGAATTTTTTAATTAATATATATTGAGTGTTTTAAACCTGGTTTGCAATAAGGAATCTATTTCATCCACTTGGTGAAAATCAATTTAAATCCACATGAATAATTTTTGGATTTATTTCTACAAGGTATAACTTTTCCATATCCATATCCACTTGTAAAATCTATACATTGATGTAATTTCATGGAAATTACTTTCTCCATACTTCACCATTATTCAAGGATATTTTCAAATAACAATACTTATACATAGAGATATTAATAATTTATTATAGTCCAAATACCATTATATAACTGGACTTTACTCTAATACCAACTATAGCAACATAACCCTTCACACATATTATTATAATATTTTTAACATAAATACTAATTAAATTACACCAATGTTCTGAGGGACCTTGTGTCATTGGAAGAGTAGTTACATAAAACATCAACATGAAAATAACCATATCTTAGTCTTCATAATGAGATACTAAATCCCTTTTATCTCATAAATATTCATGGGATAACAAGAGGAATATATTGTTAAAATGGATGAGCTAAAAATCCCATAATTTTATAAACATGTTAAAGAATCATAACATTTGATCCAAAAGTATAACAAGATATCATAAAAGTGATGGATCATGAGTAGTCAATTGAGAGTGTAAAAATAAGATCATAGTATAATAATATCATGGAATCATAGAAACAATTTCAAAAACACCAAATATGACATAAACATAAGTCAAAAAAAACTTCTAAGACAACATCACATGGTAGACAAAGTCCCATAGTGGATTAGATTTACTCCCTAATCCCATTCATAATTCTCTATAAGACAAAATAATTATCCAATACATTAAATTACAATCCTGGAACACCCATTATAACATGTTTATGATTAAGTCTTCCACAAAATGAAGCCAATAATAATGAAAAATCATAAGAATTACCCATGGAAATAAATGAGTTGTATAATCTTTCCACATATCATAATCAAAATAAATTTCATAAATAAGGATTGTGATAAATGAAGATAATCCATTCATTTACCTATCAAATAAATGGTTAATAAGCTATGTATATATTTGGGAGACATATATACATAATTTATAATCCTCCCATAACATTAAGTAGAGAGAGAAAGGTCATAACCTAAGAAAAAAGGTGGTTTAGAGAGATCCCTTACATTAAGTCTAACTCGTCACATATATTCTCTATATTCATGAAAAATCAATATATTTTAATTATTTCCTTTATTAATTTTTTTAAATTTTTATTATTCATTTTATTTTATAAAATCACTTAAGTTATCATGAAACCATTTGAAAAATTTTGACTTATATGTCGAAAATGACTTCGGTAGTTTGACTATGGTTAATGAGATAATTTGTCGATCATCTACAAAATAATAAGAATAGAATAATTATAATTTTTATACATCAATTAAAATATTAAAACCAATCATGAAAGGTGGTTATGAAAAATGAACTATGTTACAATCATGGATACAGTAGGTCGTACATATGCATGAGTAACATTTCTATTTTTCAGAGATCATTATAGAAATGAGGTAAGTATTGTTTTATATTTACAAAATTATCATTATAAAATAAATATAATTTTAATTATATAAATACATGTATATACAGTATTGGGGTGATTTATTTAAAAAAAACAAATAAAATTTCATTGGGGAGGTTTTAAACCACACATACACATAAATGACGTCACTATTTTTAAATGGATGGAATGGTAGGAAATTAAATGATATATTATATTTAAATAATAATAAATATTTCATGAATATAATATAATTATAGTAAATTCATCATTACTATAAGGCCCTTTCCTTAAACATTATTAAATTTTGAGTTATTTCGACAATTCACTTTGAGGAACTTTTTGGATTTAGAGTTTTAGATAATTAGATCATTAATCAAGCTTAACATTCAATATAGAAAATAAGTGGTTACACCAAAACCAGTATACATTTTTTCCATCAAAGTAAACTTGTTTAGAATAAAATATGGTTTCTTTCTTGACATGTCCTCAATAATTTAATCATATTATGTACTTTTCCCTTGACCTATAAAAAACATTTCAAAAACATGGGATGAGTATAAAAAGCATAGTAAGGGATATAATAACACGAAAAGAAAACATTAGTACATGAATACATACAAATCAATAAAATAATATGTTACTCAAAAAACATATGCTCTTTAACATACCAAATTAAATCATAAGACTTATGAACAACTCATAGATTTCATAAATCATAAAGGTAACTTGAGGCATTCATAACATTATTACGTAGGGATTAACCTTTATGGTTACATTTGGAATACCCATCACAGTATATTTCCTAAATCTCTTTGGAGAAACCTTAGATCTTAACTCCTTCATGTTACCCAATGCATTGAAGAGAAATATCAGGATCACCTGCCCTTAGTTTACCATGGAACCACCCGAATTCGTAAACAATGCCCAAGAACCATAACATAATCATAACGCATAAAATATGTATAAAAGGGAAAAAAATATTTATACATCCAATCACAACATATCATTAAAATATATCAAAGTATTTTCAAAACCATTTTCAATACCAAATTACCCTAAAAGTAAAATAAGTTATTTATTTTTCTTTTGGAAACATTACGGCTTGTAGAGGAATCCAAATATCGAATAAAAGTTACAGCTGAGGAGAAGTCATTGTTGCCGCATATGTTAAAAACATTCCTTTTGTCATTTAGTAAAACGATTCATAAAAAAGATACATTTTTAATTAAATTAAAAGTCAAAGGGGTTTATTATATAACTTATAAGAGAAGGTCGTGTATAAATCGAAGTATGCCTCAATGAAAGGAGATTGAGATGTAGTCCCTTAACTTGAGTCCAACTTGTCCTGTTAGTTGTATTATGTCCAGAATAATAATCATAGGTTAGTTTATACTGGTTTCAGAACCTTGTTCATCTTATTTGTTCATTTTATATCACTTATTACCATATTATAACAATTCGTTAATTAATTTGGTTTATATCAGACGATTTGTCGATGTTCGGTTCGTGAGTCAAAAAGAACTTCCTTTAATGAGAATTGTCCATGTGGTCATAATTCTATCATATACAGAATGGTATTCATGATTTAAATATCATATATAACTAGTCTATATATATATTTATAATATTCCATAACTTTTGGAGATATGAATTGAAATGAACCGTTCATAGAGACGAAATGTCGTACGTACGCATGAATGATACTTTCAATTCTTTGTCTTTTAAAGGAAATTAAAAAATAATTATACATAGATATATTATAATTAACGTATAATATATATGTTATATAGAGTACATATGTTCATTAATTACATCCTTTATACGTTCCATGTATGGCATGAATGAGTCATATCACTTTGAGGGGATGGTAGTCCGCACTTCCTCAAATGAAATTATCATAGTTACATATCAGAAAATCACTAAGGTATTCTTTAAATATAAATTAAAAAGGCATTGATAAAACATAAATATCAGAAATATCATATATAAATATAGTTTAATCATAATGGCCACCATGAGAGGTGGTAGGAGAAACTCAAACAATCATCGTTTCGTGAGGCAACAATTCACAGTCCACAGATACAATATGTTTTTTATCCATTAGACGGAGTTGTGAATAAGTTTAGGTAAAATAATTCTAATAAAAACATACCAGTATATTAAGGATATTTATTTTTTTATATAATTAAAAATTAAAAATATCATGCGGAGTGAAGAAGGAAAATAAGAGAAAGAAACTTGAGAGAGGACGTTACCTCAAAATCTCATAACTCTTTAAGATTTGAGACAAAATACTTTATTGAATTATATTCTACCTAATGTAAGGATTATAAAAGGAGGGGAGGGATATTAAGATATTATTTTAGCATAGTTTTGATGATCCTAGTGATTCTAGAGGTGTGACTAAGTGGGTAGAAGTGATGGATGTTTATAAGAGGGAGGAGGGGCATTTTAGGAAGCCTTGAAATATTATTTTATTATCACGTATTTTTCAGTTCTAAATGGTCCCAAATTAAATTATTTTGAAGATAAGATGATAATGAGTCGAAATAATTTCTTTCGGTAGGTTTTACACAAGAGTATGGCATATACATAACCTTATCTTTTAGTATTAACCCTTAGTTACAAACATTAACTCTTTCCATGGATTTTTGTATTTTCATACCACATGGTTAAATTAGGTACAATAAATTAAAAATAGACCAAAATGTAGATCATTAATGGCATGTGTAATATAATATATACCATTTGGATGAATCTTATATTTTTAGGACTATTATATCATTTATTGAAATAACATTTGTTTTAAAAACTCATTTATGTCAATTTTGTAACTATTTAGCATTTGATTTTTCATAAAGTAATAAAAAGTTTATTACTTCTAATAAAATACATTAACACAAATATAATATGTCATACGTGTATAAAAAATTCATGGATAGCATAAAAAGTCCAAAAATAAATTTATTTTCACATTTATAATACCATATATTCGAATTATTCATTAATAGGGTAAACACTGCATCATCTTTGTGACATAAATAGATTTATTTATATAATGTCTAAAAATTATAAATAATATACCATGATGTCTTAAATAGTTCTATCTTTCCAATTATTATTTATAGTCGAATATATCATTTACATAGACTAAATTAATTAAATTTTACTTAGAAAATTCATATTTTCATTATATTTCTCTTTTCATAAAAATAATATTATAAATAGTCACTTTCACACCCATGTTGCTCCATGGGGTCCCAAAATTGACCCCAGTATGGCCAAGGTCGTCCTCAACTCATCCAATAGGGTTAGAACATGTTTTAGGGTAGTTGTACATTATTATAATATTATTTTCTTACCCTTATTTACCTAATTTTCCATTTAATCACGATAAATATAAAATATTTACTGAGGTTACTATTCATAATGTCCAAAAACAAAAGAGTATTATTTACATAATTTGGACCTAGGATTTAAAATATTTAATCCATATTAACAAATTAAAATAACAGAAATTGTAATAATTAATTTAAATTAAATTCATTTGTGAAAACTAGAAAACGAGTTATTAAGTAGTAAAAAATATCAAATGATCAACTTGTTTTTATGTCCATTTTAAATGTAAAATTACTTCCAATGAACAAAATTATAGTAAATGATAATATAATAATTAAATTATACATTAAAACCAATAAAAGGGAAAAATTTATCTATCTAAATAAATTAGATGAAAAGACAGTTTTGACTTAAAATGCAGTATTTTTCACTATTCATTAACATATGAATTTTATAAGAAAAATTCCAATATTTCAACCAATGTAAATTTTGATGTCCCAATTCTAAATAATAAGTGTATTTTGACAAATATAACTTATAAAAGTTTAAAAAATTAGATTTAAAATGGATTTTCCAACAAAAGGCGGTAAACCATCCTTTTAAAAATGTTAGTGTATATTATGCTTTAAATTGGTTTTATCCTTCTTTTATGCCTCTAAAACACTATCTAATTCATAAATAAATATAGATTGTAAAATTTATTATTTTATACTTACCTGAGATGTTACATTCTTCCACCCTTTTGAAAATTTCATCCCCGAAATTTTATTTACAAATCAAATAAGTGGGGGTATTTATCCCTCATAGAATTTTCAGATTCCCATGTTTCCCCATCAACCATATAGTTTTTCCACAAAACCAATTCCTGATGAATCACCTTATTCCACAACACTTTCTCTTGGTGGTCAAGAATCTGGACTTACTATTCCTCATAAGAAAGATTCTCTTCCAACTGAACTACCTCTAGACTCAAAACAGAAGATGGATGTGGCATATACTTTTTTAAAATTGAAATAAGAATAAAATTGTGTACCTAAGATAAACTCGGAGGAAAATCCACTCGGTATGAAACTGATCCAACATTCTCCAGAATTTCATAAGGTCCAATGAACCATGGACTCATCTTTCCCATCTTACCAAAATTCATAACACTTTTCTGTGTTGAAACTTTGAGAAAAACATGATCACCTACCTCAAAAGAGAGATCCATCCTCCGGTTGTCCATATAACATTTCTACCTACTCAGAGATGTCCTCATGTGATTCTGAATCAACTGAACCTTTTCTTCCATCTCTACTACCAATTATAGTCTCATCAACTTACTTTCACCTACTTCATCCAGAAAGATGGAGTTCGATACCGCTTTCAATATAATTCCTCAAATGGTGCCATTTGTATACTAGAACAGAAATTGTTATTATATGAAAACTCAACCAAAGAAATATGTGCGTCCCATCATCCCTAGTAATCCATTGAACAATCATGTATCATTTCCTCTATGGTATTAATTGTTCATTCTAACTACTAATCTGATTGAGGATGAAAAGTTGTGCTAAAATTTAATTTAGTACTCAATGACTTCTAAAGGCCTTTCCAAATGTTAGAAGTGAACCTGGGATCACAATCAAATACAATGGAGAGGGAAACTCCAAGAAACTTGACTATCACTTTAATATAAAATTTAGAAATTTTATCTAGAGATAGAGTATCTCATCTCATAAGGAAATGAGCATATTTTGTCAATTGATCATCAAAAACACAGATTTCATTATTAGCTCAAGATGTCTTTGGTAATACCACAATGAAGTTCATGGATATATTTTCCCATTTCCACTCAGGCACTGGAAAAGTATGAAGCATCCCTTTCGGTAACATCATCTCTTCTTTAACCTTTTGACAAGTCAAACACTTCATAATAATGTCAGCAATATCTATTTTCAATCAATCCAACAAGTAATACTCCTGAAGATCACTGTACATCTTAGTACTGACTAGATGAACTGAAAACAGAGAACTATAAGCTTCACATTATAATTATTTCTTCAACCTTAAATCACAAGGCACACAAAACCTCCTCACAAATCTCAAAATACAATCATTCTCAATGTTAAACTTAGGAAACTTACCCTTCTGAACCTAATCTTCCTTTTTTTCAACTCACTATCTTTCTTATGCGCCTACTTAGTTCTGCCTAATAGAGATGATTTCACGGATACCTGAAAAAAACCAAGGGCCTTATTGCCCCCAGAAACTTCCATTCCAAAGTTTATAAAATCATTAATCAAAGGTTCATGTTCCAAATGTAACATGGATAATGAATCATTACTTTTTGATTCAAATCATCTGCTACTTTATTTTCTTTTCCTGGATGGAAATGAATCTTTCCATCATAATCATTGATTATTTCCAACCATCTCCCCTTTCTCATGTTAAATTACTTATGAGTGAATATATACTTCAAAACTTTGTGATTATTATATATTTCTCACATAACACCATAAAAATGATGCCTTCAAATTTTTAAAGGAAAAACAACAGTAGTTAATTCCAAATCATGTGTAGGGTAATTTAACTCATGGGTTATCAAATGACGCGAAGCATAAAAAATTACCTGATAGTTCTGCATTAGGACACAACTAATTATTTTCAAGGAAGCATCACTGTAGATAACAAACATACCATTTCTGATGGTAGTGAAAAAACTGGATCATTCACCAAACTTATTATAAATTCCCAAAAAACAATCATCACATTATTTTGTCCAAATAAATTTAACACCTTTTTGAGTTAACTTAATCAGTGGTATAGATAATTTTGCAATTTTTTTGACAAACCTTCGACAATAGACTTTAAAACCAAGAAAACTATGAATCTCAGTTATATTTGTGGGTCTTGGACATTCTTCAAGATCCTTTTTTATAGGATCAACAATTATTCCATATTAAAAAACAATGCGACAAAGGAAATAATTTTTTTCAACCATAACTCACAGTTTCCAAATTTCCTATACAATTTTTTTTCATTTAAGGTTTTCAATACAACCCTTAGATTTCTTTCATGCTCTTATTTTCATTTAGAAAACACTAAAATATCATCAATGAATACAACCATAAACTTATCCAAGAACTCATGGAGAATTCTATTCATAATATTTATGAATACCATAGGTGAATTAGTTAACCCAAATGGAATAACAATAAATTCATAATGGCCATATCTAGTACAAAATTTAGTCTTTGGAATGTCTTCTTATTTTAATTTCAACTGATGGTACCCCAACCTGAAGTCAACTTTCAAAAAATACTAAGCTCCCTAGAGCTGATCAAACAAATAATATATATGAGGAAAATATATTTTTTCATAAAAATGATGTTATTCAAGGATATATAATCAATGCAATGTCTCATTGAACTATATTTCTTTTTAACAAAAAAGATATGACCACCCCATGGTGATGTTCCAGGTCAAATGAAAAATTTCTCTAATAAATCTTGCAATTGCTTCTTGAACTCAAAAAGTTCAATTTGAACCATTCGATAAGGGGGTTTCGAAATTACCTTGGCATGAAGAACTAAGTAAACAGTAAATTCAACTTCCTGATTAGGGATTATACCATAAAACTCATCAAGAAAAAAAATTAAGATACTCATTTACCACTACCACATCATTAATCTGAACAGTTCTGTTATTTTCAACAATATGTTCAAGGTAACACTCATTTCCATATTTTACTAGTTTCTCAGCCTCCTGATATGTTATCAAAAGTAAGGGTTCATTATTGTATACAATGTGATTGTCTTTATGAAAGGAAACAGCTTTAGCTCTACATTCAATCTTAGCAAGGTAAGTAGATAGTTAATCCATACCGAGGATAACATCAAACTCTATGTGAGGTAAAACAATAAGGTTTTCTAGTAGATTCTTTCCACAGATAAGGATAGAAAGATACTTATAAATTCTTTTTGACTCAACATTTTCCCCCAGGTGTTTTTACCACAAGGTCATGATTAATTTCTTGAGTTGGAATTCCCAATTTACTAGAAAATTTCTCCGAAATAAAGGAATGTGTAGACCCTGAATCAAAAAACACATTGGCAAAATATGAAAAAAATAATCAAAGTACATGATACCACTTCATTTGATGGCCCAACATCTTCCAAAGTAGTTGCAAAGTACTTCACCATACGTTATTACTTGTAGTTTGACTGCTTCCCATCATTCATGTTCTTTGTAGGACACTAATTTTCATAAAGACAAATTTTAGTGCACATAAAACATTTTACTCACTATAAATCAGATTTTGTCTTACAACTACCCTAATCTTTTTCAGTGCAATCACAAGCCTTATGTACCATTTTACCACTTCGAAATCACTTTCCAAAATTTAAAATAAATTCCCCAGTGAGATTTTTACCATAATTATCAAAAACTGGAAACTTAGTTTTCCCACCATCAAACCTTTTTGAAGGATTCTTCCCTTTTTCTTTCCACCTCGCTCTCTTATTCTATTTTTTTATTAGAGAACTCATGATCATCAGCAAACTTCATATCCACCTTCTCAGCACATCAGACAAGATTTTCATTACTTTTGTACTCAATAGATGATAATTCCATTCAATACATTTTCTTTAATCCTGAGTAAAAACAATTGATTTTACAATCATGTTCTCAGATGAAATTTGGAGAATAGCTTGTGTAACATCCCGACCTGGCTCACCTCTAAGACGGTTGCAGGACTGGTGGGTCACATAACCTCAGGCACATCTCCCCGAATGCTAGAGGCTAATGACTAGTAGTGAGGGCCCTTTTTGTGTCTATGGGGGAGACTATGCCTTCATTGGTAACATATAATATCATAGAGGAAGTCAGAAAAACAAAAAATAAGTAGCAGAAGCATGTGAATGAATAAACTACAGCAGAAGAAATGTAAACAATCCAACTGAACAATAATAACCAAGTGCAGAAGCTCAAAAAATTTGACATGCCATGATGTAGGTCTAAACTGAAAGTACAGAAAACCACAACCCAAATACACAGTCAGGTAAATGAAAAGACACAAGCAGTAACTGCATCATGAGGAAGGCCTGATCCTCTTACCCTGTCTCCATCCTAAGTAGTAATGAAGAATCAAACATCGGATGAAGCACGCTTCCACTTTTCAATACCTGCGAGCATGTAATCTACTCGGGTGTCAATGACGCCCGAGCAGGGTGTTAGATAAAAACTTCAGTAGGTTGGCACCCATAGTTTCTAAACCATTCCATTTCGCACAATTATAAAAATGAATTGTTCCATTATATAACAATTTCAGATAATTAATTTAAGTGAAATGAAATAAATATGTCAGCCTGGGTCCCAAACGACACCCGTTCCTAATCACCTGTTTCAGATTAAGATGGTAGTATAAAAAGGTAACTGTCAGTAGAATTCATGAACAAGTATATATATATAACCCAGAAAAGAAAGGTAAACAGGAAAGAGGTACACCCCAAGCTTGTGTGTTGTCTTGGGGTCTAAGCCAAGTGTCAACTAGGTGCACATTCACATATTATAAGGATATCAAAATTCTCAAGAAAACTCAAATGGAAATAATATAAACCTTAAGTGCATCATTATTAAGGTTCATGATGAGAGTTAGAGTCTGAGCTCACCCTGAAGGTATCGCTACAGAACATCCATCAATTTATCCAATACCACCGAGCCTGTCTAAGGAAATCTTTTGAAAGACCAATTATCACTCGAGGCATGGCATTATCCTGAGTCCTTCCAGATCTTGCAAAAATGGGTCGAGTGTCATCTGAGGCTGGCATAGCCACATTGCCAACGAATCTGTCCTAATGGACCCTTTTAGAACCGGTATCACTCATAAGATTTAGAAAGTCCAGGGAAGTCTTGGTCCGGAAAATCCAATGACACCGCCGCTAGCGCATAATAGTAACAGTTAGGAATGGAGGGTCTAAGCATGTCCATTCATACAGGACACAACTCCTTTCCCCGACCTAATTTTAATTAATGTTTTCATAGCAGCAGATATGACATAATCAGCAAATAAACATGCATCTTGAAAACTAACCAGAAACACATGTGCGACACAAGGTACAAATTTAACAGCACAATATAACAACTTGCAAGGAAATATACATATCGTATCAACATCATTGTATAATACACTTTTGAAAATAATAAACAGCTCAAAAAAACAAGAGCTAATGATCCAATAATTCAAGTTCATCTTAAAGAAACTATTTATTTAATTTAATTAAAATAAATATGGGCTTCAAAACACATGCAATTAATTAATCAATAAACTCGACTAATGTAAGAATACACCGATCATGTGGAATGCCCAAAGGGGTTTTCGAATTTGTTTCAAAAATTAAAACAACTATTTATTTAATTTAAAAATAATAAAAAGGGGTTGCGGAATTCCTACAGTTAATTAAATTAATAACCCTACTAATGGAAAAAATACACCGACGATGTCAGCACACCTAAAGGTGTGTTCGATCTTTTTGCAACCATTAAAAAAACTAAATTAAGATGAATAAGGCTACAAAAATTAATCAAAACCATTAAAGTGATTAAAATGGGTAAAATTGCACAAAGCTGGTAGGCACCGACTAACGGAACAATGGTGCATTTTCATAAATCGCAAAAAAAATGTAGAGAAAGAGAGTAAGAACCCTACCTTTTATTTATAGATGAATATAAGATCTGTGGTAGCCTTTGATTTGAGCTTCAATGGATGAAAATGAAGAATTTTAGAAAAACCCCAAAATAGGATAAAACTATTCCGCGACGAACAATGCATAGAATACTCAAAAGAATCGAACGATTCCACATGCTGAATGTTATCCTTTCCCTAAGATTTATTGCGCATCTGACATCAAAGGAATTAAACACCAGACGAAGGAGCAGTGTCATTCTGAAGGGGCTGCTGGTTGGTGTGATGGGAATGAGGGGTGCAATGTGATAAGGGGGAGAGGGAGAGAGGAGAGGAAAAAAGAAAGAAAAGAAAGAAAAAGAAAAGAAATAAAAAATAATTGAAAAATAAAAGATAAAGAAAAAAGTGAATAAAAGAAAAGTTAATATAATATAAAAAGAATTGAATGGAAATAAAAGATAAAAATAATCAAAAATGGAAATTCCCCATTTTAATTATTTTCATTTTTCCCGTATCCCCCTTCTTATTTTATTTCAAATTTTCTTTTCATACTTTACTTCATTCTCTTAAATATTATCTAAATCTCTTATTATTCACTTTAAATCTTTAATTAATTATTTAAACCCAAACATCGATCTAAGGCACGATGTTTCATTCTTCATTAAATGTCTGCAATTATTTAAATTAAATAAAAAGCTGCCCGGGACCCGCAGCGAGGTGTGCAGGCGCGCGCCCCAGGTCTCTTAAATAATTATACTGCAATAATTAATAATGGTCCATACCTGGTTAAGGCTAGGATGTTACAAACTCCCCTCTTTAAGACAAATCTTCCCTAAGTTTCCATTATGAGGGTAGTGGATCGTCGCTAGAGAAACATTCTGGAAACTACACACGTATATCCGTCTCTCAATACCATATCTCATCCTGAACAAGTACATGTTGCCACAACACCTAGAGTAGTGGGAATAACTTTTCTTGGATAAATTTCATGCTACGATCGATGATACGGATTGGATGATCCGTAAAGGATGCATCACCGTCAAGCTCGATGTCGTCGGGGTCAAAAAATGAGACGGGTCTAGGTAATAGGGTTGAAGCTGAGAAACATTGAAAATGTCGTGCATGGAACAGTACCTCTGAGGTAGTAGTAACCGATAGGCTACCAGCCCAACTCTCTCCACTATCTCGAACAGACCGACGTATCTCGGTGATAACTTCCTCTGCCGCCTGATCCGCATATGACCCAACCTCGGAGAAACACGCAGAAAGACTCGATGTCCCACCTCGAACTCCAGAGGTCCACGGTGACGATCAGTATAAGGATTTTTTCTGGACTGAGCTGTAGTCATACACTTCTAAATCTGCTAAACATGATCATAAGTCTCCTGAACGAGATGAGGACCCAACAGAGCTGCGTCACCTACTTCAAGCCAACATAAAGGTGAACAGAATGGTCTACCACAATGAGCCTCATACAGATCAATTTGGATTTTTTCCTAAAAGCTATTATTATAGGTAAACTCAACAAGAGGTAAATTTTCCTCCCAGGAACCTCCAAAATCAAAGATACAAGACCACAACATATACTCTAACTCTTGTATAGTTGTCTCAGACTGTCCATCGGTCTAAGGGTGATATGCAGTACTCAGAAGTACCTGTGAACCAAGTGCCTTTTGCAACCCTTTCCAGAACTGTGACGTAAAATGAGAATCATTGTCCAATACAATAGAATGAGGTATTCCATAAATTCGTGCAATCTCCCGGATAAACAACCTTCCCAACTCATCAATCATAAATGTCTCTCAGATAAGAAAGAAGTGTGAAACCACAGTCAACCTATCGACAACCACCCATACTGCATCACTGCGTCGAGGAGATCTTGGAAAGCCTGTAAAAAAAATCCATGGTGATGTCATTCCATTTAAATTCATGAATGGATAGAGGATGTAGGAGTCCAGTAGGTTGTTGGTGCTCTGACTTCACCTGTTGGAAGGTGGAGCATCAAGTGATGAAACATTCTATCTACTTTTTCATACCAGGACACCAATACTGTCGACACCTATATCTATTCTTCTTGGACATCAAAAGGTGAACTGCCCAAACGGAGGTGTGAGATTCCATAATCAGCACTTCCCACATACCTGAAGGTACCCATACATGACCACAGTAAAGGAAAGTTTCACTACCATCAATAACCCAACCAGGAGGTGGGTTCTCTCTTGCAACACTTTCCCTAAAAAAATTCCCTCATAGTTAATCAAATTTTTCCTTTGTACATGCTCTAGAAGAGAGGATTTCACTGTTTGATCTATTAGAACCTGTTATCCACTCTGCTCCGGAACCTCCTGATGTATCTCTAAAAATAAGGCCATCATCTGCCACTCACTTATAGCTACCTACACAGCCTATGTCTATGTATTGCGAAATAAAGTGTTTTCCCCAACATTTCCCTTCACAAGGGTATAAGAAAGCTCAAAATCAAACGACTACAAGTATTTGACCCACCTGTGTTGCCTTATGTTCATGTCTGGTTGAGTGGAGATATATTTCAAGCTTTTATGATCCGTGTAAACAAAGAATCTCTCACCCAACAAATAGTGCCTCCAATAATGTAGTGCATGAACTAAAGCTGCCAACTAAAGTTCATGGGTAGGATAGTTCCGCTCGTGATGTCTCAGCTGGCGGGATCCATAAGCCATGACTCAATCACCCTGCATTAAAACTGCACCCAGTCCGATTCTTGAATCATCATAATAAACTTTATAGCTCTTACCAGGTTCAGGCAGAGTTAGGATTGGGGCTAAGGTCAGTCTTTTTTTCAACTCCTGAAAAGACTTTTCACAAGTTTCTAACTAGATAACTATACACCTTTCTTTGTCAAGGTCGTGAGAGGCACTGGTAAGAGGGAGAAATCATGGGTGAATCGCCTGTAATAGCCAGAAATCCCCAACAAACCGTGGATGTAGAAGACACTCTTGGGATGCTCCCATGAAATCACATCGCTCATATTTTATGGGTCAACTGATACCCCTGCTTCAGATATAATATGACCCAAGAAGTGTACCTTATCAATCCAGAAGTGGCATTTACTGAGTTTAGCGTATAGCTATTTCTCTCTCAATGTACTTAGCATGATATCAATATGGGTTGCATGGTTGTGTCTGGAACATGAATACACTAAGATGTCATCCAGGAAGACTACCCTAAAGGAATCAAGATACAGATGAAAAACCTAGTTCATCAGAGCCATGAAGACTGATGGTTCATTAGTGAGGCCAACAAGCATATCCAGATACTCGTACAAGTCGTACCTGCTTCGAAAATCCGTACGTGGTATGTCAGATGGTCGCACACCCACCTGGTGGTATCCCAACCTCAGATCAATCTTGGAGAAAATAGTTGCTCCCCAGATCTAGTCAAAAAGATCATTTATATGAGGAAATTTATATTGATTCTTTACCATGAGATGGTTGAGTCGACGATAATCCATGCACAAACTAAGGGTACCATCTGCCTTATGGCCAAAAAGTACAAGAGACCTCCATGGCAATGTGCTAGGTCTGATGAAACCCCTAGCCTCAAGGTCTTCAAGCTACTTTTTGGGTTCCGGTAGCTCTATTGGTGACATCCTATAAGGTGGAATAAACAGTGGTGCCAAACCTAGCATGCAGTCAATAGTGAACTTGACATCTCTCATAGGTGGTAAGACAGACAAATCACCGAGGAAGACGTCCTTGAAAAGATCCACCACTAGAGGGAATTCAAGTAGTTGTGTTCCCTGGTTGCTCATGAAGAGACTTGCCAACTGAGTTTTCACTCTGCCCAACCCTGCGTATTTAGGCTTAGCATGGTTCGCCTCAATATACCATTCTCATTTATTAATATATTTGTCTCCCTTAGGGGATGTAAAGGATACCCAATGGTGATAGATTTCTACTTGGTCATGGTATAGAGAAATCCAGTTCATACCAAGAATGACTTTTATGGCACACATATCGATGATATAGAAATTCCAAACAAAATGGTACCCACCTATCTCGTGGGGAACTCTTGGCACTGGCGTATGCCCTCTGTCCTGACCCCATGCAGAGTGTCGAGAGTCATGCCGTCGTAATGATACTCAATTTGAAAACCAAGACTTTCAACAAAAACATTAGATATAAAGTAGTGTGATGAGCCAATATCAAAAAGGGATGAAACTAAAGTAGAGGCTACTAGAATAGTTACTCTCATTGTAGATGGTCCTACACTATATTCCTATAGTGAGGATTTCACTTCATACATGAGACCTGAGCCATGGCCCTAATATGCTGCCTGGTTGGCCTGAACAGGTCCACTTTTTTGACGCTCCTAATCTGTAGCTTGATTTCCTCAACCACGACATCCACCATTTCCTCATCCTGATCATCCAGTCGAAAAATAACTTCTAGCCTGCTATGGAGTCATAGATCCCATAACTGACGGAGGTGAAGGTACAGATCCTCTACCACGGGATGCTGAAGAAAATGAATGATACAAACATTGAAGGTGACCCATCCTGCCGTAAACTCAGCACACCTTCGGATCTCTCATGCCCTGTGGCTTCTTGTGACCATCCCTGCCGCACATGATCATCTCTCAAATTATGCGGGAAAAATGGATTATAGAAGGCTGCCTGGAAATCATCCCAAGACACGTCACTAGTCTGCTCAGCCTGAGAAACAACATCCCACCAGCACTTGGCAAAGTCACGAAGCATATAGACTGCAAGATTGTCCCTTTGCTCTGGAAGCATCTCAAGGTGGTTGAAGATATACCTTATAGATTATGTTCAAGACTCTACAGCATGAGGGCCGCTACTCCCCGAGAAGGTGGGAGGGTGCGGCTGCAGAAAGTCCCACGTAATTTCTTCCATAAACGGGGTAGGTCTGAGGATATTATGAACTGACAGCATAAACCAGAGGAGACTATCACAGAACTGAGCGTCAGGGTCCCTCGAAAGGTCAACAGGAGCTACTGCCACAAGAGGCTCTACGGGAGGTACCAGTAGTGGTTCAGGAACCACCATCTCTATAATATGCTCATTCCCACTCTCCTAAGTCATAAAATGAAGCCGTCATGGTAGAATTTTTCTAAAACAACCAAACACACCATTAGACAGGGAGTACGGAAGTTGAGAAAAACAAGTAAGGCATAAAAAGAGGTTAGGTACATAGACTACCTATGAATGCTAAATGACAGACAAACCACCTCAAGGGATGGATTTCGATATAGAAGAGACAACTAGAAAGGATAAATAAACTGTTTCTATAGTCCACTCTTATGTTAAGTCAGGATATCATCTAACAGACCATCACAAAATTATCTTTAACAAAAAGTATTTCAAAATCTTACCACTAGGCACAACACTCACATGCAAACAGGAAGATGCACACTGAAAGTAGATATGGTATGGAAAAATACATGGAATTTAAATCCTATTGTGCCTATTATAATGCATGGGATGTTTTCCCTCATATCATCAAGCCGCAATGGTAAACCCATTATTACAATAATACCAGCACAATAACAACACAATATAAGTGAGTCACCCAAGGTGAAATCATATCAACAATAACTGGAATAATCAATAACTGCAATTCCAACCCAGGAATTTGAGTTTTCCCTTGTACATGGGTTAGCTACGTCTAAGAACAAAGTACATCCCAAATCCCTATATCCTAGTCTCTTTTCTAGCCCAAACAGTAAGACAAAAAAACCACCTCTGATACCACTTTGTAGCGTCCGGACTCAGCTCACCTCTAAGACGGTGGCCAGATCGGTGGGTCAGATAAACTCAAGCGCATCTCCCCGAATGCCAGAGGCTTCTGACTAAGAGTGAGGACCCTTTTTGTGTCCATGGGGGGAGACTATTCCCTTATAGGTAACAAATAATATAATAGTGGAAGTAAAAAAACAACAAATAGTAAGTAGCGGAAGCATGTGAATGAATAAACTACAACATAAGAAATAAAAACAATCCATATGAACAATAATAACAAATTACGGAAGCTAAAAAAGATGTCATGCCATGATGTAGGTCTAAACTGAATGTACAAAAAAATAGAACAGAAACACACAGTCAACTAAAAGAAAATACACAAGCAGCAACTGAATCATGAGCAAGTCCCGATCCTCTTCCCCAGTCTTCATCGTAAGCAGTAATGAACAGTCAAACATCAGAAGAAGCATGCTTCCCCTTATTAATCCCTACAAGAATGTAATCTACTCGAGTGTTAATGACGCCCAAGTAGGGTGTGAGATAAAAATCCCATTAGGATGACACCCATGGTGTCTAAACCTTTCCATTTCGTGCAATGATAA
Organism: Viscum album; assembly: GCA_963277665.1. Taxonomy (NCBI): domain Eukaryota; kingdom Viridiplantae; phylum Streptophyta; class Magnoliopsida; order Santalales; family Viscaceae; genus Viscum; species Viscum album. The sequence continues at coordinate 1,914,522,863 of OY728143.1, forward strand.
AAATGATGTGTGCCATTATATAAAAATTCAAGATAATTAATTTTAGTGAAATGAAATAAATATGTCATCCTGGGTCCCAAACGACACCCATGCCTAATCACCTATTTTAGCCTAAGCTGGTAGTCTGAAAAGGTACCTGTCAGCAGAATTCATGAACATGTATATATATATAACCTAGAAAAGAAAGGTAAACATGAATGATGTACACCCCAAGCTAATGCATTGGCTTGGGGTCTAAGTCAAGTGTCAACCAGGTGCACTTTCACATATCAGAAAGATATCTCAATGCTCAAGAAAACTAAAATGGAAATAATATAAACCTTAAGTGCATCATTATTAAGGATCACATTGAGAGTTGGGGTTTGAGCCCGTCTCGAAGGTATCACTATAGAACATCCATCAATTTATCCAATATCACCGAGCCCGTCCAAGGTAATCTTTCGAAAGGCAGAGTATCGCTCAAGGAATGGATTTAACCTGAGTCTATCCCAATCTCACCAAACGGGTTCAAGTGTCATCCGAGGATGGCTTACCAACATTTCCAACAGATCCATCCCGATGATCCCTTTTGGAACTGGTATCACTCATAAGCATTAGAACTTCCGTGGATGTCTCGGTCTAGAAAATCCAATGACACCGCCCCCCGTCACATAATAGTATCATTCAAGAACAAAGGTTCTAAGAATGGCCCTTAATACAGGACCCGCCTATTTTCCCCACCCGGAATTCAATTAATGATTTCACAGTAGTAGATATGATATAATCAGCATATAAACCCACAGCTTGAATACTAACAAGAAACACCCATGCATCACAAGGTATAAATTTAACAACACAACATAACAACTTGCAAGGAAATATACTTATCGTATCAACATCAGTAGATAATGCACTTTTTAAAATAATAAATAGTTCAGAAAAACAAGTTCTAATAATTCAATAATTCAAGTTCATTTTCCAGAACCTATTTATTTAATTTAATTACAATAAAGAGGGGCTTTGCAACACATGAAATTAATTAAAAAATAAACACGACTAATGGAAGAATACACCGATAATGTCGAAATGCCTAAAGGGGTGTCTGAATTTTTTTCAACAATCCAAACAACTATTTATTTAATTTAAAAACAATAAAAATGGGTTGCGTAATACCTGTATCTTTTTAAATTAATAAACCAGCTAACAGAAAAAATACACCGAATATGTCGGCACTCCCAAAAGGGGTTTCTGATCTTGTTTCAACCATTAATAAAATTTTATTTAAGATTATTAAGCCTGAAAAAATTAAGAAAAACCATTAAAGCAATTAAATTGGGTAAAATTGCGCGAAGACGGTAGGCATCGACTAACGACACAATGGTGCATTTTTATAAATCTCTACGAAATAGAGGAAAAGAGAGTAATAACCCTACCTTTTAGTCTTAGATGATTCTAAGATCCACATTAGACTTTTATTTGACCTAAAATTGATGAAAACGAAGAATTTTAGAAAAACCCCAAAATAGGGTAAAAATCTTCCATGACAAACTATGCGTAGAATACTCAACGGAAGAGAACGATTCCACTTGCACAATGTTATACATTCCATAAGGTTTTACTTCGCACCTGATGGTGAAGGAATCAGATGCCAGATGGAGGAGTAATGGCCTTCCGAAGGGGCTTCTGGTTGGTGTGACGGGAATGAGGGGTGCGACATGATGAGGGGGAGAGGGAGAGGGGAGAGGAAAAAAGAAAGAACAGAAAGAAAAAGAAAAGAAATAAAAAATAATAGAAAAATAAAAGATAAGGAAAAAAGGAAATAAAATAAAATAATAAAATAAAATAAAAAACATCGAATGGAAATAAAAGATAAAAATAATTTAAAATGGAAATTCCCCATTTTAGTTATATTCATTTCTCCCGTATCCCCCTTCAATTTTTCTTTCAAATTTGTTTTCATCATTTATTGCATTCTTTTAAATCTTATCTAAATATCTTATTATTATATTTAAATCATTAATTAATTATTTAAACCCAAAAATCACGCTACGGCATGAAATTTCATTTTTCATTAAATGTTTTCAATTATTTAAATTAAATAAAAAGCTTCCCGGGACCCGCAATGAGGTGTGTAGGTGTGTTCCACGGGTCGCTTAATTAATTAGACTGTAATAATTAAAAATGGTCCTTACTTGGTTAACGTTGGGACATTAAACCATGCCAATCAAGTGTACATTTCTTATTAAGCAGCCACCGAGTCTTCATCCTTCCCCAATTCGAAGAATTTTTTTTCCATCCTATGTCGAACAACCTTGGAAAAATATTTCCCAAAAAACATACCTTTGAATTCATCCCAATCAAGAGAATAAATCTCATCACTATCCCTTATATTTTTAACTATTGAACAACACTGATCTACCTCACCTTCAAAACGATAAACAACAATACTAACCTTTTGATTTTCTGAGCACTCCATGACATCGAAAATCTTTTCCAGTGCTTTAATCCACCCTTCAGCTAGCACAGGGTTAGACGATCCTCTGAATGATGGGGGATGTTTCCTCATCAAATTCTCTACTACTGATATGTTCCTATGTGGTTGATCTAGCAGATATTGTGCATGGATAACACCATCGTTGATAGCCTGAGTCAACTATTCCATTACTACAAAAAACTATTCAGTTTTGATCCCAACCATTACTGGTTGCTGATTCGGTAGGTTGTTTTCCTCCTTGTGTCATCCCATCATAGATTCCCTATTTTTTCTAGGGAAAACCATTATAAATAAACATATCATGGATGAAGCAACAAGGTAATCTTCAAATTCTATATCATTTCAATTTTACCGTAATGTAATTTTTTTTATGGATATTCGTTTATCAAAATTCTAAATTCTAATGATATCTAAACTGATCTTTGATATGAACTATATGGCCACATCCTTAAACATTACATAATCTTGATTTATTTCAAGAATTCACATTGGGGATAATTTCAAGTGTAGAGTTTTAGAGAATTAGATCATAAATCATGCTTAACATCAAACCTAGAAAAAAAGTGGTTACAACAAAATTAGTATACATTTTTTTCATAAAGGAACATATCTAAAATAAAACATGGTTTCATTATTTACACGTCCTCAACACATTCATCATATTATGCACTTTTCCCTTGACCTGTAAAAAAATTTCAATAACATGGGATGAGCATAAAAATATTAATAAAGGATATAAAAACATGGAAAGAAAACATTAGTATATGAATACATACAAATAAAATAAATCATACTTTACTCATAAAACATAATCTCTTTAATATACCTCATCAAATAATAATACATATGAATAACACATATATATCATAAATCATAAAGGTAACTTGAGGCATTCATGACATTCTTACATAGTGAGTAACCTTTATGGTTGTATTTTGAATACCCATCATAGTATATTCCTTGAAACTATTCAGAGAAACCATAGGGTTTAACTCCTTCATGTTACCCAATGCATTGGATAGATATATCGGGCTCACCCTCCCGTAGTTTATCATAGAACCACCTGAATTCATAAACAATTCTGAAGAACCATAACATAATCATAACACATAAAGCATACATAATAGAAAAACAATATTTCCACATACAATCACAACATATCATTACAAGATATTAAATCCTTATCAAAACCATTTTCAATACAAAAATACCCTAAAAGGAAAATAAGGTATTTATTTTTCTTTTGAAAACATTATGGATTTTATAGGGTGCCAAATATCAAATAACAGTTACGATGGTGGAGAAGTCGTTGTCGCCACATATGTTAAAAACATTCATTTTTTTTGTTTAGAAAAACACCTCATTGAAAAATATTCCTATTAAATGAAATTAAAAGTGAAACGAGTTTATTATATGATGTATAAAATAAGGTCGTGTATAAATAGAAGTATGCCTCAATGAAAGAAGATTGACACGTAGTCCCATACCTTGAGTCTGACTTGTCCCGTTTGTTCTTTTATGTCTTGAATAATAAACTTAAGATAGTTTTTAGTTGTTTCAGGACCTTATTCATGTTATTTATTCATTTTGTATCACTTGTAACCATATTATAACAATTCATAAATTATTTGGGTTTATATCAGACGATTTGTCGATGTTCGGTTCATGATTCAAAAAAGGAACATATTTTGAAGAGAAGTTTCCATGTGGTCATAGGTCCATCATATCCTGAATGGTATTCAATATTAAAATATCATATATACCCATTATATATTTGTTTATAATATTCCATAACTTTTTGCGATAAGAAATTAAATTCACCATTCATGGGGATGGTAAGCCGTACGTACGCATGATCACTACTTTCATTAATTTGTCATTTAAAGGCATTTAAAACATATTGATAAATAGATATATTATTTTTAAAGTAAAATTTATATTTTATATAAGTTACATATTTTAATTAATTCCATCATTTATATGTTCCATATATGGCATGAACGAGTCATATCACTTTGTGGGGGCGGTAGTCCGCACATCGTCAAATGATATTATCGTAGTTACATATCATAAAAAGAACAAATGTATGATTTAAATATAAATTATAGAGGCATATAGAAAACATAAATATCATAGATAAATAGTGTAATCATATTTTCCACCATGAGAGGTGGTATGAGAAACTCGAACAATCATCATTTTGTGAGGTAGTAATTCGTCATCCACAGAAACAGTATGTTCTTTATCAATTAGACGGAGGAGTGTCTAAGTGTAGATCAAATATTTATCATAAATACAAACTATAATCTTTATTATACTGGTTTTTTATGTAATTAAAAATTAAAAAGATCATGCGGAGTGAAGAAGGAAAATAAGAGAAAGAAACATGAGAGAGGACGTTACATCATAATCGGGTAACTTCATAAGATTTGAGCCAAAAGGATTTCTCAAATTCCCTTATTCCTAATGTAAGGATTCTAGAAGGAGGGGATGGATTTGGAGAGATTTTTTTAGTAGAGTGTGGACGAGACAAGAGGCTTGAAAGGTGTGATTAAGTGGGTAGAGGTGATGGGTTTTTATAAGAGAAAAGAGGGGCATTTTAGGAATGTTTTGAAATATTATATTATTATTATATCTTTTTCAGTTCTGAATAGTCCCAAATAAAATGATTTTGAAGATAAGATGATAAGGGGTCTAAATAAGTTAATCAAATAGGTCTTAGACAAGTTTAGTGAATATAATTGACCTTATCTTTTAGTATTAACCCTTAGTTACAAACATTAACTCTTACCATGTCTTTTTGTATTTTCAAACCACATGGTTAAATTAGTCACTATAAAATGCCAATAGACCCAAATTTGGATCATTAATTGCATATGTAATATAATATATACCATTTTTCTGAATCATATATTTTTAAGACTATTATATCATTTAATAAAATAACATTTGTTTTAAAAACTCCTTTTTGTCAATTTTGACACTATTTATTATTTGATTTTTCTTAAAGTAATAAAAAGATTATTTATTCGAATAAAATACATTAAAACAAATTTAATATGTCATAATTATAAAAAAATTGTTTTTTAGAAACAAAGTACAAAATAAAATTATTTTAATATTTATAATACTATTTATTTGAATCTTTCATTAATAGGGTAAACACTACATCATCATTGTGTCATAATTAAATTTATTTATTTAATGTCTAAAAATTATTAATAAAATACCATGATGTATGAAATTATTTTATATTTCCAACTAATATTTATAGTTGAAGATATCATTTACATATACCAATTTAAAATTGTTTTACTTAGGAAATTCATATTTTTGTAATATTTCTCTTTTCCTAAAAATAATATTATAAATGGTCACTTTCACACCCAAGTGGCTCCATGGGGTCCAAACATTTACCCAATAATTCCCATGGTCGGACTTGACTTATCCAATAGTCTTTGGAAACGTGTTAGGGTAGTTTTACATTATTTGAATACTATTTTTACCTTCATTTACCTGATTTACCATTGAATCACGGAAATTAAAAAATATTTACTGAGGTTACTATTCATAATGTCTATAAAAAGAGTCTTATTTACATAATTTGGACCTTGTAATTCCAAATATTTAATCCATTTTATCAAATTCAAATAAAAGAAAATGAAATAATTAATTTAAAATTAAATCCCCTGTTTAAAACTATAAAACAGGGTTTTAGGGAGTAAAAACTATCAAAAGATCGACCTGTTTTTAGTACCATTTTAAATGTGAAATTATTTCCAATGACCAAAATTGTATTAAATTATGAAAACATAATTCAATAATACTTTAAATCCAATTAAAAAGACAATATAACTATCTAAATAAATTAGATGAAAAGACAGTCTTGACTTAAAATGCATGATTTTTCACTATTCATTAACATAAAGATTTTATCAGAAAAAATGAAAATATTTCAACCAATGTAAATTTTGATATCCCACTTATAAAGAAAATTTATAGATTGAAAATTATAACTAAGAAAATTGTCAAAAATTATATTTAATAATGGTTCACCATCAAAAGGATGTAAAACATCCTTTTCAAAATATTAGTGTATTTTATGCTTAAAAAGGGTTTTATCCTTATCTTAAGCCTCTAAAACAATATATAATTCATAAATAGAAACATATTTGAAAATTTATTATCCTTTAAATACTTGGGATGTTACAATTACTACCAGTTGTGAGTGGTGGTGATTGAATCATAATTACATCAGTTTTTGAGGCGATAGTTCAATTTAGACACGAACAATGGGGTCCTTTCCCATTTTATGGAAGAGTATATGGATATAGATTACTCCATAAACATAATAAAATAAAATTATATTGAGTATACTAATCATATTATCAATTAATGGTTTTATAATATTTTAAGGATGTATAGGAATAAATAAAATTAAAACATTAGGATAAATTTCATAGCTCTTCTTTGGGAAACCTCCTTTGATTTTCACCATAAGCAATGTAGGGTGGGTATTCATCCCAAACTAATAAATATTTAATGAAAGTGGTAATGTTAGGAAGGGATTTAATAAGGATTTTTAAAAAATAAAATGCTTTATAATTATGAAAAACAGGAGAGGAGGTGCACTTCACTATGTGAGGGGAGGGGATCTCTTGGAAATACATAAAATATAAAACCAATATAAATTAGTTTTCATTAAAACAATAACCTAAAATGAAATATTTGTATTATAGGATGAGTTTTATTTGGAATAATTTCATATAATAAAATTTGTAAATGTTCATATTAGTGTTTTACTCTTATCTCTTTATTTAACCCGCAATAACCCTTTTTGACAATTACCATGATAATGAAGATGTTACTATTTTAAGGGTCAATATAGTTATTATAAGGATAATTGGACCATTATTGGATCATATTTTATTTTTTAAAACATTTTAAAATCCCTTGAAAAAATATAGGTTTTTATGTATTTTTGAATCATTTAATAAAATATTTTTTATCTTAAAATAAAATTAGTGTCATTTTTGGAACTATTCATTTAATTTAATATTCAAAATAATAATACAACAAAGGAATTAAAATGTAACCATTTCATACACTGATAAAATCTTATATTTTTCTATACAATTAATGGAACAAAAATATAAATTCAAATTATATTGCTTTTGATTTTTTAGGTAATTTATTTAATTTTTACATCAATTGATTAAAAATTGTCCAGATGTTGCATATGAATTAAGGTAATTGTTTCCTCGATAAAAAATAGAAATAAAATACCATAATAAAAATTATTTTATTTAAAATAATCACTTACAACATAACCTAGACTCCATTTATCCATATATCACGAATTTAGAGATAATAAAAAAAATGACATTTTGACTTTTCGTTATATAAAATATCAATATGGTCTAAATAATTGACATATAAAATAATAAGGTCATATATTCGAATTTTTTATGATTATAAATGAAATATACCTATCTAATTAAACTAATTAAAGTGTTTGGGTTATGTTTTTGTCTTTATATTATTATTTTTAACCTTAGTTAAACTATTATATCTTTACTATGGTAATTAAAATTACTAAGATTACTATTCACAATGACTAAAAAAAGAACTAATTTATTAAATTTTAATCCCATGATTACAAATATTTAATTTATTTTTCAATAATCAATTCAATGAAGTAGAATAATTTTATTTAAAAATAAATTGAAAAACATAACAATTTTGTTTTTCCAAAAAAATTCCCTTCATGCATAAAAATGATTTGAAACCAAATTAATTTATAAAATTCATTAAAAAAATAAAATATTCTCAAGTTTAATAAAAAACTAATTAAATTATATAACTAACCTAAAATAGAATTTCACTTTTAAAAAACTTTAAAATAAAATACTATTTTGAATAAAAATCATTATTTTTCACAATGCATTGAAAAATGAATATTTTAAAAAAATCCCATAATTTGACCCTAAACTAATTTTTTTATGTTTATATAAAAAATAATTACATTTTCTAATTTTTTTTAAATTAATTATATTACTTTTTTAAGAAAAATAAATACAAATAATTTTTAAATCAAATGTATTTTTGAAGTATAAAATAACCATACTAAAATTTGATTTCTTATTTCCTAATCATCAATCAATAAATTTTTATTGAGTATAATATATATATATATATATATATATTTAATAGTGTGTTTAATCCAATTCATTCTCCCTAAATTAATGTTTATGTTATAATAATAATATTTAAATAATATATTTCATGGTTTGTTTAGGCTGGGTGTTGTGGGTCATATATGATATCACACATGGTTTTATTCTTTAAATTACAGGAGGTTAAAGTGGAAAGTATGCATCAATGTTCTTGTTTTCAATATAAAAGTTTCATTTTAGTCAAAAATGTTATTCATAGAGTGAAAAATGAGAAAATGATCTCAATATATCATGATACTTTGGGAAAATGATCCATAAATCATTGATTACATGAAGAAAAATACCACACATCAGTTAAACTCATGTTGTTGCTGGTATGAATCAAATGGTGTGTTTTCAATTTAGAATATTAAATTTATTCAAAAGAGTGATACACATATCCAAAATCAAGGAAAAAAATATCATATTGTCTAGATAATTTAGGAAAGAATCCTTAAATCTATAGTGACCTGTAGGAATATAACAAACATCAATCTAACACATAATGTGGTTGGTATCACTCAATGCATGTCATTTCAAAATAATAGTATCATTTTAGTCTAAAAAATGACTCACAAAGATAAAACTACAAAATTTAGAATGTATTATCTTGATAATTTATTCATATAGTCCATAATTCATTTTGGACATATAAGAATCATCCAAACATCAATATTATACATGATGCAGATCGTAGGAAATTAAGTTCATGTTTTGAATACAAATGTTTCATTTTAGTCTAAAAACAATTCATATTGCTGAAACCAAGAAAATGGGGTCACATTGTATTGATAGATGAAAGAAATTTTCCATAATTAATTTTTGATGGAATAGAATCGAACCTGCATTAATTTAAAAAAATATGTGGCAAGTATGACTCAAAGTTTATGTGTTTAATATATTAATTTCATTTAATTATAAAAAGAGAATCAGATATCCAAAACCATGAAATTGAGCTCGTGTTTTCTTAATACTTTAGGAAAATAACCCATAATTCATTAGTCGCATGTAGGAAATGGTTTCCCATTAATTTGACACACAACATGGATAAAATAACCAAAAACTTATTTTTAATATAAAATTTCTATTTTTGTATAAAATGCAATTCACATAGCCAAAAAAATAAATTGGGATCTTATTATCTTTATAAATTATTAAAATGATCCATAATTTACTTTTAAAGTATAGAAATTCTCACACTTAAATCTAACACAAAATATGTCCAAGATGACTCAAAGTGCGTGATTTAAATATAAAGGTGTCATTTTAGTCTAAAATGTTACTCACATAGAAAAAACAAATCAAATTAGTTCCAATTGTCATGATACATTTTTAAAATTATACCAAATTCATTTGTGGAATGAGGTAATTGAAAAAACATAAATTTGGACACATGATATAGTAGATATAACACATATTGTGTGTTTTGAATGTATAAGAGTCATTTTAGTTTAAAAAGTGTATGACATTGTAAAAATAAATAAAACAATCATGGGTTTTTTTATCATTTTTGAAAATGATCCATATTTTTTAAAATGAATTTTAGGAATCATGGACAGATATAACCGGCCCATGGCGGGAACCATATTCATGAATAATATGAAAAGGGTAACATCTATTAATATAATTAATATAATTAATTATATCAACAAATAATAATAAAGAATGATGAATTTATATAATTAATAAATAATATTACAATTTAATATATATTTAATAATGTAATTAAAATATTGGAAATTAATTTTATAATTATTAACAACTATTTATGTAATTAATAAAAATAATAACTAACAATATCATTAATATATTCAGCGATGAAAAATATAATTTACATGGGTTATTAAAAAACAATGTACAAAATAATTTATAATATAATTATTAAATAATAGTATAATAAATAATTAGTAATATAATATAAAATAATCATTAATAATATAATTAATTGTATAATTTATAATAACCTTAATATATTCAGTAATTTTCAATTTAATTAATTATATATATATATATATATATTATTACAGTTATAAGTTGTTCATTTTTATATAATTTTACTAAAATAATAATTGGTTTTTTATAGGGATACACTCTTGTATAGAGTTCAGTTGATCATTTGAAAAATCCTACTATAAGTGTTTTGTTTTTTTTCATTTGGAAGTAACTTCTTGATTAATTGTAAATACTACATCAATGAAAACTATTTTTATAAAATTATTTATTGTAAAATTTGAATTCAAATGATTGTGCATTGTAGTTTTTTTATTTCAACAATATTAAATTTTTATATTTAATTTTTTTCTATTGATTGAGAATTTTGGATTTTTATAGGGTAGTTATAGGTCTATAGCAGTATATCAGTTGGTATTCCTTTTATTATCACTAAAATAAAGCATCGATAAAGGTAAACATTATCATCGCTAAAAAAACCACCCCAAAGGGGCCTTTATTAGTGATTTATTCTAGCACTGATAAAGGAGGCCTTTATGATTTATTTTTTAAGTGCTGATAAAGGCCATATGATTTTTAATTATCCTAGATTGTCAGCACTTTTTAGTACTGAACATGGATATTTATAGTGCTAATTATGAGCCTTTCTATTGTAATTCTTGTACGATGTGAGAGTCACGAGGTACATATTAGTATTCTTGTAGAGTCCAGTTATAAATGGTACACCATACACAATTTTGGTTATCCTCCTTAAGTTGGACTGTCATGTGCTCTTTAGAAAAATAATAATAATGAAAAAATGAAATAGATATGATATATGAGATGGGTTCTGTTATTTTGTTTATGTTAATTAATGGATGTGGGACTTCTACTTTCAAATGTTTGGATTATGGATTTTGATGGGGTAACTCTCTCTTCATCCATTGGTGAATTATTATTTGGTTTGGGAGTCTGATGTTTTGTGGTTATTTTCATGGATTTTTTTTGAGATTTGACATATTTAATTGGAAATAACATTTTATCTAATCTTTGTTTTTTTATATGATTTCATAATACATTCAAGATTCATCTAGTATCTGCCTTTGATCATATTTTACTATGTATTTATTTTGAGATCCCATAATTTTTTTTGGAGTCTATACCATGTGCACATTGATTATAGTGGATTCTTCTTTTCCGGGCAAGATCCTTTTGTTTTAGCCTTTATATTTTTTCCTTGTTAAAAATATATGATGTTAACATTTACTTTTTTCTCAAAATTTTCTATTCTTTTTCACATAAATTTATTTTTCTATCTTGTTTGGTATGGAAAAAATTATTACCTCTATTTTTTCACATTATTTTTCATTTAACTCATTCATGGATCATTATCTTTAACAACATATTTTATAAGAAATGATATTTTTATTCAGATAAATCATAAATGTGAATTACAGTTGGAAATTTTTGTTGAACACATCCAATTATCGTATGTGGAGATTAAAAATGATGGATCTTATTTTTTGATAATAATACATCCTCTAGAGTTTAGTAACCAAATGTGAAAGAATGTATGATGAAAAATGAGTGTTTTATCATTAGATGTTTCATGATTTAATTATTCAGTGGGATGAAGATAATGAGATGAACCATATTGTCAAAATATCCCACGTTAGAACATTATGGGAGAAGCTTGTGACCAGATATTCTTCCAAGATAGGAAAAAATAAATTTTTTATTCTAAAAAATTACACAAATAAGAGGAATAAATAAATTACATCCATTTTTGATTATTTGAGTTAATATTGGGGATATTTTTATCATTTTCCTAGAATGGGTATTAAATTTGATGATGATTTTTTATCTCTTTGGATTCTTAATACATTACATGAATCATGATATAATTTTAATGTTATTTTGTCTACTTTTTCTCCTAATGGTGTTGTGACTTTTAGTTTTTTCATGTTTGGAATCTTGAAAGAATAAGTTAGGAGTCATACCTAGAAATGACATTCATCAGAGGTTTTAGTCACAATAAATAGGTGATAAGGCATGTAAGGAATCAATGACAGATTATATGAGGAAAAATTAATTGTAGAAGAAAATATATGTTAGAGGATATGGAGTTTTAGTATCATTATTATTAAATGAATGGACATGATAAGATGTTTTGAAAGCATTTAAAAGGGAAATCAAAATGAAGGGAAACCAATAGAATTAGAATGGAAAGGGATATTATTGTGTCACCTGTATGATGGGGGTGATCTTGTCATTATTTGTGGATAGTCTATCAATTTTTATGATGATTATTTCGAGGTTATAGTCACTTGTTCATACTTTTATGTGATAGTTAGGAAGGAATTATTTACATTTTATATCAATAATAATTTTGGGATATTTAATAAGGGTAATTATGGTCATGAAGATCTTCTAGTCATATGAACTCTTTTTTTAGAGACTAACTTAAAAATTATAATAATGTTATAGAATGATTGGCATGATCATGAGAGTTATGTTAATCTTATTTACACTAGTTTTTGTGAAGATTAAAGATTAATTAATACTTTTGGTGATGGATAACAGAAGCATTTAATGTGTTCCTTGACAATGGTTTCAGTTAAGAGTCATTCAAGATTGTACTAGACTAGAGTTTCCATTTATTATGATTCTACATGTGTTGTTATTTGTTGTGTTTCTTCCATGTTATGGTATAAAAGGCTCACACACATTTGTGACTAAAATTTTGACTTCTTTTCCAAGAGATATTTTGGTCCCTTTTTAAGAGACACAAATTGGACATATGTGACCACTGAATGGGGGTAAAATAGAGTAGGGTGAGTTTCATTAGTCATCCTTTTCACATGAAGTCACATCCACTTGAATTATCACATTTTGACATTTTCTAGTTCTTTATAGTCTAAGAACATTTGTTGAATTATTCATTTTTGTGATATTTATTCATTACAATTCATTTAATATTTTGGTTTATGTTTTGAATTAGTAATGTCAAGTTCTCTATGATTTTATGTAATATCAGGTTTTATTTGAGAGGGAAACTCATAATAATTAAAAAATTATTAACAATGAAATAACAGGTGAGTATTGTAGTAATTTTGATTATTATTGAAATTAGAAATGTATTTGGAATCAAAATACACCACCTAAGATACATCAAATAAATTTTGTTGTTGAGTGGATGGAGAAGATTTTATTAGAAATAGTAATATGTTTATTTTTAGAATCAAAATTTTCCCAATTTTTTTGGGGAGATTATTTATTTACTTCTATAATTAGTATCAATTTATGACCCATGGTTTTATTGTAGGAAGATACTCATGACATGTTTTTTTATTTAAAGTGATCATGTATGATAAGTTATATCTTTTTAGTTGCATGGATTTTTTTTCTTATGGATTGGTATGATATTTCCAAGTTTGGTTACTTGTCACAATAATGTATTTCAATTGGTTATGGAAATTATGAGTTTGCATATAGTTTTCATGAACTAGATTTGAATTATTTTTAGAATACACGATAAAATATTTATGGAGTATCATACTATTGGAGATATTTATTTGGGTGAAATGCCCACTTTTCAAAATTATCATGGTTTTGTTAGTCTTGAGATAGTTTTGAGTCAACTTAACTATAAGTTTTTCATTTTGATGATCATGTATATATGAAAAATCATTTTCATAGTGGAAATCTTGGTGTTGATGTTTCTAATGTACCTATTATTTTTGATGATCTGGTTCCAAGGGTTATTATTGAACGTAAAGTTTCAATACAGAGACCATCTCCGCATCATATCATTTTTACTCGTTATTTTTTAATGGTTATGTGATCCTTGCTGAAGGGGGAGAAACATAATCTCTTGATGAGGAGTTAAAAAATGATAAGAAGGAAAAATGGATTGCGTCAATTTATAATGAGATGAGTTCATTTCATGAGAACTAAACTTTTGATATGGTTATGTTACCTATTGGTAAGATATTTTTAGATAATTGGTGGATTTATTAGATTAAAAATAATAAATTTAGTTCTACTATATGATACAGGGTATGGTTAATTTTTTAATGGATTCTGATAAAAAATTGTTATTTATTTTGATAATTTTTTCTCCCTTATTTTTAAAATGTATTCATTCATGTTGTTCTTGGTTTAGCTAATAGGTTGTATCTTATGTTTAACCAAGTGACTGTGAAGATAGATTCCCCCCATGGAGATATAGAGTGGGATATTTATATAAATAATCATGAGGGTTTTATTGAAAAATGTAAATAGGATTATGTCTTCAGGTTAAATAAATGTTTGTATGTTATGAAGCCATATAAACAGTAGTCAGTACTAGAAAAATGGATATATATACTATTTTGAACTATTGGAATATCCCCCAGACAATTGATATATCCAAAACTAGTGATTTGGGGGGCTGTTGGGTGATTTTTCATTGGTATATGTGGGATTTCAAAACCATTTTTACATTTAATAAATATAAAATACTTATACCAATGGTTTGGGAAAGCAGTTTGTATTGGTAATATAAAAAAAGGTTTTGCATGTTTTGATCCCAGCACCAACCACTTATATTTAAACGACTTAACCAATCAACTATAATGACATTTATAAACATAATTAGATAAATATGTATATGATTATTTAAATGTAATTAATTTATTAGTATTTAGTGTTATTTGACTAAATAATTCATAAATAATTAGGGTACATATACCAAAGGTTATAAAAAACCATAGGTATAGGTACCATAATTTTTGGGATGTATACTAATGAAATTATGAAACCATTGGAATAAGGTACCTATGTAATTCCTATACCAATGGTTATCCAAAATTGTTGTTATAGGTTTGTTGGTATAGGTAAAATTTCTAATATTAGGTGGTATGAAATGTTTGAAACTATCATTTTTCTTCATGGTTTCAGGAAGACCTCCTCTAATCATTGTGTCTGTGTCTAGAGAATTAATAATAATGATTTTACTATACAACAAATTTATGCAGATGATATGCTCATTATTGGTCATGATGTTTCTATAATTTATGTATTTAGGAAGAAAAGTTTTTTTCTTTTGTGATGAATGTCATGGGGCCAGTGATATAGATTCTAGGCATGACAACATCTCATTATAGAAATGCTAAAATTTTTGGTTATCTCAAGAGAGAAGCAATTGTAAGGTTATTTAAATATTTTCTATGGATAGATTCAATGTGGTTAGTACTCCTCTATAATTATTAAGTTCAATTCTTGCCAATAACCTTCTACTGATGAAGGGAGACATGATTTTCAACACATACCATATTTATTTGTTGTTGGTTGTTTGATATATGTGATGGCTTGTACTATACCCAATATGGATCATGTAGTTGGCATAATCAGTTCTTTTCTATCAAATCCTAGTAGAAAATATTATAGCGGAATGAACTATATATTTCAATAACTTCATGGAATTAATGACAGGAGATTGTATTTTGGCAGTGGGAAACAAATTATTTGTGGCATTAAAGATTCATATATTCAATGATATATAGATTTTAGGAAGTCAACTTTAGGTTATTTGATCATTTTTACAAGGGGAACTCTATATTGGCAGTCTATATTATTGAGATGTGTTGCTTTATTTACCACTGAGTCTATGTTTGTTACAGTTACAGAGTCATGAAAATAATTATTTTGGGTGAGGAATTTTACTCGAGAGCCAATTTTCCTCAGGTTATATGTGTTTTATTTTTTGATAGTTGAGGTGTTATTTGATGGGGAAAGAATTAAATATTTTCATAGAAGATTGAAGCGTATCAATGTTCTACAGTATTTCATCTAAGACGTCGTTGATTTGTGATAGTTAGAGTTTGAGAAGATTTATATGGATGATAATGGGTCTTACATTTCGACCAATATTTTACCGAAAGTTAAATACGAGACTTTCTAACTGATTGCATGGTTCATGGGGATCACAAATTGAGTTGTCGAGGGTGTTTTTTGAGCATTATCCTTAAATGGGGATGACCCATCCTCTTTTAAAGAAAGGAAAAAAATGGAAAAACAAAATAGATATGAGATGTGAAATGGGTTACATATCTTTTTCACTTATGTTTTTTTAAAAGGAGTGGTGGAATCTCCATTCAGATATGTGGAAGACAATTTTGGTTAGGTAGAATCTCATTTACTCTTGTGAATTATAGCTAGGCATTGTAGTTTGTATTCTTTATTATTATTTCCAAAGAATAACATTAAGGCTTTGGCATATTCGATTAGAAAACACATGTTTTTTGAACATTTTCTTCACCGTTAGACTACATTTGTGTTGAATCTGGTTTCTACCTTTGATATTATTTTACCTATTATTACATATGAGATCCCATAATTTATGTGACTCATTATTATATAATCATTGATTAGAAAAAAAATTCTTTTATAGACTAGGTTGTATAGTTTCCCCCTTTGGGGTTTGCAGGTTAAAAATATATGGTTTCATTGAAAGGGAAATGAAAATTATTTCTTGTTTGGGATTTCATTTTTTGTTTGTTTTACAAGTTATTGAGTCACTGTAATTCCAAACATGTATGATTTCAGTGGAGAAATGATCTATCTGAATGGATATTGTGTACACAAATTGGAATGAGGATGTTTCTTCTTCCCAAAAATATATGGACTACATGTCTTTTGTTCATGGAGATTCAATTTTAATTGAGGTGTCGGGATATAAGAATTCAGTTCATAAAAATAGGTTTTAGTTTGAGACCCCATCATCTTTATTTGGGTAGATTATGTTCATGAATATTATGAAATCACAAAATAGAAAATAAAAATGGGAAAACATAAGAATTTACATGGTTTGGCTCTATGACTACATCCATTAGAGAATGAGGGCCTCTTCTTTATTTCTTATCTAGATGAAACATCTAAGGACACATTGAGGGTTAAAATGTGTTAAATAAACCTAATAATGAATACCATATTATTGATGAATGGGAAAAATATTTTATAAATGTTTTTTTTTGGTAGATCATCAACCCTTAATGAAATCATGTCATCTCTCATTGCGTCCATGGACCAATGCTAGACCGGTTGGTTATCAACCAATGAGAAACATTCAAAAGGCTATTTTCAACAAAGATCCTCCAATGATTTACCCAAACATTTTGTTTATCAACCAAAAATATCACCCTAATGAACATTTTGGGGTAAAAACTAGACCTTTAGTAGTCTAACTGGTTTCCACATTCTCTTTAGGTTGAATCATTGGCATCATGTCTTCCCATTATCATTGTTGTGGATTTACTCAATATTCAAAAAATTTCCATCCAACATATATTGGTTCTACTAATATCATAAATCAATTTATTTGGACCTAGAATGATTTTTTGGGTTCTTATGAGATGAATAATGCTATTATTATCCTGGTAGAGTATGTAATTCTCTAGACTCTATCCCACCTCATGTTAAAACATATTTATTCACAACATCTTAATGTAGGATTTTGTGATCTCTATACATTTCTCTTATATTATTGAAATGGACACACAATTATGAAATCATGATTTAAATGAAACTACTGACCCTGTAAAAGATATTAGACACTCAGATATAGATTCCTTATCTCAAAATATCCAGCGATATCAATGTCTTTGTATCCTTCCAAACATGGTATACCATTTGAAAAACATAATTAATGATGGGATGAACATCATAGGTTACTAAATACCTATTTTTACACTATTTAATTATCCTTTTTAGGATTTGATAATAATCATTCCACAATTTCAATATATTGAAAAATTACTATTCTGGTGCACACCATGGCATACTTGAGAGATCTAACTTCTGACTGATACGGAAATTTTTCAATTTCATCTTTTCCCTCTTCGAATGATGGACCCTAGCTTATTGTGAGATTAAAATGACTTGAAATTAAGGTACCAACTGGTTTCACCTTTCTCATGTTGAAACATTCAATTACCTTATCAATGTATCATTCCAGAAATAGTTAAAACTTTTTATTGCTCCAGTAAAGAGTAATCATTATACCAAGAATCCAAGTAGCATCTCCCAAGTTCTTTATTTTAAAAGACTTATTCAACTTCTTCTTAAACATATAAATAATTTTGATATCTCTTCCAATAATTATAATATCATAAAAATAAATCAATGTGATAATAAAATCACCACTGAAAATCTATTTGATGAAAACACAGTGACCAATAATCATCCTACTATACTCATTTTCTCCATGAATGATTCAAATTTCTTATACCATCACTTCAGTGATTATTTGAAACTATAAATTTTTTTCCGATGTTTACATACCAGGTATTATTTACCATTTACCTATAATCCCTCTAGTTTCTTGAAGTAATATCCTCATCAAGATCACAATGTAAGAATGTAATTTTTACATCAAGTGTCTCCAAGATTATACTAACTAAAAATACAAGAAAAACATTGATACAAATTTTTTTACCATAGAATAAAAATAATCATTGAAATCAATACCATTACTCTAACTAAATCCCTAAACAAATATTCTGGATTTATATCATTTTTGTGAGTTGAAATATAATTTTATGATTATGTAGATCCACTTTTTCTTGAGTGTCTTCTTTACATGTGGTAAATGCACCAAATCTAAAGTAAAGTTAGTCTATAAAGATCACATATCCTATTACATGTCCTTTTTTCCATTCCATTATCTATGGACCCCAAATCACATGATCAGAACTATCTAGTTATCCCATATTGATAAGAATAACATACTCATCTTGTGAGCATTTATAACTCATTTATTATTATCTGGTAGATCACTTCAACTATTCTTTTGGGGGAATATGTTCTATAATATGATATGATAGAGAAATATCATGAAATGGAGAAATATTATATGGTTGTGATGAATCATCAGTGTCATGTATCTCTCTAACACAATATGGAATTGATGGTTGTGATACTGGTTCAAGATTGGTGGCAATTTCCATAGATTTATCTTCTTTTCATTTTTTGGTTTCTCAAATTCTTTAATTTTCCAGTCCTAAAAAACACCACATCTATGATTATGAAAATACTTCTACTAATATAATATTATATTTAGTATATTAACTCCATATGAGTTTCTCAAAAAAAGATACACTACTTCCCTTTTCCATCAATCTATGCATGCTCAGCATTTATGATGTGAATAATTCCATACATCCAAATACTATAAATTGTTTGTATGAAACATCATTACTTATATAAACCCTTTCTTTAATTTCCTAATTTAGTGTAATTAATGGGGAAATATTGATAAGATTAACTACAGTCCTCATTTTCTAATCCAAAAAATGTTTATAGGCTTTCATTTTGAGAGAATACACCTGAAACTCTTGAAAATTGTTCTTTTAATAATATCATTAACACCAACATGATGAGTCATCAACAGTAATAGTTTTTCTACCTTGATTCAAAATCACATGAATTATTTCTCAAATGGACCATGATACTCAATACCACTCTCTTCTCACACAGAAATTAACTATCTTTAAACTTCTCTTTCCACCATCACATGAAATTTCATGAAAACATATTGAACTTGATCTTTAGTTTTTAAAGAAATTAACCCTGCATTTCTACAAGGATCATCTATAAAGGTAAAAAAATAAACCTAACCACCCATCAACTTAGTTATCATAATGAAAACATTGGTGGGAATCAAATTTAACACACTCACTTCTTCAAATGTTGATAACCATAATGATAATTTTTTTCTTTTCATCAGGTTGCAATCGACACAAATATCCAAAAAAAATTCCTTTATTTCATGGTATGATATCATTCCAAGAGAGAAACATGATTACTCTCTCACTCATGTCACCATGATATTTGTGCTAAACAACTATAGGAACATCATTTCTAGATATATTGACATATCCTCTATATGGCCTTGCATCTATAATATAAATATATGTATCTTTCATACCTTTAGGCATTACCATGATAAATTTGGTAAAAATTCATTCCCCATCACAAAAGTATCTTACATGCCAATAATATTCAATCATTTTAGTGGATATCTTATTGGGGATAATATCAGTAATATGCCTCACATTATTCAACATTAACATACATCCAATATCAGTCACAATAAAAATATTTACAATACCTATTATTTTGAATGCACCCCCATTTCTCATCATCAGATGTTAAACACTCCCTAATATGTATGATGATAAGAAATTTCTTCTAGACGTGACATGGAAGGTGGTGCCAGAATAAATCACCCTTGTTGAGTCTTAACATGCATGATTTAACTAATAATCATCCTGAACAGTTTTGATCGCTTCATTAAAACCTACAACATTGTTAATTTTAGTTTTACCTTCGTAATTCCTCTAATAAGCCTTCATCTACTTACAATATTGGGAAAAATTTCTGGGATTTCTAGTGTGGTAGCACTTGATGTCAAATCTCATTCAAGATTTCGATCACTTCCACCTTTTTAAAATTTGGTCTTGGGTTTTATTTTTCTGATTCATCCCTTCCATTTCTATTTTCATTGTCTTTCACTGATAATATGATCTAATTCTTGTGTACATCCCTCATTCATCTTTTGAGAATATTCATTCTAAATTCTACTTTTTACTATTTCCACAGTCTGAATTACATATAGATCTCCATTTCTGATTGAAAAAACTTATGTGTGTAACTTCTACAAAAAAAACTCATCATAAATAGTGTCTACAACTCATCATCAACTTTTATTTTCCTATAATTCAACTGATAAAACAAAAATGGAGCTTACTCATGTTTCTAATATTTTCCCCATCTTTGTAATTTAATTAACATGTTAGAATATTTGGGAAAAATTATTTAATATAGTTTTCTTTACATAAATATTTAATAATTTTTTATATTGAATAAAATAATCCTGTTAATTGAAATAATTATTGGAGATACTTTTCTCTGTCAAATTTTTTATTTTGGTTTCTAGATAAAATCATTAAATGAGGAGAGTGTAATCATGTTATTGATATTTTTCCTATTTATATAGTTATAATCTAAAAAATATAATAGTTAGGATGTGTTTATAAATTTCAAAATACCTAGAAATAATTACTGGATAATTTAAAATACACCCTAATTGATGAGGTTATTACCAAAATAGTTTCAACAGTCTAGATAAATTGATGAGGTGGAGCATATGTGGATCACTGAAACAATCATTATAAAATTCTGTGAAAAAATTATATTAATTTGAACATTACTTTATTCTCTGTAAATGGTTATAATATCACCCGAATTTGACCAAAACATTTACCACCTTAACCAACATTATTTCAGCTCTATTTTGAAGACCCCTTTTTCTGCAGGAATAATCTCCATGAGAACCTCATCAATTTGGCTTGAAAAATTGATTCTGATGACCTTCAATTTTCTATTCAATGTAAAATATCTCTTCAACATTACCATTTTGACCATATGCCTTTAGAACTATATTGCGGGGGCAGAGAATGTTCTAGGAGACGAAGAATACAAAGAACAGAAGGAGAAATTGAAGAATGTATGAACTTACATGAATTGGAATTCTTCATATTTCTATAACTTTGTCAATATTTCTTTGGATTTATCATCTATAATTGAAAAACTTTTGCCATCGTAGGCTATATCTATGGTCTATGGCTATTTTGGATGGATTCCCCCTAATGAAAAACCTATATGAGGGTGCTGCCAAAAATAATCTTCATTTATTTCTCTACTAATTGGGAGTGGACCCCAAAATTTGTGATACTAAAATCAAAAAATAGGGAAGGGTGTGAATTACAACTATTTTCTCTATGGTCCATGGAATGAATGATTTCAGAAGCATGGGTTATGGAAGAATAGTGTATTGTAATACAAGACACTACTTTACTCTATGTAAATGTATGTACCACTATAAAAAGGAAAAATAAATCGTAATCAGAATTATATACATAAGAATAAAAATTGGTAAGGATAAAAACATTATATTTTTCATTTGTATAAGTCTATATAAACATTAAAAAACACAATGAAAACATAAATTAAAAACAGTACATAAAAATAAATTTTAATCCCTTTGTATACATCATTTATAAAGCCTATATATCCATACAAAATGAAATAAAAAATAAAATATTCCTTTGTAAAAGACATATTTTATATAGAAGGATCATTACAAATAACAAACACCATTCTTTAACACTATGTGAGAATACAAATATTTTCTATGTCAACATTAAATTTTTTCTACATAACTATCATTTAAAAAATCAAATTAATTGAAAAAATATATGTATGGATAAATTATGTCTTCTTAGGAATAAAAATAGTTTTCTCTTAAGAATGAAAATGAGTTTAATATAATAATTAAAATATTGTTGTATAAGTAGGAAAATATTAATTCAGAATCTTGATGAATATATTACAATAGAATAAATTCCAAATATAAAAACAAGAAAAAAATATGTAATACATAAAATATTTAAACAATAAATATTAGTTAATATTACTATGATAACCTATAATTTACCAGATAATTAATTATGAGGTATTTAAGTTTAAATAAAATTAAAACATAAAAATTAAAACATTCCAACACCAACTTCTATCTATAGTCCATTAGAAATGAATATCATGAAAATTGAATCAAAATTTAGGAAGATAATTTGTATTAAAATTAATACTTATTATATGAGCTACTATGGGATCTAATGATCCATTATATCATTGAAAACAATTATGAATTCCTCAATATAAAGATTTATGAAAAATGTATCCTTAAGAAAATTATCATTATTAGTCTAGCTATAACGGGATCTGATGGAATCTTGACCAAACACATTCATATCATCATATAAAGATTCCCTTTACATGTTGTATCTCAATTAATTATATGCATGTTTATATAATCACTTTTTCCATGACATCATGTGACCACTTAACATATAACAATAAAATATTTTATTAACCATATAATATATTAGTGATTCATAAAAAAATGATAGGTTTGAACTAATATATCATATGTCAATTTTCCAAGTAGTTGAGCACATCACATGTCACACATCTCAGTACGGACATCCATTTCCACATCATAATTTAATAGAGGTACCAAATTTTATAATCATTATCAATGTGGAAAAATATAATCTTAGTAAAATACAATAGATTGTATGTTTAAAAATAACCGAATCTCCTCTGAGTTATCTCAAACTAAATTCTATTATAATGAATATATAAATATATGATGGTTCACATACAATGTCTCTTGTCATCCATATGTAATAGGGATTCATATCAATCATGCAACCCTAAGTATACCAATTATTCCATAAAATTTCATATGATATACTTTCATTAGTGACTCCAAATAATAATTATTTTCTTATAATATCTAAATTATAATCTATATTGTATACAATATTCTACCCATTATAAAAATTACATATTTTTAAAAACTCTTATATACCATAATTATAGTCAATAGAGACAATTCAAGTGATATTCAGAGGATATTTTATTGGTAACATAATTGATATTTTTATTATTAGAGAATGGACCAAGACAAAAAACCCAAAACATGGAAAAAACAAAACACAGATAAAACAAAGCATTATGAGGGTCTAAGATAGTGGAATCTGAAATAATTTCCTCTAAAAATATACAAACCTTTTAGGGGAAGGGATCTGTATCTAGAAAATAATTTAATAAGAATATCTTGGGGGACATGGAAGAAAAATAGTCAGAAGGTTTGTTCCTATTGTCCCATATGTGGATGATGTCTATTATATTATTAATACGGATCCTAGAATTATGAATTTTATACTATATGGTACAAGGGGTGGGACTGTTCCCATGTAAGGAATTATGGATTGTTTGGGAGTCCATTTCTAAGGAAACAAGATTGATGTTTTTTCTTACTCTATAACTCAATGCCCATTGCCGTGGATTTAACTTTAGACTTGAGAGAGTCCTCATTCCCAAATATAGACATAAAAGAAATGATTATTGAGCCACTTTTGTCGTGATCAATTCCACTACTCCACATGAAACCCACACTACACAAACCATCCATGCTAAGTTTGAGTCTAGTACTATAGGGAAGCAAGTAAATCCACCATCCAGGGGGTGTAGGATGTAGGAAGAGAAATCATGGTGGCCTTGAGAGATCTGGTATAGGGGACAGCTTCCCAGTTCAAGAATAATCAAACCAGGTCGATGAATAAGATCCTAGTTCTTAAAATAAGAAACTTATTTGATATAGTGTTCCCATTGATCAGTGTTATATTCATTTCCTGCTATATGTACTTATATCCTATTATAAGTTTAAGAGATCTATCCTTTTACACATTTTTGATGTTTTCCCCAAATTGAAAAACAATATCAAGGATGTTGATTTCTATAGGATCCTGGGAAGACACACTAGTGAACACCCCAATGTAGTTCCACCTTAATATTTTTGATTATCTCTAAAAGAAGAGGTTCCTCAAAGTTTTATTTTAGGGTTCACTACAACAGTTGCACATGGACACAAGGGTGATACAAGTTCACTTGACATTATCATCGGCAGATAAATCATGGCTCTTGAAGTTCTATAAAAGTTACATTTTTATGGTAGTGATATCCTTACACTATATAAAGTCACCCAATTATTCATGATTGGTAGGTGTTTTTGATACCCTTTTATAGTTCTTAATAAATAAAACCCCCAACAATGAACTAGTAGAATCATATTTATATAGGTAGAAGGATGATACAATAATATTATTGATACTACACCGATCTTTTTTCACGATGGCCTAGATAAAATCATGGTATCTTCTTTTTTTTCTAAAAGATAAAATTTGGTGTTGGAAAACCTAGAAAATTTAACATGTTAGCATCCCAATTATGGTGGTATATGCTAATATATCTCCGACTAACAATCTAACACACATGGAATTCATGAAAAGAGATTCAGGGTTGAATTATGCCCCATAATGGTTAATATATTCCACATTGTGACCCAAGATTAGTACCATAAATATCTCTAATGAAATTTCCTCATAGAGGCTATCCTTAGATAACTTCCCATGCTATTTTTTCGTGCACACCTTGCATCATTCATAATAAGATCTTAATGTTGATGCCTCCCTCCCTCAATGGACTAGATATTATTGAGCATGAAACCCAATGATTTTGTCCATAAGAGTGGTCATCGAAAATAAATGAATCCATTATGTTTTCAATGCACAAGATGATGGACATAAAAAAGATTGAGAGTTGAAAAACATGTATATAAATAGAGGCAAAGATTCTGTTAATCGGGATAATAATTATTTTAAAAGATAAGAAGTATATGTAACAATTAGTGATGTGGTTGGTGATCCTATCAACCAACCTATCAATGTTTATGATAATAATACTTCTCAAGGATATCAGTGTGTATAGGTATTCCATCGGAAAACTCCTCCTGGGATACACTAGCAAGATTCTACAGCACATTTATACCTTTATAAAATATTATTTAAAATAAAAATACTAATCTTATCCTAGAACATGAGATTTTAACTTTTATTTCAATAATATTTGATGAACTTGTTGACTCCATGGGTGGAACTCTTGTTTCCATGGCCAAAAATGATCATGGAATCCACCAATATGAGAGAAGATATGCTATGAAAATGAGTTCTACACCAAAAGGGAATAACACCACCATCGTGGAGGCTCCTATTGTAACATTTAATAAGAGTATACAATGTAAAGATTAATAGGGTTTGAGATACTGGATCTCCTTTCCTTAACCATGTAAAATAATTAATGAAACCTCTACACTTCCCTATAAATGAATTGAACTACCATGGAGAGCTACAACACCTAAAAAATTATTAAAGTTCCATTCAGATAAACCCATTCAATAGAGTACCTTTATTTTGAAGGTCCATTCAAGATGATCATAGGATTCCTCAATGTACATTATGAATTCAATATTGGATCCAAGAAACCGTTGTTTTATCCCACTAATTATATCTTTCACCAAGCTGATGTCACCCTATATCAATTTAAACTTGAAAAAATCATTATTATTTTTGGAAACCTATTAGTGAAGGTGGTTGGAAAAGCACATATTGAACACATTGTTCAACACCTTATAAGGTAAATTACACTTATTTGTAGGTCTATAATGTTTTAACTAATAAGGTTCTTTATCATTGAAAATGAGAACTGGGGATGTGGCACTCACAATAGATGCTTCAACCATGAAATAAATCCTACACCACTTCCATGAGATTACTCCTAACCAACTCCGAAAAGGTGACATAAAAGGATCTTGTAAAACCATATTTTCTATGTAATATGGTAGTATTGAGAGAATTCATAGCCTCATAAATCTCATGTTCTTCTGGAATTGATTGTAGGAAGTAATTTTCATTACTCGACACCACAAGAATAATTATAGTGAAGATATTAGTATGGATCCTTGTGTATCCTCCTTTCATGTGATTTTTCACACTTTCTTGAAGAGAATAACAGATTAATTTGTCCATAACTACTACCAAAACTAACCATTATTGATATTACCATTTTGGAAGAGAATATTAGTCCTAATAATAAACTTCTTTTCCATAATGATATCATGTCAATATTCCATGTATTTATCTCCTTCCCATAACATTTTATTAAAGATTTCTCAGGATCCAAACATTCATGTTCCCAGAGATGTTTTGCTAGGTTGTTCTTTTTTTTTGATCAGGATAATAAAAGAGAATCACATCACATCCATTCTGAAGCCAAGATTCAATCTAATATATCTTTATTTTTAATGATTACATATCATTAAATAATGTAGGATGGTTCCAAATCTAGGTTCGGAGATCACCTTTGAGATACCTCATCTCTTTGTGGATATGAATCCACAAACATCCCTATGAAGTTTTGGCCCATGATGATTCCACCACATGATGATAACCAGAGTTACGGGTCCATCATTTCCTGAAGTGAAAGAGACATCTTATTTCATTCATGAGTAATAGATCAATTAGAATTAGATATTGCTTCAAAATAACCTCAACAAGATGGGTTACCATTTCATCTTGGAATTTAGAGATGTCATGGATATTTTCAATGAACCTATCATGCTAACACCATATGTAACCAATCCACTTCTGGTTGTTTCACCATTTGAATTTTCATCCCTTGTATCCCAAATTCAAAAAGAAATTATCAGATATAATAATAAAGAAATCTTATAAGACCTTCCATGAGTAAGCATCTCATCCATTATTTTTAGTTATATCCAAGATAATGTTGAAATTACTTCCCATTATCCATGTTGAGTTCTCTAGGATGAAGTATGATAGATCATTCCTAATGTATTCCCAAGCTTGTGAATCACACTTGGAAATGATGAAAGTGATAAGGAAGTAGTGAACTCTGATACGGATTTTTGTAGTAACAAACTAATCAAAATCACCCATGAGATCCACCGAAACATTGGGTTTCTAAATCAGCTATATAGGATAATTATGATGGTCATCATGTATGAAGGCACACACTCTCAATCTATGATTAACTTTCGAAATCATATATGTATGTTTCTTTGGTTTGAGTAATACCCCAATTGAGGAGTTACCATTATGAATATTGCTTGATATGGAGCCCATTTTTGACAAGGATCCCAAACTATGGGCATTTAATATAAAAAAGTATGTCATTGATGGTGGGAATTGTTGGATTTCACTTTTACTAAACAATATATTATAGAGTTAATGGCCATGGAGAATTGGAACTTATTTTCAACCTGGTTCAGACCCTACATTGGGGGGGGGGAGTGGTGACTATACTAACTCGACCCAAGAATTCCTAGAGCCGGTGTCCTGCTACAATTACATTGGCTTAATTTATACTTAAATAACATCCTAAAAGACTGAATACTTTAATATACTTGGTAATCTAGATACATACATGAGTCTTTCAAAAAAATGAATATAAAAAATAAAACATATTTTTTTGATAATAACATTACTCCATGTAGAGTATCCTTGCATATCTTTCTTATTACACTTCAGGGAATATAGGTGAAAGGAAACAAAATATGGGTGATCTCAAATAATCACTAAGGGTAGGGTAGAATGGAAGAAATAATGACACAATGATCATGATCAATACATAAAGGTAAATGACCAGACACACATTACATATATAAAATAAACTCATAAGGAAGTTCATAAACAATATGGAAAAGGTAAATAACTCAAAAACACATTCCATTTAAATAACTTCACAAGGAATAATAAATATGGAAATATAAATAACTGAAAACCATTACATTTATTCTATAAACTGAGAATGAAACACATCCATATATTTTTTTATAGTGAGAATATCATGGATAAAAATATCTAAATAAAAATAAATGTAATGATTAATTATTGGATGTCATGTGTCAAGGATATGAACCACTAGAATGCCAATATCTGTCATCAAGATAGTTTATGTTTTTTGGTGGAATCCCATCTGATTCTCCTTGGAAACGAACATGAAGGTTTTTTACCAACTAATTTTATATCATGACACTAATGATGCATTGAAGGGCTTATTTCAAATGGTCCCTAACCCATGTAGTTTATGTCCAAAGAATTCCTCATATATTGAATAATCAATTTAATTAATGAACAATGTGCCTTATCAAATATCCATATTGAGTAAAGAATATATTTTTATCAACATTTGACCAGATAATCAAATAAATATCAATCTAATTAATATATGTAAAAATGTTATACATATTATGAAATGAACATATACATGATAAATAATATGGATAATCAAGGGAAATTTACTTTTCAATGATCACAAGAAAGTGAATATTTCAATGGGAATACAAATGTGAATGAAGGATGTGAATGTCCATACTATCTTTAGAAAAATAAA
This sequence comes from Viscum album, assembly GCA_963277665.1. Lineage (NCBI taxonomy): Eukaryota > Viridiplantae > Streptophyta > Magnoliopsida > Santalales > Viscaceae > Viscum > Viscum album. The sequence continues at coordinate 1,914,552,401 of OY728143.1, forward strand.
TCAAAAACCATCCCAAGTAAGAATAAGGATTGTATTAATACAACATATTCAAAGTGGTGTAAACATAAAGGGTTGTTGTCATTGATGAATATAAATATGATAAAAAGATCATTTAATGAAAATGAATTAGAAAATATATTTTTCGTTTGGAAAAATAGTTTGAAAATCCAATCCATTGAAAACTACTTTTTAATTTTTTTTTTCAATGTAACCTTTTAAACTTGTAAATGATACTTCAATAACATTATGGAGGGTAAAACCTTAAATGTTGTAAAAGGTAATAAATACATTCTTTTTGCAATGTCAGAAGGTTTAAATTGTTCCTAGTTATGATTACAATAAATATATTCCATCAATTATTTTAAAAAATAATTAAATAAATCATTTTTATGTTTTTGAATAATTTTTTAAAAAACATGGTTTTAAAAAGGAAACATCATTTTAAAAGGAAACATATTTCTTACCCAAGTGAGAAATAAAGTAAAGTTTTCGTAAATTTTTTTTGTAAAACATATTATGTACTAGAGTTCAAAAATGGTACTATTACATGAAAATGATAATTAATAAACAATGGAGATGAAAATTAAATATTTTATCAATCAGTAATCATATCAATTCTTTTAATGGTATTTCAATAACAAGCATATTGATTATAAATTAGATTGTTAAATAAACCCTTAAAATTATTATAATGTTTAAGTGAGAACTAATAAATAGAAAGATTATCTATATCAACTATAAATCCACATAAAATAAGTGGAAATATAAAAATAAATTGTAAATATTTATTACACACATAATCTTAGAATATTAACATCCATGAGGAAGTAATATAACCTAATGAAAAATAATCATTTTATGAAATTATTTACCAATTGGTAACATTATGTTGAAATCCCCATAGATGAAATAATTCAAATTGAAACTAAAAATAGAATGAATAATGATGTATTAATGATATTAAATTTCAAAGTGGTAGTGTTTACATCATTTAAATAAAACTAGGTGCATAACTTTACAATATGCCTCAATGAAATGAAATTGAGTCGAAATCCCTAACCACATGGTAACTTTTGAATCATATTCCCCATTAAGTAAAAAATATAAAATGAAAATTTAAATACCATGAAAATAAATTTTTTCATTACATAAAATATGATAGGTGCACTATATACACAACACAAAAATAAATAAGTGGTGAATATGGTGTATGCCTCACAAAAGTAAAAGTGAGAAAATAATCCCTTACCTTGCATTTCCTTTAAGGTGAACATACTTTTAACTATTGTATAATGTTTTTAATCATGTAAATAAATTATAAAAGAACCAAAATAGTATTTATAATATCATAAATGAACATTTTATCATATCTTATTATCCATTTGTTAATAATAATTCATTATTTTCAATAATTTAGGTGTTAATTTCCTAGTTTTTCTAGAATGTTTTGACTTGTTATATTTCATTACTAATACAAAAATAATGATTTTATTATCAGAAAAAGGTAAAACATGATGTGAATAACTTATATATTCTATATATATATTTAGAGTTATCCATAAAATTTTTAAGATAGGAAATGAAATATACCATTCATGGAGATGGTAGGTCTTACATACATTTGAACACTGTTTCCATTTTATTGTCTTCTTTAACGAAAAAATGAAAATTATATGAATTATAATTACAGTATCATATTTATGTTATATATTTCATATATTTTTATTAAAAATATCTTTAATACATTCAATATATAGTGTTAATGAATCACATCACTTTGAGGTGGTGCGAGTCCACACGTCTACAAACGATGTTATCATATTCCAAAAAATGAATATCATGATGTTATGTGTTATATATTAACCCAAAAAGTATAAAGGAATTATAAATATCACATATATGATATATAAACTATAAATCCACCTTACAATTAATGGTGGAAATTTATGAATGAACAACATCAGTTCGAAATGCTGTAGTCCTCCATATGCACGAATGATGATTGTGTATTCCTTTTGATGGGTGTCTGTGTGATTGTAGAAAAAAAGAATAGAATAAAAATATCTCAGTTTAATTATGATACTATATTTATTATATAATCTTTATTTAAAACTAATTGAAGGGTTGGAAAAGTAAATAAAATAAAAGTGATCATTGAAGAATGTTACCACTTATTTGGCTAACTCCTTTGGGTTTATACCAAAAGGCATCCTTGGTTTTCTTTATGATAGAAGTGATGATCTTAGGATGTGGGGAGGGATGTTGGGAGCTTATTTGGGCAGGCGTAGGATGAACCAAGAGTCTTGAGAGGTGTGAATAAGTGGGAGGGGTGAGTGTCGTTTTATAGAGGAGGACATGTGGCATTATTTAAAATATAAAAAGAAAAATGCTATTGGTAAGTATCCCTTAAATAAATTGACACCAATAATGAACCCAAATTAACCAAAGGGATGATATAGTTGAACTATATAAATATAATATATTTTGGACTATTTTCAAGGTCATTTGGACCCTTAAGATATAGTTTAACAACCCAGTTTTGATGACCACCTCCCTCCAAAGTGTACCCCTCCCAGGATGTCAACAAAGGGAGACAATGACCCCCGAGTACCACCTATAGTAGGACTCTGGTTTGTGACTACCACCAAGGGAATAATCAGCATGAACATGGGAGGCATTACCATCTATGAAAACAAGAAAGAGGGAGATGAGAAGGATACACCAACCAAAACCTACCCAGACATATAAAAGAAATCTAAAATGAACATATGTTATTTCATGCAAGAACTACTACAACTAAAAGGAAAATAGAAAGTAAAAAAAGAAATGTAAATATAATAGAGACCACAATTACCAAATAGCTCCTAAAAACCCACAAGCTATTACTAACGAGCCAGGTCTCCAACCTTCTACATGTGTCCTTAAAAAGAGTTTATATATATATGCAAGGTGAGTAAAATCCTATACTCAGTAGGATCCTTCTACGATACTCTCATGAAAATTTAAAGAAATCATTATAAATAAAAGTGAACAACTAGTTTAACTAGCTCTTCACCTAAACATGTATAATAAGTTCCAAACCTCACCATGGATTCTCTCACCATGTATCACATACAAGAGTATATACTATATTAATGAATATCAGAGGTACCTCACTACAACATTCAAACTATTTTACCACTTTTACCTAATGTTACATTTCATAAACATATCCCTATAAAAAGGATATCCTATAGACACCTAAGAGAATAACCAATACATGAACCTTGTGCAACAGACCACCAAGTCCAAATAACCAAAAGTAACAAGAGAGTTTCTTGGAGCCACCACAACCCTCATAACATGTATCATAAAACATGTATTATACCTCAATCCATCACATCCCATACACCGATTAAGGATCCTTAAGAAATCATAGCCCATGAACGTTATACCTATAGTATTCAGTAGGGAAACTATATCCAGAATACATGTGTGGGAAATAAAAAAATCCATTACAACCCTCTACACACATATATGGGTAAAATGAACCCTCTTACATAACCGCACAAGTAACTACCGAGGAAGAGAGTGGGGACAAAGGGGGGTAGTCATCCATCCATCCTACCACTGAGATATTGAGAATAACACCCTCCTAGGGATTAGAATCCATGGGGTGTCAGTCTCCCTAACCAACTAGGTTGATTAGCCTATCAAAACAAAAAAAGTAAATGATATAATATAGATCAAAACCACACTATGGGCATCACTTAGTCTCATAATAAACTATAGCTAATATCCCCTGGACTCCCATATGGCAAGGCTAAAACTAGATAGCCAATAAGAACACAATCATTTAAAGAGATACATTATGTTATTTTATTCCCTTTTCACCAGTTTTACTTTACATTAATTAATAGCATTACTATTAATTAACTATTATCATTTTTATATACTCATTTCCATAGCAATACAACATGTTCAATTCCCTCTAGGCATAAGGAAACTGAGTCTATAGCTTCTTAGAATTTACAACATTAGCATTGCGTCCCAACAAGCTCTAACCTCATGGTTTAAACATTTATTAACATTATTCACATTATTACTTTCTATATTACCAGGTATTCTTGGATAAAATCTAAGCTACCAAATAGAAGGGGCTCAACATGGTTTGTAGATGAACTATCCATTGAGTATTTTCCACCTATAGTAGGATCATATACCCATCCAACCTCAAAATGCTAAACTCCAAAAGCATGTGGCATACCCTGCGTGTCTTCGTCCCTCTTGGATATAGAGTAGCCAGAGCCATCTTCCTCAAGAATAGGGTAAAGTAAAGCAGATAAAAAACAATAGATCAAACAAGCATCCAACTTACATCCCAATGAGTATGCTTAGTTTCAACCAATTTCTTCATCTCTGATGTGCTTCTCGATACCAATATGCTTATCCTAATGCATCCCACCATCACATGCATCAACTATTGCCACAAAAACTAGGCCTATCTGCCCTACATATAACAATGAACCTCTAGGATTAGCCATCCCAGGATCACATCACATGCTGTTCTCCATGCCACATATACCATAGGGGTCTTATCCAATGCACATCATAAGAAGTAGGATCATATAAACCAACTAGGATCTCAACCCTAAACAAGGCATCTAAAATTTACATACAGTGAGCTATCATGGATCCAAATCCCAAGGAACTCAGCCTTTACAATCATGTTGGATACATTGGCCCTGTAAAGGCACTATCTTTTATTACACAACAAGTTCTTATTGCATCCTGAGTTAAATAATTCAGTATCCATAGGTTCCAACTACTATAAGACAACAAAATAAGCTATCTCATGCTATCATAATTTAATAAAATAATTAGTTAGCATGACTCTAATTCATTTTTCAATAAGCATAAACATGCTTTAGGTTCTTTAACCAATTTCTAATCATGAAAAACATTCTAAGCCAAGAAAATCATATATATCACACTATCTAGAAAATCATGAGGCAATCTGTTATCACGGTATGAAGAATCAATATCGCTACACGATTGATACCAATTATTTTATCAACTTCAAATAATTATTAAGTCAATTTCATAGTGATATAAATGGATAAAACATTCTAGCTCTATGATTGCAAGAAAATAAATAGAGAAGTAGTGAATCCCCTACCTCAAAAGGTCACCAATATTTTTTTCATGAGAACATATCAATGAAACGGATTTCTGATCACCTGTCCCAGAAGAACTGCATCCATCTGAGAATTCCGCAACATCATCGCACCAACAAAAATAAAAAGAAACACCATTAGAATTGTGAGAGATCATCCACCATCTTATGAGAATAAGAATGAGAGGAAAATGAGATAAAATCCGGATACACTGCTAGAATACAAAGGAAAAACACACCTTGGATCAAGTCATGTTAGCAAGGATCGAAGATGGATGCCTGAGATTGATTCTTGTCAATGTGATCTCCAAAATGTTGATGATGGGACTCCCATGTCTCCTGGTATAAGAGATAGGTAAGGTATAACCATAGGGTTTGATAATCTGAGTGGTTGGAAAAACACATAAAACATTATATCATCAATTTATTACATGACGTGTATTCCCCTTTCACGTCTTGTAATGTCTCAAGGTTGGTTCTCGACAAAAAAAACTATCAGATTTCGATTTTATTTATTTTTCCAACCCTGAAACATTACACGTCGTGAAACCCTCTTTCATGTTATGTAACTCTTCATGAAATTATGTCCTCCCCTGCTTCTAGAAACTAGAACGTGAGTCCCCCTGGACTTCCTCTGATCCTCTTTCGAGCTCCCCAGTCTTCAGGAAAATGAAAACGTTTAATTAATGTGAATCTAGGACCTTAAATTAGATTCCTCTAAAACAATTATCATCTTTGAGAATAAAAATCCAACACAGAGATAAAATAGAATGGGGTTGTTCGAATAGATACCCTGTGAGATACCTCACAAGGATCTCTCCACTATAGTAGCTCAACCACCGCATCATAGGAACAACACGAAATAATGAAACAACAACAACCAGTTCCTAAACACTCTCATGGGGGAGATACCTATCCAAAGAAAGTAAGAGCAATGATCAATATGATAAAGTCATCTCATAAAGTAGAAAAGGTCTACAACCATAAAATTTATAATTTTATAAGAGGAGCTAAACAAGAAATAGCTCAGGGTACCGAGTGTGTATATATAAATCACGTTTCCAAGTACTCTCCTACATACCATTGTGCAACCATAAGACACAAAACAAGGGGATTACTCGCCTGTAAAACCCCTTCACTTGGAGGTCCTAGATCAGTATAGGCTTCTCCCTGAAGGTTGTGTCATCATCGACATTAATATCATCCCAATAGATGATGTGAGAGCTACCATGAAGATAATGATAGAGCTAAAACATGTGAAAAACATCGTGTATCCGTCTCATCGATGGGGGAAGTGCTATCTGATTTTCCACAGTTTCATCAAAAGACAATACCTCGAAAGGCCCAACAAACAGGGGTGAAAGCTTACTTTCAGGACCAAACCATCAGTTTCCATAAAGGGGGGTCACTTTTAAGAACAAATGATCCCCAATGTCAATCTCCACAGTTCTCCACATATGATCAAAAAAAGATTTTTGATGATCCATTTCTGCCTTGATCCTCTTGTGAATAACCTGAACCATCTCTGTCATATTCTGTACCATTTCTTGAATGAGAATTACTAACTCTCTGAACCCAGTCTAGCACAATGTAGGATGAAAAGGTTGGACTTACAAGGATTCAAATGGATCCATGCTGATGGTAGAGTGAAAACTATTTTTGTAAGAATACTCTACCATGGGTAGATGCCTCAACTATGACCCTCCAAAATCAGGGACACAAAACTGCAACATGTCATCCAGAGTTTTGATGGTCCACTCTATTTGATTGTCTGTCTGTTGATGAATAATAGTTCTAAGACAATGTTGAGAATAAAAATCATGTTGAAGAACTCTCCACACCCTGGAGGTGAAATATGGATCACAATCAAAAATGACCATCCTTGGGACTCTATGGATTCTTGCTAACTCCACCTCCAAATACTTCCTTGAAATAACATCCAATCAGCTCAACTTCTTAATCACCATAAAGTGGGATGATTTTTTCAAATGAAACACTACCACCCATACAACATCATAGAATCCCCGAGCTCAAGGTAAACCAATAACAAAGTCCATCAAGATGTCTTCCCACTTCCACTGAGTAACATATAACAGCTGGACAAAACCACTGAAAACACGATGCTCAGACTTAATATTCTGGTGGACCAAACAATGTGACACAAAATCTGGAACTACATTCTTCAAACTAGGCCACTAAAACTGAATTCTCAAGGCATGGTAAATCTTTTTAATTCCAGGATGTACTGCCAAAAGAGAACTACGGAACACACTAAGAAATATCTCACACATCACGAAAAGAATGAAAAGACCTCATTGAAACAATAATCATTGTCTTTCATCATCTTACCAACCATCACTGGCCTTTCTACAAACAACTTGATCACTCCAAACCTCTACCTCAAGATTCCCTAACTAGGAATCCTCAACCTGCTGTTCCAAAGTTAACTGCACAATCATCTGAAAAAGACAACCTTTTTCCCCAACTTCTCTCATATATTGATGTAATGATAAATGTTCTTTCACCACTCTCTTGGAATAACCAGATTAACACACTACATCACTACGTGACTTCCTTCTCTTCACATCGACTACAACATCCCCATTTCCAGAAGTATATGAAATCTCAAAGTCATAATACTGTAAGAACTCCATCCAACGACGCTGACATAAGTTCATGTCACGCTGGGAGAAAATATACCCCATGCTCTCATGATTGGTGAAGACCACAAAACATTCACCGATGATGTAATTTCACTATAACCTTAAAGAAAACACTACCACCGCCTACTCATGATCATGGGTGGCATAATTATGCTCATGGGGACGTAACTATTGAGACCCAGAAGAAGCAACCTATCTCGGCTGTATCAGAAGACAACCAAACCCAAGATGTGAAGCATCACAGAAAACCTCAAAATAAACTCATTATATTAGTAGAAAAATAAATGGAGCACTGACCAACTTATCCTTCATATAATCAAAAGATTATTGAAAAAGAATAGTCTACAATAAATCCTAAACCATTCTAGTCAGCATTGTCAGAGGTTTCACAACCCAAGAGATGTCAGGAATGAACCTCCTATAATATCTTGAAAGACCAAGGAATCTTTTTACCTCTACCATTGTCTTGGGGGTTTCCTAGGACACAACCACTTCTATCTTTGAGAGATCCACAGGTATTCCCTACTGGGATATAATATTATCCAAGAATCGGAATTCTTGAGCAAAAAAATCACACTTTTAAAACATCCCAATCAACTTATCACGACGAAGAACTCCCAAAATATCATGAAGATTCTCTGCATGTTTTTCCTCGGGCACGAAGTAAAAAATTATTTCATCAATTAAAACCACCAAAAAATTATCAAAAAACACATGAATCACAACGTTCATTCACCCCGTGAACACAAATAGAGTATTCATTACACTGAATGACATCACAAAAAATTCCTAATTCCCATGAAAAAAACAGAAAGTAGTCTTCAGAATATCCTTAACCATTACTCACACCAGATGATATTTAGATCACAAATAGATCATCAAGAACCAACATGCAGCCTTTAGTTGATCAAATAAATAATCAATCCATGGAAGAGGATATTGGTTCTTCATTGTCACATGGTTGAAGTAATGATAATAGATAAAAACTATAAAATTTCATCAACCTTCTTCCCCAAAAAAACTGGTGCACCCCATGGTGACACGCTAGGTTGAACAAAACCACACCATAACAGTCCATTAAGCTATACCCACAGATCCTACAACTGAGAAGGTTCCATCCTATATAGAGACATATAGATTAAAGACACGCCTAACTATAGTTCGATCCAGAACTCAACCTATCATCAAGGGGTAATGATAAAACCTTCTCTAGAAAGACATTTAGGTACTCTTCTACGACCCTGGAAGACACTGTCTGTTGAACATCCATTGAAATCTACATCATCTTAGCCATCAAGGATGACATGGATGGAACTCTCCTTTTACCCATCTGAGGGTATCGCTCACCAAAAAACACAGTTCGCTCTCCATCAACATTCAAGAACACAACCTACCTCTTGAATCAATCCATGATAAACTGCACCAAATACAACTAATCCATGCTGAGGAAGAAATTATATTGTTGTATCTATAGACATAGTAAATCTCTCCAAATTTCTCGCTTCCCCAACACTATCTCACAGTATCTACATTTATCTTACAAGTTAGCTCAACCTCCTACTAGTGTAGTCAATACCAAGGTCACTAGAAGCCACTCTACCTCAACTCCCAAAGCATGAACAAGGGAAGGTGATATCAAGGAGTGCATTACTTATATATCAAAAACTATATTCACCCATGTAAAAAACAAGAAGAGGGTGCCTAAAACGATATTTGGCTCGTCCGATGCTAGCAATGCTAGAGCATGAAGCTGACCATGACCTACTCTATAGCCTCTTTGACCCTAATGATGAACACATCCATGGACACACTCTATTTTATGAGGATGGGGTGCATATCAGGGATTTCATCTGCTTTACCAATCTACTCTCTGCTGACCCCAAACTGAAGTAACCTAATGCTACTACCTCAACTAGAACTGCCTCAATGGAAGAACCTGAAGCAAAACACATGGTGCATGCTGACTACCCATGAAGGTCATAAACTATCACCACTGATGACATTAGCCTCCGTAAGAATATAAAACACTTGAACCCTTGACATAGGATAGAGAGCTGCAACTACTAGAGAAACGAGATATCCAGGGATGGGACGTACCCTTGACCAATCAGAAGCTCTCTTGTCCTGAAAACTGGGAACCCCAGTCCACAACTATACTACATGTGGAATCCTATCGACTCCCCTCTTATGATGATATAGTTCTAGAGAACATCCTTTCGATGACCTCTTCCCCAACCAACACCTCGAGATAAATATTCAGGATAAATATGGTGTCATAGAACATCATCTGTGGATGACAAGCCTCCTCAAAATGCCTTTCCCTAGTCTCCACATCTGGAAAAAAGTACGAAGAATGTTATAGATGATTCCTAAAATGGATTCCAAACTTTCACTATGGTCTCCTCATCTGGAAAAACATTCTAAACATCTTCTATGTGAAACTAACGAGGACATCGACCTAGATCCATACTTATGAAATAATAAACATTTAGAGCTCCTAAAAATGGAATATGGAAGACTTTAACATTAATTAATTGTCTTCTTTTATTATTTTTAGGTTAACCTATCCCACGTTCCACCCATTCAAACACAGGCACGAAGAGTAATGATGCACGATCCTTTCCTAGGTCTCTACCCTCTAACCGGTATCACTTAGTTTAGTAGCTATTATAAGCATAAACATCCATGCATCAGATCACAGGGGGACCCAAATACCTATGTCTCAACCGGTATCCCATGTTTACAGTGCATGCTAGACTAGCTTACAAAATTTCCCTACCAACCCATACAACCTCACTTATTCCTATTTCCTAACTCTATCCAATCCCTCATACCCAAGGTTTGATACCACTCTGTTATGAACCCCTAACTCCAAAGTGTACCCCTTGTAGGCCTGCATTGAAGAAATAGAGATAGTGAGCCCTGAGTCCCACCTCCATTAATCCCTGGGTTGGATACTAGAATCGAGGGCATAATAAACATGTAGATGAGAGGCATTACCCTCTAAGAAGACAAGAAAGAGAGAGACAAGACAAATACATTGTAACGACCTGAAATTATCAATGGAAATTCCCTTCTATTAATTATGTCTTATAGCAAAATCACATAAGATTACTTATTGAACACAATACAAACCTTATAAATTAAGAATAAGGGAAAAAATGTATCACTAGAAGTTAAAGAACACATACCAATGAAATAGTAAATTGACTTTTGGAATAGTAATGCGACCCTTATGAATAGTAAAACAACCAATGTAATAGTAACCTCACCAATGAAAGTATGAATAAAATTTATCAATATTTGAAGTAAAAATATAAAATAATCATATACTAGTCAAATTAATTAAATATTTTAAAAAGTTACCAGTAAAGTGTTGGTATCTTTGTAAGTAATGTATATTTAATTAAAATTTTATGACTAATATAATAATTTAAAAGAAAATGTATTTTAAAAAAATGAATTCCTAAATTAATATCTTTTTGTCTTGTTATTTTATGATAATTTTAAGATAACATATTAATTATTACAAGTATTATAATAATAGTTATAATTTTAAATTTTTTATTTTCCAAGTAAATGATGATTTTAATTAAAAAATAAATTAATCATATTTATAAAATTGTTTTTGAAAAAATTAGTTCATTTTTCTATTCTACATGTCAAAAAATTGTAAGGGTGAATTTTTGGGATTTTTCTGAAATACATGTATTTTTTATGAATAGTGAAATACGATAATTCACAAAATATTCAAAATACATTAATTATGGAGTCATGTATCATGTCATGCTGATATAAGATGATAATATTGAATCCCTCTTGAGTCCTCTATGATATTTTATGACTTTTCTTGAATTATTCATAGTCTTGAGCTTAAATGATAAAATAATGCTTAAAATAATGGGAAACTCCTCCCCTCCTCCACTCTAAATACCATTTATCCTTACATCTTCTATTCACTCCTATAAAGACATGAGACTCCTCCAAATTATGCTAAAATATCTTTCCAAACCTCTACCCCACATCCAGTAGACCTTGGTTTTATAAAAAGACAAAAACCTCTTCCCTAAAGAGGTTCTCAAGCAAGATAACATCAAGATTTGAATTCCTCTTTTGTTTTCTTTTAAAGTTTCATTCTTTTCTTTTATATCCTACCATCCTTTCATCCATATGTAATGATAACTATAGTACCTTACATGTAATTGGATTTTGTTTTTATAAGGTAATATTTCATAATCTTCTCTTCTTTCTCTTCCTTTCTAATAGTAGTAAAAACACCATTCGAGATGTGTCAATTTACCATATTCCTGAATGATGGGTTTCAATTTCTATTATCATCTTTATTTCTGTCATGATTTTTTTTGTTATGGTTGAACCATATTTTTATACATTTAATACAACCTATTAATGGTTTTTTAATCCTTTTCTACAAATTTTATTATGTTATAAATAAAATTGAGTTTGTTGTAATCAAAACTCACCAATTTACCAAAATGGTTATCATTAAGGTTATATATAATAATTCATCATCACTCAAAGTAACCAAAATAAATTTACAATCATGTAATCTTCTGGATGTTCAATAATAAAATATAACTCCAATTCTATATAACCATCCCAAATTTATATGATTCATCATTTATGAAAATAAGTAAACCGATCGTGAAAACCAAGAAAACAAACGGACCCAAATAATGAAATTGAACCATACACACATAAAAGGGCTATGAATGAACTTAAAAAGGTTACAAAAATTTTATTTAAATATAGATAAGTTTCTATACATATTTATTAATAAACCTAATTTTATTATTCAGGTCATTAATATCAAGTGGTGAACACCAACAGACTTAAGGCAAGGAATCCTCGCTATTTCACTCTTATTCAAGAATGTCTTCTATGTTATGCCATTTTGTGTCTAATTCCTAATGATGGGGTATAATTTTGAACCTCCCCCATACTAACCTCATTATTTAGAAGTAACGATAATCCAATTTTTCTCCCATCAATCCCTTTTCAGGTACACCCGATGCCATGCCGAAAATTCGTAATTAATTCTACCTGAACCTCCCTTGTTCCTTCAAGTTTTCTTATTTTTCATTCTACCAAAATTATGTTATCTTATCTATTTTTTCACATATTTTAAATTCGGTATAGTTGTACAAAATTATTTTATCAAGACCATTTTATCGTTCTCTTTTGGGCATGTACATGTTTTTATGTGATTCCCTCCTCAATACTTCCCGATAATCAAACCTGTTTTAAGGGAACATCCCAAACTCTTACCCGATTTCAGGTGTAATTTATATTCTATTTGAATCCAACATTGTCTTTATAAAATAATACTATTTATTGTAAAATCATTTATGGTTCACTTCTAGTTTTTATAAAGGATTTCTCCCTTTCTATTTTAAAGGATATATAGTGTTTTCCTTCAAACCGCTCAAAAATGTTTTAATGCTAATATTTCATAAATACATTTCTTTCGTGTTGTCACTTTTACATGATAGAAATCACAATGATACATGACTATATTAATTTATTAATGAATTTTTAAATTTTAGTTCCTTTCTTTGATGGACACTTTTATGATACGCCCATTTGTTATGCTTTATGATATGATTATGGTACCAAATTCTTTCCATGGGTAATCCTTGTGTTTACATTTGATTCCTTATGTATGATTCATTACGTGTAAAACATATTCATGAAAATTTTAATATGGTTTCACCCAGATATTTCTACAATTAATTGGGTAATGTTAAGACTCATGATATGTTATGTGAAACGGTTCTAGCAGCTATCTTGGGCTTGTGCTTCTATGGAAAACGAGATTGGTGGTTAGCCCTGACTCTTAATAAAGTCATGTTTAATGTTGCTTCCATATTTCTATGAGTAAATGATTATATGATCCCATGTTTATATGATCCATGTTTATAAGATCCCATGTTTATATGATCCCATGTTCATATGTTATGATTCTATATGTTCCATGTTTTCGATATCATTATGTCTAGCCTCCTAACTCATGTGCTTAAGATTTATTCTTATGATCATTCTGTTACTAGTATCATTAGATCATCTCTTTGTTCACATGTTCCCCAAGGTAACCCTATGTAGATGTATGGTCTCAAAGGATGTTAGGAGCTCTTTATGGTGATTAAATAAATTCGTTCTTTTAGTCCCATGTTATCAGTGTTATGTACCTAGTCTTCAAAGATGATAGACTTCAAAATCCTTCTCTTGTACTCTAATGAATAATTATGGTCAAAATCATGTAATGTTATTTGTAAAAGGTTAGGGTTTTTATAGTTGGTATCAGAGGATAGTCTAGTTATTTTTAAAGATTAGGAATAGAGCACTTTGGTAAAAATATCAAGAAATAGACTAATTATATGAAAACAAATTTAAATTATTGTAAGTATAGAGTAAGTTCTTTATCAAGAAAATACATCCCTATCTTGATACAAACAGGTATAGGTAGATCTGGCACAAAGGTATCTAGGGTTAAAATCCAAAAACACCGCTTTGAGCTGAACTTGAACTGGATCTGGTGCATGAAAATGGGCCTTTCTGTTTTTTTGGTTTGACACTCCAAGGGGATATGCTTTGGTAAATTCATAAGATTATTATGAACCATTATTAAGATAACAAAAAAATTATCCCATATGAATATATGATTATAGGTACCCTAGATTGAAACCCATGGAATCACAAGTTCAGATATACTTTTCTTTTATAAGTTTATCCATATATGCTTAAAGTTTCCTTTTCATTCTTGTTAGATAAGTATTCAATCCACCTAATGGTACATTATTTTTTTAGTTAATGGTGTGAAATAAAAGAACACATGACAATAATCAATGTTATATGCAATGTGATGAACACCCTAATGATATGCCTCATATGATGGGAACATGTGCTCAAAACCTCATGATTGTACAAGGTCAACTGGATAAAGTTTTGAATAGTGATTGAATCAAGTGGAACACCCTCACCCTCCATGGAAATATCATGTATCCATATAATCCTTTATGCGGAAAAGACCTCCCATGTTTAGTGTATTTCTTAATCCCATCCTTGTGGAACGATGGATTAACTCCATTGAAAAGATATTATCCGTCCTCTAATGCCCAGGAATAGAAAAATCCATGCTAGCTATCTATCATTTTTATGGGGAAGCTGATCAGTGGTGGACACTGATTAGGAATATGATGGTCTAGGAGGAAATTGATTCCATGGATTGGGAGGGATTCAACAAAATGTTTTTTGATAAATATTTTCCCCAAACCCTCTATCTCAAGATGGAAAGATAGTTCCTTAGACTCAAGAAGAAGGAAGATGTTTTCATTGGGGCATATAAAACAATCTCTACATGGATTTCAAGGTATGTGTCGGGATTTTTCATGAACACTTAAAGAAATATAGGTTGATTCTTTAGAAAACTAATTCCGAGTCTACGAAAGGTGTTGGAAATTAGAGACTTCGACAATTATGAGGATATTGTCTGTTGTGCTCTCAAGGTTGAAATGGAAATTGGAGACTATGAATGGTCTTGTGGGCTTAGTGATATGAAATGGAAAATAGAATCTAATGTGGGAGGTCCCGAAAATGGAAAGAAGTTTGATCATCCCACATGTAAAATTTATGGGAAGAAGAATCATGGGAACTGTCTAAAGGGAACCTGGAATTGCTTCAAATGTGGAATGTTTGGATATCTGGATAAAAACAACCAAAGGGGTATGAAGAATCCCACTAATATGGAAAAAGAAATGAAGGATTTGTTCAACACTCAGCCTATAGTGCATTTTTACAACTTCCAAAATAATGGACAATACACGAACAATTTCCATAAGCCGAGGGTTGTTGGAGGCAATAAAAAAACTTACAAGGAAAAAAGGAAGAAATTATGCTATCACTAAAGCTAAGGTGGATCCGAAAAATAATGTTGGGAAAGGTACACTGGTTATACATTCAACAATTGCATACATACTATTTGATTTTGGTTATACACATTCATTCATATTTTACAATCTTAGTAGAAACTATTCAAACACCACCTAAAAATCTAGAGGTTTTTCTATCAGTGATAATAGCGAATGATGAATTTATCAGATCCTGAGTTTATAACTCCTCCTTGGTTAACATTTGATGGATGAACCTCCTCAGAAAATCTTTTCACACTCCCTTTGTTAGAGTTTGATGTTATCTTGGGCATGGATCAGTTATCTTTATAAAAATCCAGCATCGACTATCAAGAAAGGGAAATCACTCTTCACATCCCAAAGCATCCTCCAATTATTTACAATGGTAAGGAGGAAGATGGACCTCCTATCGAATCATTTTCTCAAATGTGGATATTAATTATTTATGAGCGATCATGTCTAGCACAAATGATTGATACAAAGGATAGAATCATGCTCGATGACATTCCCATCGTGAGGGATTACACTGATGTATTCCTTAAAGAGCTGTCTGGTCTTCCTCCTGATCGAGAGGTTGAGTAATCAATATAAATTATTCCTGGATCTCTACCTATATTAAAGACACCTTATAGAATGGCCACTATAGATCTGGACGAGCTGAAGGAGCAGTTGCAGGAGAATCTGGAGAAGGGTTTTATATGCTCGAGTGCTTCACAATGGGGAGCACTAGACCACTTCGACCTGAAGAAGGATGGATCAATTCGAATATAAATCAATTATCATATTCCCCATAAAATCCCAATAAATAACAAGTATCCCCTACCTCAGATAGATGACTTGTTCGACCAGCTGCGTGGGGCATGTTATTTCTCTAAGGTGGATATTCGGTCGGGATATCACCAGTTAAATGTGAGGAAGAAAGATATTCCCAAGACCGCCTTTCGAATGAAGTATGGACACTATAAAATCATAGTGATGCCCTTTAAACTCACTAATTATCTTGAAATATTCATGGACTTAATTAATAGAGTCTATATGTATTTCTTAGACATGTTTTTGGTAGTCATTATCGATGATATTTTGATATCCTCCAAGAGCACGGAGGAAGATAATGAGAATTTGAATACTGTGCTAAAGACATTACAAAGGGAGAACCTATATGAAAAGTACAGTAAATGTGATTTTTAGATGAAGGAAGTATAATTCATGGGGAATGTTATCACCAAAAAGGGATATCTGTGGACCCTTCCCAGACAAATACAATTGAAGAGTGGCCTAGCTCGACATCTGTAATGGAGATCTATAGCATCCTTGGTATAACTGGGTATTACCGACAACTTGTGAAGAACTTTTCACGGTTTTCAAACCCAATGAAAAAGCTGATGCAGAAGGGGGTGATGTTTTTTTGGACTCAATAATGTGAGAAAAGTTTTAACGAGCTCAAAAATAGGCTTATCACTGCGTCATTACTCACACTCCCATCAAGTGGAGAACTCTTTGTGGTGTATAGAAACGCTTCAAAGAAATTATTTATATGAGTACTAATGAAAAATGATAAAGTTATAGCCTATTCCTTGTGATAGTTGAAAATCCACGAGCAAAACTATCCCACACATGATATGGAGTTGGAAACTATGATATTTTTGTTGAAAATCTGGTGACATTATCTCTACGGGGAGAAGTGTGAGATATATAATGATCACAAAAGTCTCAAATATATATTCACACAAAAGTAGCATAATATTTTCCAGCAAAGATGGTTAGAGCTTATCAAGGATTATGACTGCTCAATCCACTACAATCATGGTAAGGAAAATAATGTGGAAGATGCTCTAATTAGAATGAATACTTCATCTTTATCGATAATGAGAGTTTAAAAGGATCCCATATTAATAGATTTTTAGAGGATGGACATGGGAATTATTAAGGGAGGCACATCATCAATCCTTTCTCAAAATATTTCTCAACCATAACTCATGGAGAAAATAAAGGATTATGAAAGAGAAGATGTGGATATTCAGAAGAGGGTGGATGCTATTAGAAATGGAAAATACTCAGAGTTCAAAATTGATGAGGAAGGGTTTGTAAGATTTGTATCATGACTATGTGTACCATCTGATCTATAGATACTTAAAGATCTTCTGAATGACACACATAGCTCAACCTTCTCTATTCACCCAGGGATCACAAATATGTACCAAGATCTCCGAGAGAACATTTGGTGGGACAATATGAAGACGGAGATTGCTGAATATACATCAAGGTTCCTAGTTTGTCATCAAGTGAAGGTTGAGAGGAAAAATTCTAAGGTGATGATGCAACCACTACCCATAACAACATGGAAGTGGGAGAACATTACCATGGACATTGTTATTGCACTTCTAAGGACATCCAGAGGAAACAATTATATTTGGGTCATTGTGGATCATCTTACAAAGATAGATCTCCTTTTCACAATTTGAGAGGACTTCTCATTGGATAAACTAGCATAGATATACATAAAATAAGTAGTAAGGCTCAATAGAGTACCACGATCTATTATATACGATCAAGATCCAAGATTCACCTCATTGTTCTAGAAGAGTCTCCTACAAGTTCAAAGACCTGAATTGAACATTAGCACTGCCGATCATCCTCAAACTGATGGAGAGTCTGAGCGAACTATTCAAACATTTCAAGATATATTGAGAGAATTTTCTATGGACTTTAAAGGCGGATAGAACCAACATCTTCCTCTGGTTGAATTATTTTACAATAATAGCTTCTACTCGAGCATCCGAATAGAACCATATGAATACCTTTATTAGAAAAGGTGCAGAACACTGGTGTGTTGGGATTATGTTAGTGAGCCTAAGCTTATAGGACCGGAAATGGTCAATGAAATGGTGGAGAAGGTGAAAACCATTTAGAGTCACATCAAGCCAGCCCAAAGTTGAAAAAAAGAGTTATGCAGACAATCATCGATGAGACCTTCAGTTCAATGTTGTAGGCATGGTATTTCTCCATATAACTCCATGGAATAAGGTCATGAGGTTTGTGAAGAAAGGGAAGATAAGTCCTAGGTATATTGGCCCCATTGAGAGCCTTCATCGAGTTGAAGCCAGGGCCTATCGACTGGCAGTTCCACATACAATGTCTAAAGTACACGATGTCTTACTTGTATCCCTATTAAGTAAATTCATACTCGATCCTTCACATATACTATCATCAGAGGTAGTACATTTGGAGGATGATATTTCTTATGAGGAGCATGCAGTGGATATCTTGGACCATAGATATACTGTTCTTCATAATAAGAATACTCACATGGTTAAAGTACTATGGAGGAATAATAAGAATGATGATGCTAAATGGGAACTGGAGTAAGTAATGAATGAAAAGTACCGACACCTATTTATGGCCTAGATTGTAAAAGTAAATATCAAGGGTAAAATTCAATAAGGGAGGATGAATGTAATAACCAGAAATTATCAATGGGTATTCCCTTATATTAACTGTGTCTTATAGCATAATCACATTAGATTACTTATATAGAACACAATAAAAACCTTATAAATGAAGAATAAGTTAAATAAAATGTATCTATAGAAGTTAAGGAACACATACTAATGAAATTGTAAATTGACCTTTGGAATAGTAATGTGACCCTTATGAATAGTAAACCAACCAATGTAATAGTAAACTCAGCAATTAAAGTATGAATAAAATTTATCAATCATAGAAGTGACAATATAGTATAATTATATACTAGTAAATGTAATTAAATAATTTAATGAATTACGAGTAAAGTGTTAGTATTATTGTAAATAATGTATATATAATTATGATTTTATGATTAATTTAATAATTTAAACGAAATTTTATTTTTATAAAATGTAGTCATATATTAATATCTTTATTTCTTATTATTTGATGATAATTTTAAGAGATCATGAGTATTTATTAAAAGTGATATAAAAGATGTTATAATTTTAAAATCGGCATTTTCCAAGTAAATGATGATTTTAATTAAATATAAAATTACTCATATTCATTAAATTATTTTTGAAAAATGAAGTTCAATTTTAGATTCTACACATTGAAAAATGTTGAGGGTGAGTTTTTAGGATTTTTCTGAAATACTTGAATTTTTTATGAATAATGAAATACGATAATTCACAAAATAAGAAAAATACATTAATTATTGAGTAATGTGTGATGTCCCACTTGTAACGCCCCGACCACAGTTACCCAGAGTCGGTGAATTATTACATAACATTGGCATGATCACAAGAAAGATCAAATCTCAAAAGACCGATTAGTTTAGTAGTCTTGGAAACACTAGATCTATTCATAAAGTTTACATTACATCAATATGTGAAAAGCTACAACAATATATTGTCTTCATATTCCACACTCTTATCCCCTCATACTATCCCTGCAGGTCATTTATAATTTACATCTTCACATCCTTGGAAAAATAAAACATAGCAAATGGGTGATATCAAATGCCCAGTAAGGATAACAATATAGCAGAAACATTCACCAATAAGAATAAACATTTAAGGCAATGTATAACTAAAAAAAATCCTTTTAAACTTGAACTTCAACATAGTATGGCAAAAATAAAATGAAATAATTCCATTTACTTATTCACATGAATATTATACTAATCGAATAATCAGATGAAATATCAATAACCTCTTTCATAATGATGGAATGCATAATGCCAGACTATCATAACCACATAGCCAAGGCCTCATGCCAAGTATACAAATTTGATTTTGTAAAGGCCTTATGCCAAGACATTAGTTTGTCTCATGAGACCTACCGATGCATCGAGGAGCTATAGCGTGCTCCACCCGTCACTTACTAAGTCCAATGCATTCCCATATGAAAAGGTTTAAACATAACATAAAAATTCGTTTTGAAACTAGTATAATAAATGTAAATACCCGTAAATTTCAAGGAAATTTTTTATCTTAATTTTCATTGGAATTTTACAAGAACGCAGTTTCTGACGGCACCTGATTCCAAGGCCCGGTGTGCCCAGAATCATTTTCCGAAGTTTGGCTCAGGTACGTTCAGTGAACGGAGGAGCGGGTTTTACTAACTTTTAAATCGGAGCCCGGAATCGAATTCTGAGGGCACCGATGAAATCGAAGCGCCGGTATTTGCTTAGAAACACCTCTTCCAGAGTTGCGTTTGCTCGGGTGTGGTTTTTAATTTTCGATCTTAAAGATAAGAAATAAAATAATTTTACGACAACTTTATCTTATTTCACTTAAGTCACTTGGAAGCCACTTGAAGCCACTTAAAAGCAGCTTAAGCTGAGTTAAAACGGATAGGATGCTATCCAGAAATATCCTACCCCCTTGGTAGGATATTTGTGAGGTGGGGCCCGCACGAGCCCTGCCGTTTCTTTCCACTAAGTAATTCACCCGCGAAAACCCGTCATTATGAAAGTCAACTGACACGTTTTCTTAATTCTTAACAGACCATTTAATTGGGCGGTTTTATTCGTGAATTAAATGGGCGGTTTCTTTTGTTGAATTAATTCAACGAATTAATTCAATCGTTACTTACCCCTTTTCGTGTGTTGTCATAATAATAAAATAAGACCAACCAATATTTTTGGAGGATTACTGGTTGTGAGGTTTGACAGAGTCCTCATGCCTTTATCCTTCTTCACGAAGAACGCGAAAAACGTGAAGAACGCCGGCCTCCGACGAAGAACACCGAACCCGGAAATCGACGCGACGCGACGTCGTGTTCCGCGACGCCGACCTTCCCATCTTGCAACATTCTTCTGCGACGTCTCTTCCTCCGCAACGGATATTCGATCAGATGCTTGAGGTAAGAGTCTCAGACTTTCTTTTTAATCTCCTTTGTGTTTTTTTACCAAAACACGGGTTTAATGATTTAATTAAATTAAATCTGTTGTTTCAAGGTCCGTTGAGTTCGCCAAATCAACGTCCTGTTCCGCGACGATGCGACGCCTTTTCGCGACGACGCGACGATCTCCACCTTCCGTGATGAGCATTTCCACGAACAACGCTCACGCGCGACGACTACGAGGTAGGGATTTTATTTTTGGAAATGCCTCTTATTTCCCCATGTTGTTTCCGTTCAAATGAGGAACCCGATTTATGAAACAATTTTATTTCATTAAAAATTGTTTCGGATATGCGTTCATGTGTTGAACTTTATTCCTTCCGTTGTTTATCTCTAACGCGGAGGGTGCGGGCCAAACGAACACGGCCCGACAACCCTCCGCTGTTCTTCATCGTTTTTGTGCAGATTTGAAGGGCGACGATGGAGCGTGTCGCAACGGATGTTTGATGATTCCGCAGTGAAGTTCGACTCCTGGGAGGAGCAGCGGCGCAGGCGGGAACAAAATCGGACCACCGGAACGATTCTGGTGGCCCGCGGAGCACGCCGGCAGCGCCGGCAGCCGGGAGCGGCGGCCCCTTAGCGCGTCGCCGGACAAGACCGTCATGGCTGAAGCCGCGGCGGCAGCACTCGCGGACCCGCGGCCGCGAGGGTCCGGTGCACTCGGACGCAGCAAAGCCGCGTCCTTGACTCAGCGCGGCCCCACGCGGGGGGGGGGGGGGGGGGGCACCTCCAGGCCGCGGGGACAGCGCCCCGCGGCACACCGGCCGTTCGGCCGCTCGGCCGAACCGGGCCAGGCCGGTCCGACCGGCCGGGCCGCGCCCTGGCTGGACTGGACCGGGTCGGGTCGACCCGGTTCGGCCGACCCGGGGGGGGGGGGGGGGTGGTCGTGCCGGGTCGGCCCGGGCCTGGACCCCCCGTCTTCGGACGGGTTTCATTCAAATGCCTGTAACATGAGCTACGGGCCTCCAAATGACTCGCTGTCAGCGGCAACATGATCCTTGGATCGAGACGGTCGTTTAGGTATCTCGCCCTCAAGGTTTCGGAATACTTTGAGTTCGGACGGGTTGGTTCGTACATGAAACCAACCGGGCCCTCGGAGCGGAAACGCTAATATCTTGAGCTACGGACGTCCAATTGACATGCCATCGACTTCGTTGAATTCCTCTAAGTGAGAAGGATCTTTTGGCATACTCCACCTGAGGTTTGGACACAGGTGGAGTACGGTGGGGTTGGTTTTGCCTTAAAAACCAACCGGGACCCTAGGACGAAAAAGCCAATAACTCTCAGACCGGGCGTCTGATTGACGCGCCGTCTGCGACGTTGAGTTCCTGTTGACGATACAGATCTTTTGGATACAAAAACTTCGGACTTTGTGTCAGTTGATGTTTCAGCCTCTGAGCTCGTGGAACGGACCCTCCCGAACGAGCTTGCTGTGTGCGGGAACCCTAGTGCTAGCTGCGAAGGCTTCTTCGACAGCGACGACTGTGCATGGATCCTCTGTGGACTCCGATGACAACCGTGCAGAGATCCTCAGTGGACTGTGGCGACGACTGTGCATAGATCCTCAGTGGACTGCGACAACTACTACACTCAGCGATCCTACATGGATTAGTGCTACAGGTCATGTGTGGGCCCGGTCCTGTGTGGGCCCGATCCTGTGTGGGTCTGATCCTGTGTGGGTCAACGCTTAGTGGTTCTGTGTGAGCCAGCGCCTTCAGGTCCTGTGTGGGCCCGATCCTGTGTGGGTCATTACGGGGGTTAGTTACCTATCGATCCTTTGTGGGTCCGACGACATAGATGGATCACTGATCATCTTTATCGTCATCCGATGAAGTATACCTGTGTGAGCTGAATCATGTGTTACTCTCCTTTGTAGATTGTGTTGAGCTATCCTGTGTGGATTTACTATTTACTCTCCATTGTGGATTGTGTTGTGCTATCCTGTGTGGGTATACGTTTTCTTTCCTGTGTGGGCTGGGTTGTGCTTGGGCTCGGACGTTGGAGCCGAACGAGAATCGATGACTTAGGTATATGTATGGGCATATAACTAAGTCGTGTCAGATGTTACTTCATGATTGTATCTTACCTGTGTGGATTATCCTTTGTGGATTTCGGGAGACCTGCGGGGGTCTCGGGGTCCCTACTGAGTAGCTTATACTCACCCCTGCACGAGCTATGCCCGCACTTCATTGTGTTGGTTGCAGACGACGGACAACGCTGATCGTGGTGGAGGCGTGCGGAGCAGGACGGTACCTGGAGGTGGACCACTGGGCGGGACGTACTCGGAGCGGCCAGGTGGACCCGAGGAGAAGTGGAGGCTATCTGTACCCACCCTTCAGGTGGGATTTCCAGTGGACGGCTCGACGCTGCGGCTTTTCCTTTCAGTTGTTGTTTTTCTTTTCAGTTGTACTTTACAGTTGGGCTTGTATTTCCGGCCCCTTTTACTTTCAGAACAGCTTGTACAGTTTTTACTTAGTGTTTACCTTTCCGCTTGCTTACTTTGTGTTGCTTGTTTACTTTTCAAAGACAATGCCTTCCCTTTTTGTTGGGATTTACTCCTTGGTGCTAGTCGCCAGCCCCTGGCCTATGGAAGGCGGGCTTCGGGTAGTCACGGCACGGGCCCCGAGGACGGGTCGTGACAAATTGGTATCAGAGGTGGTCGGTTCTACCGCAGACTCTGATCTTTCTTCTATGTGAAGCAATAGTGTTTAGCGTATTGGGTGTGGTTATCAGTCCAGGGAGTCCAGTGTTGGTGCGGCAGCTGACGTATCCGTACACCAGGACCCTGAATTCTGATTTCTGACTTAATGCATGAAAACATTCATTGCATGTGTGTTTCAAGTTTTCTTTGTGATTACCTGTGTCAGCTCACCGGGTATACTGATCTGACCGTGGCGCACTTGTATCCTTTTCAGGATGGCCCGACGACAGCAGCCAGCTAGGGTTCCGAGAGTAGAGCACGACAGTAGCCCGTCGAGTGATGAGGCCTCGGTACATGGCCTGTTGACCTCAGAGGCACCGGTGGTACCTTTACCCGCCGAGCCCCCGATGCTTCCAGCACTGGCAGCTGACGATGCACGACGCCTCGGAGCATTGCACGAGTTCCAGCGCCAGTGACCACCCAGGTTTCGTGGGGAGACGGACCCCGAGGCAGCTGAAGACTGGCTGGAGGCAGTCGTCCGAGTTTTCAGGCTAGTGAGGACACCAGCAGACCTCATGCTGATCCTCGCGGCGAGCCTACTGCACGCAGCAGCAGGGCGATGGTGGATCTTGATGCTCCAGGTACACGATGAGGCCTCCCTCATCTAAACGGACTTTGAGAGCCTCTTCCGCTCAGAGTTCGTCCCGGCCACCCTCCGTGCGGTGTGCATTCCGGAGCTTCTTCAGCTGCGGCAGGGCAGCTTGATGGTCTCCCAGTACGCGGCGAGGTTCACTGATCTTTCTCGCTACTCGACCGACATGGTACGGGACCCCTTCTTCGGGGTCCAGACCTTCGAGCAGGGATTGAGACATGAGATCAGGGCATCACTGATCTCCCTTAGCATCCCGACCCAGGCAGGGGTGCTGGAGCGAGCCCTTCTGATCAAGAGTTTTCTGGCTGAGTCTATAGCGAGGCCTACCGCAGGGCGGCAGGTGGCGGAGTCTTCAGCAGTAGGTAGCCGATGGATGAATCAGGGTTCCAGGAAGACCAGACCTTCCGGCAGATGACCTCGGGACACTGGCTCAGCAGTGCGGGGCACACCGCGCGGAGCCAGTCTTCCAAGAGGCAGGCAGTGCTACGAGTGCGGCGGGAAGGGCCACATGGCTCATGACTGCCCGACCCACCGTACCGAGGGGCAGCAGACGGTGGAGGGGCCACCCAGGCAGAGGAATAGGGTCGACCGTGGCGGTCCGCAGGGAGGAGGCGGACGAGGCAGAGGAGCTGGTCGAGCAGCAGGTGGTGGGCGATGCTTTGAGGCTCTGCCACCACCACCACTAGGAGGCCCGCCCCGACCACATGGAGCTGGCGGGCAGAGACAGGCACAGCTCCAGGCAGTGGAGGCCTACAAACACGGCGCGCCAGAGATGATTCGAGGTACGATCTGTGTCTATTCCACCCTTGCTGCAGTCCTTATAGACATAGTAGCGAGTCACTCTTTCATAGCCGCTACCCTTGTTCGGAGCTCGGAGATTCCGACAGAGCCGTTGGCTCGATCCTTACGGCTAGAGACTCTTACGGGAGCAGACTCAACGATTACGCATTGGTGCCGGCAGTGTGAGCTTACTCTAGGAGGCGAGAGCTTCGGCTGGGATCTTCTTGTAGCAGCGTTGAGGCCTTACGACGTCATCTTGGGCATGGATTGGTTATCTACGGTCAATGCCCAGATTGACTTTTTTAGGCGCAAGGTGCGATGTGTACGCACCGACGGGAACAGGTTCACCTTCACCAGCGAGAAGGGAGACTTTGCAGCATAGGATGGACTACCGCATAGGAGAGCGCAGCCCATCACTCATCATTTGGCTAGCCTTATCCTTGGAGCAGTTGACGTGCAGAGTCCTAGTTTTCCTGCAGTGGTGGATCAATATGCGGACGTCTTCCCTGACGACGTTCCAGGGCTACCTCCTCGCAGAAAGGTAGACTTTTATATTGATCTGTACCCCGGGACAGCCCCGATATCTACTCCATCATATCGGATGGCCCCCAATGAGATTCGAGAGCTACGGGTACAGTTGGAGGACTTGCAGGGAAAGGGGTTCATCCGACCCAGTGTTTCACCCTGGGCTTCCCCGATATTGTTCGCCAAGAAGGCGGACGGGAGTTTGCGACTATGTGTTGATTATCGTCACCTGAACCAGGTGACAGTGAGGAACAAGTATCCACTACCAAGGATTGATGACCTCTTCGATCAGCTCAAGGGAGCACGGTGGTTCTCGAAGATAGACCTCAGATCAGGCTATCATCAGCTCAGAGTTTGAGACGAGGACGTGCAGAAGACGACCTTTAGGTGTCGGTATGGCCACTATGAGTTCTTGGTTATGCCCTTAGGCATAACCAATGCTCCAGCAGTGTTCATGAGCCTCATGAACAGGATCTTCCATCCATACCTCGATCGATTTGTCGTGGTCTTCAATCGATGACATTTTGGTGTACTCGACCACCGAGGAGGAGCACGCCTACCACTTGCGAGTTGTACTAGACACACTCCGAGGGCACCAGCTTTATGGTAAGCTCACGAAGTGCCAGTTCTGGTTAAGTGAGGTCCACTTCTTGGGGCACGTCATTTCGGAGGCAGGAGTTGCTGTGGATTTCGCGAAGATCGAGGCAGTGCTAGCTTGGGAGCCACCCCGGAGCGTGACGGAGGTGCGGAGTTTCTTGGGTCTAGCTGGATACTATAGGAGGTTCATGCCAAACTTCCCCAGAGTTACGGCACCACTCTCAACGTTGAAAAAGAAGGGAAAACCCTTCGTGTGGTCAGAAAGATGTCAGCAGAGCTTTCAGGAGCTGAGACAGAGATTGACCAGCGCACCTATCTTGAGGTTGCCTGAGGAGGGAGTTGGATACGTAGTCTACTGCGATGCATCAGGGACCGGACTCGGGTGTGTCCTGATGCAGGAGCGGGCTGTGATTTCCTATGGATCACATCAGTGGAGGCCGCATGAGCATAACTACACTACCCATGACCTGGAGTTAGCAGTAGTGGTCTTCGCTCTAAAGACATGGCGACACTATCTGATGGGAGAGCACTTTATAGTCTTTTTTGACCACCAGATTCTCAGGTACATCTTCTCTCAGAAGGACCTGAACCTAAGACATCGGCGATGGCTCGAGTTCCTCCAGGACTATGACTTTGTGATATTCTATACTCCTGAGAAGGGGAACGTGGTAGCCGATGCCCTCAGCAGGAGGTCGGGCATCCAGCTACTTGAGGAGGGGACAGAGCGGCTAGCCACTTTGCAGATATCCTTCGTGGATAGAGACGGAGCATCCTTCCTTTAGTCTCTCATAGTCACCCCTCCACTACTGCAGTGGGTCAGAGAGGCACAGCATGAGGATGCTGACTGTGAGACGTGGCGTGCACAGATATCCTTGGGACATGCACCTGATGGTTTCTCCCTTGGAGCAGAGCACGACGTCCTTTTCAGAGGATGTACCTTGGTACCAGTCACTTTACGAGAGGAGGTGCTGAGAGAGTTTCACACTTCTACTTTGGCGGTACATCCAGGAGTGGTGAAGATTTACTAGGACCTCATACGATAGCACTTGTGGTCGGGCATGAAGAAGGCTGTGGTTGAGTTCGTTTCACGGTACCTCACCTGCCAGCAGGTGAAGGCAGAGCATCAGGTACCAGCAGGCTTGGTACAGCCCTTGGAGGTCCCATAGTTGAAGTGGGACTGGATATCTATGGACTTCGTGACTGGACTTCCATGCACTTCCAGAGGTCATGACTCTATTTGGGTGATTTTTGACTGACTCACCAAGTCAGCACACTTCTTACCCATCAGAGAGCAGGGCTCAGTGGAGAGCGTGGGGCGTCTCTACGTTCAAGAGATTGTACGGCTTCACAGTGTGCCATCGACTATCACCTCCGATCAGGACGCTCGTTTTACTTCCCGGCTTTGGAAGGGGTTGTAGGAGGCGTTCGGGACATGACTACGTCTGAGCACCACCTTTCAACCTCAGACAGATGGTCAGACGGAGAGGACCATTCAGACTCTCGAGGACATGCTCCGCGCATGTGTCCTCGACTTTGGTCGTAGCTGGGAGGACCACCTACCCTTGGTGGAGTTCGCATACAACAACAGCTACCACTCCACCATCGGGATGGCACCATACGAGGCGTTGTACGACAGACCTTGCAGATCTCCTTTATGCTGGACAGACCCTGGGGAGTCAGAACTAGTGGGACCATAGATAGTCTGGGCCACGACGGAGAAGGTCCAGGTCATCCAGGAATGGATGAGGACAGCTCAGAGCCTTTAGAAGTCATATGCTGACAGGAGGCGGAGGCCACTAGAGTTCGATGATGGCGACCACGTCTTCTTTCGGGTCTCACCTCGACGTGGTTTACGGAGATTTGGCCGAGGTGGAAAGTTGTCTTCACGTTTCATTAGGCCTGTCCAGGTCCTCAGCAGGATTGGAGAGGTGGCTTATCGCCTAGCTCTACCACCTCAGTTGCATTGGGTGCATGACGTCTTCCAAGTATCTCAGCTGAGGAGATACGTGCATGACCCGATGCACATCATTGACTATGGGGAGCTAGATGTGGATGATGGAGCGACTTTTGTGGAGGTCCCAGTGGAGATAGAGGATCGACAGGAGCAGGTCCTATGTGGGCGATCGATTCCTCTTGTGCGCATCAGATGGCAGCACGGGAACCTCCAGGAGAGCACATGGGAGCGGGAGGCTCAGATGCGTGCTCAGTACCCACATTTGTTTCCCTAGTTTATGATGTATCTTTACGGGGACATAAAGCCCTGAGGTGGGAGTAATGTAAAGACCTGTAAATTTCAAGGAAATTGTTTTTCTTAATTTTCTTTGGAATTTTACAAGAATGTAGTTTCTGACGGCACCTGATTCCGAGGCCCGGTGTGCCTAGAATCATTTTTCGAAGTTTGGCTCGGGTACGTTCAGTGAACGGACGAGTGGGTTTTACTAACTTTTAAATCGGCGCCTGGAATCGAATTCTGAGGGCACCAATGAAATCGCAGCGCCGGTATTTTCTTATAAATGCCTCTTCCGGAGTTGCGTTTGCTCGGGTGTGGTTTTTAATTTTCGGGCTTAAAGTTAAGAAATAAAATAATTTTACGACAACTTTATTTTATTTCACTTAAGCCACTTGGAAGCCACTTGAAGCCACTTAAAAGCGGCTTAAGCTGAGTTAAAACGGATAGGATGCTATCCAGAAATATTTTACCCCCTTGGTAGGATATTTGTGAGGTGGAGCCCACACAAACCCCGCCGTTTCTTTCCGCTAAGTAACGCACCCGCGAAAACCCATCATTATGAAAGTCAACTGACACGTTTTCTTAATTCTTAACAGACCATTTAATTGGGTAGTTTTATTCGGGAATTAAATGGGAAGTTTCTTTCATTGAATTAATTCAACGAATTAATTCAATCGCTACTTACCCCTTTTCGTGTGTTGGCATAATAATAAAATAAGACCAACCAATCTTTTTGGAGGATTACTGGTTGTGAGGTTTGACAGAGTCCTCGTGCCTTTATCCTTCTTCGCGAAGAACGCAATGAACGCGAAGAACGCGATGAACGCCGGCCTCCGACGAAGAACACCGAACCCGGAAATCGACGCGACGCGACGCCGTGTTCCGTAACGCCGACGTTCCCTTCCTGCAACGTTCTTCTGCGACGTCTCTTCCTCCGCAATGGATCTTCGATCGGCTGCTTGAGGTAAGAGTCTCGGACATTCTTTTTAATCTCCTTTGTGTTTTTTTTTACCAAAACACGGGTTTAATGATTTAATTAAATAAAATCTGTTGTTTCATGGTCTGTTGAGTTCGTCGACTCAACGCCGTGTTCCGCGACGATGCGACGCCTTTCCGTGATGACGCGACGATCTCCACCTTCCGCGACGAGCATTTCCGCGAAGAACGCTCACGCGCGACGACAGCGGGGTAGGGATTTTATTTTTGGAAATGCCTCTTATTTCCCCTTGTTTTTTCTGTTCAAATGAGGAACCCGATTTATGAAACAATTTTATTTCATTAAAAATTGTTTCGGATATGCGTTCATGTGTTGAACTTTATTCCTTCCGTTGTTTATCTCTAACGCGGAGGGTGCGGGCCAAATGAACACGGCCCAACAACCCTCTGCTGTTCTTCGTCGTTTTTGTGCGGATTTGACGGGTGACGACGGATTGTGTCACAATGGATATTTGATGATTCCGCAGTGAAGGTCGAGTCCCGGGAGGAGCAGCGGCACAGGCGGGAACAACATCGGACCACCGGAACGATTCCGGTGGCCCGCGAAGCATGCCAGCGGCGCAGGTCGCCGGCGAGGCGGCGCCGGCAGCTGGGAGAAGCAGAGCCCCGGCGCGCCACTGGACAAGACCACCGCGGCTGATGCCGCGGCAGCGGCACCCGCGGACCCGCGATCGCGCGGGTCCGGTGCACTCGGACGCGGGAAAGCCGCGTCCTTGACTCAGAGCGACCCCACGCGGGGGGGGGGGGGAGGGGGCGGCACCTCCAGGCCGCGGGGACAGCGCGCCGCGGCACCCCGGACGTTCGGCCGAACCGGGCCAGGCTGGACCGGACCGGGTCGGGTCGACCCAGTTCGGCTGACCCCGGGGGGGGGGGGGGGGGGGGGTCGTTCCGGGTCGGCCCGGGCCCGGACCCCCTTCTTCGGATAGTTTTCGTTCAATGCCCGTAACATGAGCTACGAGCCTCCAAATGACTCGCCGTCAGTGGAAACATGATCCTTGGATCAAGACGGTCGTTTCAGTATATCGCACTCAAGGTATCAGAATATTTGGGTTCGGCCGGGTTGGTTCGTACACGAAACCAACCGGGCCCTCGGAGCGTAAACGCTCATATCATGAGCTACGGACGTCCAATTGACGTGCCGTCGACTTCGTTGAATTCATCTAAGTGAGATGGATCTTTTGGCATACTCTGCCCGAGGTTTGGACACAGGTGGAGTACGGTCGGGTTAGTTTTTCCTTTAAAACCAACCGGGCCCCTGGGACGAAAAAGCCAATAACTCTCAGACCGTGTGTCCGATTGACGCACCGTCTGCGACGTTGAGTTCCTCTTGACGATACAGAACTTTTGGATAAAATAATTTCGGACCTTGTGTCAGTTGATGTATCAGCCTCTCGGCTCATGGAACAGACCCTCCCGAACGAGCTTGCTGTGTGTGGGAGCCCTAGTGCTGGCTGCGACGGCTTCTTCGACAACGACGACTGTGTAGAGATCCTCCATGGACTCCGACGATGACCGTGCAGAGATCCTCAGTTGACTGTGGAGATGACTGTGCAGATATCCTCAGTGGACTGCGACAACTACTGCACTCAGCGATCTTACGTGGATCAGTGCTATAGGTCATGTGTGGGCCCGGTCCTGTGTGGGCCCGATCCTGTGTGGGTCCGATCCTGTGTGTGTCAGCGCTCAGCGGTTCTGTGTGAGCCAGCGCCTACAGGTCCTATGTGGGCCCGATCCTGTGTGGGTCCTTACGGGGGTTAGTTACATATCGATACTTTGTGGGCCCGCCAACTTAGATGGATCAGTGATCATCTTTATCGTCATCCGATGAAGTATACCTGTGTGATCTGAATCATGTTTTACTCTCCTTTGTGGATTGTGTTGAGCTATCCTGTGTGGATTTACTATTTACTCTCCTTTGTGGATTGTGTTGTGCTATCCTGTGTGGGTATACGTTTGCTTTCCTGTGTGGACTTGGTTGTTCTTGGGCTCTGACGTTGGAGCCGAACGAGAATCGATGACTTAGGTATATGTATGGGCATATACCTAAGCCGTGTCAGATGTTACTTCGTGATTGTATATTACCTGTGTGGATTATCCTTTGTGGATTTCAGGAGACCTGCGGGGGTCTCGGGGTCCCTACTGAGTAGCTTATACTCACCCCTGCATGGGCTATGCCCGCACTTCATTGTGTTGGTTGCAGACGACAGACATCGCTGATCGTGGTGGAGGCATGCGTAGCAGGACGGTACCTGGAGGTGGACCACTGGGTGGGACGTACTCGGAGCGGCCAGGTGGACCCGAGGAGCAGTGGAGGCTATCTGTACCCACCCTTCAGGTGGGATTTCCAGTGGACGGCTCGACTCTGCGGCTTTTCCTTTCAGTTGCTGTTTTTCCTTTCAGTTGTACTTAACAGTTGGGCTTGTATTTCCGGCCCCTTTTACTTTCAGCACAGCTTGTACAGTTTTTACTTAGTGTTTACCTTTCCGCTTGCTTACTCTGTGGTGCTTGTTTACTTTTCAAAGGCAATGCCTTCCCTTTTTGTTGGGATTTACACCTTGGTGCTAGTCGCCAGCCCCTGGCCTATGGAAGGCGGGCTTGGGGTAGTCACGACCTGGGCCCCGAGGACGGGTCGTGACACTAGATGTCAATACTTTCTCCATAAACCATGAATGGTATAAAAATAACACATCCATGGTAAAACGTATCACAAAACCATCAATTCAATACAAATGTTTTATATCATAATAAATCAACTTCAAATAAGCTTAAAATCCATCAAAGGATGTTGACATAGATGAAATCAAAATAATTTGGGAGAAATATATCTTTTCTAGAAATCATTGAAAAGTCACACATTTATAAAGGAAGTAATTTAAATGAGTTTTTTTGAATCAAAGTGTCCTATACAACTTTGAAACTTTTGAAAAGAAATATCATTTCAAAACATTCATGTCCATATAAATAAATCCTTGAAATCATTTTGAAAACATGGACTTTAATTAAAACAATTTCAAAAGAAAAATCTTTAAAATATTTAAAATTATGATCTAGATAAATAGTACCTTTCACAAATTCTTAAAATATTCATTTTGAATTCATTTAAAATTCACATAATTATAAAATAAAACATTTACTTTGAAAATATTCGTATAAGCTTGTAAGGGAAGCTTTGACTATTTTATAACGGCGGTAAATAGCCACACCCACCTTATAAGTTAAAAAAATACATTCTTACGTTAAATTTGTTGAAAAGGTTAAAAGTGCCTTGTTTGAAAAACGACGGAAAGATTCCTTTCAAAACACATAAGGGTATAAATGACTTTAACCCATTGTCTAGTAAATAGTAAAAATGTTTTTAAATACATTTTTAAGAAACATGGATGTGTATTATAAAGAGATCCCAGTAGATAATTACGTATAAACAATCTCAGATAATGAAGATATTGTGAAATAAACCCTTACCATGTACTATTCCTTGGATGGGGGTAGGTTAACCTCCTCTTCTTTGGGTTCTTCCTTTTGATTTGATCAAAAGGGCTCCTTAGGTTGGCTTTATGATCATACTATGGCCTCTAGGTTATAGTGAGGGAAGTTGAGAGAGTATTTGGGCAGGGGTTGGCCGAACCAAAAGGCTTTGAATGTGTGAATTAGTGAGAAGTGGGAGTGCCCTTTTATAAGAGGGGTGAGGGGCACCTTTGGAAAAGCTAGAAATATTATTTTATAATAAACTAATATTCGGTTTATAATGGATACAAAGTGGATTATTTCAAGGTTAAGGTGGGGATAAGTCGAAAACCACTCAACCAATAGGATTTAGACAGGTTTGGGTTACTATATTAACCTTATGTTTAAGTATTGACTCTTAGTTAATTAGTTTGACACTTACAATGTCACTTTGTATTTTTATATTATATAGTTTATAAACATACTATATACATCCAAAAGACACCCATGTGGTCCATTAATGATACATCTATCATGATATAAGTCTCTTGTCTGAACCATAGTTTTTTAGGAATTTAATATCAATTAATAATAAAATATTTGTTTTAAAAAAACTTTTTTGTCAATTTTGACACTATTCAATAGTTGATTTTTGTAAAAATCATTATAGAATTATTACTTCTAAAAAAGTTAAAAACATCAATCCTGACATGTCATATTAACCTATAAAATTATTGTAATTCAAAAAAAGTACAAATTATATTTATTTGGGTATTTATAATATCAATTATTTTAATTTTTCACTATTATGGTAATTACTACATAATCATTGTGTCATATATAAATTAATTATTTAATGTAGAAAAATTATAAATAAAATATCATTATGTAGGAAATCATTTTAGATTTCTAATGAATATTTATTGTTGAAACTCCAACATATATAACTCTATATAAAAATTGTTTTTCTAAAAGATATATGCTTGTGTCATTTTTGTATTCATTTTAACTTAATTAAAATAAAGTGTCCCTATCACTTACAAGTGCCTCCATGGGGTCCCAAAATCGATCCAAAGATGCCCATGGTCGGACATGTATCAACCAATAAGGTTAGGACACGTTTTAGGGTAATTTGTATTATTATAATATTATTTTTATCCCTTATTTACCGGATTTACCCTTTAACCATGGTAAATAAAATATTTACCGAAGTAATTATTCAAAATATCTAAAAATAAAAGTTACCTATTTACACAATTTGAACATACTGATTCCAAATATGGAATCCATTTTTCCAAATTCAAAACACAGAAGTGGCAGAAATTAATTTAAAATTAATTCCTGTTGTTAAAACAAAAAAAGCGTGTTTTTAAGAGATAATAACTATCAAAAGATTGACACCTATTTATGTCTGGTTTAATTGTGAAGCTTTTTCCAATAAACAACATTGTATTAAATGGTAAAAATATATTCTAAATATACTTTAAAACCACTCAAATTCATAATTTTTCACTACTAATTATTTTTATTAAAAAAGTTGTTTTTAATTAAAATTTAGTAATTTTCACTATTCATCAAAATATAAAAGTTATCCGAAAAGTGCCAAAATTTTACCCTAGGCTAAATTCGATATTACAAATACAAAATTGATGTCCATTTTGAGAGACAAAATTTATAAAATTTCAAAAATTAGGTATTACTATTCATAACGGCTAGTTTGATTGGTTGTGGTGTGTGTTAGAACTCGAAGTTGCGTACAACACATGATACTGTATTATTCAAAGGAAAGCGTACCGTGGAATCTTGGGATGTTTCATTTTAAATTTCAGATTTCCCCATTTAGTCAAATTGAATATATAAAAGTTTAAAATATTGGATTTAAAAAGGGTTCACTATTAAAAGTTGGTAAAAGTGCAATACTGAAAATGAATTTGTTCTTAAATTATGTCTAAGAAACTCATAATATGGATTCTAAAATTATAAGGATTATATAAAGTTTAAAATTTAGTTAATACTATTCATAACCTATTTTGAACGACATTTTTGGTAAGTCATGGTGCGCTTGAACTAGGTGTTTCGTGTAGTGCATGTTATTGAATTATTTTGAAGAAATTACACAACATGAAATCTTGGGGTGTTACATTCTCCCCTCCTTCAGTAAATTGCATCCTCACAATTTGAAATTGTTCTTCAAAAATACAAGGTTGAATATATAAAATATCTTTGTGGGAAAACCCACATCGGAAATTTGGTTAATAATATTTAGTCTTAATAAGAGGAAAATAGAAATGAAAGGGTCACCACCAAATTATGATCTATATTCGGAGAACATTGGTGGAAATTAGAGACATATAATTGGAGGAAAAACATAAATATTTATATGTAGTTATTGAGGTCATCAATCAAAAACAAGTGTAAAATTGAGGGCCTTAAATTCATCAATCTATGATTATTTAAAATACCATCGGTTCAGCAAAACATATGGTATTATGATAACACATTTTTTTGTTTTATGATCCCTTCACTAATGTATAAGAATTAATTTTTCATTGAAAAAGATAAGAAGAAAAATATATACTTGACAAGTATAGTCTCATCCTTTAACTAAGTTCTACCACAAACTCATATTTCACTCTAAAAGATAATAGAACTTAAAAATAATATTCTATTTATCCTATTCGTATAGGGTTAATAAATGAATTTATAATTCATCTACCAGAACCATTAAAAAAATGACATTATTCAATCCAGGACATCACGTGGATCAGTGGTAGGTGATACACCCTTGTCGCCCTTTGGTTATGGGTTCAAGTCTCGCGGCCTTGCCGGATGCAACGGGTTGCCGCCCGACCTCTGGGTTGTCCTTTTATGGAAATCCAAAATAACCCAAACTAGAACTATCCAAAATACTTCAGGTCAAAATTTATAATGAAGGTAAACACAATGAAGTTCCTTTTTTCCGCGTAATAACATGTGAACACCTTCATCATGTATTCTTTTAAAACACTACAACATCCTGAATTATCATAAAACCGTATTGATTACATTCATGATCCCTTATTCCTTAAAGAATAATAAATATTCTCCTTCAATCCAAAAATGTTTTCAACCCCAAAAATGATTCAATATACAAATCATTAATCAGTTTCACGGTAGTCAATAATATCCAATATAATTTATCCAAATCAATCATGTATTATTCTAAAATCACTACCTTGGTATCAGAACCATATTATGGTTTATCTTTCTCTCAACCATATATTTTCCAAAACATTAACTTGCTATTGATTCACTTTTCTTTGCTCCACACAATCTCATGTCCTTAATGAAATAGTACTGCAGTACAATCCCTATATACTCTATAATTATTATAAGAAGTAAATTTTTGATAAAACACTCAAATGAAATAATAATTATAAGAACTCTAATTATTCCTCTTCATCTGTGGTAGTATCATAACTTGATTATTATCCAATAGCATCATTTGCGGCATAGTCTGACGACTGAGACATAGGTTTGCGTAGTGTCCAAACTTCTTGAAAATGAAGAATTGTACATTTGAAACCATTTTCTTACCCTTGGAGTCACGTACTTTGTGCTCTTTTTCCTCAACACTTATAACAAACTCCCATTCCATTCAAGAAAGTTCTAGGGTGTTTCTTCCCATAGTTATCACATATGGGAAAATTCTTCTTTTCCCTCTTCCCTTTATCCATCTTTCTCTCTTCCATTCTTTTCTTCTCTTGCTTCTCTTCAAAGCCATAGGACTCAGTAAACTCTTTACTTATCTTATCAAAACATGATATTATTTCTTCAAATTATGATAATACATGGGAGACTATTTCTCTTATAAATTCTGGCTTAAGACCATGAAAGATAGGATTCTTCTTTCTCTTTGGATCATGTGGATTTCTAGAGTTCTCATTCCTTCCACTGGGCACCTTTTCTAAACAATGGAATACACTAGATTAGTTTATGAATAATAATACCTAACCCCAAACTTGTAAAACACATAACATAAATTAAATAGTTTATGGATATAATCCATAATCATAAAAATGTCTCCTTTTAGGAAGTATATACTCATAAACCCTTCATAATGCTTTGTATAGAAAATGATTATTATGCTAAGCATATCACCAGGGAGTGTCGTAACCAAGAGTGAAGCAAGGCCCGTTGTCGTGAACCAGTTCTCGTTCTAGTCCAGCTCAAAGCGGTGATTTTAGGTCATACCCCTAGGAATATCTGTGCCAGAGCCGCCTCTACTTGCTCGCATCCAGACAGGGATGTATTGCTCAGAAAACTCACAAAATCTCTACAATAGAAAAATTCTAGGAAGTTATTCTATACTAATCCTCAAAGTCCGTCTTAAATCTATGTTCTCTAATCATAGTTTATCAAAATATAGCTTCCAAGGTTTGTACTAAACATCCTCTGATACCAACCATAACGCCTCGACCCCAGTTACCTAGAGTCGGTTTATTATTACATAACATTGGCATGATCATGAGAAAGATCAAATCTCGAAAGACTGTTTAGTATAGTAGTCTTGGAAACACTAGATATATTCATAAAACTTACATTACATCAATAAGTGAAAAGCTTCAACAATATATTGTCTTCATATTCCACACTCGTATCCCCTCATACTATCCCTGCAGGGCATTAATAATTTACTTCTTCACATCCTGGGAAAAATAAAACACAGCAAAGGGGTGAACTCAAACGCCCAGTAAGGATAACAGTATAGCGAAAACTTTCATAAATAAGAATACATATTTAAGGCAATGTATAACTAAAGCACAAGCCTTTTAAACTTGAACATCAACATAGTATGGCAAAAATTAAATGAAATAATTCCATTTACTTATTCACATGGATATTCTACTAATCGAATAATCACGTGAAATATCAATAACCTCTTTTATAATGATGGAATGCATAATGCCAGACTATCATAACCACATAGCCAAGGCCTCGTGCCAAGTCTACAAATAAGATTTTGTCAAGGCCTTGTCCCAAGACACTAGTTTGTCACATGAGACCTACTGATTCATCGAGGAGATATAGCAGGCTCCACCCATCACTTACTAAGCCCAATGCATTCCCATATGAAAAGGTTTAAACATTACATAAACATTCATATTAAAACTAGCATACTAAATGTCAATACTTTCTCTATAAAACATGAATGGTATAAAAATAACACATCCGCAGTAAAACATATCACAAAACCTTCAATACAATACAAAAGTTTTGTATCATAATAAATCAACTTCAAATAAGCTTAAAATCCATCAATGGATGTTGACATAGATGAAATAAAAAGAATTTGAGAGAAATATCTCTTTTCTCAAAAATCATTGAAATGTCACACATTTATAAAGGGAGTAATTTAAAAGAGATTTTTGAATCAAAGTGTCACATACCACATTGAAACTTTTGAAAAGAAATATCATTTCAAAACAATCATGTCCATATAAAGAAATCCTTAAAATCATTTTGAAAACATGGAAATTAATTAAAAATATTTAGAAAGATAAATATTTAAAAAATTTAAAATTATGATCTTGATAATCAGTAACATTCAAAAATTCTTAAAATATTCATTTTGAAATCATTTTAAAGTCACATAATTATAAAATAAATCATTTTCCTTGAAAATATTTTTATAAGATTGTAAGGGAAGATTTGAAGATTTTATAACGGCGGTAAATAGCTGCACTCGCGGTATAAGTTAAGAAAAAGATATTCTTACCTTAAATTTGTTGAAATGGTTAAAAGTGCCTTGTTTGGAAAACGACGAAAAGATTACTTTCAAAACACATAATGGTATAAATGACTTTAACCCATTGTCTAGTAAATAGTAAAAATGTTTTTAAATACATTTTTAAGGAACATGGATGTGGATGATAAAGAGATCCCAGTAGATAATTACGTATAAAAAAACTCAGATAATGAAAAGATTGTGAAATAAACCCTTACCTTGTACTTTTCCTTGGATGGGGGTAGGTTAACCTCCTCTTTTTCGGGTTCTTCCTTTTGATTTGATTAAAAGGGATCATTTGGTTGGCTTTCTGATAAAACTAAGGCCTCTAGGTTGTAGTGAGGGAAGTTGAGATATTTTTTGGGCAGGTGTTGGATGAAACAAAAGGCTTTGAATGTGTGAATTAGTGAGAAGGGGGAGTGCCCTTTTATACGAGGGGTGAGGGGCACCTTTGGAAAAGATAGAAATATTAATTTATAATAAATTCATATTCAGTTTATAATGGCTCCAAAGTGGATTATTTAAAGGTTAATGTGGGGATAGGTCGAAAACCACTCAACAAATAGCATTTAGATAGGTTTGGTTTACTATATTAACCTTATCTTTAAGTATTAACTCTTAGTTAATTAGTTTGACACTTACCATGTCACTTTGTATTTTTATATTATACAGTAAATAAAATTACTATATACATCCAAAATACCCCCAAGTGGACCATTAATGATACCCCTATCATGTTAAAAGTCTCTTGGCCGAACCTTATATTTTTAGGAATTTAATATCAATTAATAATATAATATTTGTTTTAAAAACTCTTTTATGTCAATTTTGAAACTATTCAATAGTTGATTTTTGTAAAACTCATAAAAGAATTATTACTTCCAAAAAAGTTAATTAAATCAATACTAACATGTCATATTAACCTAGAAAATTAGTTTAATTCATAAAAAGTCTCAAATTATATTTATTTGGGTATTTATAATATCAATTATTTTAATTTTTAACTATTATGGTAATTACAGCATCATCACTGTGTCATAAATAAATTAATTATTTAATGTATAAAAATTATAAATAAAATATAATTATGTAGGAAATCCTTTTATATTTCTAATGAATATTTATAGTTGAAAAACCAACATATATAAACCCATGTAAAAATTGTTTTTCTATAGGATATATGCTTGTGTCATTTTTGTATTCATTTTAACTTAATTAAAATAATGTGTCCCTATCACTTACAAGTGGCTCCATGGGGTCCCAAAATCGACCCAAAGATGCCCATGGTCGGACATGTATCAACCAATATGGTTAGGACACGTTTTAGTGAAATTTGTATTATTATAATTTTATTTTTAACCCTTATTTACCAGATTTACCCTTTAACCATGGTAAATAAAATATTTACCGAAATAATTATTCAAAATGTCTAAAAATAAAAGTTACCTATTTAAAAAATTTTAACATCCTGATTCCAAATATTGAATCCATTTTTCCAAATTCAAAACACAGAAGTTGCCGAAATTAATTTAAAATTAATTTCTGCTGTTAAAACAAAAAATCGTGTTTTTAAGAGATAATAACTATCAAAAGATTGACACCTGTTTATATTCGGTTTAATTGTGAAGTTTTGTCCAATGAACAACATTGTATTAAATGGTAATAATATACTCTAAATATACTTTATAACAACTCAAATTCATAATTAATCACTACTAATTATTTTGATTAAAAATGTTGTTTTTAATTAAAATTTAGTAATTTTCACTATTCATCAAAATATAAAAGTTATCCGAAAAGTACCAAAATTTTACCCTAGGATATATTCGATATTCCGAATCCAAAAATGAAGTCCATTTTTAGAGATAAAATTTATAAAATTTCAAAAATTAGGTATTACTATTCATAACAGCTAGTTTGATTGGTTGTGGTGTGTGTTAGAACTCGAAGTTGTGTACAACACACGCTACTATATTATTCAAAGGAAAGAATACCATGGAATCTTGTGATGTTTTATTGTAAATTTTTGATGTCCCCATTTAGTCAAATTGAATACATAAATGTTTAAAATATTGGATTTAAAAAGGGTTCACTATTAAAAGTTGGTAAAAGTGCAATACTGAAAATGAATTTGTTCTTACATTATGTCTAAGAAACTCATAATATGGATTCTAAAATTATAAGGATTATATAAAGGTTAAATTTTAGTTAATACTATTCATAACCTCTTTTGAACGGCTTGTTTGGTAAGTCATAGTGCGCATGAACTCGGTGTTGCGTGTAGTGCAAGTTATTGAATTATTTTGAAGAAATTACACACTATGAAATCTTGGGGTGTTACACCACTAATGTAATATGATAATATTGAATCATACTTGATTAATTAATATAGTTGATTAATTTTATTTAATTATTCAAAGTCTTGATCTTAAATGATAAAATAATGCATGAAATAATGAAAAATCCTCCCCTCCTCCACTATAAATACCACCTCTCCTTACCTATACTCTTCACACCTCTAAAGCCTTTAGAATCCTCCAAATTCTACTAAAATATCTTACCAATCCTCTCCCCCACGTCCAGTAGCCCTTAGTCTCATAAAAAAACCAAAACCTCTTCCCTTAAGAGGCTCTCAAGGGAGATAACTTCAAGAGGTAAATGCCACTTCTGTTTTCTTTTCAAGTTTCATTCTTTTCTTTTATATCCTCACCTCCTTTCATCCATATTTCATGATTACTCTAGTATAATACATGTATTATGATTTTTTTGTTATAAGTTAATATTTCATCATCATCATCTCTTCATTCCCTTATTTTATAATCGTAGTAAAAACACCATCCAAGATGTGTCAATTTACCACATTCAATGATGATGGGTTTGAATTTCTATTATCATCTTTATTTCTGATCATGAAACCATTTTTTATGGTTGAACCAGATTTTTATATATTTAATATACCCTATTTATGTTTCGGTAATCCTTTTTTACAAATCGTATTATGTTATGATGAATATTGAGTTCGTTGTAATCAAAACTCACCAATTAACCAAAATGGTAGTCATTAAGGTTCTATATAATAATTCATCTTCACTCCAAGTAACCAAATTAAATTTACAAACATGTAACCTTATGGATGTTGAATACTAAAAAATAACTCTGATTCACGATAACCATCCCCATTTTACATGATTCTCTATTTATGAAAATAAGAAAACTGATCATGAAAACCAAGAAAACAAACAGACCCAAACAATGAAATTGAACAATATAACCCATAAAAGGGCTATTAATGAACAAAAAAAAGGTTATAAAAAATTGATTTAAATATTTATAAGGTTATGTAAATATTTATTAATAAACCTAATTTGACTATTCAGGTCATTAATATCAAGTGGAGAACACCAAGAGACTTAAGGTATGGGATCCTCGCTATTTCACTCTAATTCAAGAATGTCCCCTATGTTATGCCATTTTATGTGTCATTATGAATGATGGGGTATAATTTTTCACCTCCATAATACTTCAATCGTGATGTATATATAATTATAAGAACCTTTTTCTCTTATCATGCCCCTTTTGGGTACACCCAATG
This sequence comes from Viscum album, assembly GCA_963277665.1. Lineage (NCBI taxonomy): Eukaryota > Viridiplantae > Streptophyta > Magnoliopsida > Santalales > Viscaceae > Viscum > Viscum album. Next base: position 1,914,595,242 of record OY728143.1, read on the forward strand.
TCATGCCAATAATCCGTAATGAAATCTACCCGAACCTCCTTTGTTCCTTTGGGCTTCCTTATCATTATAATACCAAAATGAAGTTATATTATCAATTTATGTGTATATTATAAATGATGTTTCATTTTAAAAAATTCCATTATCAATACCCTTTCATCATTCTCTTTTGGGGATATAAATTTTTTTAAGTGATTCCCTCCCCAATACCTCTCGATAAGCAAAACTGTTTTAAGGGAACTTCCCAAACACTTACCAAATTTCAAGTGTACTCTATATTCTATTTTATGCCACCATTTTATTTATAAAATAAGCCTTTTTATTTTTAAAACCATTTTGGATCACTTCTAGTTTTTATAAAGGATTTCTCCCTATCTATTTTAAAGGCTCTGTAGTGTTTTCCTTAAAACCGCTCTAAAATGTTTTAATGATAAAATTTCATAAATAATTTTCATTCATGGTTTCACTTATACTTGACACCAATAACCATGATTCATGCCTAGTTTTCTTTATGAATTTCCATGTATATTTTTCTTCCTTTATTTCAGGGACACATTTATGATTTTCCTATTTGTTATGTTTTATGACACGATTCTGGTACCCAATACTTTCCATGGGAAATCCTTATGTTTAAATTTGATTCTTTATGTATGATTCATTATCTGGAAAGGATATTAATGAAAATGTTATGATGGGTTCACCGAGAAGTGCTCTAATTCATTGGGTAAAGTTATGTCTCATGAGATGTTATGTGCAACAGTCCTAGCTGTTAACTATGGCTTGTGCTACTATGGGAAACAAGACTGGCGGTTACCCTCAACTCGTACTAAATTCATGTTAAGAGTAGCAAAAAATTTCTATGAGTCAATGTTTATATGATACCATGTTTATATGATTTAATGTTTATTTGATCCCATGTTCATATGATCCCATTTTTATATGATCCAATGTTTACATGTTTAAATGATTCCATGTATATATGTTATGATTCCATATGTTCCATGTTTTTGATATCATTATGTAAAGCCTCCTAATACATGTGCTTATGATTTATTCTTATGTTCTTTCTCTTACAAGGTTTTTAGCTCATCCCTTTGTTCATGTGTTCCCCAGGGCACCCTATGAAGATGTAAGGGATCAAAGGATGTTAGGATCTCTTTATAGAGATTAAATGAAGTTGTTTTTTTGTCCCCTGTTATCAGTGTTATGTACCTAGTCTTCAAAGGCGATATACTTCACAATCCATAGATTGTATTATGATAGATAATTATGCTTAATATCATGTAATTTTAAGTGTAAAAGGATAGGGTCACTATATAAACCAACCAACACCTACTCAGACCTATAAAAGAAATCGAAAATGATCATATGCAATGTCATTCAAGAAATAATACAACTGAAAGGGAAACTACAAGTACCAAAATAAAGGTAAAGATGATAGTGACCATGAAGCCCAAACAGCTCCCGCAAAACCCACAAACTAGTAGTAACCAGGCTGATCTCCATCCTTCTCTATGTGACTGAAAAAAAGTTTATATATATATAGGGTGAGTATAATAGTATACTCTGTAGGATCCTTCCCAGAGCCTCTTTTGTAAATGTAATGAAATAATACTAAAGCACAGTGAAAAACATGTAAAATTAACTCATCCCCTAAATAGGTATACTACATTCCTTGCCTCACCATGGTTAATCTCACAATGTATCTCATACAAGACTATATAATATAATAAAAAATATCAAGGGTACACCGCTACTACATTCCCAATGGTTTACCACTTTTCCACAACATCGCATGTCCTGACCATCTCTCTCAAAAAGGCGAGCCCATAGACACATGGGCGAAGCACCACAACATTCACCTCATGAAACACACAACCATGTCCACATAACCAAAAGTATCGGGGGAGTTTCCAAGAGCCACAAAAACCTGCATAATGTGTATCATAAATTGGGTATTATACCTCAAGCCATCACAACCCATACATTGAGTAAAGATCATTAAGCCATCATAACCGATACACATTATAACCTATAGTATTTTTTTGGGAACCTATATCTAGAATACATGTGTGTGAAATAACCATAAGCCATTAAATCCCTCTACAAACATATATGGTGAAAACTAATGACCATGAATACTAGAAAAAGTAACTACCAAGAGAAGAGAGTGGGGCCAAAGGGGGTAGTCATGCATCCATCCTCCCACCAGAATGTTGGAAAAAACAGCCTCCCAAGTCTCAAAATCCGCAGGGTGTCAGTCGCACTAACTGAATGGGTGGAGTAGCGTATAAAATCATAAAAAAGTATATGATATAATATAGTTTAAAACCACTCTATGGGCATAACCTCATCTCAGACGCAACTCTAGATAATATCTCTAGGACTCCCAACTACCACTGCTAAGACTATATGTCCTATAAGACCACAACCATTTATATGGGTAAATTATGTTATTTTATTCTATTTTCACCAGTTTCACTTTACATTAATTAATTCGTTAACAATTAATTAAACAATATGATTTTCTACAACTCATTTCATTAGAAATACAACAAGTTCTATGCCCTCCTAGGATATGAAAACCGAGTCCACAACTTCTCAGAATTTAAAACCCCAGCATTTCATCCCAACAAGCTCCACCCCAAGGGTTAAAAATTTATTCACATTATTAAAATTATTAATTTATATATTATCTGTAATTTTAGGAAAACATCAATGATACCAAACACAAGGGACTCAATACCATGAGTAGCTGGACTACTCATAGTGTCATTGCCACCTATAGAAAGAGTGTAGACTCATCCATCCTCAAGAAGCTAAACAAGGAAAGAACATGGAATACCCAATGTGTATTCACACCTATTGAATGGAGAGTAACTAGAACCATATGCCTTAAAATGTGTGGAATTTAAAGCAGATAAACAAACACTAGATCTAATAAGCATCCAACTTACATACCAATGATTAAGCCAAACTTCAACCCATTCTGTCATCTTCTGTGTCCTCCCTGACACCCATATGCATATCACAATGCATCCCACCATCACATGCATCACCTATGACCATAAAACTCGGGCCTCTCTTACCTACAAACCAGAACACGCCTCTAGGCTTAGCCATCCCATGATCACATCACATCCGGGCCTCCCCACCCCATGTACCACAAGGATCATATATAAATCACATCTCAAGAAGTAGGATCAAACAAAGCAACCAGGATCTCATCCCTAAGAAAGGTATCCAACCATTGCACACAATGAGATCTCATGTCTCCAAAGCACAAGGCACTCATACATTACAAGAAAGAGGGAAACTCTATCCCTACAAAAGCATTATCTTTTATTACACAACCAGTTCTTATTCTATCTTGAATAAAATGATTCATAATTCATAGGTTCAAACTATGAGAAAATAAATCAATAAGTTATCTCTAGCTATCAAAATTTAATTAAACAATTAATTAACATTAATTTAATTCATTTTTCAATAAGAATCAACATGCATCAGGTTATTTATCCGTTTCAACATCAAGAACAACATGCTAAACCAAGAAAATAATATATATAAAACTATCTTGAAAATCTAGAGGTAAACAGTTTTCACTGTGCTATGAAAAACCATTTCTACATGATTTATTAAAATTATTTAATATAGTTAATATAATTATTAGTTTAATTTAATTACGATAAAAAGGGATAAAACATTCTCTATCTATGATTGAATGCAAATAAATATAGAAGTAATGAATCCCATACTTTAAATGTTTGTCGATGTTCTTCACATGAGAATAGACCAATGAAATGGATAACCAATCACCGCTCCCAATAGAACTGCATCCATCCAAGGAAGCTACGAAATCACCACACCAACAACAACTGAGAGAAAATCCGTTAGAACCATAACAAATCATATCCCATTGTATGATATGAATAATAGGGGGAAAAGCGATCAAACTAAAAGAAACCACTAAAAATGAAGGGAAAACACACCATGGATAAATCCTGGTAACCATAGAATGAATATGGTTGTCTAAGATTTATTCTTGTTTTGAGTTATTAAAAATGATGCAAAGGTGACTATTGAGTCACCTGGGGTGGGAGAGAGGGAAGTTATATCCGTTGGATTTGATAACCCGAGTAGCTGGAAAAACACTTAAAACATTAAAATGTTGGGGTATTACATGACGTCTATTCCCATTTCACATTATGTAATTCCTCCAGGTTGTATTTTTCCAAAAAACAAAGGGCCTTTTGATTTTATTAATTTTTTAAACCTCAAAACATTACACGGTGTGAAACACTCTTTCATGTCATGTAATTATTCACGACATGAAGTCCTCTCGTACATCAGGTAACTAGCATCTGAATCCCTTTGAACATCCTCCAATCCTTCTCCAAGTACCTCAGTATTTAGGAAATGAAAAGGGTCGATCTACATAGATCTGAACCATTATATATGTAAAATCATTTTTTCCTTAATCATTGTAATTAATTTTAATTAATTTTGATAATGTTTTTTTAAAAAAATAGGTTGACCTTCCAAGACATTATAAATTATTTTGATTACAATTATGGAAACCATTTTTCAAAATTCCACGCACATAACTTGACAAAAATATTTTAAAATTAATCTAATCGACGGGACGATAAAGCTAGTTTATAAAGTAAAAATGATGAAAAGTTTGAAATGTTTTAATATCCAATATCAATGTTAAATTGATTCCAATGTAATTAATTATATTAATTTATGTATAATTGAAATAATTATATTATGAAAATATATTACAATATAATTTAACATTATAAATTATTTATGTGAAAAAGCAGTCTAAAATTAAAATTCAGTATTTTTTTACTATTAATAAATAAATTAAAACTCATAGAAAAATACATAGAATTAACCGTGTGATAATTTAGAAATAAGTATTTTGAAAATGAAGTTTATTTTTTCATATAAAATTTATAAATTTTACTGGATTTATATTTGAAATGGGCGTACAAATAAATGGTCATAAAACTACCTTTATAAAATTATAGCTTTTTATGTATAATATTGGGTTTATTCTTATCATAGGAATATCAATTCTATTGGATGAATTTAAAAAATATTTTATTGAATGTATAATATATAAAAATATTTATAATCATTCTATAATAGTAATTAACATAATTTATTAATATAAAACACCTTTTTGAGCATAAAAACATTTACATTATATTTAATTAGTTTTTATATTCATTTATATTTAATTGGTAACCATTGAATTCCACTATATATTTTTATAGGTTAGTTAAACTTATTCATAAATTCAAATAAAATGAATAAGTTATATCTTAATTTATTAGATAATAATATTTTAATAATATATGCTTGTTTGATAAAACTCGGTTTTTCATGTATTGTAAGATATAAAAGAAACCCGTTGTTGCGTGTGACAGAAACTAACTCAGTACAACATGCATTATAATATATATAATATATTTATTTTATTTAAAATATTAAATATACCATAATGTCTTGAGTGGTTATATTACTTTCTATACTTGTTTTATCTTTTCATACACGCTATCGAATAAAAATCTATTATTTTTGATTTTTCAGGGTGTTAAATTCTACCCACATTAAATAAATTATTTCTTAAAAATTTAAATTCAATATTGGTATTCAAAGATATTATATTTGTAAAATAATTTGTTGAAAATCCCCCATCCTGAAAGGGTTAATAAAATATCCTCTTAATAAAAGATAAATGGAAGTACACCAATCATATGGAAAAATATGTAACTATGTTTCAAGGTAGAAGAACATAAGTGGAAAGTGAATTTACAGACATTGTGGAAAAGAGTATAAAATTATAGATGGAGATTTATTTTATTGATCAAAAACAAGTGAATGATCAATGGAATGTTGATGTAATCAAGGTCATAAATCTACGATGATTTAAAATAAAAATGGTTAATCAAAAATAAGGATATTAGGTGTACATTTTATTTCTTGATCAACTTTATAATGTTGGGTAATTATTTTATGGCCTATGAATATAAGAAAATATACTTAATTGAGATATTTATATTTCATAAAAATAGTTTTTATCCATTTTTTATACATTGATAAATTTCAAATTCAGCCACTACTTCATGAAATGAATATCAAAAAATTAATATTGATGCCTAATTCAATAAATTACACATTTAACATATCATAAGTCCCATAAAAGAGTGAAATGTCAATCCAAATGTCTCTAACAATTATGAAAAACCTATATTATTAATATAATAATCACATTACCTAAAAATTTACAGTACCATTTCATCCTTCAAATTTATTCATCAAATTGATTAACAATGACATACTAACCAAGATATCGCATAAACCCGTGGTAGGCCCAAAACCCTTACCGTCCTTCAGTCAGGGATTCATGCCCCACTACCTTTTCAAATGCGATGGGTTGTCACCCTTTATATGGGTTTTCCTTTTTTTAAACTATATTAATATAATTTACATAATATTCCCAAAATGTTTGATGGACATCCTTGAAATATTGTAAATTTTAAAATAATGTTTTTACTAGGGTTCTTAATACAATTTATTTTTTTAAAACAAAGTCTAATAATCATATTTTTATATAAACCATAATTTTTATCAGTACCATTAAACTATTCTCTATATAGTGTAAATCCATTATTCTTTATATAAAATTTCCACTAAAAAATATACTAAACTAATGGGTTGTATTTCCATAATTCTTTTCCCAAAATCTCATTAATCATTGTAGACTCTCATCACATAAAACCCAAAAAGAGGTTTAAAGACATTGAACATATCTTCAACTATAATTACAAAAATCTATGATAGTATCCATAAAGAGATTTATTTCTAGGAACACCCACATAATCTCTAACATACCTTTACAATATTATGTTATTATATACAGATCCTCAAATTATATCATAGTAGTGTGTTTGGTAATTTATGTTTTCATAAATCTAGATCCCATTGTTTTTAATAAAGTTTCTCTGATACCTAGTATAGTGAAATAACCCTAGAAATCTCGGAGTCAGTGTTATGATACCATTAAATTGGAATAAGATAGAAGTAAATATCATCTCAAAGGAATTAAGAATTTAGTAGTTTTGTTAAACTAGTAAAATACATGAGTCTTTTATTACAAATGAATAGACAAGTGGATTTTTTTTTTGATAATAATGGTATTCCATATAGTGTATACTTACATATCTTTCATAGATCACATTATGGAATCCTAGAGAATGTAAATAAAATATGGGAAAGCTTAAATTCTTGGTAAGGGTAATGTACACTAGATGAAATAATGAATGAATGATCATGATAAATACAGAAAGGTAAATGATTGAACACACATTTCATATAATCAATAAACTAAGAAGGAAGTTCAATAACAATATGTAAAGGTAATTACCTGAAAACACATACCATTTAAATTATTGGATTAGGAATAATCAATATGGAAAAATAAATAACTAAAATCCATTCCATTTATTCCATAAGATGACAATGAAATACATCCATATATTTCTTCATAGTTAAAATCTCATGGATAATAATAAATGAATAAAAATTATGGAAATTCACAATTATTGGATGTCATGTATCAGGTACATGAACAATAATATTATTAAGATATATCCTCAAAATAGTTTATATATATGGTTAGAAACATGTCGGATTCTTCCTGGAAACAAACATGAAGGGTTTTTCACCAACTAATTTGGTCTCATGAGACAACTGATGCATCAAGGGGACTATATCCAATGGTCTCTAACCCATGTTGCACATGTCCAAATCCTTCCCTATATATCGAATAATTTCTTTAATTAATGAAAAACATGCCTTATCAAATATTTTTTTTTGTGAAATGAAATCATATTTATCATTATTTCCCTAGATAATCACATAACTATCAAAGAAATCAGTATATGTAAAAATGGTATATAGATTATGTAATGAATATATCCATGAAAAATGATATGGGTAATTAGGGTAAATATAATGTTCAATGATTACAGGAAAGTGAATATTTCAAGGGACATACAAAAATGAATCAAGGAAGTGAGGGTTAATAATATCCTTGGAAAAATCTATCAAAAACAATCCAGAGGAAGAATAAGGATGGTATCAATACAACATATCCAATTTTATTGAAAATAATTTATTTTTGTCATTAATGAATAGAAATACTATAAAAGATCTTATAAAATACATTATTGAGGAAAAGATAATTTATGTTTTGGAAAACAGTTTGAAAACAATTTTTCATTAAAATCAAATTTAAGGTATTTTTATGTATAATTTTAATCGTCTAAAGGAAGATTCAAAGAAATGATAGTGTGAAAATCCATACATTTTATACAATGTAAAAATGATATTCATTTTTCAATTGAAAATTTTTGAATGGTGCCTTGTTTGGAATGCAACAAAAAGATTCCTCTGAAAAATTACTATAAGACAACCTTTAATAAATTATTTATAATATTTTGAAAACATTTTTAGAAAAAATGGTTTTTGGAAGAAATCATGGTTTTCAAATTAAATCGATTTCTGCTCTAAGAGATAAATAATGTTGGGTTTTCATAAATATATTTTCTACAGATTTTTTTACAATGAGTGAGAAAATGATACTATTAAATGAAAATTTTCGTTATTAATCAGAGGAGAATAAATTTAAAGGGTTTATTGGACAATTATTATATAATTTACTTTAATGTATTTATAAGAATAAGCAATCTGGATGAGAACAAGATTATAAAATAAACCCTTAAAATGATCATACTTTTGTAGTGAGAATTAATCCTTGAATATATAATGTGGATCAAAATTAAATTAAAATAATAAAGGAACAAATATAACATTATATATTAAAAATTGGTCTCACAGATAATCCAATTATATTAACGACAACAAGAATGTAATATAACCCATTGAAATCGAATTAGGTCATGAAATTATTTACCACTATGTAGCATTATATTTAAATTTCCTTAGATGAAATAATTATAATTTGAACTCAAAATTCAATTAATAATGAAATATTCATGATATTAAATATTAATGGGGCAGTATATACACCATATTAAATAAGCTAGATCTATAACATTACAATGTTCCTCAATGAAATGAAATCGAGATGAAATCTCTTACAACTTGGTAACTTTTGAATCATAATCCCCATGAAATAAATAACATCAAATTAAACTATAAATATAAAGAATAAAAATTTATTCCTGATATAAAACATAATAGGGGTAGTATATACACCACAAATAAAGAAATAAGTGCTGCATATGGTAAATGCCTCATGAAAGCAAAAGTGTGATAAGAACCACTTACCTTGTATCACTTTTTGGGTGAATGTTATTTTACCACATTTATAATGGTTTTAATCATGTTACTAACTTTTAAATAACAATACTCCTATTTTTAATATTATATATCATATTATTATAATATATTATATCCCATCTTTCGATAATCTCTCATTATTTTCACTATTTCAGATGTTAATTACCTAGATTTTTGAGTATGTTTGGAATTGTTATTTTTCATTACTATTACAGAGATAATAATTTATTTATCTATAGAAGGTAAAACATTATTTTAATAAAATATATATTAAGTATATATATATTTATTATTATCCATAAAAGTTTTCATATAGGAAATGAAATACACTATTCATGGAGAAGGAATGTCATGTGTCGACATAAAAATTGTTTTCATTTTCTTATCGTACGTAAAGAATGAAAAGTAAATGATATATAATATATTTAAAGAATAATATTTATTTCATATATGTCACATATTTTTATTTAAAATATACTTAATATTTTCTGCATATAGCTTGAATTAATCACATCACTTTCAGTAGGCGGTAGTCCACACATTCATAAACGATGTTTTCATATTCCCACAATGTGGATGGAATGAAGGTAAGTGTTATAAAATTATTAAGAAAGTATGAATACATTATAAATACTATGTCTATCATATATAAACTATTAATATTACATTATTACCATCTTTGAAAGGTGGTAATAGAAGAACTAATGACATCGTTTCATGAGGTGGTAGTCCATCACACACATAAAAGATGATTGTGTATCGCATTTGATGGAAGTGCGTGTGAGTTTAGGTATAACCATTATCATAAAAATTATATAATTATTTTTATTATACTGAGTTTGTTATATAATCATGATATAAATGAATTGAAGGGGTGGAGAAGTAAATGAATCAAAAGTGATCGTTGAAGAATGTTACCTCTTATTCGGGAAACTCCTTTTTGGTTTATACAAAAAGACTTTCTTGGTTTAATTTCTTCCTTAATAAGGCTTCTAAAATGAGCTAAGGGATATTTTGAGATTATTTGGGATGGTTTCGGAGGATAGAAATGGCTTTATAGGTGCGAATAAGTGGGAGGGTTGATTTCCCTTTTATAGTGGAGGAGGAGTGACATTCTTAGAAATATAAAAAGAGAAACACTATTGGGAGGTATCCCTTACACCACATGATTCAAATAATGAACCCATTTATATAAAATGGATCAAATTATTTATATTTTCTATAAAATAAATTTTTTACAATTTTATAGGCCATTTGGCCCCTTAAGATAATGTTAAACCACAATGTAAACTCATTTTTTCCATAATCACTACAATTATTATTAATTACATTAACTAATATTTTAGTTCAAAAAATAAGCTAACCTTACTAGAAAGAATAAATTATTCGACTTAAAAATATGGTATAAATTCTTTTAAAATGAACTCAAATAAGTGGAATAAATTCATTTAAAATTAATCCCATAGATAGACTGATAAAGTAGGATTTTAAAGTAAACATGTTGAAAAGAATGAAATGTTTTTTTATCCATTATCAATGTAAAACTTGTTAAAATGAACTTAATTGAATTAATTAATTTATTATTGAACTATTTATACATTAAACCCAATTCAAAATATAATTTTAAATTACAAATTATCTACGAGAAAAAGTTGTTTTTAATTAAAATTCAGTATTTTTTTACTATTCATTAAAAATTAAAATTTCCCAGAACAAAAAAACAAAAAATTTCCCAAAGATAATTTGGATGTTAAAATTTTAAAATTATGTTTATTATTGCATATAAAATTCATAAAATTCATAAAATTTTGTTTTAAAATAGTTTCTCCATAAAAAGGTAATAAATAAACTTTATAAAATTTTTAATTTCAGCACATAGTATAAGGTTTGTTCTTATTTTATACCTTTAAAATTTATTATATTAATGTAAAAAATAGTTTATTGAATATATAATATATAAAGATAACTATGGTCATTCTCTAATAGAAATCAACTTAATTTATTAAAAAATAACACCTTTGTGAGCATAAAAACATTTACTTTATATTAAATTAGTTTTAAGATTAATTTCTTATTAATGGTTAGCCATTGAACATAACCATATATTTTTATAGGTTACATAATCCTATTCACAAAAATGAGATTAATAGCTTGTTTATATCTTATTATATTAAGGAATAATATTTAAATAATATATTATGGTTCGGTAAAACTCGGTCATGCATGTAATGCATGTTATTGAAGAAACTCATTATTATGTGTGATACATGATAACTTAGTAAAGTGTTCCTTGAAAGATACAGAATATATTAAATTTATTTAAAATATTAATTATACCATAATTCCTCATTAAATCATATTCTTTTCTATGTTTGGGTTTACATTTTACACACGCTATCGAAAAAAAATTTACTCTTTTATAATTTTTGGGGTGTTACTTGGATGTTATTTGGAGCTAATTCTTCTAGATATAAGAGACATTGGGGGGGGGGGGGGGTTTAAATCATGTAGAATATATTGGATAGAAATATAGGACATAGAATAATAGGTAAAGATACATCTTCTAAGCATGTAACTGGTAAAAATGGGATAACCAATTCCTTTCCAATCCTTTGGGGAGACCTTAAAATATGCTAGGAAAAGGCATCCAAGGAGACCACAGGTAGATTTTAGTTCATTAGGCCCATGGTAGATGGTGAATTTGGGGGAGTGTTGGAATAGTGAGTTGATCAGGGAGGTAAAACACATTCTATAGAGGGATTTATTAGTGGATGACAAACTAACAATGATAGAGAAGGAACACTAGAGAGTGGGTGTAGGGATGGGCATAGAAGACGGGGTTGTGATGAATAGAGGGGAATTATCTAGGTTATGGGAATGGTTTAAACTGGAATAAGAATCACCAAAAAATGAAACATGGGAAGCAAATAGATCTTTCCTTCAAGATGAAGATGAGAGACCTTGAAAACGACATCTCGAGTAGAAGCATTTTAGAGATGAAGTGTACTTGTTCTTCCAAAAAGAGAATGAGTATCCCACTATGAGGAGTATGTTTGAAATAATGGTCAAGGAGTGATCCACTTCTATGAAATTTCTATAAACAAATGCATCAAGTAGGTGGTAAGTGCATTCATCCATACACATGAAATATCCCATAACATCTCTTAATGAAAGAATAATGGAGACATTGTAGAAGGGGAGGGAGTATCTTGGAAGATTGAACCACATGTTAGTCTGAGGAGAGTCACATATAGAGTGAACCCTTAGGACCTCTAGAACAGATGAAAAACCCATTTAGAACATGAACTAGATCAATACGACTATGATTTCTTAAAATCCTCCCTATATGAGACAACCACACAGATGGGATTTTGATTTAACATTGAGACCCTTGATAGAGAAGACAGTACCCATGAAGCAATGGCGTTCTAAATGTAGTGATGTGTGGGGAACTCCTAATTGATATGACCCACAAAATTCCACCGTGATGGTTTATTTTGAATTCATTCAATAGATTTCTCCACTATTGATGGAAAAATTTGATTTAGATATTATAAAATATTTTTTTAATTTTGAAACTAGAATCTATTTAAACCCACATAATCTGAATATCCTCACCACTAAAAACTAATAATATATCAATCATTATTCTCAAGTAATCAATAATCTTATTTAATGAAATACCATGACTCTCAAAAATATTGGATAAATATATACCTGTCAAAATAAAATCATAAGAGTAATCGAGTTGAGTACATAACATGGTATACATTATAGATCATATCAGGGAAAAATAGTAAATATTTTATATGTTTCTTATTTCTGACATAATAGAAGGAAAATGTTTCTTTATTAGAAAAATTCAATGAATTATTACTAATTACCCCTTTTGGGGTCCTCTATTCTAAAAATATTTTTAAATTTTTTAATATGTTTATTTTAAATCATCCCATGAAACCTTATAGATCAATATCTAGTGACTTCATACCTTGTATGTGAGATAATTTACCCATGTCATTCAATTTGAAAAAAATTCCCAACTATAACTTTATATAATATAATTTTGGAATATATTTCTGAAACAAAATTAGCCATATATAAAGAAATAAATACCACACTAATATGAATGACCTAAATAGATACAAAATATTCAACTATATTTTTTATGAAATAAAACTCTTTGATTTTAATTTCATGTTATATTTTCTTTCCCCAAAATCCATACCTCAATCCAAAAATTGAACACTATAGAATACAAATATTTATAGTATTATTTACCCCTTTAAATTCTTCAGGTTGTATCTTATATATTCCCTCAATAAGTTCTCATTATGGAAAGAAGTTTTGATATCTATTTAAAATCTCATTATTATAATTCATTGATATGGAATTCAATATTAAAATAGAATTTATCATCATACCTTTTAATGGGAATTCATTTTAGTCAATACTAATAATTATTTTATAACCTTCTCCAAAGAAAAAGAATTATAGGTAGATACTTTACTATTCATATAATTTTTAATATGGAAAAACCAATTGAACCATATGAATATCACAATTTCACATGTATCTACCATGATTATATATGATTGGTATACATAGGGTGAATACCATTTCCCATAGACAACATCAATTTTGTGAAATCAGAACTCTTAGTGGCCTCTTATGTTGTATTAGATTCAACATCCATGACCAATAATTCATTATCATATTCTATAACCAATTTATATCTCTAATGATCTATATGAATAATAATAAACCATCAAAGTTATTTTGTAACATGAGTCAATTATTCTGTAATTTTTTTAATGAAACTAGCTCACTTTCTATATCAAGAGAAATTTTGGATTGTTGATTTTAAACATATACATTTTTTATTTTCCTCCCATGAACTATTCAATTAATTTGATCCTCTAGAAATCACCATCTTCACACATAGAAATTTTTTGTTTAATAGTATTATATAAATAATATCCCATAATTTATTAAGGATAACCAACAAATAAATATTTGTTCTGATTTAAGTTCCTTTTTAAATCCAAAACTTTTACATAGGTCTTACAACCCTAAATTCTCATATAGGAAAAATTGGGACACATATTTGTCCATATAACTTATGGTTCTATTATCACAACATTAGATGTAATGTGATTAAGTAAAAATCCATGAGTATCTAGAGAAAATACTTATAATGATTATTAAAATACTTGATCAAGTATTCAACACCATAATATGATCATACAATATAAATAATATTTTATAGGTGATTATGAAAATTACATATATTCAAAAAATAATTGAATGTTTTTAATACATCAATCCTTTTAAATTAAAATGTTATTTGTATATTTTCCATAATAAACATGATTCATATTTCAAAAAAAAAATAAGTTTGAATTATTTAAAATATCCATCTATATTATGTCATTAGATGTATTTCACATTCATGTAACCAAAAAGACAATTAAAATGATATATAATGTTAGAAAAAACATGTGAATTTATTTTCTTGAATTTTATATATTAGATTATCCATATCTAGAATGTATAAACTATTCACTATATTTTCAATGCACCACAACATTTCATTCATTATCATACTATAACTCTTTTTTTTATTCATAAAAGAAATTCCGTGTATCTCTAAACAAGATAAAATATTAAATTTCTATTTATGGATTGATTGTATTAATAGATTTATAATTTTATAACTAAAACACATTTTATACATATATCACATGTGTTAACATCCAATATGTCATACCTCGACCTCCCTTTCCCATGTTTTCATATTTTATTATTTGTCATTATTTTAATTTTACAAGTTTTTGGGATATTTGGGGTATTTATTTTCTAGAAGAGGGGCACGGTTATTTATTGAAGATGATCCATGTCGCGAATAAGGTTATTTATTCTATGACTAAGCAGTCTCTAGTTCTGTATTTGTTTACTAGAAACCATTTATTGTTGTGCCTTGGATCATTCTGTTGTGGATCGGTTTTCCCCAAAGATAGTATATTAAGATTACTGGTCTCCATTTTATGAAGAATGGAGTCATGCAATAACTATGTAGGTTCTAAAATCCTTCATAAAAATTTAATTTTTTACATAACATGATATTTCCTAAAACCATCCAAAAAAGTATTCAAAAGATAATACCCTTGAATCCTGCACAATATTTAATGTCATGAATTTATGGAAAATAAAATGTTGTAATATATATGTTTCTTTCAATCATAGAGGTAATAATAAATAAATTATTTAATTTACTATTGATGAAAATGGGATGTTTCCATAGAGGTTATTTAGAGGTGAGGGTGTGTTTATTGATTGATATTATAATATTAATATTAATAATAATATTAATATTATTATGTCGTGAGGATTGATTGAATCATCTCTATTTATATGTCATTGGAAATATAATGTAATGAGTTGTAAAATTTTTGGTCATTTATTATTCTAGTTAGCATAATGATCAAAATAATGTATCTAACTTTATACATCATTATGTTTATGGGATTCACCCCTTAGTTAAGTAGGTAAATACAATGGTTTAGGGTAGGTTTTTTTTGTATCTGCTTTAGGTCCATACAAATTAATAATATGTTATTTATTTACTAGAATATTTATCAAAGCCTATAGAATCCCATTATTCACTTGATCATATCACACTGATTCTATGTTATTTTTAAAATTCTATACCTTATATTTATCAAGACTCATCTATATTTACTGGAATCTTATTTAATCTCCCTTCTTGATGGAGCAATCTGAAATCTTATTTGAGAAAGATTAACATTATCATTTAAGTATTCCATTTTCCTCATTATTGTTTTGAAAAAAATATATTTATCTAATTTGTAAAATGCTTTCTCCATTTTCATGAAAAATGTTTTTTCTTATGAATGGTATTCGATTATGGGTTTTTTAAATGTAATGCATATATTCTAATTGTATTGAAAACTAAAATAAAATGGTTTTATTTTTAAATTTTTTTCATGGGGTGTGTCGAAGATACCTATCATGCATGTATTTCTCAATATTAACTTATTATCAGTTGTACATGTTCTACTTTGATGTGTTTGAAGATCTATTTGGTTTAGATTTAATGGAGGTGTAAACTAGATATATTCCAATTTATTATAGAGATGGAAAATATGTTTTTTTGTTATTTAATTATTGTATCATTGGTTTACTAGCCTACTCATCCTTATATGAATTTAATTTATTCTATTATATCATTTTATGGTTCTATCAGATGTTTTTCTAGTTCAATTTGCTATGTGAGACTAATCGTTATTTTTTAGATACCATTTTTCTTCTATTTAAATCTAAAACTTCTTATTATGTTGGCTATATTTCAAAAATAAAAAGTCGTCATGATGCATTTATAGGTGATAAAACCATTGTTAATTAATTCATATATCAAGTGAAATTGTTCACAATAAAGATTTCATGATTCCTCGACACTAGTTTCCACGCCATATGGATTACGAATGTCTTTTAGGCCATGTCATGGGTGAGCATGATGACATAAATAAGGGGTTGACAATGTTGGTTCATGAATGATTTATATCAGACTTACCATGTTATTTGGTATGTTATGGTAGATTTGAGATAGGATTTTGATAACTTAAGAGGTAGTTCAAGGGTAGGATATTGATCACCACATACTCAAACAATATCACGAGTGTCTAGACATATATAGGATGCATGTGTGTCTTGGAAATCAGTATTGGTTCTCATTTTTTTAATGATTTATAGTCATTATTACAATAAATTTTTTAGGATTCATAAGTTATCTAGATACAACATTTATTTATAAATGAAATTTTGGAAAAGTTCTAGCATTAGAATGTAATTGTGAAGGTCAAGGGAACCCTAATGAAGATAATATAGACAAATACTAGAATATTTTAGTGGACTTAGTTTGGTAATATAATGGTTTGAATGATCCTTTCTCTAATAAGTGTGTTATTATGAATTTTATTGGTCAATAATATTTTTATTCATAGGTAATTTTATATTTTTTTATTTTTTATTCAATGTTTATATAGTATACAAAAACTAAGACTTAATGGAATATTTTAAGTATTCCTTGGATGGTTCCCTGCAAGTATAAAATTTGGTTGATCAATGTACAACTGAGCTAATCATTTCATGAACTCTTGATGAGGATCATTATAGACATCCCATTCATTTTCATCCTAGAGACTTCAATCAGAATTTCATTGACTTTAATCCTCTTAATTTTCATCGACATCTGAATCCTTTAGATGTGGAAGCATGTTTGTTGGAGTTTTTGAGGAATTTCCCCATACCGAGATCCTTAAGTCTCTTAGGATAATGTTTATGATCATTATACTAAATGGCATGATATAGAAGTTGTGGAAGTCAAACATATTGTTAAATCAAGAGGAGAATCATTCATTATTGGATTTCAAAAGAATTGTTTATCTATTATTTCTTGTAAAAAGTAGTGTAGGTTTCGAAAGAAATGGGTTTGTAAATCTCATAATAATGTGATTTTTTGTTGATTTATTATGATCACTAATTATTTTTAACTACTGTCATGTATTCTCAATCAATCCATGAATGATTGCATGATAGGTCATTATTATGAAATAGTTATGCACTCATATCTTCAATTACTTATGTCCTCATTTAGACTTAAAACTTATAAAGATAGAATCAAGTATGATGTTATGTTTGAAATAGTATTCGATGGATATCCAAAATCAGTTGATATTTCTCCTAATCCTGAATGTAGATAATGGATTTCTGACAGAGGAAATGGGATTTATGCTAAGTTTATCAAGATGAGTGTCAGTATTAAAATGAAACCTTATTTCATCACATCAGCTTATGATAAAGTAATCACTTTGTGTTTCATTAGTTCAAAAAGATAAAGTATAATAATCCATCATGTTAGGAGACTCTTAAATCCTATTAAAATTGTGGCTTCATAGATCATCTGTAAATGTTATAAATAGGAGTTTTTAGTAAGAGAGTTGGATCTAAACCATTATCATTAAATGATTTTCAAGATTAACCAGCAAAAACTAATGTTGATATGGTGATTAATAAAATAATTTCCTAGTTTAGTCATATTTATTTGTTATTACTAGTGAATGATGGTGTTTTATTGTGGTTAGCTCAAAATTATGATGTCACCATTCAAAAATCATTAGTATCATGGATTTATTTCTTTTATTTGGTATAAAAAACATGTTTATGTGGAAATTAAAATCAAAATATATTGTTTTAATCCATGTATTTTGATGGATTCATAGAGTTTTTCTAAACATCATGTGTTTAGGTTTGATGAGAGTCTTTAAATTGAGGGCAGACCTCTAGAAAAGGCTTCTTGTGGTGAAAGGATGTCTCATTTGGGATCATAGTTTCCTTATTTATTTTATCATTTTTTCTAGTTTTTTGAATAATAGATAATATTTAGTGGTTTTAACCTAACCTAATCCCACCCATATAGATATCATTTGTTTTAGGTTATCAAACATGCCTTGGGTACTTTTTCGGTAAGTCGCTAAATTAGTGTGTTCCTTGGTTTTTGAAATGGTATTTTTAAAATTTAACTATTCTCTTTAATTTTACGTGTTGTTATCTTATTATATTTAGATCATCATATTTTTAATATGGAGACCATAATGATTGAATTTATCTAAGACTTCATGTTCTTTTGATATAACTGTGATTCTTATTAAGGAATAGGTTCACGGTGATTTTTTCAACTTTGTTTTCATTCATAGTCACTTTAGTATTTTCTATGAGTATATTATTTAATTTCACCCATTTCATGAACATCCACTCCCATTTAGATTTTATGGGTGTTGAAAGTGTAATGGTGGTGAGAAAAATCACAACATTACCTCACTTTCTTATGTAATGTTATTTCATTAATGGTAAATATTTGAATTTTAAATTTATGGAATATTGTGATTTTTACAGTATTGGAGTTGTGATTTAATTTATAAAATACAGAATAGTCATGATACCACTATTGTTTGTCACACAATTACTGAGTTTTCTATTGGTCCATAGTGTTTTACTGTATTCCAATCAAAACCATGAATGAGGTCATCATTCTATGATTGGTATTTTCGACAAGTCTACAGTTTTTGATTGTAGACTTTATTCTGTGACACAGGAAACCACATGGAGACCATGTGGGTTTTGAAAACCTTCACACTATGGTGAAATGTTTCACACAAGTATGTGTCTGGCATAGACTCTTAATTTTAGAAAATATCATTTTTTTCCCGCACATTGATTTAATTCATATTGGGGGGGGTCTTTTTTCCTTATTTAGAAAGCTCAACCCTCAGATGATTCCTTTATATCTCCTCTTCCATTAAGTATAACCTAATTTATTTTTTTATTATATTATTCTAATATTCCAATGAAATCACATTATAGACTTATCCTCTCATTGTTTTCTTCATTTTATATTGTTTTTATTCTTTAATGAGGTCTCAGCTATAGTGAACCATGTATTTAATCCATACTTATAATATAACATTAGATTAATATTATATTCAAAACATGACAAACCATGCCATAATTATATATGTCTATTGTTAATGGAAACATGAATACATAAAAAATGGTTTATAAATGATTTACACTTTCTCTCAGTTAATTCTTCATAATAAGAAGCCTTATTAGAAATATTATAAAAATACATTTCTTCATAACATGGGAATTGAAAATATAAGAAGGGGTGAGTTCTACTACTCAGTAAGGGTAAAAATGAGAATTTTCTATGATCTCAAAATCATAACATGAGAATATGGGTTTAATAAAATGAAAATAAAATTTGAAAACAATACCCTAAAAATCATAGATCATAATATTAATTCATGGAATAAAACATGGAAGCTCATAAGACATGAATCATAAAGGAAAATAATAATTTTATAAAACATGGATTTCTGGTTTACTCATAATCATAGAAAACCTTATGTCTTAGTACACTCATAAAAAATTTAGGCAATATATAGCCACCCATGTGACAACTTATATATTGGGATAACCTCAAGTGTACCCTCTCTCAGGCTAGGAATAACCTCTCGCATACCCTCTCATGGGATTGGGATAACCTTTTGTGTACCATCTATCGGTCTCGGGAAATCCACTCATATACCCTTTGTGCTCACAGATCATTAATAATTACCCAATTAATTTGGTAATATAGTTCCCACCCATCATATAATGAATATCATATATATTTGTGCCATAACATCATATAACAATCATCATATCATAACCCATGAAAAGAAATGGGTTTCAAAAACAGTTCATCATTGTATAACCCACGGAAATGAAATGGGTTTCATAAAAATCTTTTCATCATAAACATAAAACATGTAGATAAATAATAAAAATGTGATCATTGTATTACATCCCAATAATTATTAAGTAACATCTATATATTTCATCACAAATGTAGAAATTATTTTGAATGGTCACTGCGAACATATCTTATAAAAAATAACCTTTAAATTTTAAAATTACTTATTTATTAAAAACTATTCATGTATAAAGGGAAATAGTTTCTTTATAAATAAACATGTAAACATATATAGGAATCTTCAAATAAGAAATTAGTGTTGATAGTGGGTGAATCCAGTCATATAATATATGTTAAAAAATACTCCTTTTAAATTTTTGGTTAAAATTCATAATGTATCTCATTCAGAAAATGACATGAAGATACATTTCAAATAATTATTAAAAATTAAAATATGGGTAAAAATGAATTTAAAAATCATAGTAGAATAGTAAAAACCTTAATTAATTTTTTTAGAAAACATATATATAGGAGAAGAAATTTTTTCAAGTAAAGAGAAAATGAAGTTTATCTTCCATTAAAAAACATATTTTCAGTATATTGAGTTCCTAAGGTGAGGAACCTGAAAGGAAAAATATTTAAATTCAAGAAAAAACAATAGGAGAATAAAATTCATGTGTATTTTGTGAGATAGATCATAATATTTTATCATTAGAACTTAATCAAAAACGAACATGATAAAAAATTATATTTTAACATAGAACCCATTACTACATTGGTATCATTCAAATCATAACCCCCATGATAGAAAAAAAAATATATAATTAAATAACCTAATTACAATTATAATAATCATATAATAAATTAATTTTTAGTATACACACCCAAAAATAGAATCGAATGGTGTATAAGGCTTGTACCCCACAAAAATAAAATTATGATGAGAATCTCCTACATCGAGTTCCACTTTCTTCGAAAGTGTTATATCCTCTTGTATAATAAATTTAAATATTATGATACATTTGAACTATAATGATATAAATTATAATTATATCATATATATAAATTGTATACATAAATTTAGAGTCATCCTTAATGGAAGATACAGAAAATGAATTACACTTTTAATGGAGACGGTAGACTGTACATATGAATGAACCTTGTTTTCATTTTTTGACGGATTGATCAAAATAATGGAAAATAATAATTATAATTTCTAGAATAATTAATATATAATATAAAAAAATATATCCAAACTTATTACCATCCATGAAAAATAAAAATTGAAGAAGACTCACATTATTTCAAGTAGGTGGCAGTCCACACACACACATGGGTGATGTTATCGTTTTCCAATAGTTTATAAGGAAAGAAGGTAGATATAGTATTGTCATTTTAGAATAATAATTAAATCATAAATAACATTTATAAACTTTACACCCATCATAATAACCAAACATAAAAAATTGTGATATAAAATGAATTGTATCTGCACATGGTGATAGTAAACTGCACATATGCACGAGTGATACATTTGCTTTCTAATTAATTGAAATAGGCTAGATAATGGTGGGATCATAATCATAACAACATTTAAGTATATTAATGACAATTAGGTTACTAGTTTTTGTTAAATACAATATATTCATAATAAATAAGAGAACAAGTAAAGAAGAAAGTGATCGGTTAAGGTAATTACCTCTTCTTTGAACAGACTCCTTTTGATATCAACTTAAGGATCCTAGGGTCAATATTTTGTGAAGACTAGTGTTGGAAAAACCTTATATTAATTCTAAAAAATTATTATTATTATGTTTTTAATGATATTAATTTTTTATAATAGTGTATTATTTTATAAATCCTAGTTTTAAGAAAATTGGAAACATATTGAAAAGTACTACCATTAGTATAATTGTTCCACCTCCAACCTTGCCACTACTATAGTGACACTGTTAGTTCAAATTTATTTACCCCCAGAAGTGTGATAATGTCAGAGTATTTTTACAACTAAATACATTACAACATAAAAAACCTACAACACTTAGGTATTCCACCTCTAGACTCATGCCACCGCCAGAGTTCTGCCATCACTAGCGTAATGCTACTGCTGGATCCATGCCACCATCAAACACTTTCTAACATTAGGATTTCCACCACCAGAATCATTCCACTACCAAAATATACTATTACTAGAGTCGTGCTACCACTAGAGTCATGCGACCATCAGAGTCATCCTATCACCAAACATGCTACATTTAGGTGTACCATCGTTGGCTCGTGCCACCACTGGACCACTACCAGCTTGCTAACATTGATCTTTGCTTCAATATAAAATGATCCATGAAAATAAATACTACCATTGTTGTTCTAATGAATTAAAATTTTATTCTTTAAATTTATAGTTTTTGGGAGTTACTATAGTGGGATTATTCAATGTTTATTCTTAAATAATTTCATAAATGCATTGAATACCGGACTAGATGTCTAATATGAGGATCTATGAAATCATCTTGATTATACTTCAATGGATAATAATCTACATCACTATATATTTAAGAAGCTGATTTTCATGATCAATAGTTACTAAACTCTGAAAGAATAAAAAATTACATGTTGCATGTATACAGAAATAGGAGTGCGAATGTATGAAATATATCAATGATAAAGCTCATTTCTCACACTAAATAAAGATAAAACTTTCATAAACATCTTCATACTGAAAAAATTATCCATGAAAATTATTTTTCATCAGAGTAAGAAAAATTAGTTTAATATCCTAACTAATTAAAATCCAAGGTTCTTCATGCATATTTATCACTACAAACCAAATTTCACATCTTTATTCATTTATATTTATTTTCTAAATTTATTCCTTTACTATCTAGAATTATGATTTTTTTTGTTAATTTACACTCTTCAATTCCTGAATTTTAATTGGAGAATAAATGATATTCTGTTAACCCCTTTTTCTGTACACCCATGAAAAATGTGGAACAGGTCTTACATGACCTACATTGGTTTTCTTATCACATATAATAATGGAAGTGGATTTGAGACAGGAATTCTTGTGATGTTGTTAGTATACCTGATCCAGGTTGTGGATTTAATTATTGGTGAAAACAATCTACTTGTCAATAGGTGATTTCAAGGTGGAGGGGACTGGGTTTTGGATCAATACTTAACCCCTTGTTTATTACATTGTGTTTTTGTTTTGTGTTTCCATTATTTCAAATCATAAACTGCAATATTTTTAAATCGTTAATCAAAACATATAATTTTATAGTTAATCATAACCAATGTTTATATAATTTTTTTTTATGTAAATCAATTTCAAATTTTAAACTAATTTCATTTTTTAACTGATCCCTAATAACACATTGATAAATATTTTTAAATGTAAAACTTATATTAATCTACTAATTTGATTAATTGATAGAATTTATTTAAATTGGGGGATTTCATCATAACATGTTTTTAATGAATTTTTGTTGGGAAGTAAATTAACCCCCTTCTTGATTTACTCAATCAAACAAAAATTTCATATCAAATGATTTTTAAGATTGTTTCAATAGTAATTTAGTTATCTTTTAATGATTTTAAATTTCTATTATTTCAAAATCAATTTCCTTATTGATAATATACAAGAGGGTTTTCAACCAACAAACCACATTAATTTAATTAATCTAATTATGCCCTATGGAAAATTAAATTGGTAATGTATCTTGATATTATAGATTTTAATATCTGGATAGGAATTGAGGAACTATATGAATTACCTCAAAACGCTAGAGTTAAATGGAGTTATTCTAATAAAACAACTTTTTATAATAATGGTAAATCCATGAACACTCTCTAATGTGCTTTGGTTGGTGATGAATTTAATAGAATATCTGTATGTAAAACTTCTTTCACAACATGGGACACATTAAATGTTTATTATAAGGGAACATCTAATTTAAAACTAATGAACATAAACACATTTACTATTAAATATGATAGTTTTAATATTAATCATGATACAACTATTTATGGTTTTTATCTCATGTTAAATGAGTTTTTGAATACGATAAACTCATTGGGGATATAAATTTCTAAGAAACACCATGTGATGTGACAGTTGAGGTGTCTACTATACTGATGGTAAGAAACCTTAATGTCAATTCAATAATTGTGTGATGATAGAAGGTTATCTTTATAAAAGAAAATAAGAATGATGATGATGTATGAGGAAGAACTCAAAGGGAACATAGAAGAGGAGGATGAACCAAAAATAAAAATAGTAGCCTTAAAAACCACTAACTCAAAACAAAGATGAAAATTCGAGCTGATAGTTCAAGTGATGAAGAATCAAATTCTTACAGTGATGAAGAGATGTCCCACATGGATAAAAGAATCAAAAAATTAAAATAAGAAGACATTCTTTAGAAAACCCTTATATAAAGGTAAATATTATAATAATTAAAACATTAGAATGGATTTGAATAAGGATGATGCTTCAAATAAAATGACTTTCTATGATTTTAAAAGGATTGAGAATGTCAAAGAATACCATCACCAGTTAATCTAAAAATTTAAACATGATGATATAGATAATAGATAGAATAAATAGATTAAATTAATATAGAGTTCTTCCAAACACATATCGATTGATTCATAGACAACCCAAGAGGATTATCCTAATAGAGATAACATCTGCTTGATTAAAAATACATATGAGGTACCCAATGTTTGTACTGCTTCCCCTATTCATATTTCTAATCATTATCGAGATAATGAAAATGATGAAAAAATGTATAATGATGAAATTTATGAGTACCATAAGATAATGGAAGATTAATTTAATGAGATTAAGGATAAATATAATATTTTAAATATGCATCATGCCTTGATTGATAATTTTAAATCTAATCATGCTATTGAGAAAGAGAATAATGATAAACTTTTAAAATAGAACAACAAATTAAAATTTTATAATGATAAAATAATGAAAGATCTAGAAAGACTCAACAAAATGGAAGGAAATAACAATGTGGCCTATCAGGTTACGGCCTCAAGCCCATTCGATACCAACCATTTCAGGTTGGAAAATTTCCCTTCATGGATTTTCCCATGTACTTCTGCTGATCTTCATCATTAATGATATATGATTGTAACCAAACAAAAATCTAGAATGAATCACCAATTAGAGAAATAATATTAACCAAATGTTTGGAAAACTGATAACACCTATGTAAACAACTGATATAGGGTAACATCATGGACATAGAATGATTGTTAAAAATAATTTCATTCATAATTTATGTTTTGAAACTAGTTTCTATTCATATTCACCAAATAAGTTTTTTATTTATAAATTATTAAATAAATTATATAGCACACCATTTAATCAAATATGTGCCCCTAAATCGTGGATAACTAACATTTCTGGACCCAAAATGATTTGGGTACTGAAGTCATTTTTAATGTAAAATTGTTTTTTGTAAGAAAACAGCTTAAAAATATCAAGTAAAAATTTATGGTACATAGACAACAGTAGTTCGAAAACCATGTCTGTAGATTATTCATGTTAAAAGAATTTGATATAGGTGGATAGTGGTACTGTCACTTTTGGTGAAAAATTCCAAAGGTAAAATTATTGGGCTTGTCAAGATTAGTAATTCTAATATAGATTTATTTTATAATGTTTCATTTTTATATGGTTTAATGTACAATATGCTTAGAGTCTCACAACCATGTGATGATGGTTTTCATGTGCAGTTTGAAAATAATGTTGGAAATATTTTTGATTCAAAAAATGATTTAGTTTATATTTATTGAATAAATGACAATATATATTCTATTAATTTAGAATCACAATTTTAAAAAAATCCCAACTATGTGCCTTTCATAACGAATCTTGGAATTTACATAGGAGTATACTCCATTTTTATGTTCAATAACTAATAATACAAACTAGAAAACGGATTCTCAATTATCTACCTAAACGAGAATTCGCAATAGATAATGTATACAGCCCATGTTAAAAATGGAATCAGTACAATACCTATTTCAAATAATGTAAAAATGTTTCAACTTCTCAACCCATAGAGTTGGATAACATGGACATCATTGGATCTTCTAGATTTTATAGTTTAAATTTTAACATCTATGTTTATGTTTTTTTAGATGAAATTTATAAGTATAATTGAGTATTTTTTATTTCTCACAAAAATGAATCCAATTCTTGTTTTTCAAAGTATGCTAAATATATATAAAATCACAGTGGACATATGATTAAGACAATAGATATTGATAATGGAAGTGAGTTAGGAAATCATGAATTTTAATATTATTTCTCATAAGATGGATATAATCATAACATTAGTACTCATAGGACCCCAAAGCAGAATGGTCTTATAGAAAGAAGAAGCATAACACTTCAATAAATTGCCCAAAAGATGAATAATTCATATGACCTTAGTGTATATTTTTGGGAAGAGGTGGTGAATAAATCTTGTAATATAAATAATATAGTATTAGTAATATATCTATTTAAGATACCCACTTATTAATTATTGAATGGTATAATGACAAGGGTTAACTACTTTAGAGTTCTTGGTTTAAAAGTCTTTATTATTAATAATAATGATAGTATTGAAAAAGTTGCTTTTATGTGTGATGGAGGAATTATCATTGGTTATTGAATTTCTAGTAAATCATATAGATTGTTTAATAAAACATATCATATTTTGGAAGGTGCTATTCATGTCAAATTTGATGAAATAAATCCATATGCGCATAAGAACCCATTATAAAACCATGAGGACGATCTTTCAATTCTTTATATCAATGGAAAACATTTTAAAAATTATGTGAAAAAATCTAGTTATGTGGGACATCCTGAACATGAACCTTAACATATAGAAGACAATGAAATGTCTATACCTTATTTTTATAGATCTATTAGGACTCATAAATACCATCTTTTATATGTGGCAGTCTGAGACCTAGATAGAGGTATACAAATTAGAGATTAACTTAGAAATCAGGATGAACAACATGAATTATTATCATATTTTGAACCTAAGAACACCGATGATGTTATTAATGATAAATTCCAGGTGACGTAAATACAAGAGGAAATTAATCAGTATGAAAGGAATTGAGTTTTGGAACTACTATTTAGACCTATACAATCGATGACTATTGGAACATAGTTGGTGTTTAAAACAAAGTTGATTGGTTGGGAACTATAATAAGATATAAAAATTGATTGGTTGAACAAGTATATATTCAGGAAGAAGTTATTTACTATGAGAAAAACCATTGAATAGTGGATATACTTGAACCTATTAGAATTCTGATTTCATGTGGAGAAATCTGGATCTCAAACTACATCAAATGGATGTCAAAAGTACATTCATAAATTGTTACATAGTTGAGGAAGTTTTTTTCAAACAACCCCTTAGGTTTAAAAATACTCATTTTCAAAATCATATATTAAAATTAATCAATTATTTATATGGACTAAAATGGGTTCCTAGAGCATTGTAAGATAGGATCACATCTTTTTGGATTACTAATGGTTTTTTAGAAGGTATAGATGACTATAATTTTTTTAAAAAAAATAATTTCAAAAGATATATTATAGGTTCAATTTTATGTTGATGATATTATTTTTGAATCCTCTAAAAATTATTTTTATATTTATTTTTCCATGATGATGCAAAGTGAATATCAAATGCATTTAATGGGTAGACTTAATTTCTTTCTAAGTTATTAAATTTTTCATAATAATTTTAAAACTATTTTAAGTCAAATAATGGTCATAAAATACCTTTTAAAATGTTTTTGTTTGGATAGTACTAAATGTATTGAAACTCCCATGAGTACTACCTAAAATTCTGATCTTGATGAACCTAGAAAGCTAGTGGATCAATCAAATTACAAAGGTATGATTTAAATCTTGATATACATAACTTATAAACGACCATATTTTATGTTTACTGTGTGTGTATATGTCCATTTTCATGAAAATCCCAAAGAGATTAATTAAATCAATATTAAGATTATTTTTAAATACCAAAAACATAAAACAAATTAAGGGATGTTCTATCCTATAGGAAAAGTATTTTACTTGGTATGTTATTCAGACGTAGATATTGGTGGTTGTAAGTAAGAAAAAATAAATCACCTTTAGAACATGTCATATTTTGGGAATGTTAGTAGTATCTTGGTGTAGTAACCAGAAAAATTCTAGTGCACTATATATTGTTTAAGCTATGTACATAGCTATAGAAAATTCTTATGCACAAATATTGTGGAGGAAACACACTTTTCGAGATTACATATATCTGTTCAGACATGTTTGTATAAATTGTGACATTAAAAGTGTCATAAATATTTATAATAATCATATTTATCATTAGAGGAAAAAGAATGATGATTTAAGACATTAATATTTGAGAGATAATTTCCAAAATGGTGACATAACTCTTGAAATCATAGGAACTGAACATTACATTATTTATATTTTTACACAGAACTAGAAATATTAGAGATTAATCTACATCAAACAAAAAATGTGAATTATATGCTTTTGTAGTCATTAATCTTTGAGTATCTACAATTGGACAATCTATAATTTGAAAATCCACTATTGGATAGGGCTCCATTGAAAAATCCACTGAGAGACAAGCCATTATTGGATAAGCCACAAATTAGACAGGCCGCCATTGGTAATCCAACAATAGTAATCCACCATTGGAAATATCCAAAATTGGTAATACACTATTGGTAATATGAAATGTTGGTAATCTATCATCAGAGTGATCAACCATTGGTGATCCACTATTAAAATAATACACAATTGGAAAGAGCCATTGTTGGGATGATAATGGTATTTGTTTTGTTTTTCTATTATTCCTATTATTCTATATTAATTTATTTATATTATTTAAATTTTTTATATTTTATTTTATTTTTCAAATTCAAAGCCCAAAATTATATATATACCATTTAAAATCCAAATTCGAGTCACTTTCACACTCACGTTTGCTCCCTTTGAACCGTTTCTTCATCTCATTCTCTCTTGAAATTCAACATTATCACACCATTGGTTCTAACTTTGTTTCACACTAATGGTCATATTTATGTGCCCTTTAGTGTCAAATTCATATTGATCGATACATATAAAGAAATATAGAGGAGAATCAATTCATGCTTCAGTTCTATTAAGAAACCCCCAACATTCAAACTGTAAGATTGTTGTTGAAAAATAAGTTTAACCTTAATATTTGTCAATTAGAAAGTATTTGGTGATCAGGGTGATTGAGGAAAAGGGATTATCAAAGGATGGTTCATCAGTTCTATCAGTACATAGTGTTTAGTTTTGGTGAGAATTAAATTCTATTCGGAGTATAATTTATATAAAAGAGGTGACTTTTTCTTCAAAAAATGGGGAATATGTATCAATGTTCATCATAAAGTAGTTTACTATTAAAATTTCCCATTCTTAACATAAAACTACATTATAAAACATTTTAGGAATACATTAAAAAATAAAAATATAGACACTCAAACACCATAATAGATTAGTGACTTTAGAAACATGGAAACACAAATACTGGTACATGAGTGGGTTACACTATCTTGTAGTTGGTTATCCATGAATAACACCCCTCTTAGACATATCATACAAGAAATATATCATCATAACCAGGAGAAGGTAATATAGAAAGGGTTGAGATCATATGATCATTAAGGTTAAACAAGGGAGACATGTAAGAATAAATAAGTGCATTAGGGTATGAGAACCTGATTGTGAACATAGAAGATCATACGTTTCATATCAAAGATCATAAGCATGATTCATGGAATAAATATTGGTAGTTCATAAGACATGAATCATAAGGAAATAAAAACATAATACATGAAAGTAGAACATAGGAATAAACCATGGAATTCATTGAAAAATAGAAGGATATATAATGATTTCCATAATAATCAAGGCATTACTACCAAGGCTATCTTAGTAAAAAAGTCCTTTACTGAACAGGGTTCACTCCCCATTCCAGCCCCGTTTTACTAAACTAAGTCCATTCCCTATTCCCGACCTGTAATACTGAATCAAGTTCATTTCCCATTCCAACCATTTATTACTAAATTTAGTTTCATTTCCCATTACATAACTCTATTAATGAACTGAGTTCATTTTTCATTCTATCCATTTCTATCTCATGAGATATAAATCTTTACCCAATCCATTGGATAGATATATAGGTTACACCAATATCATAGTGAAATCAATGATACATGTTCCCCAAGATGATTAAAAATCATATCCTAACCCATGAAATGAAATTGGTATCATAAACATCTTATAATATAATAACCAATGGAAAAATATATAGGTTTCATCTTTATTTTATCAGGATCATAAATTGTTAAAAGAAGTGGGTTTCAAAATCATATAACCCATGAAAGATAAACATGTTTCATAATAAAAAAATAATCTATTAGTAGAATTAATGTGAATGGAAATAGTCTATAATTTTCCTAGAAAGGTATGAGTAACACTAATGTATGCCATTTTATATGGGAAATAATATTGAATGATCTTTTAAAAACATTTCTTGAGGAAAAAATACTTTATTCTTTGAAAAGTGCTATTTAAAACATAAAATCTTTTGGAACAAATTTTCTTGAAAATAAACATGAATACTTATAAAGAAGCCTTTGAAAACATTTTGGTAATATTTTTATTTGAATATTTATTAAGAGTGTTTGAAAACATTTTGTAAACCATTTTCCTTGAAAACATATAAATGATGTTTGAAAGTATTTTGAAAATCATTTCATTGAAAATACTTTGAAAACTTAAAAAGAAAGCTCGAAATTGTGTTGAAAAAAATTTCATTGAAAATAAATTTAAAACATATAAAGAAATCTTGAGAAAATTTTGAAAACTGTTTCTTTTAAAATACATTGAAATATTATAAAGAAATCTTAAAAATAATTTTAAATCCATTTTCCATGAAAACACAAAAAATAAGTTTGAAAATATTTAGAAAACCATTTCATTGATAATAATTAAAATCATATAAATAAATAATGAAATACATTATAAAATAGTTTTTATAGAAAATAAATTGATAAAATATGATTAAGAATTAAAATATTTTTTAGAAAACATGGTTTGAAAGAAAACAGATTTCTGACAGAAGAGAGAGGTAAAGTCAGACAATCTTAGAAACAATTCCTTAAAAATTATAGGGATCAAAGATTGAAAAAATTGAACCAATACATGAATATTTCATTAATATCAATAGGATATTAAAATCCATGAATTATATTGAGATATAGATCATAATATTTCATCAATGGAAGCATAATCATACAAAATTTCGACGAACAATGAGATTGTTTCCTATAGACTTTTACCCCTCAGTAACTTTGAATCATACTACCCATGTAAGAAAATGAAATTACATGAAGTTTGGAATATTATGAAAATAATTATATTCAGGATATTACATTTCATATGGATGTATATACACCACTCATACGAATTTAGGTTCATAATAAAACATGAGCCACAAAGAAGACAAATTGTGATAAAACTGCCCTACTGATTTGGTAAATTTGAATGTAAAATAACATGATATAGAGATAATATTATGGATAGTTAAATATCCATAAACAAAATTATAATAATCAAATAATATATTCATGGTTAGTATGTACACCCCACCAAATAAATGAGTGGTGATTAAAGCATGGATATCATAGAAATAAAAAGTGAGATGAAATCCCCTTACCTTGTGTTTTTGAATCTCATCATACTCATTAATACCTGCTTTATAGTAAATATAATATTTTTATAAATCACTATAAGAACCACAGTATTATATCTAATATCATATATGGTTTGATTATTAATTTATATTACCCGCATGTTGTCAATTTTATTCGAAGGTTTCCCTTTGGGTAATATCCACTTTATTCTTCGCATGTGTCTTAATTTGTTATATCTTTGGTCCTTATACTTATATAATGATTCTAATAATGTAAAAAATGATATAAAATAATTTATATGCATTATATTTGTATTATAATAATCTATAGAATATACAACTATGAAATGGAATACACCGTTCCTGGAGACGGTAATCCGTAAGTGCACATGAATGTTGTTTATGTTTTTTATTGTACTATGCAATGAAATAAAATACATGATATATATATATATATATAAATTTATATATATATATCACAAGTACATTAGCAATATTATCTCATATACATCATATAATTTCACTAGATACACCCTTGATACATTTCATGTAGTGTGTGAATGAATCAGATCGCCTTGAGGGGCAGTAGTCCACACTTCTTCAAACAAGATTATCATATTTATAAAAGATGGAAAGTGTAAAGGGATTTGTTATAAAATTATAATAGAAGCTTAATGTAATTATATTTATCACATATATATAATATATAAATTTAGTTTCCATCATAATTCTTAGCATGAAAGGCGGTAAAGGAAGAATAACAATCATCATTTTGTGAGGCGGTAGTTCACTATACGGATAAATAGTATGTTCATTATCAATTAGATGGTGGTGTGTTTCTGTTTAGGTCAAAAACATTGCATAAAAACACTTCATTATATATCATACAATGATGTTCCTCTGTAATCATATAATAATAAGAATTGAGGTGGTAGATATAGAAAGTAAAAAAAGAATCTTAAGGGATAGTGTTTCCTATTAATCAGGTAACTCCTTTTGGTTTTCACCAAAAGGCTTCCTTGGGAGAATTTCTACCCAAAGGGAGTCATCAAGGAGGAGAAGAAGGATGTTAGAAGACTATTTTTGAATATCTTGTCCAATCCTATCTAGTTTGTGAGGTGTTACAAAGAAGGATAGTTGGTGGCCCTTTGGAGTGGAGGAGGAGTGACACTATTGTAAATCTTTGGAAAAGGAATACCAATAAAAATTTTCCCATTTCATGTAGATATAATAACTTTTAAAGATGATCTAAGAGATTATAAGGTGTAAATATTTCTATATTATGGGTTTTGGACATGTGTCTAATTAATTTGGGCCTTTATGTCTAAATATTATTCCCTAGTCAAGCTTAATTTTACCTTAATCACCATAAATATCATTAATCACTTTTACTATTCTTTTTAGAGAAAAATTAATTTTATATTATTAGAATATAAATAATGTAATGATTACAACTGTGTATGTTTTTTATAAATTCAACTAAATGATGCAAAAATATTATGATCAATGCTCATCCTAGAGATGGGACGACATAATGGATTTTTATAGTAAAAAAGGTCAATAGTTTCCTAGGTTTTTTTATATCCAATTTCAAAGTTAAACTGATTCCAATTAATTAAAATGGATTTATTGATAAAAAGTATTATTTAATTAAAATTTTAAGTAAATTTAAATTATATTTTAGATTTATAAAAAAATTAGAGGAAAAAACTATTTTTGGATTAAAATTCTGTATTTTTCACTATTTATCCAAAAAAAGAAGTTTCTCAAAAAAATCCAAAAAAATCACTCTATTATAAAATCAATATTATAAGATAAAAAATTATTTATTTAAATTAAATTTATAAATGTTTCTATAGTTAATGTTATTTTGTATCATATAAGGACATGAAAAGTAGTTTATTTGAGAAAATAATATTTTTAAACATATATAGACTTTACAAAAAATTTATTCTTCATTATCAATATGTTATATTTATATAAATCCATTATAAAAATTATTTGAAATGTAGTTATTAATTTTAATATTATTATGTTTAATGGTTAGTTTATAACTATCTTGTTTAAATAATTATAATAATAGATCGATGGTTTGTAGAAACCTGGGGTTACATGTAATGTACACCAAATCAGTGTTGTGTGTAGCGCAATCTAGTTTGGTGTTGCGTGTAATGGAAGCCAAGATAGTACCTTGTGAAAGGAATCTTTAACATGGTGAAATTCATGATATCAATAAAAAAACTTTTTTTAGTGTGTAAAACAATCCAAGCACAGTGTTTCTTGTAGTGTAATCTTGACTTGGAGTTCATATAACACAAGAAAGAAATAGTGTTTATCATATAAAAAAGCTATATTAAGTATTATGTGAAATTAAAAATATCAAAAAGGATAAATTAATTTGAAAAAAATATTTCACAAAATCACAGGGTGTTACATTTTAACCATCTTAAAATGAATTTCTCCCTCAAAAATCATATGGGTTATCAAAGGATTAATACTTGGAAGTTCCTTTAATAGAAACATACATAATAATAATGAATACTAAAACTTAAATTAA
Organism: Viscum album; assembly: GCA_963277665.1. Taxonomy (NCBI): domain Eukaryota; kingdom Viridiplantae; phylum Streptophyta; class Magnoliopsida; order Santalales; family Viscaceae; genus Viscum; species Viscum album. The sequence continues at coordinate 1,914,630,265 of OY728143.1, forward strand.
AAATTGAATGTTGTAACTATAATAGTTTTTTTGAATGAAACATATAACAATTTCTACACATAATAGAACATAGGTTGGGAGTGAATATTGGACATGATGGAAAAGTGTAAATATTTATAGGGAGTGATTGAGATCATCAATCCCAAACAATTTTATGATCAATGGGAAGTTGAGTGCCTCAATGTCATAAATTTGTGATGATTTAAAAGGCCATTGATTCAATAAAAATTATTGTATTGGGAAAAAATTTTAATCCTAGATCATTTTTCTAAAGTTGATGACTTTTCATGAAAATATATACTTGCATGATTTCAAGACAACCTTACCCTTTCTTGTTCCATGATCTACTTCACCTATTTCTGTAAAACGGAAGTTCATTTTTCATTCTTGAAGAATAAAAAGACCATAATATCCCTGATATTCCACCCCATATATATTCTGTAATCATCAACACCATGTTATTCAAGTAGGTTATCCAATATGCATATGTCCTCACTTGGTGAGATAATAGTTTTACCTCAAAAATATCATCTAAAGTTTAACTTAAATTTTACATAAATTGTTAACCTTATAACCATTCTGAATGATCAAAATCAAAAACATTAAAAAGAATTACACTAAATATTCTTAACATTGATCCCACATATTTATGTATGTAGCTCTTAGTTGACACATTCCTAACACATGAATGCCCTCATAATATATTTTCTTCAAACATTGTAATAACCTAAATTACCTTAAATATTTTGGGAAAACATGCATGATTCTTTATTATAATCGTTACTGAATATATTCCTTAAATATAAGAAGTTGTAAACTTCATTCATGATAACATTGACCACTTTTTAAAAAAATCAGTAAAGTGGTCTATGTTAATCAGGGTTATATAGTTTACTTTATCCAAATCAATAATCTCTATATCCAAGATAAAAACAATTGTTTCAACATCTTGAACTCATTAAGTGTTACCTTCCATTAGATCAAAATTTCACTTTTCTGAGTCTTCATCACCATTAAACATATCCTTTTCAGTTTGTAATGAAAACTTATACTAAAAAAACATACGTATCTCATGAATCATATAACATAATATTTGAATTCCAAAACCTAAGTACTTCATTCACCCAACGTTATTCTTAGACCAATACTCAGACTTCATCATGTTATTCCTTTATATTTATTTTATTGAATATGAAATATGAATAATGGTTTAAGGTTCATCAACCTTAATCTGAAAATTCTTATTTTTTTCATGTAAAAAATACGAGAAGAACATCTCATTTCTTTCATATGTTGTTTACAGTCTCTTCATGTTCATAAGTATTACCAATACTCATGCCACCTTCATGATTTTCATTATGACATTTCCACTTGGGAAATTTATTTTCATAATGACCATAATTTCAATATAAAAATCATTCAATGTTATCCATGTTCCTTTAGTTCTCTCCAATGACTAAAACCACAAAGAATGGGGATGGCAAACACATATCATAGAAGAAAACAACATAATCATGGAAAATTACATATAGGATGTATAAATCATGACATCATTCTTAAACTATGACCCCTTAGGTTTATACAAAGATATTCATATCCAACTTCTATTTAAATATTTAATGATGGTTCATGTTGATTTTGTGTATTCTCAATTCATATCCTCAAGGATTATCAAACCAGATGTTGTTAAGGCTAGTTTTCATGTACTGGATTACCCCGGGTAAGGCATGGAGCATCTTATAAGAGTTGTTACCCCTAGGTATATATATTGTAGAGTAACATCCACTTATAGTATCCATAAATGGATGTGTTTCTAGAAAACTACTCACTATATCCTTTACCAAAATTTGAGGATATTTTCTTAAACATTAACTTATCCTTATGCTTATCCTCAGAGAAATTTCCAGACATATCCTTAGATATATACCAAGGTATCTAACTAAAGTTTTATCATCCTAGTTTTAATAGTTTTACTAAACTTACCCTCTGATACCAACTATATCAACCTAGTCATAAATACAAAGACATTACATTACATTTATAGAATACTTAAAATAATTCAAACATAGATTCCAAAAGACTGTAATATATTTAGCTCCTTTGTAAATAGGGAAACATAAACACTGGTACATGGATGAGATACTCTATATCATAATAAGTTCTCCAAGACTAGTACCTCTCTTAGATATATCATATAAGAATATATCTTCATAACCTGGGGATGGAAACATAAAAAGGGGTGAGCTCGAATTCCTAGTAAGGGTAAACAAGGGATACATGTAAGCATAAACAAGAGAATAAGGTTATGAGAACATGATCATGAAAATAAAAGATCATACCCAACATATAAAATATTATAAGCATGAATAATAGATTAAATAATGGTTGTTCATAATACATGAATCATAAGGAAATAATGAACATAAAAAATGAAAGCATAACATAGGAAAAAATATGGAATTTTTGAAAACAAATAATCATTTATAATGATTTCCAAAGTAGTTAAAGCACTAATTCTAGGACATCTTAGTGGACAAATTTATTTACTGATCTGGGTTAACTCCCCATTTCAAACCTGTGTTATTCAATTGAGTTCATTCCCTATTGCAGCCATGAATAATTGAACTGAGGTCATTTCCCATTCCTGCCTTGTATTACTAAGCCGAGTTCATTTCCCGTTCTAGCCCTGTATTACTAAACCGAGTTTATTTCAAATTATAGCTCTGTATTACTGAATTGAGATTCATTTTCTATTCTATTCCTATATTACTGAACCATTTTCATTTCTCATTCAGCCAATTTCTATCACATGAAATTTAAATCATTAACCAATTCATTGGAGGGAGATATTGGTACCACCCATGTCATTGTGAAATCATTCACACATGTTTTATAAGATCATTAAAAATAATATAATAACCCTTGAAATTAAATGGTTATCATAAACACGTAATAATATCACAACCTATATAAAGTGATACATGTTTCATATTCATTTCATCAAAAGTAAAACCCATGAAAAGAAGCGGGGTTTCAAAGGAATATAACATGCGTTTCAAAGGCATATAACCCTAAAAGAGAAACGATTTTCATAATAAAAACATAATCTATTAAGAGAAATAATATAAAAGGAAACATTGAATAATTTATCGATAAAGGTATGGTTAACAAAAATGAATTTCATCTTATATGGGATATAATCTAGAAGGATCGTTTAAAAAAATTTCTTGAGAAAAGTTTCCATTATTTTTTAAAAAAGGCTATCTAAAACATAAAACTATTTAAAAACAATTTTAAAGAAAATAAAATTGAAATATTATAAACAATTATTTGAACACATTTTTAATTTTTTTAAAAAATATAAATAGAGTTTGAAAACATTTTGAAAACCATTTTCCTTGAAGACATATAAAATAATATATAAAGCATTTTGAAAACCATTTCATTGAAAATACTTTGAAAACTTATAAAGAAATCATGAAATTTTTTTGATAAAACTTTCTTGAAAAATAAATTTAAAAAATATAAAAATATATTTAAAACATTTTGAAAACCATTTCTTTGAACATACTTTGAAATATTATAAGGAAATATTGAAAATGTTTTGAAAACCATTTTCCTGGAAAACAAATAAAATAAGTTTGAATGCATTTTGAAAATCATTTCTTTGAAAATATGTTGAATACTTATAAATAGTTCTTGAAGACCATTTGAAAACATTTTTGATTTAAAATAAATTTAAAACATATGATGAATACATGAAATAAATTTCAGAAATATAGTTAAAAAATATTGATTTCTAACAGATTATAGAGGTAATGTCATATTTGTTTAGAAACACTTTCTTAATCATCATATATAACAAAGAGTGAAAAAACTGTACTAATACATGAGGATATCATGAATATGTATAGTATTATATTATTCATAATTATCTTCAGATATGAATCATATGATTTCAACAATGGGATCATAATCATAAACAATCTTGATAAATGATGAGATTGTTTCCAATAAACTCTTACTGGTTGGTAACTTTGAATTAGACTACCCTTGTAAGAAAATGAAATTAAATGAATTTTGGAATATCATGAAAATAATTATATTCATGATATGACATGTAAAATTTCTGTATATAAACCTTGTACAAGAATTTAGGTGCATAATAAAACATGTGTCACAATGAAGGCATATTTTGATAAAACTACCCTATTGATTGGGTGTCTTTTGAACCGTAAAACCCCATGATGTAGAGATAATATTATAGATAGGTGAATATCCATAAACATAAGTATAATAATCCTAAAATACATTAATGTTTTTAATTTACACCACAAAAAATAAATTAGTGGTGATTAAGGAATATAGGTCATGAAAATAAAAAGTGAGATGAAATCCCCTTACATTGTGTCTTGACTCTCACCGTACTCATTAATTACTCCTGTATAATAAATGTAATTTTATTATACATAACTCATAGAACCATATTCTTATATCTAATATCATTTATTATATTATTATGACTTTATATTACTTTCTTATAATCATTTCTATGTTAAGGTTTTACTTTGGTTAATGTCTGATTTGTTCTTTGCATGTGTCTTAATTTGTTATATCTTTGGCCCTAATACTTATATCATGATTTATGGAATGTATAAAATTATATAAATATATTTAATATTAATTATATGTTTATTATAATAATCTATAGAATATATAAGTATTGAATGGAATAAACTATTCAAGGAGATGGTAATCCATATGCACATAGGAACACTGTTTTTGTTTTTTATTGTTGTATTGAAAGAAAGATAGTACATGAAATATATGTATATATATGTATATATATATCATAATTATAGTAGAAGTATTATCTAATATATATCATATACGTTCACTAAATTCTCCCTTGATATATTCCACGTACTGTGTGAATGCATCACACCGCTTGAGGGGGCGGTAGTTAACACTTCTTTAAATGAAATTATCATATTTACACAAGATGTAAAGTATAAAGGAATGTGTTATAAGATAAATATATAATCATAAATAAAAAATAAGTATAATATATATATCGAATATAAATATATTTTCCATCATAATTCCCACCATGAGAGGTGATAAAGGAAGAATAAACAATCTTCATTTTGCGAGGCGGTAGTTCGTCGTACACATAAATAGTTTGTTTGTTACCCATTATATGGCAGTGTGGGTATGTGTAGGATGAACGCTTTGATTAAAAATATCTTACTATATTGAGAATACTAAGGTTTTTATGTAATAACAGAATAATAATTATTGAGTTGGTGGAGAAAGAAAGTAAAATAAAGGAGCATAAACGAGGGTGCTACTTCTTAATCGGGTAACTCCTTTTGGTTTTCACCAAAGGGATTCCATGCGAGGCTTTCTGCTAAATGGGAGGTTTCAAGGAGGAGGATAATGATTTATAAAGACTATTTGGGTAGTTTTTTTCCAAATCTATGTGGTTTAAGTGGTGTAACAAATATAAAGTGTGGGTGTCCTTTTATAGGGTCAAAATATGACCAGCCAATGGGTGTTGGAAAAGTGGCTAATTCATTTGTGTAACGACTTGAATCTGAAGCCACCCAACTGGTGCCCCGTACCGAGTTCTCCACATGACCTCAAGCACATTTCCCCAAATTCCAGAGACTGCTGACTAGTAGTGAGGGCCTTGGTGAGTCATTGGGGAAACTATGCCCTCATTTGGTAAAGTATACGGTGGAAGGAAATAATAAAAAATAGCAGAAATAGTAAACATCATAAAACAACTAAAACTAACAATTGAAGTAAAGTATATATAATAATGATGCAACAAAATATGTGTATCTAAGGAAAATATAAAAACAAAGAAACATTTTGAAATACACTGAAACCAAAGTATGAAAGGAAAATAGTAAACTCTAGCAGCATCACAAGCCTATGCTTGGTCATATACTCTCCATCTCCAACCCGCAATCATGTACCAGAAGTAGAAGGGCGAAAATCCCTATCCACACTTGCAACCATATAACCCATTTGGTTCGAAAAGAAGGACTGAAACAGTGTGTGAGACTATTCCCTGTAGTCAACCACCACAAGAACTGTGCCCTGCTGTGAGTGAGTAATATATAGTAGAAGTAAATGTTAATGAACCATGAACTAGGAATACACAAAGTAAACAATCCTACAATTATCATTTACATTCATTTAACAATTTATTCATTAACCAATTAATTACACAACCATGGAATCTTGCAAAATCTCCCTATTCCAAAGGCAAACATATAACAATACAGATATCTCAAAAGACTACATAAAGAAACAAATAAGACTAAAAGATCCAAGCTTATGATTTGGATTGGAAAATACATCTTAACCAATGAAACAATTATTCACTTTAACCCTCTGGGTGGCTCATACTAGCAAACCCATGTGGTCGAATAATCAACAAAGGCACAGACACTCTGAGGAAGCTCTCACTATCAATTCCCCATTTGGCCTTGCATCGATAGCTACAGACTCTCTGAGGAAGAACTTACGTCTAATTCCCCCTGTGGTCTCAATTTGTAAACTAGTGGACACCCTGAGGAAGTAAAAAGTCATATTCCCCCTTCAGTCCTGTGAATGGTAATTATTAAACAGACCCTCTATGTAAGCCCTCAATGTCTATTCCCTCTATGGTCTACCACACCAGGTTCTCACAACCATGAGTATTTCAATCGTATGTAAAAAATTTCATAGCACAACAATGTAAGTTAAATAACTACTCAGACAATAGCTACAATCTATAAATAAGCATTTAAACAATTGTCAACACATGCAATCGGTATATCAAAGCTAACAAGAAATACCACAAGGTCTGCCTCATAGGAAACCTAAGCTAAATGGAAATAAATAGACAAACAAGGGAAAAAACCCATGGGGTGATCCTCAAACATGAAAACAAGCAATTATCATTATCTAATAACCTCATGCTATCATGAAATCTAAGGAAGATAAGCAACAAGTTCAAAATTTCTAACCCAAAATAACCGATATATGGGTAATCAATACTTTTGCATATAAAACTCAAATACAAAAGATGAAAGGCAAAAAACCACCTACCTCGATCATAGGAGATCAATATACTTGAACATATTCCCTTGAATTAGCCTAGAACAACATAGATTTGAAAAAATGTCTAAAACGCTCAACCTATAATAACTCATGAAAGAAGAGGAATTTGGAAATAAGGCTTATGAAGAATCAAGAGTTTACCTAGGGGGTTCTATTGCACCCAACAATGATCAATTCAAACAACAGATGATGGATCTTCATCATGAGGGAGATTTGGCATCTTCGTATGTCTTTGGACGAGATCACAGAAAAAAGAAGATGTTTTGAGGATTAGACGTGACCTCGGTCCATTTAATGAAATAAAAACCAAATTACATAGTATGTTGTTTATAATTACATGCCGTGTAGTACCCTTTAGGGGACTCCTACTTAATTGCAGTCAGATGGAGTACACATGAAATTTAATTAATCGTTACACGGCCAAAACATGGCATGACCAAGTACATGACGTGTATATAAAAGTACATGGTGTGTACTCAAAAAATGTCAATTTTCTACATTTTTCCTTAAACAGCCCTACGAAAAGATCTGTACCGGAGACTGAAGATTCGGGATTTTACAAACATCCCTCCTTAAGGAAATTCTTCCCTGAATCTCCCTAACAATGTGGTGAAGAAGAAATGTCGAACAAATCTAGAAATTGTGATCACATATCGGCCTCCCTCTCCCAAGTCTCATCTTGCACAAGACCGTGCTGCCAAAGCACTATTACCAAATGAATAGACTGGCCACAGAGTACCTTTGCAATGTGATAAAAATTTCCGATAGGTTATTCCTCGAATGATGAATCCTTCTCTAACTCAATCTCCATGAGTTGAAAGACATGAGATGTGTCTGAAACGTAACGTCGATCCTAAGAAACAAGGAATATGTCTTGCACAATCTGGCACCTCTGAGGTAACTGTAACTGAAAGGAAACTAGCCCAAATCTCTCCCGATCCTCAAATGGATTGACCTGTCTTGGTGAAAGCTTTCCCTGTCTAATAATCCTCCTGTGACCCATCCTCAGGGTTACACATAGGAAAACCTGATCTCTAACCTTGAAATCCAGAGGTCGTCTCCACTGATCAACATAATATTTCTGCCAAGACTGTGCATTAGCCATCCTCTACCGAATCAACTCCACATCCTTTGTGGTCTCCTAGAGAAGATGAGGTCCCAACATAGCTACCAATCTTGCCTCCATCCAACAGAATGTTGATCGGCATAGAATACCATACAAAGCCTCATATGATGCCATCTGAATAGTTTCTTGAAAACTATTATTGTAGGTAAAATCCACTAGAGGTATATGTTTCTACAAAGAACCTCCAAAATATAGGATGTATGCTTAAAGCATGTCCTCTAGCACTTGAATTGTGTGGTCTGACTTGTCATTTGTCTAGGGATGGTATGTTGTACTCACAAGTACATGTGTACCCAAATCCCCCTATAGCCCTTTCTAGAAATGTGAAGTAAAATGGGCATCCCTATTAGAAACGATAGTCTTTGGAACCCTGTGTAATCAAACCACCTAATCAATATATAGACTCCAAAGATCATTAACACTGAAGGTCTCCTTGATCAGCATAAAATGTGCAACCTTAGTGACCCTGTTGATAACAACCCAAATTGCATCGTTCCCTCAAGGAGATCTCTGTAACCCCATCACAAAGTCCATTGTAACATCACTCAATTTACACTCGGGAATGGGTAACAGCTGTAAAAGCCATGCTGGTTGTTGATGATCCACATTCACCTGATTACAGGGGTAACACCACATAACAAAACCAGATACATCCTTCTTCATACCTGGCCACCAGTATTGTTGACATAAGCCCTGATACATCTTGGTGACACTAGGAAGAACTGCCCAAGCTGAAGTATGAAGCTCTCGCATCAACACCAAATGAATTTCTTCTAATACCCATATGCATCCATGAAAGTGTAACACTTCTTCCTCACCTACGGTCCACCTAGGAGTAGGGTCTTCACCTAACACACCCTCCCATAGGGCTAGGCCTTCAGAATCTGATAGTTTCCTCATTCGCACTCGATCCAAAAGAGTAGAAGGTAACAACTATATAAGAAAGAAATATTTGACCTTGTCTGTCGTGCACCTCAAAATGCATCTCAGAGAACAAACCCATGAGCTGCCACTCACTAATGGCCTCCTGAACTTCATGTATCAAAGTCCTCCTGCTTAGTTCATTTGCTAGAACATAACCTTTCCCAGGCTTATAAGCAAGTACAAAATCAAAAGACTATAGTTACGTGACCCACCTCTGCGGTCTCAAATTCATGTCATGCTGCGTGAAGATATACTTGAGGCTCTTGTGGTTAGTTTATACCAAAAAATTCTCTCCTAGAAGATAATGTATCCAACAACGCGAAGCATTAACAAATGCTGCTAACTCAAGATCATGCGTAGGGTGGTTCCTCTCATGTGGCCTCAATTGACAAGATACATACGCAACAACACGATCCTCTTGAATAATAACTTCTCCAAGACTGATGCCAGATGCATCCCAGAAAATTGGATAACTCTTTCCCGGATCTTGAAAAACTAGAATCGGTGCTGAATTCAATCTTCCCTTCAGCTCCTAAAAAGCTGAACGAAGGCTTCTGACCAAACATACATTCCACCATTTTTTGTCAAGCCCATCAACAGAGCTTCTAAGAAAAATAATTCTTGTATAAAGCATCTATAGTAAGCATCCAGCCCTAAGAAACTCCGAACCTCAAAGAAGTTCTTTGGCTGCACCCAGGTAACTACTGCCCTCACCTTCTCTGGGTCTAATGAAACTATTATCTCTGAGATGACATGACCCAGGAAGTGGATATTTCCCATCAAAAAGTGGAAATTTGAGAGCTTAGCATATAAATAATTCTCTCTCAGTGTACTCTCTACGATCTCCTGATGGGTAGCATGGTCGCGTCGAGTGTTAGAGTACAACAAGATATCGTCCACAAAAACCACCATGAAAGGATCCATGTAAGGATGGAAAAATCTATTCATTTGTCCCATGAAAACTACTGGGGAATTCATGAGACCTAATGGCATAACCAGATACTCTTACAGACCATACCTAATCTGAAAGGTTGTAAGAGGTATATCAGATGGTTTGAATCGCAACTAATGGTAGTCGGATATCAAGTCGAACATCGAGAACAATCGGGATCCTCGAATATTATCAGAAAGATCATCTATCATTGGAACAAAATACTAGTTCATGGTCGTCAACCGGTTCAGCTTTTGATCATCCACACAAAGTCGTGGAGTACCATCCGCCTTCATTGAAAACAGAATGAGTGAACCCCAAGAAGAAGTACTGGACCAGATAAAACCCTTTGCATGAAACTCCTCCAACTATTTCTTGAGCTCCTGAAACTCATGTGTAGCCATCCTATAATGTTTTATAGACACCGGTGCTACTCCTGGAAGAAGCTCAATAGAGAAGTCTACTTATCGCTCCAGAGGTAAACTTGAAAAGTCTCCTAGAGAGATATCTAGAAAATAATCAATGAATATAAGAAAATCTATCGGGGAAGTCCCCTAGTCATCAAGATATAATATAACTATTTGATCAATAATACCACCCAACCCGTGATGCTCTGGTCCGACTCTCATCTCTTAGACATAAAATTCACCGCTATGTTTAAAAGATCCTCCCTCTTATGATGTAAAAGTCACCCTGCAACGATAGTAATCGCAAAAGGCCTCAGAAGAAACTATCCAGTGAAATTCTATAATGACATCATAACCTTTCATCTCTAGGACAGGAAGATCCCACAATAAGTGAAACCCACCAACCTTAAGGGGGATGTCCTTGCACTGACGTACACTAGTAGTTCTAAATCCCAATGGAGTTTCTAATGTCATCATATCCTCAGAAGTAAAGACAATGATTCTAAGGCTCTCCATAGTGTGCTCATAAATAATGATATGGGAATATTTTGTATCGTAATGTGAATAAGATATGTCTGATGTAACTAAAATAGTACCACTAACTATAGAGGGTATGAGATCCTACTCCTGATGAATCTATTCTACTGCAAAAGACCGGCCTGTACTGTGGCCCTAAAAAGTAGTCTGAGACCCCTGAGCTAATCCACCCTGAGCCTGCCCACTGTGTCCACGACCTCCACCTCAGGCTGAATGGCCTGAAGAAGTTCAGCTCCTAGTTTGATGTGGAACTGGTAGTTTTTCTCCTGCACGAGGAGTCGAAACTGATCCTCGTTCACTGACTGCTGGAAGGGGAACCTTGAAAAAACATGGAAGATAACTCATCTTGCCTCAAGACCGGCACTATACTAGGTCTCTCAGTTAGTGAGGATTATTATGCCCTTTTTCATCACACTGATAGTATGCGAACCTGCTACCTAAAAGAATAAACCATCTACCAGGATCACCACATGTAGACTCCACGAGGCGCTTCCAGCTGACAGCTGAAAAGGTGCTAATTCTAGATGACGAACCGCCCTGGCTCATAGCTCCGATCACCCTTAGATTCTCCTCCGTGATCAATACCTAGTTGAAAATAAAAGTGATGGAATTGAACTGGAATATGTTCAACTGGGATATGATATCAGGTCTGAGGCCTTCCATGAAAATCCTCGCTAAGAACAACTCATCATTCCCTAGAACAAGAGTGAACCGCTATAGATCAGTGAAGTGAGAGGAATACACAATAATAGAATGTGTACCCTGCTTCAGGTTCATAAAAGTTCTGGCTCTATCGGCCCTCAGCATTGCCAGATAGAAATAATCATAGAATGTCCACTAGAACTCATCCCAAGCCATATCTCATTGATTCCCTGCCTGCAAAACAACATCCCACCATATGTTGGTGGAATAACGAATTATATAGGTAGAGATATTCATCCTCCTCTCCACAGGCATCTCTAGATGCTCGAAGATAGAAATCATGGCTTCAAACCATGACTCCGCAGCCTAAGGTCCTCCTTCCCCTGAGAATATGGGAGGATGATTCTATTGAAAAACTCGTGTCAGTTCTACCATAGAAGGGGTAGGATGTTGTGCTCCCTGAAAGGTCTACATGAACCACATGAAACCCTCTCTGAACTGAGCATCAACACTAGTGTCTAGAATCACTGTCAGTGCCATGTCTGGAATGATGGATGGAAATATAGTAAGTCTCTGATTAGCCATATCTTGCGTACGATCACTTCCAGATTTTTGAGATATAACTAGAAGACGTCTTGGCGGCATGACTATGCAAGTCCAAAAGTACACCTTCATTAACGATGAACACAATTTTCAACATAGAGGAGAAAAAACAAAACAGGAGAAGAAAACACTTAAATATAGTAGAACATGGATACATGACATGTAATTTGGCTACACGGCGTGTTCCCTGATTTTTTTATCATAGGTGTGTACACTGTCCATCTTGGTCATGTAATCGAACCAGCTACACAACATGTTCTCTAAATACACGACGTGTACTTGCCTTTTCCTTCCTTCCCAGTTACTCCTACAAGGCTAGGAAGATTGAATTTTCTAGTAGACATCTACACTGTGGTTTTAGTATACACACGACATGTCCATAAAAAGATCCCCCCTATCCGTGTCATTAGTCACACTGACAGACATATGAATACTCACTACATGACGTGTACTAAAATTTTCTGGTGTGTTGCCCTTAAGATTTTACAACCCATGTATTTTAACTACACGGATGGCCGCATAGATAACAAATACATGATGTGTACATAGGGTACATAGCCTGTAGTTAAGAAAACTTGTTCTACCCACACAGAAGAACACATGGCATGTGTTCATAAAACTACATGCTGTGTTGACTGGGTTTCTTGGCAGAAAGCAGGTAAAAACTCCCAAACCACTAAAAACACTAAAACCAGACATTTATGTTCAAAATTCTGATCCATGGGGCCATACTCCTTGCAATTCAATGAATAACATCATACACATGCATATAACAAGTCAAACAGCCCAACAATTCATAATACACTAAATTCTGATCCTCAAGGGCCCATAACACCTCAAAGACAAAATTTTGTCATTCATGCTAAAGAATCTTCTAAAATAAACAATACCCTTTCAGAATAATAGTTATTTTGATCACACCAACGATCAAAACAGCATGCATAATCCAAAAAAACATCTAACACACCAACATGCAATTTCTAATGCACTCGAAATGGCATGACAAAATGCATGACATGTGATTTTTCCAACAAGTGTCTATATGATGCCTGAGATGGAATACCCTTATCCCATCGGTTTGCAACAAAATAGAACCACAGTAATATACACGGTAACATCACAACACAGGTGCATCAACCAATGGTGAAATCAATAAACTGTAATATTTTGCAAAAACATAAAAATTGAAATTCGAGGCAACTTGGCTTTTTTACTCTAAACAGGTTTATATCTCTGGGGAATAGTTAAGTACCAATCACTTATTCCATCCTATCCCTGTCTTTTTTTACTAAATAGTAATGCAATATAAAAAAAATAAAAACCTCCTCCAATACAACTTTTTAACGTCCCGAATTTAGATCCACTCAACTGGTTCCTCATACCAGGTTCGCCACAAGACCTTAAGAAAATTTCCCCAAACGCCAGATGCTACCGACTAGCAGTGAGAGCCTTGGTGAGTCATTGGGGATACTATGCCCTCACATGGTAAAGTATATGGTGGAAGGAAATATTAAACAATAGAAAAAGCAGTAAATGGCCTAAAATAATTGAAAGTAACAAGAGAAGAAATTTATATATAATAATGATGCATCATAATACATGTATCTAAGGGAAACAAAAAAAACAATGTAACAAGATGAAATACACTAAAACCAAAGTACAAAAGGAAAATAGTAAACTCTAGCAGCATCGCAAGCCTAATATTGGCCTTATGCTCTCCAGATCCAACTAGGAATCATGTACTTAATGTAGAAGGGTGACAATCCCTATCCACACCTGCAACCATATAACCTTTTTTGGTCGAAAAGAAAGACCCAAATAGGGTGTGAGAGTAATCCCAGAAGGAAACCACCAAAATATCTCTTCCCTATTGTCAGTGAGTAATATATAGATTACGTAAAAGTAAATGAAGAAATGAACTAGGAGTACACAAATTAAACAATCCTAATATTCTCATTTACATTTATTTAACAATTTATTCATTAACCAATTAATTGTGTAACCATCGAATCTAGAAAAAGTTCTCTATTCCAAAGGCAAACATGTAACATAGCAGGTATCTCAAAATACTACCTAAACAAACAAGAAAGACTAAAAGATACATGTTTTTTCTTTTGCATGGTAGACACATCTTAACCAACGTTATAATTATTCATATTAACCCTCTGGGTGGTTCATACTGGAAAAACCCTATGGTCAAGTAATCCACAAAGGCACATACACTCTAAGGAAGATCTCACCATCAATTCCCCATGTGGTCTTACAATGATAGATATAGACTCATTGAGTAAGAAATCACGTCTAATTCCCCATGTGGTCTTGATTTTTAAACTAGTGGACACCCTAAGGAACCACAATGTCCAATTCCCCCTTCACCCCCATGAACGGTAATTATTAAACAGACCCTCTAGGGTATCCCTCGATGTTTATTCCCTCTATGGTCTACCACACCAGGTTCTCACAGCCATGACTAGTTCAATCATACAGAAATGATTCCTTAGTAGCACAAAGTATGTTCAACAACTACTTGGCCAATAGATACAATGCATAAATAAGCATTTACATAACTGGCAACACATGAAACTGGTATATCAAAGATACAAAGAAATACCATAAGGTCTGCGTCATAGGAAACCTAAGTCAAATGGTGATAAACAAACAAACAAGGGAAAAACCCAATGGGGTGATCCTAAAACATGAAAATAAGCAATTATCAATATCTAATAACCTCATGTTATCAAGTAATATAATGCAGAAAAGAAACAAGTTCAAAATACCTAACCTAAATTTATTAATATATGGATGATTGGTACTTTTTAATATCAAAATCAAAGTAAAACAATGAAATGCCAAAAACCACCTACCTGTATCCTATTAGATCGATATACATAAACATGGGCCCTTAATATTTCCAAGAACAATATAGATCTACGAAAATGTCTTAAATGCTGAACCTCTAATAACTCAAGAAAGAAGAGGAATCAGGAAACGAGGTTCAAGAAGAACCAACAGTTTACTGATGGGGTTCAATTTCACCCAACAATGATCGATTCAGACAACAGACAATAGATCTGTGGCTCGGGGGATATTCGACGTCTTCGTATAGCTCTGGATGAGAAAATGACCAGAAGAAGATGTTTTTGAGGATTAAGGGTGACCCCAGTCCATTTAATGAAATAAAAACCAAAGTACATGGCATGATATTTATAATTACACGCCATGTAGTACCCTTTAGTGGCCTCCTACTTATGCAGAGCCGTCTGGAGTACACATGACATGTACTTTTACATTCCACGGCCAGAACACAGTGAGACCAAGTACACGGCGTGTATATAAATGTACACGGTGTTTACTCAGAAAACATCCATTTTCATCATTTTTCCTTAAACATCCCAAAAACAAGATCCATAAGTGAGACTCAAAATCCAGGTTCTTATAATTTGGGCCCTTAAGATTAAGGCTTGTTCCCTTGTAAATCTTAATTTTATGTTAATCACTGTAATTTATGTTAATAACTTCTACGAATATTTTTGGTCAAAAATTAAGTTGGTCATATAAAAATTTAAATAAAATAAAGATTAAAACCATTTATGTCCATTTTTTTAAATTAAAATCATATGAACAGAAAAATTAAGATTAATTCTAACCCCAGAGTCAACACGATATAACGGGTTTTTGAAGTAAAAAAGATCATTAATCTGGTAGGTTTTTTAATATCCAATTTCAAATTGGAATTGATTAAAAGGACCTAAATTTGATTAATTGATAAAAATATTATTTAATTAACTATTAAACCAATTTAAAATACAAATTAAATTTATAAATAAATTAGATTTAAAAGAAGTTTTGGATTAAAATATAGTATTTTTCACTATTCATCAAAAAAATGATGTTTCGCGAAAAAATCTAAAAAATCACTCTCAGCAAATGTTGACATTCTAAAATAAAAAATAAAGTTTATTTTATAATAGTAAATGTATAAATGTGGTTCAAAATAATACTATTATTTTCATATAAGGATATAATGAGTAGTTTATTTTAAGAAATATTATTCTTAATCATATAGAGAATATACAAAAAATTATATTTTTTATTATCAATATGTTTTATTTATATAAATCCATTATAAAAATTATTTGAAAATTAGTTACTAATATTCATATTTCTATGTTTAATGGATAATTTATAACTATTTCTTAAATAATTATAGCAATTTAATGATGGTTCATAGAATCCTGTTGTTGCATGTAACGTATGCCAAATCGGTGTTGCGTGTAGTGCAAACCAAATTGGTGTTTAATGTAATGCAAGGAAAGTTGGTGTCATGTTAATGGAATTTTTTACTTAGTTCAATGAATTATATCAAAATAACTCAGTATTGTGTGTAACAAAAGCCATGTATAGTGTTGTGAATACCACATTCTAATCCAAGTGTTGCATTTAGCGCAATCTTAGATTGGGGTCACATATAACACAAGAAAAACCTAATTTTTTATATAGAAAAACTATAT
This sequence comes from Viscum album, assembly GCA_963277665.1. Classification (NCBI taxonomy): domain Eukaryota; kingdom Viridiplantae; phylum Streptophyta; class Magnoliopsida; order Santalales; family Viscaceae; genus Viscum; species Viscum album. The sequence continues at coordinate 1,914,647,062 of OY728143.1, forward strand.
TCAGCATTATGTGAAATTAAAAATATCAAAAAGATTATATAAATTTGACAAAATATATTTCACAAAATCTTGTCATGTTACAATGATAAATATCAACGTTTTTTTCAAGTGAAAGTGAGTGGTTTGATTATGAGAATACGGATCTAGAGATGACTAGAGGTGGTACTATTTTAAGGTCTTCTATTTCTGAATTAGATGTATAATTGAAACTAATCATCGTGTTTATTCAACATATAGTGTGACCCAGAAATGTAGATTTTAGTACTATGAGGTATTTGGATATCTATTTGTAATTCCTTATGAAAATATGAGATAGTGTTAATATTTATAGATACCATATGATACAGATGATGGATATGTGAAAGAAATCATCTAAATAAGATATTATTCATTTTACCTAAGATTATTTCTAATATTCTATAATCCAAATGATTCATAGATGAGGAGGTGGAATGAGAAATGAAATGTGATGGTTTTTAATTATGTAATGTTACTTATAAATGGATAAAAGTGAATTGGAATACTTGGATGAAAATGTGATTTAAAGATAATGATATGATCATTGAGTATTTTAATCCTATGGAAAATCCTACTAGACTCAATATCATAGTGGATCCGGTCTTTGAGCTAGATGAGATTTTTTTATTCATATGAAGAAGAATAAATTGATGTTGTTGTAGTACAAGATGAGGATGTGGATACATCTTGTGAATGGGATTGTGATCCTGATATTCTTTAAAGCCATGTCAGGTCATGGATTTTAAATTATACATGTATCACTCCCTTCCAAAGAGACACCTTTGAGTTAATGTTATGATAATGAGACTGCTGTATCTAAAGAAGAATTGATAAAGAGTTCTTCTAATTCCTATAATGACGTTATTGAATAATCATAGACTAATTATAACTTAAAATGGGATGAGGTATCATATATGGGAGATCCATCAAATGGTTTTAAACTGAATGGTATCTCTTATGGTAATTCAGATAAAGAAGATAGAAATGATAATTTCACATTATTCAACCAGAGTATGGTGGACCTACTGTCTCAGTAGGTGTTGGGATAGATCCTAAGGGATCTTTAGTGGAGTAAATTTTTCTAGATGGTGAGTTTCATGGATTTACTTTTAATAAACCTAGAAAAAATCTTAATGAAGCTGTTATGCCTAGTAAAAATAGAGATTCTTCTACTTTTCTTGATTCTACCTCAATACCCTATGATTATGTGTCTAGAGATGACTTAAATTTTTTTAGATAGAGGTTTATTTTATAAATAACTCGTATTTTCAGATCTCAGGAACATCTAGTTACTTAACATGGTGAAGCTAATTCTAGACATTTTTTGAGTTTGTTATTAGACATAATCTACCCAAGATGATATAAATTACTCAAGAGGATGGTATTGAGAATATAAGGATGGCTAATGAAAGGAAAACCATGGGATCTATGAATGAGGTGATGAGGTCTTCCTTTGCTTCTATCTAGGATGATCTATTAGAGATAATGGATAAATTACCATATTTTTATCATTGTCTAGTAACACCTGTTACTAAAGAGTTTATGGAATAGGTAGACTAGCTCAAGATTATCACCCCGATGCTCAAGTTATTCAGGGAAGAGATGATGGACTTTTTAGTGTCATGGATAGAGGAAGAAACATAAATATAGATTTTTTGAAAATTATGAAGACTTTATTATATGTATCTGGTACAATAGACATTACACTTCTGGGGATTCCCTTGTTAGACTTCATGACTGTCCTATTTTTTAATCTACTAACTCCTCAATATTAATCATTTAGTATATCTCTAGATGAACCATTCAATCATCTCAAAAAAGATGTGGTTAAATATCTCTACCAAACTACCTCACCACCATCCACATCTACATTAGTTCCTCCTACCTCTAGAAAAGGAATGGGACCATTCAATCCTACCTCCTTGGTTGAGAGTGATTCAAATTAAACACACTATTTGATATAGATTTTATATTACCTTTTAATTATGATTTGACTATAATACAATTTGTTTTTTCATAATGATGTTTCTCACTTCTTATTCATGCACACCTTCTTTATTTTTACTGGTTCTAGTCTAATCTATTTGATAATCCCAAAAGGGGGAGATTTTTTGGATGTCATTTACCTTTGATAGAAAAATTATTTGGATGAATTTTCCTTTCCTGTTTCATGTTTTATGTCTAATTTCTTTAGATTTGTATTTCATAAAATTTATTTCATGTTATTTGGATTAGAAATTTAATATTAAAATATCACATTAGAGTTTTGAAATGTTAAAAAGATGGTTACCCTTAAAATTAATCTATTTATTCCTAAGTTTATTTCATACATGGTTTACAAAATTCCATAATTTAATATCATTAAAAGGTGGAGATTTTTGGAACCATTTTATTTTAAGGCTCACAAATCATGATTATTAGGGTTTTAGTGGGATTAATGATTTATGATAGTATATTATTTTATAATTAATTGTTTTGATGAAAAATAGATATGTCTTGAAAATTAGTACCATTAGTGCAATTTTTTGACCTCCACCTCTGCCACTATAAACTCTGCAACATCCAGAGTGCCCCAATTATTTCAAATTTATGTACTATTAAAAGTTTAATACCATCAATGTCATTCAACATCTATATCCATGCCACCATCTGGATCCTATTATTATTAAGCATGACACTTCTAGGATTATTCCACCACTGGAGATCTTCCACCTCTAGTGACATGCTACCGTTGGAGCCATTCCACCACCATCATCCTGGTACCTTTTGAATTCCACTTCCAAACACATACCGCCACTAGAATATCCTAATTTGAAACTCATGATACCACCAGATTCATTCTACCCTCGGAGTCATGCTACCTTCAGACAAGGTACCACTTGGTGTACTACCATTGGATCAGGCTACCACTGGACTATTCCACTATCATATTACTACTATTGATTATTGTTACATCTAAAATAATCTAAATTCAAACATTCTATCATTTTTGTTCTACTAAATTTTACTTTATTACTTCCAATGAATAGTTTGTGAGAGTAAATGAAGTAGGTTCATATAATTTTTATTCATAAATCATTGCAAAAATTCACTAAAGACAAAGTAAGATGTTCAGTGTGAGAATCCAGGAAATCCAATTGATTATTCTTCAACAGATAAAAATCTGTATCACTATATATTTCAGCAGATGTCCTTCATGAGCGAGAGTTGAATACTGCTGAAAGATTGAGAAATTACATGCTTCATGCATACTGAAATATGAGTGATAATTTTTGGATCATATCTAAGATAAATTTCATTTCTAAAATAGAATCAAGAGAAGTGTTTTAGATGATTCTTTATTTAGAAAATAGTACCCCGTGACACTTTATTTTTCAATTCTTTCAGTGAAATTAGTCTGAGCTCTTCACCAATCAAATTCAAATATCCTTGAACATCTCATGTATTAAAAAAATCACCACATCATTTATTAAATTAATTATATTCTATCTCTTTTATTTTTCTTCACCTTTGAGAAATGTAATTTTTTCTATTTATAATTACTCACACTGACCATAGTACTTAAACTGGAGAATACCCAATATTCTATCGACCCATTTTATTTGTATACAAACAAAAACTGTGGAATTGTTCTAGTGTGGAATGAGTTATTTTTATTGGTTCATATAACTATGAAAGTGGATTTCATCCTAGAAATATTGGGTTGTTGTTTGTATACCAGATCTTTGATATTTATCATATTTATAGTTATAATAATATTCTTGGCAGCGGGTGATTTCCAAGTGGAAAGGATTACATCTCCAATTGATACTGATCTACTTACATTGATAGTTATTCTAATTTTTTTTAAATAACGATTTTTTTGAATAAATAAATTTCAAAATATAAGGTAATTTCATATATTTTTCATAACTAAGTTCTACCCACGGATTGAGAAATATTTTGAATGACCAAATTTATATAAAAATACAATTTTGATTAACTAGAAGAACTTATTTAAATTATTATATTTTGTCTTAACATGTTTTTTACAAAACTTTTATTGGGAACTCAATTACCCCCCCCCCCCCACTTGAGTTACTCACTCTGACCAACAACTACAATCTCATGAATTTTGATAATTAAGTTTAAAAGAGATTTATATATGGAATAGTCATACTAGTAGGCTCCAAGGGGTGTGACGAAGTGAATGAATGAGTTTCCTTTTATAATGGATTATAAGGGAACACTTTGTATTTATTAAAATATTAAAATAAAATAATTCCATTCTCAATAAAAATGGTACCAAATGGCCTATAAATGAATTGGGAATGAAATTTCTAACCGTATCTTATTTATTTTGACCGTACATAATATTTTCATAATTTTTAAATAATATTACAGAATAATATTTTGATAAAATATCATTAATTAAAATTTTGACCATATGAAATTAATTTTACTAAATATACATAAATTCAATGTTTTAATTAGAATATAATTCTTTAACATAACCCTAATATGTCCTATTTATCTACAAAATTCTTGGTAAACACTAAAATTTCCAAATTATATCACTTTTGTTATTTAAAAATCAATTATTTTATTTTTATATTAATCAAAATAACACTATTTGGGAATTGTGTAAGAAATAAATATAATTATATAATATAAAAATCATAGAAATAAACTCCCATCAGGAAATTAATTTCATTACTAAAAAATTACCATTACATTTCATTTATAATTAATCTTTTTCCATATGTGAGAACACAATGAATATTTAAAACAAATAGGTTGACATTTTTTAACATTCATTGATTTAAATAATATATAAGTACTTTCCATGGACATGAATGAATAAGGTTTTTTACTCATTGAGGGTCAATATAGTTACTATAAATTAAAAAATGGGATATTAATGGAAGATGGTTGATATTATTAACCATATATTAATCACTTGGATGAATCTATGATATTTATGAATTTTATATCACTTAGTAAAGTATTATTTATTTACGATTATCATTAATGTCAATTCATAGTAATATTTATTTCATTGACTTTAATAACATAACGATAACATGTAAAATTCAAAAAAAATATTAATACATTACTAACATGTCATGTTCATCTATAAAAATCATTGATCGCATTAATTATGTCAAAGTATAATACATTAAAAAAATTTAATATCAAATTGTTGTTTTACGATTCATTTAATAATTACTATAGGCTCACTGTATAAGCATTTAAGGAAATTATATATTTAACAAAAATATAAATTAAATTATCGTAATAAAAAAACACCTATTGTTTTAATTAATATCTCTAACTGGAAATATCCATTATTTTTTCATTATTAAAAACATTAGAGTTATTAAAATCAAGAGTGTGATATTTTTTACTTTTCCCGACATCAAATATTATAATGTTAATAATCACATAAAAATGGTAATAAAATTCCCTATAATCAAATATTTTCTGATTATGGATGAAATGGGCTCAACTAATAAAATTTAGGGATGTTTTTGGGTAACATTATACTACTTATCATTTTATTTTTATCCCTTAATCACTCGGTTTACTATTTACCATGAAATTTTTTTCTCTATGGATATTGTTCATTTTGACTAAATATAAATGTGACATATTAAAAATAACTTGGGTCTTATGATTCCAAAAATGAATACATTTTTTTAGATAATTAAAACACATTTGTAGAATAATTTATTATAGAATCAAATCACTGAAACATGATGAAAAACCATTTTTCAGAAAAATTCTCTTTTAAAATGTAAAATATTTTTTTAATAAAATATATTATAAATTATTTTTAATAAAACCATAATTGGATTATTTTAAATAACAAAGAGCTAATTTAATTGTAGCACTGATCCAATATATAATTTTAATTTTTAAAAAATTAAAACAAAATATACTTTTCAATAAAAAAACATTATCTTTATATATCCATTAAAAAATCACCCTTCTCAAAAAAATATCATAAATAAATCCTAATATAATATTTAAATTATGAATTAAAAAATTAAATTAATTGTTAAATTATATTTTCTAAAATTTTCATATATTATAATATTCACTCATAAAAAGAATGAAAATCTCTTTTTGAAGAAAACCAATTTTTTTGAAGAATAATATAACATTACAAAATAAAATCAAATTCTTATTCAAAATGAAATAATTAATACATTATAAATGAGTTGGAATATTATATATTTCATAATTTGGTTAGTATTATTAATTCCCATAAATTTAAGGGCTAGGATATAACAGTCACATTTAAATAATAATATATCACTACTTGTTTAAGGACAGTGTTGCGTGTAATCCAAGTTATTAAATAATTATATTACATTTTAAAATAATTCATAAAATATCAGTGTGTTACATTTTTCCCCATTTAATAAATTTTTCCCATGTAATTTCGTGTTTTTATTTGTAATCAAAGGGTTGACAATTGAAAATTCGATTATAGAAATCCACATTTTGATAAGGGTTAAGAAAACATTTTCATTATTAGTGATAATTAGAATTAAATTGGTCATCCATAATAACCTAATACTAGGCTTCCAAATAGGGGAACATTAATAGGAAGTGAAAACATGGATATGGAAGAAGAAACTAAAACACAGGGACTGATAAAGAGTGATAAATATCATTATTAGAAGAACCTTAACCATAAAAAAATCATAAACCTGGGATGTTTTAAAATACAATTGATTTTTCAATATTTAAATTTAGAAAATAACATTTTTTTAAATATTCTTTTCCTATCATTGAGGACTTATTTTACTACCTAGACTAAGAACATAATGCAATATACATACTTATCAAGAATAATTCCATCAATCATCTATTTCTATTACCAATATATTATTTCTCCAAACAATGAGTATTCAAGATTAGATTTTTCATGAATGATTTTCTAAAATCAACTTTCATGAAACACATAATTCTATAAGATGATAAATATATGTTCCTCTATTATCTATAAATTAACCAAAACGAAAACATTTAACAAAATGTAAGATAATTCAAAAAATGAATAAACCATCATACAAAAAAATACTACATTAGTCAATATTCAATATAATTACTCAATGTTCAAATAAATTATTTTATAAATAATTATCCTCAAAATCATCTAAAAACTACTGATCATGTTTAGAAGCCATAATTCAAAAGTATTTGATACCAAAATCTTCTAAAATTAATTTAACTTAGTTTCCAATCACCATTAATAACTTATAAAGTCATATACCAAAAATGTAAATGACCTAATCACATAGTTTCCAATATATAATAATCATTTCAATAAAAAACACTATATTCCAAATTCGACTAATAACCTCAATATTAATAAAAATTTTAACCTCAAAGGTTATCTTATACCATTCATCTTAAAAACAAAATGTGTAACAAAGTTATTCTAAAATAATAATTCACAATAAAATGAAGGGTTTTATATACCTTGATCGAATAATTTTTTCTAATAATATTATCAATCACCTCAAAATTACATTACATAAATCCTCATAATGGGGTATAATCCATTGATCTAATCATCATCCTCGAACCCATAACCCTATGATTGTATCCATAACACATCTGTTAACCAAATATGAAAAAATATATTCTTCCTAAAATTAACACAATCCTTATTCTTTATTTAAGTTCACAGACTATTAAATATATTTCATAAAACAAGAATTCAATATAAATTATCTAAGATAGATGACCTAAATCAATTTTTTTTATCAAATTACCAATCTATTTCAAAGGTAACCAATATAATTCCATTTACTTCATCATCTCCAATCATCACATAAACTAATAAAAAACATTATCACCTTACAGCGAAATCACAATTCATAGTTATTGGTACCTTTCAATATATGTATTCAAATTCACAAAGAAAAATACTTTATAAAAATACTTATATGTTTCTGTGATTTTTATAACCATAATATAATTAGTTTTATAATTATAAAATATAATTCATGTGAAAAATAACTGAATCATTCCACAACCATTAACCAGGCCCCACTATTATATTCACTAAATCTTTTTTTATTAATATGATATATGAATCATATATTAATATTTATAAACATTAATTAAATCATGCTTCTTACTTTTAACATAATAAATATATTTAAAACACCCCATACCATTTATATGTAATTCTTAGTATCTTCACCATTATTAGTAAAACCATTTCTCATATAATATTGTAGATTACCTTTTAGAGATTTCCCACCAAGACATCAATTTTTATAATTCCCATAATATCAACATTTAAATCATTCAAAAATACAGGACACCATAGGGAGGCCATTATTCTTATTTATTTCATTTACGGAACTTTTCATTTTTCAACAGCAATTAATTTCTCTATTTCCATCTATTACACACTAAAACGTATTCTTGTTCCTTTGAAAATTTCACATGAGTTCTTTCCCTTAGATTATTGACATGTTAGAAGTTGAATCTACTTTCCTCCGTGGTCTTTATGAAACTCCATCATTTATTATTTCAAGAGTTAGGAAACCCACAAAAGTCTATATTGTTATTCATATAACGAGATAAATAATTAGAAATAATCACATGTTTTAATTCGAACTCTCATTTAAATTAGCTCCTCATGTGGAAAATAATTATATTGTTTTTTAGTGTTAATATTAATCCTCTTAGTACTATCCATTAAATAAAACCAAAAAAGGATAGTGTAAGAAAAAATAATCATACTGGAAAAAACATAATCATGAAAAATCATTGGTACTATGTCTAAATGGCAACACCATTATCTATTAAGACTTTTTCCTAACCTATGTCATTAATAGTCATCAAAAAAACATTAATATTTAAACATATACTTATACTTATCCCCATATTTCTCATACATGTTTGTAATGAACATTCATTTCAACGAAGGTATGGATCATTATATTTTGAATTTGAATACCTTAAATGACCCTAATAAATATGTATAATCATGAAAAAGAGTTCAGGAGAGTTTCCAGGGCATGTTTAGTGCCCATAAATCTAAAAAAGGGAAAACAGAATAGGTCGTACGGTATTTCTGTAAACATGTGACCCTGGGCGCATGGCTGTGTGGTCGGTTGTAGACATGGGACATAGAAATTTTAGCATGGTTTATGTAGTGTTAGTCAAATTTGGGAACTTACTATGTTGGAGTGACCCTTCCATCTAGAAAACGATGCACACTTGGCCTACTATTTGGGAAACAATGTGCCTAAAGTGAGCACAATGATATTTTGGGTTGAATTTACCATTTCCCCCCAAATTAATTTTAAATATTATTTTTCCTTCCATTCATCCTCTAGAATCCAAAATAGAATCTCCTCCTCCCATTGAACTTAAATCCTCATAAGACTAGGCATCCAACTATCCCCTTGATATATGGTTAATTTATTTTATCCATTAGAAGCATTGTATCCCTTTAGCTTTGGTAAACTAGTCTCTTAACACCTATAATAGGTTATCTTGTTATCCATTGTAAAATTTAGATGCAGGCTCATATGCCCTATTTTTAGGGCATTAGACTATTTCTCATATCTCTTCTGACCTAATCCAAATCTGAGGCTGATATTGAGCGAGGAGTCATCTACACCCTTGGGGTATGTGGTCAAATTTTTTCCTGTTATGTTTTGGTGTTTCAATAATTGTGTCATTGTTCCATATGCAGCTCTTTGTTGAGAATCTCAATTACATTTATTCCTTCATGTATAATTAACAATTTCACCTTAGTTGGTACCTATCTGTCCTTGTTTAGTTGTTTAGAGATCACACATACCTTATATGGACACCCCATGTGTGTGCCAAGGCAAATTGGTCATTTTTTCCAAATGGTTCAAAATTCATGGAAATCTTCATTTGATAATGGCTTATATTTTAAACGAAATTTCCTTTTACACATGTGTAATTAACTGAATCCAAGTCACCACATAGATGTTTAGTCCTCTTAGAATTTGAATTTCCCTAATGGTCTTTAACCTTGTTTCCCATGTCAACTTCTAAGTGACCTTTTCTTCTTATAAATATATTTTTCATGTTTTAATGATATTTTTATAGTGAATAGTTCGTATAGAAAGGATTATACTAGACAGTGGAATCCTTTTTAATGAATTTACAATGAAACATTGTAATTTACACTTGGGGCCTTTTGACCTATTTTCCATTTTTTTAATGAAATTAATGAAATTAATGAAATTAATGTAATTGATCACTTGGGTTGTGTCATGTATGAAGGATTCTCCATATATAATAAATAAATTGATGTTAAATGGAATTCCCCCAATGAATGGTAACACCATTCTACATTATTATGAAATATTCATTACTTAATATTAATTGTAAAGAAATGTTATGATTGAGCTTGGCTATCTACTTATATGAGAGCTTATTCCTCCTGTAATTTTCTATAAAAATTATCATGCTTACTTATGTAGAGATAAAATCGGATATTAAGTTGCATGAGAGGTTTATACCTCATACCTTATATATATTCAAGTAATGATGCCTTTATATGGGTTGTGTGCGATGGTAAGAGACATATTGAGTATGGTGATACCACAATCCTTTAAATCAGGTGTTGAGTATGGTATCTCACAACATTGATACAATATGGGAAATATTATTTTATATTCCACATTGTGTATTAGAGTGTTTCCATGGTGGATGACTCTCTATATCGAGTGTTGTAGAATGGCATCTCTCACTCCATTGGGATATGGGGAATTTACACTATTCCATGATCTTTTAGTCTCTTTAGACTGGTGATGGGTAAGTGAGTTATTCCCCATTCCAGCCAGTATAAGTTTTCCATGTATATGTCCATTAGGAATTCGCACAAACATGGCTCATTTAAGTGAATGAAATATATATTATTATAAAAAATATATATATATATATTAATACAATATATACATATTAACTATTACAACATTTCTTTCGGAAATGAGCGGAAGCAGGTAGAGCCATCAGCTGTCTTTCTAGAACATGGATGTCCTAGTTATTTATTTATGCATTGATTTATTATTCTGCTTACCTACATTCTATTTAGTTATGAGAATTTCTTGAATTAAACGTAGACACTGTTGGTGGTAGCCTACTAAGATTATATCTCACACCCAACTTAGGCTGCCTTTAGTACCTAAGATGATTATCTATCTGTATGTATGGATAAGAGAAAGTTCGATTTTAATGGATGATGATATACTAACCATTAGTTGGAGATTAGGGGAATATGATCTAGATTTATCTCAATATTCACTTGGAGTAGTTTTTCTCATCCTTTTACTTTTGGTATTTATTATACTTTCCTTCCCCTTTGTCACCCTTTTTGTATTACCGCAGTTCATGCATCATTTATCAGTCATTTCCACTGTGGATTTTGGATATTATATTCAGTTTTTATTCAGTATCTTCGACCACTTTATTTTTTTAGTTCTTTTTTTACATTTACGTAGTTTATTGAATCTATTTATTAATATATGCTTCCATTAATATATTTTTTATTTTTATTCACTGTTCTGTTATGATATAAAGGTATAGTCTCCCCACTTAACCACCTTTACACCCTCATTTCTAGTCGGTAGCCTCTGGCATAAGGAGGGGTGAACTTGAGGCCATGTGACCCACTGACTAGAGGCATGTGTAATTTAGTGACCCAGGTTTTGACATGTAAGACTTTGGAATATTTCTGAAAATATTGGTGAAGCCAAGTGCTAATTCCTCATGACAATTCAATTCCTAGAGAGCCTCAACATGATGATTCTAGAAATATTAAATACATTTTGTCACACATGCACAATTTCACCTGAAAATTTAAATAACACCGAGAGGAATATCAGATCAAATTTCTAAAGTTGTGTTTGAGTTCAGAATGTTAGGTTTACCCTAAGAACAACATAAATTTGTCAGCACTGGGAGTTTTAGATGGAGGTGAGTTGGCAGAGTGATTTCAGGGGATTTATTTAATTAAATTATAATTTAATAATCTAATTTAACATAAAACTAATACCTCTCCCCTCCCCTCAAGTTGGTGTGCTCGACATAAGGAGACTTGTACCTCACATCTTCTCCTCCTCCACTCCCTTAGGAAAAAAACAAAAACAATGATGAATACATTCTTTGAGCTTTCGTTGATCTTCATTTCTGAAGTAGATTATCATCATAATAAGAATTTGAGTGATCCTGACATCTTTTATCAATCAATGATTCCTAATTTTTCCCTCATGGTAGGTGGATTTAAATTTTAGTCACAATTTCTATGGTTATGAATTGTTTTATCGTTCTGTTGCACAATTCTGATTGCATTTGATCACTACTAAGTAGAACTATGAATTTAGGGAAGAATTGAGTGATTTTTTAGGTAAATTCCCACTAGATTTACAATCTACATAGCATGTAGTCTAGTGAGTGACACTGTGTAATTATTCATGTTTATTGGAGATGATTTTGGGGCCTACTCGCCGTGTAGTAGGTTTACACTCCATGTAGTGGACGTTTCCGTGTGGCTATGAGACATGGATTGGGGAAGCCATGTAATGATACATTGTTGTGTAAATGTACATAGCCAGAGTAAACAACAAGGGGTTCTGAAAATGTTCATATATAAAACCACATGTACATATGGTTGTGCAACCCATACATACCATTTACTATGGGATGCATGATGTGTAAATAGACATTTTTGGCCGACCATATGGAAGGGAAACACGACCAGGGTTTGGGTGAAGCCGGGCACGATGTGTACCATATCTACACATTTTGTATCCCTAATTGGTTTTCTAGACCATTTAAATAGGATAGATGACTAGTTTCTTGGGTAGTCTCACACATTGTGTGGCCCCCAGTGCATGTTGTGTACTCCTAGGGGATCTTCTATGAAATTTCCTCCTTCTGTATCTCCATCACTAGGACTCAGATTCAAGATTATGAGTAGTCTATCCTGGGTAGTGTTCCACATATAAAATTATGGTGGAATTTTATTGGCCTATGAGAAAATAAGAGGTATGGAATGAGTAGGTAACTTGGGAAGTGATTCATATAAGTTTCTAAGGATTGGTGTTGTTCTCAAGGTTGTGGCCCCTTACTGTGTGAATCAGTGACGAGGTGTCGTTTGATATATATTTGGACACTTGAGGATGTGGGATGATTTTCCCATTGACATGGATTATTCTAACATAACCAAAAATGTGCCAGCAATTCAGTGATGCCCAAAATGGATAGTATCAAAGTGTGATGATTGAGTCCCTTAGACTTATGTGTTCTGGGTATATTTGAGAGATGTTGGTCTAGTACTCCCCTATAGTTTTAGTGTGTGATTTTACATTACCTTCTTATTTAGTAGATATGGGACTCCCCTTGTCATGGGTGTGGATTCTTTTAACCTTGGGTAGTTTTATTGGGGTAGGTACTTCTATGATGGATTAAGGCATGGGTTTCCCATATCCTTCGAGAGATGTAAGTTTCTCCCCAACTATGTTAGGGTACAGACCCTCCATTTCCCATTTTCTATAGAGAATGGGTACTCCCTTGTTGGACTAGGGAGCGTGTCCTCTATCTGTGGAGTCAGTACACCCCTGCCATGTTAGGGCACAAGTCCTCTAGACATAATGTATCAATAGAGTCGGTACTCTCCTAATGTGTTAGGGTGCGGGTCCTCTATACTTGGAGTCAAAACTCCCTTTTTGTTCTAGGATTCAGCTCGTCCATATGTATTGTTCTGGAAGAGTCATTACTCCCTTGTCATACATGGGAGTGGGTCCTCTAGCATAGGGTCAGAACTCCCATATCTTACTCCATTTCAGGCCCCCCACAGTTGACCAAGCTAGGTTGAGTTGTAATCCCCTACCATGTTAGGGTGTGGGTCTCCACCTACGGAGTTGTACTACCCCACTGTGTTAGGGTGTGGGTCCTCCATCATTTGAGTTGTACTCCGTTGCTGTATCAGTGTGTGGGTCCTGTCATGTGGCATAGTACTCCCCCATCCTTGGGTAGCAGTAGAGTGTTCATACTCTATTAATATTTTTCCCTCTCATCTATTGAGTATGGTACAAGAAGTAGGTCCTCTATTAATTACATATGATACCGGTTTAGGAGTAAGTGCTCCCTCGATAGACTGAGGTGTAGGCCACACCCATTAAGGGAGATAGAGGATTCACATGTTGGTTTAGGAGATAGTACTCCCTCACCTGTAGGTAAGTGGAGAGGTGTGGGTCCCTCATTTTTCTCTTTATATAGATGATTCATTTGTTTCATTGTTTGGAGCAGCGCTCCCTCAACTGTGCAGTGTTGAGGGGAATGCCTCTCCTATTTGGATTCTTTAACATTGTGTTGGGAACATATTTATGATGAGAGGACCTCTAGTGTAGGGCACTATATATTGTCTTTTTGAGTAGTTCCTAAGAGAGAATATTTCTTAGATGGGTGTCATCCGAGATGGATAAGTATATGCAGCGTGTTATCCTAGTTTTGTGTTACCTTTAGAGATTCGAATAAAATTCCATATTACTGGTGATGAGGAAATCATCTTCAGACTTTGTTTTTATGTTGAGTATATCTAGGTTCATTTTATGGATTTCCTTTTGTTTTTGTCACTGTTTGGGTTGACATCCATTATGGACTGATCTGATATATCATTTGTAGAATAGGTTGGTTTAAGATGGAGTTTCTCTCTTGATTGGGTTCCCTTGGGTTGGGTCAAGCAGACTAATGCCTTTCAGTTTCTCTATTTATTTTTGGGTTTTTTGGGATCCTAATGAGTATTATTATACCCAACCATACATGGGGTTTTTCCAAAGATTTTTTGTCTCGTGAAGACCACATGCCTTTAGATGGATTCCATGGAGGACTTGAGGAAGGTAGATCACAGTGATCTAAACTGACTGATCAACCGAGGAACTTACAGGAGTGGTATATAGGAGTTTTTCAGCTTTAATTTTGGAATCAATCCCATCCTTCTATGTAGGTTGGATTCTTTTACAATTTTAATTTTGTGGGTTTTTCCCTTTTTTTTCTTCTAATACTTATTTTTTACTTTGTTGGGATAATTGAATGAATGCATTTTAGTTTCTAGTTTTTTATATCACTACACTTTTGAATCGACGTGTTTGATGGTGCATGTGTACTTGTACATAAGTCAAAGGCCTCCCTGCATTAGTTATGGCTTTAGCACTAGTTTACATCTCCTTGCCAAAGGAGGCGTCCATGGGGTATTTTTGGCTTGATCCCTGACATCGGTTGGGTGGTGACATAATGCTATCCAATAATGTTTATTTTGTGAGATATTATTCAGAAATTTTCCCTTAAGAGGATTTGATTAGGTTTCATAGTGAAGGTGTTAAAATGTTATGAGTTTGACTTACATGATTGATGTTTTTGTGTTGGTGTGGTGGCCAATGTATCCATCTACTGGAACTCTGATAACCTTTTTTCCAATTCGACGCATTAGGACACTAGTCATAGGAAAAATAAATGGTACATGCATCATATAGTATTGTGTTTTTTGTTTTTCTTTTCCCTTCTTGAGTCATATCTCTACATAAACCCATTGACCATGGAACATCTTGATTTGTATTTTAGGATGCCTCTGTGATGACAGCTTGCATGGTTTTATGGCATGATTGTGATGAAAATCTACCCCATGATGTTATATCATTGTAGGGAATTGGTTTTGAGGTAGTTCCTCAGAGTATTCTACTAGTTGTACCACCACCCATTGAAAAACTAGGTGTGATAAAAGATTAGGCTGAGGATACTTATAGGTTGATTGCACAACAAAAGTTCTAGAGGCGGCGTCCTATAAAGTACTGAGGTGATCCAGACCCCTGGGAAACTGATTACTGCCCTGAGGTAGTCAACTGTGTTTTCTTTCTGGTGAGGACACCTCTCAGTCATATGGTTTTCCATGTGGCAAGCCTTCTGCAAGGTTCATCCAAGTGATGATGGAGCTTAGTGAAATAGTCCCATGATGAGGAGGTGATCACTTGGTTAAATTTAGAGCGACTAATCAGGGAAGAGTTATACCTAGATACAACTCGGTTAGAGAATATACAAGAGCTTCTACGGCTCCTATAGAGTATCATGGTGGTGGATGAGTTTTCATTGAGGTTCACAGACTTTTCATGCTACTCCCCATATATGGTTTGAGATCCATTTTTTAGAGATCGTACGTTCAAGTAGGGATTACATTGTGAGATCAGGGTGTCAATAATATTGTTATTCATTCCCAACTATAATGGAGTGTTGGAGAGATCTATAGTGGTTGAGAGATTCTCGGGGGAGGGATAGGCAGATGTGACCACTATAGGTGGTAGTTTATAGGTGGAGGTGTCCATAGCTTCTAAAAGATGACAGATGATGGGATCACGATGTAGGACGAATACCCATGCCCAGGCTTAGGCACGTTGTCCTATAGTGTAGGAGCAGAGCCACGGACCAGGAAATTTACAAGAGAGGTGATGCTATTTTTGTGATGGGTGGGGACATCTTGCTAGATATTTTCCAACCTTCAATGCTCCTAAGAGGGATCTGACTGATATTCCACCTTTCCAGAGGTATCGTCTAGAGAAATGAGTTATGCAAAGTGGTGGATGAGGCAGAGAAGCTGGAGATGGAGCTGGTGCATTAGG
Source organism: Viscum album (assembly GCA_963277665.1). NCBI lineage: Eukaryota > Viridiplantae > Streptophyta > Magnoliopsida > Santalales > Viscaceae > Viscum > Viscum album. The sequence continues at coordinate 1,914,663,744 of OY728143.1, forward strand.
TGGTGGCAGGCAGTTCAAGTTGTTTCCACTACCACCCCATGGTGGGCCATGCACGGCTCAGGGAGATGGAGGGTGTGGGTGAGGACAATTTTAGGTCATAGAGGCCTTTGGCCAAGAAGCTCTATGGATTAATAGTGGTACGATCCATGTCCTTTTTACATTATATAGTATTAATTATTAGACATTATTAAGTTTTACTCATTTTATTTCATTTCATTCTCATGTTTGGTGTGATGGGGTGTTAGAGCAGGTCCTGGCCTTGCCAGAGGAGATTTTCTACTTAACATTTCTCTTGGGTTGCCCTGTTGAAGGGATAGACTTTCTTAGAACCATTTTATAGTGGCAGAGTTAGACCCTACAATGTTTTCTCAATGTGGATGGGTTCCCAACAATCCATACTCAATTGGGATGCCACTAGTGGGTGTAGTAGTGTTTTTGTTTTGGAGAGTTTTGTTACAAATCAAGTTTCTTAGATGAAGGTCCTGGTAAGACATAGTGTTTACACATGGGAATCCTTGGTGTTCGTTGGTACCCTCGCGTACTAGTGGTTGACCTTGAATGAAAAACACTTGAGGAGGTAGTGAAACAGTCCATCCATGGGAGGATGTGAACTGTGGGGTTACATTAGTATCTAGATCATGTCAGTGAGGTGGCATACTAATAGGCCCTTTGACTATAGAAAAACCATTGTACTTTGAGATTTTCACCTATACTGGATGATGAGATGTATGTTTCTTGTTAATTTATGTAATTTAGTTAGAAATGGATATAAGAGTGGTTTGGTTTTGGTGGACTCCTTGAGTGCATTCCTGGAAGCAGCATGGGAACCCCTAGAGAGCTTGTTAGCAAAGGAGTTCTATTGTAGAGCTCAGTTCTCTTTCATTATACCTAGCCTTTTTCATTTGAGGATGAAAAGATATAAAGGTGGTAGTGGTGTAGTGACCCGAGTTTTGACCTGTAATACATTGGAATATTTACGATCATATTTATGATGCTGGGCACTGAATCGACATGGGAATTCGAGGCCCAGAGATCCTCAGCATGATGATTTTAAAAATATTAAATATATTTTTCCATGTGCACACAATTTAGTTTGAAAACATAAATGACTCCCAAATAGAGTCTTAGATCAGATTTTTAGGTTGTATTGGAGTCAAAAACGTTGTATTTACCGTATGTGTGACATAAAGATGTCTACAGTAGGAGTTTTGGATGGTGGTGAGTTGGCGGGGTGATTTGTGGTGGATTTGATTAATTAAATAATAATATAATTAATTAATTTACCCTAAAAATAATACATCTTCCCCTCCCCTCATATTAGTTCACACAACAAAAGGAGAGCTACACATGTCCACTCTACCTCCTCTACCTTTTTTGATAAATGGAAACAGAGCCAAATCCATGTAATGAGGTGATGTTGATCTCTATTTCTAAAGTAGGTCATCGTCAATATGAGAAGAAGTGTGATCCAAACATATTTCTTCAATAAAAGCATTAGTGTTTCATCCTCAAGGTATGATGATTTGAGTTTTACACCTGATTCCCATGTTTATGCTTTGTTTAATGGTTATAGAGCCCAATATGGATTGTATTTGATCTCTACTAGGTATATCTATTAATTTTGGGTTGAATCAGTGTGAATCAAGTGATTTTGAAAGTGAATCCCAATTAGATTTACCATCGTAATAACACTTGTTCTAGTGAGACACTCCCCATATTTCTTTTTATTTTGGTGAGATGAATTTTTAGACCTACTCACCGTGTACTGGGGGTACACGCCGTGTAGTGCCCCTTCTATGGGGCTATGGAACTTGTATTGGGGAAGATGTGTGGGGATACATGACCATGTAAAAGTACATGGCCAGAGTACATTAAATGGGGTTCTAGACATGAGAATGGGTAAAACTACATGGCCATATGGCCATGAACCTCTAAAATAACATGTAGTATGGGATGCACAACATGTAAAGTGACACAGTTTTCTAGTCATGTTGAGGGGAAACACTGCTTGGGGCTGGGAGAAGTGGGACACAATGTATACCATCTCCACAAGCCCTATACACCAACATCTGTTTCTAGACCATGTAAATATGACACATGGCCGAGTTCTTGAGCAGTCTCGCATGTTGATTGCGTCCCAGTGCACATCGTGTACTCTTAGAGAATCTTCTGGGAAACATCACCTTACATATCTCCTTCACCAAGACATGGATTTAGGATTGTGAGTAGTCGATACTAAGTATTTTTCTATGTAGAACATGATAGTAGAATCCATTTTTTCCAAAAATATATGAGGTGGTTTGGATCATGTAGGGATCTTGGGAATCCAATCCAAGAAGATGCTAAAGACCGGTGTGGTTCTTCAAGGTTGTGGCCCCTTACTGTACGACACAGTGTTAAGGTGTGGTTTGATGTAGATATGGACACCTGAGGATGAGGGATTCTTAACTCATTGAGACAAATTCTTGTGACTCGACCAGAACCTTGAAGGTGGGTCGGTGCTTCCCAAAGCATATAGTATCAAAGTGCAATGATTGAGTCCCTTAGACTTATGTGTTCTGGGGAGACATGTGATATGTTGGTCTAGTACTTCATTGAGGTTTCTGGGCATGGGTTTCCCTTACCTTCTACTTTGGTAGATATGGTACTCCCCGCATCATGGGAGTGAGTTCTTTTCACATTGGGTAGTTCATTCAGGGTTGGTAATCCCCTGGTGGATTAGGGTGCTAGTTCCCCGTATTGTTATAGAGATGGAAAGTGATCTCCTTCCCTGTTAGGGAATATTCCCTCCATTACTCATTGTCCATATAGATTTGGTACTCCCCTATGGAACTAGGGACCATGTCCTCTATCTGTGGAGTTGGTACTCCCTTGTTGTGTCAGAGCGTGGGTCCTCCAGACATGACGTATCGATAGATTCAGTACTTCCATACCATGTTAGGGTGTGGGTCCTCTATCCTTAGAGTTGTAACTCCCTTGTTTTTCCAGGGTGTTGTTCCCCCATATGTATTATTCTAGTAGATTTGGTACTCCCCTGTCATATCAAGGAGCGATTCATCTAATCTGGGGTCGATACTATCATATCGTACAAGGGTGTGAGCCCCCCATAGTGTAATGAGCTGGTTAAGTTGTATGACCCTACCGTGATAGGGCATGGGTGCTCACCTATGATGTTATAGTCCCCCCACCATGTTTGGTTGTGGGTCCTCTATCATTTGTGTTTTACTCCCCTTTCGTACTCGGGTGTAGGTCCACATATACAGAGTAGTACTCACCCATCAATTGGTAGTAGTTGGGTGTGGGTCCTCTGTTGGAGTAGTTATCCCTATTTTATTGATCATAGTAAGAAGAGTGGGCATTCCATTAATTACATATGATACCTGGTTAGTAGATAATACACCCTTGATGGCATGCGGTATGGTCCACTCCCATCAGGGGAATCATAGCTTTTATAGGTTGGTTTATGAGATAATACTTCCTCGACTATAGGGAAGTGTCAAGGTGTGTATCCTTTGATCTCTCCTGATAGAGAGGATGCACAAGGTACGTAGTATGAACCAGCTCTCCTTAAAATATGTAGTATTGAGTGGTGGGCATCTCAAATTGGATTTCATTATATTTTTGATGGGAGTAGGTTTTTCAGGATAAGACCTCTAGTGTTAGGCACTAGATCTAGGCTTTTTCAGTTATTCCCAATGGATCATATCACTTAGTTGGGTGCCATCAGGGATGGCTGAGCTCATGGAGTCTATTCTCTTGGTTTTACGTTTTCATTAGAGATTCATGTAGAATTATGTATTACGTGTGATGAGGTTGGAACCTCATTAGACTTTGTGTCTTAGTTGAGTATATCAAGGTATGTTTTTTGGGTTACCTTGCAGTTTTGTCAGTTTTTGGGTTGACACCCCTTAGGGAATGAGCTAACTTGTCTTGCATAGTTGAGGATAGTTTGATATGTAGTTTCTATCTTGATTAGGTTACCTCTAGCTGGGTTGAGAAGACTGATGGATTTTAGTTTCTCATTTTCTTTTTGGGTTCTGAAGGGGACTACTAAGTATTCTTATACTCACCGATTCATGGGATTTTTACACCTATTGTGTGTCTTGTATATTCATCATGCCTTTAGAAGGAGTCCATGGAGGACCTGATTGATGAATATCTTAGAGGGCTAGAATGACAAACTTTCCAAGTACTTTCTGGAGATAGAACAAGGATATTTATGGATTGACATTTGGTATTGATCCCCTCCTTCTGATCAGGTTGGATGGTTTTATAGTTTTCATTTTGTGGGTGTGCATTTTTCCTTTGTTTTCAAAACTTTTATTGTAATTGGTTGGGATAGTTGTATACCTGCATTTTAGTTTCCAACTTTTTATATCACTGTACTGTTTCATTGAGGTCTTTTTGGGTGTGTACGTATAAGTACTAAAGGAAAAGGGCTCCTTGAGTTATTTTTTTCTTCAGCACTAGTCACCAACCCTTGAACTAAGAGGTGGGCTTGATGTAGTCATGGATTGATCCCCGACATGGGTCGGGTCATGACATGTTATGTTGATCTTGGGTTGGGACATTACAAAGTGGTATCAGATCTATTCTTTACCTGACCTAATATTTGGTGAAAATTTATGGGATGTTTGGAATTCATGGAACTTAGTCATAAGCTGAGCGTGGCAGTCGTGAACCCATGATTGGTGTAATGTTTTAGTTTCCAAAATTATAATTCTTGTTCTGTTTTTTCCAATTAAATTTGATACGACATCACCATTGGGGGGAAACATGACTTGTGATATTATTTATATTGATGTAATTGAAATCTTGATTTATTTACCATCTCTCACTGAAATGAGGGATCTGAATTAGATGATGCATCACTATATTAACAATATGATTAATAGGCTATGCATTCATTCCATTCCACATCTATTTTCAGTGTGCCATTTATTTTTACATATTGGTTATGTCTTGTATTTATCATGAATTTCACTGACATTCACTAGAGGGTTAGAAATAAATTGTTACTTAAAGTGCATTCCTTATCATAATTTTTTTTCCTAATTAGTTTAAAGCAATAAACATATGTAGTAAATTATGGCACATTGAGGTATAGAACATTGGTCTCATGAGCTAGAACGTGTTATGGTGTGTGTTGAATGGATTCCATGTTTTGGTTTATAAGGAGTATTGGACCTTATGGATTCGAAAATGTTAAACCATCTGATTCCACAATTTTTAAGTGATTAAAATGATTGAACAAGCACAAATTCAAAATGTAAGTGACATTTAAATTGAGAAAAAACATATTATATATATATATATATTTGACTAATAGAATTAGACTCGAACAAAGCCGTAATATTGGGTAGTGGGGTGACTCTTACATTATTATGGCCTTTATATGTCTCTTTCCACCACCTAGTCCTAGGTTTTAGAGTAGACAAAGGCATGATGTTTTATATACGAAGGCATTATAACTATGATAATTTCTGAAATTTAATCTTCTAAATTGACTAAATATCTTCTCAGTTTTGTGTTTGGTATTTTAGTCCCATCCCGCCATGATGTCCTCTGGTCGCACGCCCTGAAGGCGGTGATGACCATAATTCTGAGGTAGTGAGCCATGATTGCCAATTCATTCCTCCCGCAGTTCCATCTATGAAACATTATATGATTCCTTAGATGGGAAATGATTTTTATTTTCGAGAGGGGTTTCTATGTATTATTCAGAGCATGAAATGCGTTGTTTGGCCTATCCCAAGTATGAATGAATTTACGCATGTGTTTCAGTAGCAGCATCCTCCCACATTCTCATGGGATGACTGAGCCCAAGCTATAGAGTCTTGGATCAAGGATATCCTATCCATATTTGAGCATCTAGATATTCCTCCAGAGTAGAGGTTCGAGATAGATGCTTATATTATTTATGATTTAGGTAAGTGGCAGTGGGATTTCATCACATATAAAGATCATAATAGGGACATGGTTTTGGTAGAATTATCGACCATCTTCTATGACTACTTCATTCCAATGACATTGAGGGATAACACAGATAGAGAGTTCATGATCCTACAGTAAGAGAGTATGTTAGTTATGGAATACTCTACCCATTTCACTAAGTTGTAGTAGTTTGCTCATTATCTAGGAAGTGATGATCTTATGCTCATTAGGTGATTTTAGGATGGGCTAGCATATGTTATTCGATCACATGTCAATTCCTTTCGGTTGACTACTATTTTTGAAATTCTCAACTAGGATAACATTACAGAGAGAATTTTGAGTTATGTTTAAGGTGAGATTCAAGGATTCTCAACACCTAGAGCTTCTAGTTCTTTATCTTCTGGGTGAAAGAGGTCTTTGAGGTTACTTGTGGAGGTAGCAGCAGTCGGTCTACTTGTGCTGATAGTTCTCTTATATTAGAATTGTTTGGGATGTAGAGTTATAAGAAATAACAGTTCTTATGAGATCTATTCAAATGTAGAGATTGTCATAGGTTGGGATATATTTAGAATTTCTGCAGGACATTCCCTCTAGTGCCTAGTGAGAGGGGATCTAATCCTACTCCATGACCCTATGCGAGGTCAGTAGGATCATGATAGGTATGTAACTGGAATACCACTAGTCCTTCTAGTCTAGATGGTAGTCAAGGCAGAGGCAATCAGACTTATGATTATAGGGGCCATCAGATCAGGCTTTTATATGGAATTCAGGAAGTGAATTTGGGCCATAATACATGCCAACTACATGTAGTACAACCAATGATAATGGATCATAGTGAATGAACATCTACTACATGAGGTTCTATTATAGTATCCACCACATTAGTGTCTACATTGATTGATACAAGGGAATATCACTCATTTATATATGAGGCAGTCATTGAGATTCATGGCCCCGATGTTGAGAACATTCATGGCATTATGATGCTAGACACACTATTAGGTATCCATTCAGAGGGTGTTTGTCCTTGTAGGGACTGTCTCCTTGAGATAGGCGGTTACCTTTTCATTTAGAATATCTACGTCCTCAACATGATGATAATTGGTGTAATTATCGAGACAGAATGGTTAGTTCCCTATAGATCCCATAGTTACTGCTATCATCAGAGGGTGATGTTTACATCACCAGAGTGTATTACACATATGCATAATGGTCAATGGGATGGTCAAGTAACATGATCAGTACATGAGAAGGAGAGGCTAGGTAGTGTAACAACTCATATCTCTATTATTTTAATTAATTGACAAGGGTCATAAACCACTATTTTTTCTTATGTAGTGGAGCATTATAGAGATGTTTTCTTGATGACTTCTTTGGCCATCCTTCATTGTGAATGGTAGATTTTACTATTGATCTGGTTCCTGGAGAATTATTAGTGAGCATTACTCATTATATAATGGAACCAAAAGAGAATCCAGATCTCAATAAGCAATTGGAGGATCTGGAGTTGAAAGGATTTATACACAGCAAAACTTCTCCTTAGCTTTCACTAGTCCTTTTCACCAAGATGGTGGATGGTACAATAATCATTGTGTTGATTATCATTGTTTGAATCTACTCATTATCATGAATCAATACACACTTCATATAATAGATGGACTCTTTTATTAGATCCGAGGAGAAAAATAGTTTTCAAAGATAGATATGAGCTTGGGATATCATCCGGTGTGTGTCAGGACTTCAGACATACCTCTCACAAATTTCCGAAGCATTTATGGCCTTTATGAGTACTTGGTTATACCATTCAGATCACAAATGCACCTTTTTTCTTCATTTATCACATGAATCAGTTCTTCCACCCATATCTGGATTCATTTTTGGTAGTTTTTTTTATGATATCTTGTTGTATTAATTCTATATAAATTACCGTGAAACCCATATTGAGATCATTCTAAATACACTGGGAAATTATCAAATCTATGATAACCTCATAAATTCGACTTTTGGATTGAAAAAGTCCAATTCCTGGTACAAATTATCTTTTAATTTGAAGTTTTAGTAGACCATGCTAAAGTAAGAGATGTAGGATACTAGGATAATCCCAATAAAATCTGTGAAATTCAACGTTTCATGGGGAATACTAGATATTATAGATGTTTCATCTAGGATTTCTCACACCCTTCTGTGCTGCTTACATGCATGACAATGAATTTTGCAAAATTCATATGGTCAGAGGATTGGGAATCAGTATTTCAGGAGATTAAAGGAAAATTGTCTTGAGTACCGATACTAATTCTTCTAGATCCCGGAAGAATCTATACTATATACTGTGATACATCATGTATTGGGAATGGAGTTGTTCTAATGTTGGATGAGTAGTCATCGCATAGTCTTGTCGTTGAGAACTTATGAGTGGAATTACCCGATGCATGACCTCAAGCTTGATACTTTAGTTCATTCCCTACACTGTTAGAGACAATATCTACGTGGAGAGTGTCATATGGTATTCATAAAAGCCCCAAGTAAATATTCACATAGTGGGATCTGAATCTATAGAGGTACAGGTGGGTAGAATACCTATAATCATTTGGTTTTGAGCTTGAATACATTCCTAGAATGGTGAATTTAGTAGCCAATGCTATGAACTGAAGGACTGAAGTACATGTAATTTTGGAATCCAGTGATGAATGAAATCTTATGGCCTTATTATCAAAGATGCATGTTGAGGTTCTGGAGGACCATGGTTAGACTATCCTCTCAACCTTAGTAGTGACTTCTATGCTTCTAGAATTAGTATCATTGAGATAAATATCTAATCTTGGAGGCCCTATCCTGAGGGTAAGTGTTTTAGATGATGATACATCTTCAGGACAGACTATGAATGGGGATGATACCGTATTCCATGAGAGTGTATGGGTCTTGGAAGACATAAGAGAGGAGATGATCTTGGAATTTCATACATTGGCTTGCGAGTTTTACCCTAGTGTCACTATAATGTATCAAGATCCTTAATGCTAGTATTGGTGACCAAGCATGAAACATGATATTTCTAGTTTCATCACTAGGTTTTCCACCTTCCTTCATGTGAAGTCAGAACATAAGAAACCAGAAAGGCTTTTACATCCATTTTATATTTCTCTGTGGAAGTGGGATGATGTATTGATAAATTTCAGGACTATTTTACCTAGATCATCTCATGTAAATGATAAAGTTTGGGTGTTTTTGGGACTTTTAATGAAGGTCATAAACTTTCTACTTGTGCGAGAGACCATCCCAGTAGAATAGATGGGAAGCCTGTATGCCAAAAGACGGTTTATGCCTTTATGTAGATCCTTATTCAATTGTTTCTAACTAAAATTTTCATTTCGTATCACAGTTTTGGTGGGGTTTATAGAAGGTTTTGGGTACACATGTGGTTTTGAGCACGACATATGAACTATATACTGATGGAAAAAAAAGCGTAATATCTAGATTGTAGAAGATGTGGACCATGTTTGTTTCATTGACTTTAATGGTTCTTGATTGAAGTACATTTCTCTTATGTATTATTCTTATAAAAACATATTTTAGGATACCATTGAAATGTATCATTATAAGTCCTTATATTCTAGGCCTTTTTTCACACCTCTGTTCTGACTAGAGGTAGGGGAAGCATCTATGCTTGGTCCTTGTATCATGCAAGAGACTACATACTTGGTCCCGATGATCAAAAAGTTCATGTTGATAGCCCAGTCCAGACAACATTTGTATGCCAATTGACACTAGTTACCTCTTTTTTTGAGGTTGGATACTATGTTTTCGTGCCAGTCTCACCCCGATAAAGTAATATACATATTTGGTCATACGGTAATCTCTCACATAGGTTCATTAGACCCTTTGAGGTTGTGAAATGGATCATACCGATGGATTACTAATTGGAACATCCTTAGAAATATTGATCCCTACATGATGTCTTTAATGCATCTTATCTTTTCTGATACTATATAGACCCATCAAACTACTTTTATCCTAATGAGGATGAGGTCGATATGGATGCTTACTTTGATGAGTATCATGTGTGTATAGTGGATTAGAGCATGAAGACCCTTCGAGGTAGGTCCATTCCTCTTATGCAGACACTATATAAGTATGATAGAGTACAAGATGAGACCTGAGAGTGGAAAGATGATATATGATCCCAGTGGGCCAAGTTTGTTGCTGATGATACCTCTTTACCCTCAGATGGCCAACATGGTGATGATTTGCTTTAAGAAGTGGTGGTTGAAATGACCCATCTTTTCAATGAATGTACATATCATTATTTTTTTAAATTTAATAGCTTAAAGAAACCTAATAAATATTTCTAATCAATCCAAGTAGTTCATGGGAGAGTCTGGGGCTCATTCAGAGCCTGATGCTCTGAAAACAGGAAAAGAGACTAGGCTAGAATGTTTGTTTGCAACCATGAAACCTATGGCGCATGGGAATGCGGTTGTTTTTAGAAATGGGATAGATTTTTTCTATATGGTTTTTACATGGTTAGTAAGACCATGATCCTAATCTTTCAGGTTTCCCCTTATCTACAAATAAACATGTTCTTAAATTAATCACGTTGATATTTTGTAGTGAATTTACCATTTCCCCCAAACTTATGTTTAAGGATTTTTTTCATTCTTCTTCCTCCAACAGCAGAAAAATAATCTCTTCATCACATTGTTCTCAAATCCTCATAAGGATAGGAATACTTGTATCACTTTGATATGGGATCCATTTTTCAATCTATTAGAAGCATTGGATCTCTTGAGGTATGCTCCCCGAGTCTTTCAACTTATATTGAAGTTTATCTCTCCATCCATTAAACTATTATAATGTATACTTATATGACCAAATTTTAGCGTATTGGACTATTTCTCAAATATCTTCCAACCTACTGAAACTTTGAGGCTGATATAGAGCGAGGAGTCATCTATATCTTTAAGGTAGGTGGTCACATTGTTTTCCAACAATGTTTTGGTGTTTTCATCATTACATCATCATGGCATATGCTGGTGTTTTCCAATAATCTCAATTACATTGATTAAAATATTTATAATTTACCATTTCACCTTAGTTAGTGTATATTGGTTCTTTTTTAGTTGAATACATATAACAGAAACCGTTTATGGCTACCCCATGGGTGTGCCAAGGCAAATTGGTCATTTTGGAAAAATGGTTCAAAATGGTTGGAACTGTTAATTAGCTAATGGATTTTATTTTTAATGAAATTTACCTTGAATCATGTGTAATAAATTGAGGCTATGTAACCTCATTTGTGGTTATAACTCTTAGGATTGGAATTTCCCAAATAGAAATTTACTCTATTGCCCATGTCACCTCCTAAGCGACCATTTGAGCTTATAAATGGCATTGTCATGTTTTAATGAATTAGTTATGGTGAATTGTTTGTATAGGATAGATTATGCTAGATAGTGGCATCCTTTGTAATGAATTGACCATGAAACCTTCCAATTGAAACTTGGGGCCTTATGACTTGGTTTCGATTATTAATGAAATGGATTGATTTATTGGAATTGATCCCTTGGGTTTGTTCATTTATGAGGGATTCCTCACAAATAATGAATCAATTGAAATTAAATGGAATGCCCCCAAGGAATGGTTAGTCAATGTCCCTTTCTTATGATTTATTCATTTCTTAATATTAATTTTAACGTCCTATTGCGATTGAGTCTGGCTATCTAGTTTCATGAGAGGATATGCCTCATGTCATATGTTATAAAAATGATAATTCCTACTGATGTATAAATGAAATTGGTTATTAAGTTCCATGAGGGGTTTATGCCTCATTCATTACATATATACATGTGATGACACCATTATATGGGATTTTTAAGATGTTAAGGGACTTGTTGAGTATTGTGACACCGCACTCCCTTACATCGGGTGTTGAGTATTGAATCTCACACCATTGATACTATATGTCTGATAGACATTTACATGCAATGTTATATATTAGAGTGTTTCAATGGAAGATCACTCTCCATCATGAGTTCTACAGCATGACGTCTCTCACTCTTTTGGGATTTAATACCTGTTCCCTAATGCATGAGATTTTAGTCTTTCTAGACTGGTGATGGATATGTAAGTTATGCCCCAGTCTAGCCAGCATGAAAATTCTATGTTTATGGCCATTAGGCATCCACACACACTTTTTTTTATATAGGTAGATGTAATATATATGATTATACAACATATATATATATATATATTACTACTATATATATTTAGTGACCGTTCATACATTCCTTCCGATAAGGTGCCGAAGTAGGTAGAGGCATTATGTGTCTTTATAGAACCTGAGTGGGATAGTTATTTATTTTAGAATTATGTTATTATTTTACTAAACTGTACACTATTTAGATATGAGAACTGCTTGGATGACATGTTGAATCCATTGGGGGAGGATTACTAATATTTTATCTTAGAACCTACATGGGATGCCTTTGGTACCTGAGAAGATAATATGTCTGCTGGTATGGATATGGAAAAGTTCCCTTTTACAACATGATAACATTCTTACCATTAGTTTGGGTTTAGGAGTAGAGGATGGGGATTTAGGTCAAGTTCATGGAGTGGTTTTTTTTTGACTTTTTGTACTTTTTTAGTTATTGTATCTCCCTACCCCTTTGTTCCCCTTTTTGTATTACAACATGTCATTCATTATGTATCAGTCTCATCCATTGAGGCTTTTAGTTTTTATATTCTGTTATTTAGTCTTTATCTTTTTAATCATTCCTTTTCAGTTGTTTCTTTACATTTTCACATTTTATAAAATCGGTTTTTATATATATGCTTCTACAACCATTTATTGTTGTTTTTATCCATTATTCCATTCAGATATGAGGGTATAGTCTCCCCACTATACCACCTTTATACCATCACTACTAGTCGCAACATCGGGAATAGGAGGAGACACACATGAGGCCATGTGACCCACCATCTCAGGAACATGTTAAGGGGATCCGAGGCCAGGATGTTAGAATTTTATGGAATTATTTTTTTAAAAAAATTAACTAAATCCTTATATGATAGAATATATGGAGACCCGTAATGTTCATACATAAATATCACATCTTACTAGATGAGTATTATTTTATCACATGAAGATCCACACAAGAATAATACAGGTATATTAACGTTGGAAACATGGATACATAAAGAATTCATTAATAAATGAACTAAAATGTCTCTCACTATGTTTTTCATAACTTAAACCCTTCTTAGACATATCATAAAAGTACTTTTTTACATAACCTTATGAAATGAAACATAAATTTTAGTGACCTCTATGGCTCAGTAATGGTAAACAAGAGAGTTATTTATGATCACATAACCATAAAATTAGAATTAGGGTATGATGACATTATCACAACATTTTAAAATCATATCTTTCATATCATAGGTCATAATTATGTTCCATGGAATAAATCACGACAGTTCATAAGACATGTATCATAATGGAAAATAATAATATTTTAAGACATCGATTTTTGGTATACACATAATCACAGAGAAAATTATGCCAATGATACCAAAAAGAACATTCATAATAAGTTAATTTTGGCGTAACCACCCATGTATCATCTTTGGCCTTCACATAAACTCTTGTATTCCATTTCTTGGGATTGGGATAACATCCCATGTACCATCTATTTTTCCTTCATTAATATTCCATTTACCATCTCTTCAGCTTGGGATAACATTTGATATACCCTTTGACCATATAAAACATTAATAATTACCCAAATCATCAGAGGGAGATATAGGGACCACCCATAATAGAATGAAAATACTTCATATGTGTGTCATGGCATTATAAAACAATCATCATATCAAAAACCTTGAAAAGAAACAGATTTTATAAAACATTCATCATAGAATAAACCTTGGAAAAGAAATTATTTTCATAAACATATTTTCATAATAAGAATAAAAAATATATAGAAAGAATAAATATGATATTATTAGATCTTATATTTTGTAAAGATTATGTAACCTCAATGGATATCAACTTAGAAAGAAAAATTATTTTGAAATATGACTTGGAACATTTTTTATGGAAAATACCCATTCCATTTTGACACCACTTTTTTTTAAACGAACTATGTATATCAAATAAAAAAATTTCATTCGAAAATAATCAAATAAAATATAAAATAATTTTCAAAGAAAAAATAGTCATGATGGTAGAAAAATCCATCTGTTATGTATAATTCTTTAAAAATATTCCTTTCTCATTTTTTGGTAAAAAGTCAAAAAGTACCTCATTCAAAAAATAACATGATGATTCATATCGAACCATACTATAAAAAGTAAAAAATGGGTAAAATAACTATAAATAATGATAGTATAATATTAAAAAACTTCTTAAAAATATTTTTAAGTAATATGGATATGTAAGAAAATGTGTTTCCCATTGAAGAGAGAAAAGAAGTAAATTTTCGTTAAAAATATATTTTTTTTGTATTTTGAGTACTTATGGTGAGAAAAATTATAGGATAACATGTATTTTAAATAAAAAATCATAGGATAATAAACTTTATGAATATATTTAGTGATATATCCTATGGTTTCATAATAAAAAAATAATCATAGGGAATCCTGATAAATAAAGAGATTGTAACCTTAAACACACTATCACATTGGTATCATTTGAATCGTACTAAACAAGAAAGAGACAATATTAGACGGATATTAAAATCACATAATTTTCATGAAATTAGTCATAAAAAAATTCATGGGAATTATATACACCATAATAGTGAAAATACTTGTGTATAAGGAATGTGTCCAGTGGAAATACAAGTGAGATGAAAATCGTAGACCTAGAGCTCCATTTTCATCAAAAGTGTTTTGACCACCAATATAATAAATGTAAATATTATTATAATTATATACAGGAATAAAATAAATGACCATTAAATCATATATATTCATTATATACATATGTCATATTTCATGCATAATGGTAGAGTTATAAAATTAATTACACCGTTCATAGAGATTGTATGTCGTATGGATGCACGATTGCAATTTACATTTTTTTGATAGATGGAATGATGAAAATGTATATAATAATTAAAATTTATATAATAATTAATATGTAATATAAATCATATATATCCATCCATATTTTAATCAATGTAAAATAGCAATGGAAGATGAATCACATCACATCGTGGACGTGGTAGTCCACTTTTACACACGAGTGGTGGTATCATTTTCGAATGATTTATAATGTAATAAGGGAGATATGATATTATGATTTAATATTAATAAATAATTCATAATTATCATATATAAACTATAAATCCTTCATATTTACAATCCAAAAATTGGTGAAGGAATATTAATTGTATATGGAGACATTAAGTCGTACGTACGAAAGAGCAATATGCTCACTTCCTATTTAATAGAAATAGGGTAGATAATGGGGGTTTCATAATCATAATTAAATTCTACAATATTTATAATATTTATGTTTTTATTTTATGACAAATAAAATGAATTTATATAAGATAGAAAAAGAATTACAATGAAAGGGATTAGTAACGTCAATTATCAATTCTTTGAATGAGCTTCTTTAGATATCCTAATAAGGATAATAGGGTTAGTATTTTAAGAGGAATTGAACCTATATAATTTTTATAAATAATTTTAGAAAATAATTTTATAGGGGATGGTTGAGCTATTAGGTTCAAAGGGGTCCAAATAAGTGAATTAAAGGGACTTATTTTATAAGGGAGGGGATGTACACACTTGAAATGTCATAAAATATTAATAATAATGAAATTGTCAATCCAAAAGTTCACAAGTTTACTATAAATGCATTGGGGATGATATTTTGAACCATATATTTCTCGTATGACCTCATTTAAGCTTTTTATTATTTATTAATAATATAATATTATACTATTTTAAGAAAACATCATTGATGTTATTTTTGACACAATTCACTAATTTGAATAAAAATACATAAATGACATTTGTGAATTTGAATATAATTTTGAAAAAAAATTAATAGTATGCCACAATAATAATAAAATTCACGGTAAACAATAACTTATTTAAATTATATAACTTTTAAAATATTCAAAATCAATTTTTATTTTTCCATTAATTAAATAAATATATTTTTGGCATTATCTAAGCATATACATTGATTATATAATACATAAAAAGTATAAATAAATTTCCATCATTAATATAATTTTTTTAAAAAATAAGTATAATTATCCATTCATACCAATTTTTCAATATTTTATGAAAATAATGAATATATATAAATAAAAGATTTGAATTTTGGGACTTTTATTGATTTAAATAATATATAACTCATTTCATGGGAATGTATCCATTAAAACCATATTGTATGATGATTTAATAAAACTTATTCATGATATGTGAGAATGAGTAATATGAGGGCCATCCAGTATTACATAATATTATGTTTCTGAATATGAGAACATTAGTGGGATGTGAAAACATGTATATGGAATAAAATCCTAACTCCTAAAGAGTTATAGAGAGTGGTAGAGAACATAATTAAGAAACATTTAACCATTTGAAAACCATCAATTGGTGAGGTTATTAAAAACCATTAGTCTCTTGATTAGAAATGTAAATGAATAACATTTTTTGATTGAAAATATTATTCTTAATGTTGAGTAATTATTTAACTTGCTATAATAAAAACATAATGAAATATACATTATAAGAAAATATTCAACATTCAATTTATTTCAATCACAAAGAATTATTTTTTTTCTAAATAATTATGATTCAAGATGAATTTTTTTTATTCTCGATGAATAAAACATAACTTCAACGGATCATAGAATTACATAAAAGGGTAATATGATATTCTTCTAGTCTCATTAAATTAACCAAAACTAAAGTAGTTGGCACATTGTAATATAATTCAAAGAATGAATACACCTTCATAGAGAGAGATACTAAATTAATCTAAATTCAATAATAATAATAATGGTTCTAATTAAATCATTCCATAAATTACTATCCTTGAACTTTTTTAAAATAATACTCAACTTGTTCAAAACCAACTATTAGAATTATTTGATCACATATTATTCTTTTATTAATGTAAATTTTTTTCCATCACCATTAGTAGACTATGAATTCATATAAGAAAAATGTATATAACCAAATCCCATATCCAATATATAATAACCAATTCCATAAATAACCCTATATCGAAAATGATATTAATAACCTCAATATTAAAGAATGTTTTAACCTAAAATGTTATCTTATACATTCCATCTTACATCCCCAACATATAATAGAATTCTTAAAAAATAATACTTCACAATAAACGTAGGGGTTATATATATCTTAAATGAATAAATATTTTCAAAAAGTATCAATAATCACTTCAAAATTCCATTACATAAATCCTCATAATGGGGTACTAGCCTATGATCTCATGATTAACCTATAAATCATAAAAAAATTTGGTATCCATAAATATTAAATTAACCTCACATGAAAAAATATATTATTATAAAAATTAACACCATAATTATTCCTTAATTAAGTTCATAGGATATTGAATATATTCCATAAATACAAAATTAAATAAATTTCCTCATTGATTGGTGAACTAATTTAGTTTTTTAGAAAATTATCATCCAATTTAATGGTGACCAATGCTATCCAATTTAATTCATCAATTTCAATCATAACCTTATACATTTTTTATCATTTTACCCTTGAATCACTTTTCTTGGTTATTGGTACCATTAAATATATGTTTTCAAATAGTTAATGAATACTACCTTGGATTAATCCATGTTTGTTTCCATGATTCTTATACACATAATATCATTATTTTAATACTTATACAATATAATTCATTAATCTAAATACATATACACTTCAATCATTCTAAAAATATTAACTAAGAATCATTATCGTACCCCCTAATACTTCTTTTTGACAATATGAAATATGAATATTGTATTATGATTCATCAACTTTAATTTAATCATTCTTCTTACTTTGAAAACATATAATTTCATTCATATATCAAATGTAGTCTCTTCTTCATCATTAGTAAAACCATTATTTGTACAAAAATACAGGTTCTCCTCTCGGGATCCCCCCAGGTACATTGATTTACATAACACCCATACCTACATGTCTTGGTTTATTTATTCAATTCAATATAACAAATCCCTTTTTTCTTATAATATTATTGTGATTTAAAAATGATTTTAATTAATAGTGTATCTTGAGGCACGTGGAGGTGGTTCATGATGGTACCAAGATGATTCCAACCCCTGTGATACACAGGTATAGTGGTGGAATACTATAACTCATGTCAGTACGTGTACAATGAGTTATTCCCATAAGAAATAAGCTAATTTAGTGTCTTCTTAAAAAATCAATTTTTATATAATCTCATGATATTTTTTAATATATTTCCCTCTATACTGTATTTATTTTATGTATAAAAGACATTGATCATACAAATAAATGAATTAATGTGGAATGATGTAATATAAATAAATGAACAATGCATAATTTTTTAAACCCATAATGATTAATTAACTAAGTATAATACACTTAACAATAACAAGTCTTTTAAAGGATAAAAAAGATAAATTTATTAATAATAAAACAAAACCCCTCGCCTTAAAATTATGTCATTATGCCATATATTTTATAAATTATGATGAAACAATAGGTAGTGTGTTGGGTCATCCAATTTTGGGGAAATTTTAATTATCAAGAATTATTAATTAAAATTGTAGTTTTTCCTAACAAAAATGTACTGAAGTTAACAGCCAAAGTCTATTCAATTTATATTTTGAGTTTGGTGTTGAGAAAATACAAGTCCAGGATTCTAGATATGGGTGTCCACTCAAGGGATAAATGAACTGAAATCCCACAGTTGGGAAGATCACCTACTTAAATAACATCTCATGGTAGTCATGTACAAAGTATGAATCATAGAGAAGTAAAATATGAATCATTGAAACAAGAATTTCATAGGTGATGTGATAGTCTGAGTTCAATGTTGAGGGTCCATTGTGACTTGATAATATAGTGTGATAATTAATAGAATATAGTTATTATTATTTCTCAAATAATTTTTAATCAAATAAAGTACTAATCATCTATTTTAATTATTTTTAAAAATGTCATGAAAACACACAAAAATAGTATGATGATTCTTTACCTCAGTGTATGTCCTTAAGATTAAAAATTTCTAGATATGTAAACAAAATTTATGTGATAGATTATTATCAGAATAGTTCTATTATGTGTTTGAATCCCTTTCTACTGGTCTGCCATCCAAACAGGTGATATAATGTGATACTGATTAGTACTATAGATATGTTGAGAATTTTTTATATATAATGATATGTGATGATACAACATATTGATGTGAATTCTTAAACAATAATATATCATCATCCTTTAATTGATGATAATACGGGATGTCATGAAAAAAATATGATTATTAGCAAACTATATCGTTGAAAAATAGAATAAGTTAATGTAAATAAAAGTAAAACATTAATAATAGGGGAATATATTCACCAGTTAGTGAAATTGAGATTTGACTTGGATAATAAATTATCCATTAATATTATCTTATTTTTCAAACCCCCAATTTTATCCTTATTTTTCTTAGCCCGAGTAAACAGAATGGATAAACTTTTCATAGAACATTTTTCCATACTCCTCCAAGAGGATAAGGATTGGTTGAATACTATTTCTATACACCTTATGGTATAATCAGGAAATTATAATGATAAAGATCCCACATATAACCTAAATCTAAAATATGTTTTACAACTTTCGTAAAAGAGATAAAATATTTACTGAAAAAAGAATGAAAATTAGGCTATTTTGTTCTTATATGGATTGAATGGAAAATGGAAAATAAATTGCAATGAATTGAAGAATAAGTTAGTTTCATCCACTTAATGTATATTTATCTTTTTTCTATCCACTAATTGTTATTTAATAAATCATTTAGACCACAAACATTTAATTAAATATTAGAAATGAGCAAGAATAGGAATGTCATAGAGTAAACTTCAAAGAAGCTAAGAAAGGGACATTACCATATCATTCATGTAAAGATAACTATTTCTCATTCACAGAATACATTGATTCTTGTTTTTAATAATAATTACCAGAAAATTTATTTATGTATCCATAAAAACACAATGATAAATTGTTAAATTTTGGAATAAATATTGTTATTGTACTCTAATACTAAACTAATGATTCAATAACTCATGAATAACAAATATGCTTTTTATTGGATGATAAATATAAAATATTAGACTCTTACCAAATTGAGAAAATGTAATTTTTTATCATATAAAACTTATATTAGTTGTCTCTCTATACACATTAAATTGGTTTAACATCAATTGAGATATGATACATGATATACAAACAAACTACATATCATTACATTGATAAAGGGTCCTTTTTAAATAATGGTATATCAGAAAACTATTTTGTGTTGGTTTAATATAGCCACAAGAACCATTATAAAGTTAAATATAACTTCCTGTACTTCATCAGATTCTTTTAACAAATTTCATGGATTATTTTTGAAGTAAATTTGTGAACCTAATAATTAATGAAGAATCATAGAGCTGGTTTTCCCCAAAACATCTTATTTAAGTAATTATATATTATATATATGAAGTAAAGGTAATAATAAAAATCACATTTTCTTATATACATTAATGTCATGGGGGTAGTAAAAGGTAGATCAATGATGACTCTAATGTATAAAGAAAATCTTCCATTATTCATTCTAAGAACTATTTTGAAAATAAATGTGAAGAAGATGACCATATGCTAGCTATATGATCTAATAAAAATCATATCAAATGTGATACGATAAAAATCTATTAGGACACCACCAAAAGTGTTTTCTAAAATCCATTGGTTAAATGTTGAATGTTGCTAAACACAAACATCAAAATGTTGATGTGAATATGATTTAATGCTCCTATAGATAGAAAATATATTATTATCTAGTCAAGATTTACTATTTTTTAGAAAAATAATCCATCCAATTTAAAAATAGTCTGACCAAAAATCTCTTCTATGAGTTAAGGATCTTGATGCACATGAATTTGTATAGGAATACTATACTCTACTGAGTGTAGTGAGATGATTAGTTCTAGAGACATATGCTACATAAGAATTAATAACTAAAGAGGAAGTTTATGTTCACCATAGTGGGTGATACATACATTAATCTTACAAAATAAATACTACTATAAAAAAGAAATATATGGAAATGTTGTATTGTTGAAATGTATGTATATATCTATGTAATAGACTTCAAGTATCCAGAATATTGATTCCATATTTTTTATATTTCCATGACATGAAACTATGGGTGAGTATTCAAGATAAACTGTACATATATGGTATATGTATATTAATATAGAATGATATATTATTGAAAGGTTTATTCAATGACTAAACTCATTAACCAAATATCATGAATAATTCTTTTTGAATTCTTATTTCCAATGCATATTTTTATGATCAGCATAATGGGAGACTAAGTATCAAGAACACCTCATATAGAGAAATCCTTCTAGATGAATTTTATATGACATTACCAATTGGAAACTCTATGGTATATGTCTACTTTGAATTACTAAAAATGTTTTGTGTCTTTAAAAAATTTAAATAGGGTTTACAACATACATTAAACGCATTTATAATGAAATCATGCATAGTGATAATAGAATATTCACATTGAAAGTAATGAGTTACATGTCTCGCTAACTGATATGTGGGAGAACTATAATTCTTTAAGATAAATATATAGATACAATATGGAATTTTTTTTACTTGTATGTTTAGACTATGGAATGAAAACTCTTCATGTTTGACAAAAAGTAAGATCCTTGTTCTGGGGAACAAGATCTAAAAAATAGATATAAGATTTTTCTAAATCTATTCATAGTATATATATTAAGATATTATTGGAAAATACCTATTAAAATAATTCATGATTTTTTTGTATAACCCTTCCAATAAAACATCCATTAGAATAAGAATAGGTTATAAAGATTAATATAATTTTACGATAATAACTGATATTAATTTATCTCATGATCCATGATATGTACAAACATTTAACATTATTTATGTATAAATAATAATGGGTGGACATCAATCATATCAAACAAAATCGCATATACATACAGCAAGGCATATAAGAGAGTACTTCAAAATGTAGAACTAGATGAGTTCTTGGTGTTTGGAGAAGTGCGATTACTGGTCATCAAAGTAATTGAACAATTTCCTCCATTTGGATAATTTTGATGTAGTACAAATAATAATGATATAATAATATTAATTAGTATCTTATTACAACATGTGGTTACCATATCTATTAAATCATAGTTTGTTGTGACTTCTGGTACCTCTTAAGAGGCATTTCAGCAACCTCATGTTCTGATTTTGGGTTATTTAAAAAGAAATAAGCTTATAATTTTGTAAGAATATTAGAAAATCAATTTAGTTAGGATTTTATGATTCTAACAAAGAAATAAGAGGGGGATATTAATTTATATCACTACAAGAGGGGTTTTTCTAAGATATTAATATTGTAGTAAAATGATTTCTCACACATGAATTTGGATTAACAAACCCTATCCACATAATCATGGTAGGATAAGAAACCATATACATACTTAGTAGAATCTTGTTTATGTTGTGAAGACTAACCAGTCATTAGTATATGACTCAAGTGAAAGTTGGAGTTTTTTAGAGTTGGTGTTATGGGACTAACTACTATGTACATTAAATTACTTGTATATTTAATAAATTGAGTATTAATTTAAATCTCTTATAAAATATTTACTATTCTTCTACATAATAAAAATTTGAAAATATCCTATTGTATCTATCATATTGATAAGTTCATAAAAGTTATCCTCTATGATGAGAACATTGAAATGCTATGATGATATCTCTTAAATATAGTAATACAATCAGAAAACATATTGTGATAGGGCACATAGTATATATACTATCAGGTGTGGGTACTCATAAGTGGATGTGTCTTCTTCTGCTAAATTTTCTAATTGTTATTTTCCAAGATGGATGATATTGAGAATAGAACAACCTATAGGAATTCAACATGTTTTGGTTTCATATGATATTATTATATTCACGAATGTGTAATGGTCCTTAGCTTTAAATATTATTATTTAGTAATGTTATAACCGAGACACTTATATATATTTCATAAACCATGATGATACAGTTCCGGGAAAAGTATGATATTTTAGGTTAATCATGAGTAATATATTATTAATGAATAAATAGAAGAAGGATTTTTACCTTTTAGCTTCACAAAAGTTGATATCTCATCCATTAGATTATAATATAACATTTTCATTAAATTCCATGTACATAGTGTAATGATATATTAATTTTAGATAGTCAAAGAAATATATATCTAGAATATTATTTGATGACACATATGTGAAACCTTCTTGATGATATATTTCGAAAAAGGAATTATATTACATAGTGAGCATTCAAATGTGGTTGATGAAATTGGGAAAATATTTTCTTTATCTTGGCTACATTGACCCATTATTAGATAGTAATATATAACCTTAGGAAATCCCACCAAATGACAATGAGAAAAAATCCTACCGGGTTAGAAACTAAGTGTTTTTATTGATCTTTAATAAATTATATTAATACGTAATAACTGGAATAAACATTAATCTCATTACCAAACAATAATATTAATCATGTTTTATTATTCTCTAATAATAAATAGGTCATAAATAATTATTTATCAATTAATAAATGATTAATTTTGTTATGTGATTATATAATAAATATTTGTTCTCTGGATTGTGGGAAATATATTTATTTTCATTATTTAATATTTAACAAATATTTAGTTGTTAGATTGTGAAAAAAATATTTATTTATGAATAAAAATATTTATTTGGGTATTTAATAAATGTTGAGGTCTTTGAGCAGACTAAGATCAGGTCTAGTGAAGAATATTGATTTAATTATGGTAAAATAATATTTATCAATTCTATAGTTAGCATGCATCGAAAAACAATATTAATAATAATATTATTATTATATTGAATGGGTTTTGTTATAAATTATAATATTATTTATGTTATATTAAAAAATTAAATAATATTTTAACATAAACCCAAGATCTTAAATATATGGTGATGTCGATTTTATAAGGTTAATCATGAATTGAGAAGCGTTGTGCATAATATAATACCCTCTCAAATTTCTCCCCCTCTTTCCAATAATGATAAAAAATCCTTCTACCTGAAAAGATATTAGATAGATAAATATGAGAAATATATGATGGTGGGATTCAACACAATAGTAACTAGTAATCAGTCAGCACCACTCAAAGATCAAAGAGGCATGTTTGGATCACTATGATATGAATTGAACACTTGGATTATCCATAAACAATAATGGTAATATGAGAAGTGTTTTTAAAAGATCAATATCATCAATGAAGACAAAGCCTAATACAAAGTATTTATTATTTTAGATCATAATCTATTTATAAATTTAATTTTCAAATAACCTCTCAGGGTTCTGTGTTTTGATATATCTATTTCTGATAGGAAAAGTATTTGTTGTTTATGGAATTCATGTCACTGAGAATTCATGAATGGTCTATCAAATCCACCAAAAACATTATTGTTAACCCCCATCATTTCACATGTTCTATTCTCTTTACCTATATTTCATACCTCATAAGTTTCATTAATATATATGAAAATAAAAAAATCCAAAATAATTATAAATGATTATTTTTCACTAAACATATAAATAGTTAATTACAAAAACCTCATTAATTTTACCATATCTAATTTTTTAAATAGTGATTTTCATATTCAATACATAAATTAGTCTTTAATATTGTATTATTGAGAAGCCCTAGGTTAAAATAGTATATTTACCATAGTACATGCCCACTAAAATACTTTTTATGGTCGTGATGATTCATGGTGTGTTGTTTTTCCCTGAGATGAGTGAGGGTATAATTGTGAGAACAATGATGTCTTAAATATAATATATTAAAAATATTATATTTTTTTCCACACATATGTAGTTATGAAAAATGAATTATATCTATTTATATGATTATTTCCTGGCATAACTGATGCTAATATTATGGCCAGGATAAGGGTTTTACCATTAGAAAGATTTAAATTTATTCACAAAATGATCTCTAGGATTGGTAATAATAGGTTGAATAATTAGATAAATTTAATTAATTATCTATTAAATTTTTATTTTAAACTACAAATCATAATTTACACATATTTAGGAACCAAATACCCTCTCTAAATGGTTAGCGATAAATTCAAAATCCTAAGATTGAGAGTGGGAGGAGGAGAGCGTTGGAAAAATCAAGACCTAGTAATACAATGAATATGTTCATCAATGAGGATAGATAAAATAACCAAATAGTATCATGTTCTTCTATTTTTTTTGATCCATTATCTTAGTATGGATTTTTATTTCCATATTTGATCAATTAATTATAATTCTCATTGAAAAAAGTAATTCAAATTTTAATTTTCTAATTATTTCTTCCATTGTTCCACTTATTTGATAAAAATGTAAAACTTAATTTATATGTTATTTTGAAATTTATTTGGTTTAATTATGTATTGATAATATGTTTTTCCTATTATAGAGTAAAAAAATACCACGTATGGGTTTCATTTTGTAATTTTTACTGAATTATTCATATCATTGTTTAATTTGTGTGATACCAATGGTAGATGAATAAAAAATATGAGATCCTATCTCTCTTATCTCTACTATTATTTATTTTTCCATCGCCACCCTTCTCTATAATGTTTGGTCATGTGTGGTTAAGAAATACATTAGTGATATTTGTCACTACTGATAGTATAGAAGGTAATGATATATAGTTGGGAATTGGTTTTTATTTTAGAGATTGTGAAGGAGGCATGAATGCGAGAGGTGATCATGAGACATGATGATAATGAGGTTCATGCATGTTTTAAAAATGATGAAATATAGGTGTTAACTATGACATTGATAGAAAAGGTGGAACATCAAGATCGATGTATAGAGGGTTTCATTGCAGTAATAGTCATTGTGTCATTTGTTGTGCATATAAGGGATGTGTCATGGTGGCAACAACAATGATGACATGTTCATATAAAAAGGCATAGGGTCGGGGGTTAACTTCCACCCTCACTCCCCACTATGTAATCCTTTAAATAAATTAGATTTTGGACCTCCTATTATGTGTTTGGAGGATTGGTCCAGTGGATTGGGCGATGTAGGTTGGCCCAGAACAGCCACATACACCATCCCACACTAAATGAATTTATGATAGGAACTCTCGAGTCTATATCACCAGACCAAGGTGGGTAAACATACCACAAAAATGATACCATACACCCAAATATGGGACAGTGTCATGCCCCTGGGGAAGCATGTTTCAATAAATATTCCAATGCATCATGATTTTTAGATCTTTTCCACCTGGTATCCATTTTAGGCAAATGAATTGATCACTTTATTTTTCTCTATTATAGATTATAAATAAATGGTTCATTTTAGTAACCTGAATCTTTTTTAATGAGATATAGGTAGTGTTTTTATTTGGTTTCCTTAGGGGCAATAAAAAGGATTGAGTGTGTTATTCAGATCTTGAAAGGGATTTCTACTCCTTTGGAAGCATGTTGATTCATAAAATAGATCCACTATATTTCTTAACATGGATTTAGGTACTCCACCACATACATGGGGTGTAGATTATCTTGATAAGAATATTGCTGGTACTCCATTAGAACTAAATATATATTGGTTACATAGAAATTATAGAAATATTTTGGTACTCCCTTGACATATGTGTCTACCAACAATGTGTGGGTCTTAATCCTTGGAGTTACTAAACCCTTGATTGAGGTGTTTTCTTGTGAGGTGTGGGTTCACAATACACTGATTTAGTACTCTCTCAAATGGGTCGGCACTCCCATTGACTACTATTCTTAGAAAGGTGTGGGCCTCCTATAGTTCACCTAAATAGTAATTTTTTTGGTTATTAGTTTGGTGTGGAACTACCTTGTGTGACAAATATATATATATATATATATATATATATATATATATATCAAGTAATAAGTTTTCCTTATATGGAATATGGTGTTGTTGTAGAAGATACATTGTAAAGTAGTGTGAAATTCTCTTGGGATAGAGATACATCAGTAACTATTAGGATTCCATTGATATGTGGTATAAAAATTCTCAATTGACATTATAATATTTGACATTTTTTTGTCTAATCACCCTAAGATTATTGTTTAATATGGATTATGATGATTTTAGATGAAAAGTTTGATCCTTTCTTGTATCATTGAGAATTTTAGTTTTGAATATTATCTGTAATTATTTCATCTATTACCTTTTATTACACATTAATATGAAGGCCATTAAGATGACTTTTCTATCTTTCATTAGGGAATTCTACAAGTTATCTCTATACTCATCCTTGAACAATATTTTCTCTTATGTGTATTAGGTTTATATAGAAAATTCATGGGTTTAGAGATTGTATTGGTAGACATGGATCTTGTGTGGTTTTCTTGGAGATAATTCTTTATGGTGCTTGGGGCCACATGGTAGAGAATTGTGGATTGTGATAGCAATGGTGTCCGTTATATCTAGAGGGTAATCCATGTGTACAACAAACAAAGTGAGTCTTTCATGTGTTTTTCTTTTGTTAGATGTACAATCCATCTATATTTACATATTTGGTGATGTTTTTGTACTTGATATCACATGAACGCTTTTTATAAAGACTAATTTCTTATATATTCACCCTGATTGTGTTTCTATGTATTATTTACACCAGACACATATATATGTTACATGTTAATATTAAGATAACTCCTACCATGATTTTTGTTATGTTCACTCAATGATATTCATCATCCCCTAAGCTATTGGAGGTGTGATTAGGTGGAACAAAAGGCTTATAGATGACCCCAGCTAAGGTCCAGATGGGTTGGGTTAGGTAAGAGTTCTATTAGAGTAGGGGTTTCCATAGGATAGAGTATTCAGTTTGTGGTTTTGTAAATTGTGGATGGAGAGCATTATGGAATATGTGTTAAGTAGGCATTGAGTTGGATTATCAATGAAGAGAGACCAAAGTACTTAAGGACTAATGTATTCATTGAATAGGACTTTGACAACCTATTACTTTACTGAGAGATCTATGAAATTATTATTGGGTACATGTAAGTTAGTACATGAATTAGATAATTGTAGATTATGATATTATATGTCATCATTATATAATCTCATCCATATATTTTTCAATACTTATGGAGTCATCCTATCAAATAAATAGTGAAACACATAGATAACCAGCTTCTATATAGAGATAGGTCTATGATAATACCATTCCTATAATTGGACCTCTCACCACAAATTAGTGATCAATGATGCATAGTTTCAGAGAGTTGGTTAGGAGATATCCTTGGTCAATGATCAAAGGGAGTCTCAATACCATTTCTATTTAGTCTTGTATTTTCTATATACTGGGTGTTTGTTCTTTCTTAGTCCAAAGAGGATACCCATAGGATTTCCAAATTATCTGATGATATATCCCCCATGTCATTTTAAGGTAATCTGAATCATTGAGTGGTAAATATTTAGCTAGCTTTTGGGAATCATGTTTTCATCAAGTTCATAAATTCACTAACTATATAAAAATTCTTGTATTGGGCTCCCAATATGGTATTTTAAGCCATTTTTGGGTGATGATTATATTCCTCAAGCTCACAATGATACTGAACTACTATTGGAAGTGTTTGATATCTTTTCTATGATGGATTTTTAAATGGTATGATGAAATCTATATATAAAAACATAGTGATGTTCATGTATGTGACATGACCCATAGATTTTACAAGGTATTTTTTGTGTATGTTTTGTAGTAAAATTCACTAAGACCCATGGAATAAGAGAAGACACAAGAGAACGTGGTTATGATATTTGGAATTGAATTCATGAAAAACCACTTACATTGAATCCCCCATAGTGAGCCTCGATTTTAATTTTTAGCAAGGAAGAACCTAACTACGGTTGTATGTGAGGTTTTCTCCGAATGATCACTAGAGCAGTTCCATGGATGGATCCCTATATTGGAGTTATTGATGAGATCAAGTAATTACTTAAAATCATACATGTTTAATACCAATGTGTTATTTGATAATAGAATATGGTCGAGTGAGATTAGTTGGCGTATTAAGATGCATTAATCCTCTCTCGCAACAACCACACATTGATAATTCCAATTCCGCATGAATTGCTAGAAATCATTGGTGTAAGATTTCCTGTATATGTTAAACTTATGTTCGGGTGAAAATAAGTTTAAATTCTAGTAAAAATATTTTATATTATTCATTAAACCTTGTATTAGTTGATATAATTGTGAAGTATTCATCCTGCATGGTATATTTTGGTTTTTTAGATTTTAGTGAAGCCCTATAGGCATACCATAGTCAACATGTGAACATCCTCTAAAGGTGAACATCATTTACTTATCTATTTCTATTAAAGTGATATAATCATATTTAAGGATCAGTATAAGATGTTTTTGTTTAGTCTAGATATTACTATAGAACAATATTATATCATAGTGTCCCACATATTCTTTTATGAGAAGTTATCACCAATGTTCTTGGTGAAAATCCACACTTTTTCATTTAGAAGAATGTATGAATTCTTCTAAAGTCTGGCCCCTGTTTAATCCTTTATAATAGGATTATTTATTATATAGATTGTGTTACATGGATAATTTTCAAGTACTATTAAGTGGAATTATGATCATTATTTAGGAGGTAATGGAATGTATAGGTCAAACTTTCCTATATTATGGTTTCAGATGGAGCTTATAGAGTGTTTAATGTTTTCCATAGCCTTTCCCTAAGAGTTTCAACTGAGTAGTAACCTCTTATAGAGTGACACTTATAATCATGTCAAAATGTTAGTTTATTCTAATGTTGATTTCATAGTTGATGATGATACTAGAGTGGGGAAATATTAGTTCTGAGTTTAGATTCTTAGCAGATGACCTTGTGTCTTAGAGATAGTGAGGTTCTTGGGTAGGTAGATTTGTGCTAGTTGATTTTTGATTATAAAGGGATAATTTTCCCAATTTCATTCAATGTTGGTGACAAAACACTTTTCCTGGTGTGAGAGATTCCATGGTGGCTGTGTCATGTTAATGATCTCGTGTAACCAAAATTTTTTAACCATTCACCTTATATAGTTTTAATAAAGTTGGGTAGCAAGTCAACCAATTTCTATGGTGGATAATGGTCTCCACCTTGTTCCCAAATTAAATATCATGATGGAAATACCATGTGGGGATCTTTGTAGAATAACACGATCCTTTTCATGATGATAATCGATTTTTTTGGGTTTACCAATGACATATAAATCATTAATATCTAATGGAGGTAGAAATATTCTTCAAGGTTGTGGTTTTTGATCACTATAGTTTTAGAGGGTTAGACCTTGGGGTCTGGATTTCCTGTGAAAATAACCATTTGAGAGTATAGGACAATACATTTCAGATTGTGGTTGATTGGAATAATCATTGATCTTTGGGGTGATTTTGTGTAACTACAGGAGGTTTGTTCCATGACTAATGCTATCATTTATAGTTTTTTGGGAAAAAAATGATATAACAACTAGGTTATCTTAAAAAACAGGTATGATCATATTGGGTATCATGTAACAGATGAAGGGTTTCCTTATATTTTTTTTATATGATATGGGAATAATAATATATTATACTTGTGATACATGATTGTGATAATAGTTCTTTCATATTATTTGTTAGAGATAACATATGGGCTAATGTAAATATTGGATGGATTGAACTATTGCATCAATCTAATGTTAGTGAAAAATACCATAAGGATTTCAATATTTCTATATATCATAGACGGGTTTATCTTACACTACAATGATTTGGATTTCTCTTTATTTGTGGTGAGTGAGGTCTTCCAACAAACTATAACCATATTAATTAACATCATTTGTTTAGATAATGGTGGATTATGGATTTATTATATCCCATGTGGTATTATGACATTAAAATAAGGTAAGGTTATGAATGTATAAAAATTTTAGAACTCATATATAGTATATGGGTGTTCCGGTTGAGTATGTTCCAAAAAAACTATAATCAGTATCCTTGTGGAGGAAAATCGGTGTTTCCTTCCAAGATGGTTGTGTACCATTTTCTCTTATATGTCATTCCCCTAAAGGAAGAGAAAGTTCATGTTGATTTAACACTTTTACATATGGGTTTATCTATGATATATCTTGTAAATGATATCATCTTATCTCTTTTGTTTAGTACATAATATTTTGAACGTGTTTAGGATATAGTGACCACGGATTTCCCTAGTTTAGATGTAACCCAGTTTTGAGTTTTCGATTCACAAGACCTCCCAAGGGTTCAAGTATTAAATAAACCCTAAATATGACCTTAGAAAAATTCCAATGGTTCTATTGAATCTGAGGTTTGATGGTTACCCCTAAAATGAGCCTATGTAGGATTGTATGTGTGGTAGGTTATTGAAAATAAGATACCAAATTTATTATATTATTTTGTTCCAAACAAAAATATTTTTTAATTTTTTCAAATATATCCTTAAAAGGGTTTTAAAATGGGGGAATTAACACAAAAATTATATCATTAATGGTGGGGGGGGGGGGGTTTATCCTAACGAAAGTGTAAAAATTGATCACATCGATATCTTTAGGATTTGTCATCACAACTGATATGATTAGTTATATTAATTTAATTCATTAGTTATTTTTTCAATTACCCCTATAACCAAAAGTACAACTTAATTAATCATACATAACCCCCTTTACTACTATTGTTAATGTAAACACTATAATTATAGAGGGAGTTAGATGAATAGATAATTAGAAGGATTGAGACCCAGAAATACGATGAATTTATACATTGGGGAGGGTCCAAAAAAACTCTGAAAGCATAAAAATATTCATATGATATTGAACCATTTCTAAGATAGGGATTTTTATTTCCATAATTACTCTATTTTTATTTTACATAGTATGATTCAATTTGAATATTTTATTTTAATTTATTTCATAACTGTACCGTAAATTATAGGAAAACATGAACACTACCTGTGTTCATTATGGAAAATATTATTGTTAGATTTTAATATACACAGTATTACCATTTTTATAGATCCCACTAAGCCCATTCCTTCAGTCCTAAATTTAATGGTCAATATAATATTCATAACACTATTTTATTTGAGTTAAAATAATAGTAGTTTAGGAAGAGTGTGTATGATGTAATATTTATTTTATCTGACATATTATTTCATTTTATCGCGTATCCATTCAGTCACCATTTTATTCAAAAATTTACATGGAATCCTCCAACATTATCTGTGGAAAGAGGAAATATAGGATGTGGATTTGATGGTCCAGGCACAGTCGATAAAATTGTGTCAGAATAATGATAGGGAGAGTGTATTAATAAGCAATATGACCATGAGGACCAGGTAGGTTCAAAATGGGTGATGACATGGGTGGGTGACATAAAAATGATGGACAATGAGTTGTGCGGAACTCGATTGTAGTAGGCTGTCACAATAGTGATAACCAAGATACCACATGATCCACCTAGAGGGGAGGTGTCATGGAAGTAGTGGTTGTGGTGAAACATCCATATCACAGGATATAGATGAGAAGAGGGTTGATCATTTCCACTCATTCAAAACCATTGGAAACCGATAGCGGTTAGAAAGTGGACCATGTTCCATTTGGTAAGTGGGTATTCCTATCAAATAAGGTGACATGGGAGTTTGATTTGGGACATCCCAAAAGCGGAAAAGACCCTCACCCACATCCAAAACAGGTCGATTAGGCACTCCCGAGATGGGTATTCTTGACCCTGGTAGGTGTTCAATTTGTGAACATGGATCCACATTCACACACATGTGGATTCCGTGTGGATATTTTTATAGGATCATATTGGGAATGTGATACACTTAAGAGGCCCAAACATGGATGTACCTATACTTGTGTGGTCTGGTTTCCATATTTTCTCAACCGAGTGTTCATTTCTTGAAAATATATAACTTATTATGAGTATTTTTTTATAGATTGTCATTATATGAATTGTTTATCGATTCATGATCATTTATGAAGACATATATGTGGTTTCATAGTTTCATTGGGATAATCATGAGGATCTTGTTTGTTTGTCAGATAATTGACATGGTCTATACTCCCCTTATGGCATGTCATGTCCATGTGCAACTCCATCATATTCTTTACCCCAAAGTTTGATATTCCCTCAAATTCATGGTGTAAGGGTCCTACAGTTCAACATGGTGTCAGTAATCCCTTGACATAAAAAATGGGTCCCCTATACATTATGTATATTGATTGGTACTCCCTCAAAAATGTTTTCATCTCATGAGGTTTGAACCCTATATTGAAGGAGTTATGACTCCATTGAATGAAGTGTCTTCTAGTGAGGTGCATTTCCTCCATCAATGGAAATGATGATCTATCAACTGATGTTTCTTCAAATGAGTCATGTCCCCTCAACTATTATTTTATGAAGGCGACATGGGTTTACTCATAGCTGGGTAGTTATCCTTGTTATGGGCTTTTACCACATTGAATGACCTCTATTCTCAAGAAAGTTGTTGGTCCCCCTAGGGTTAACTTGAATAGTGATTCAGGAGAAATTACCAATTTGGGGTAGAATACCCTTGATTAATGTGTATACTTAGTGAAGAAATGGTTTTACTTTTACGGAATCTTTTGGTAATGGAAAAGTTAAAAAATTTAATACATTATCTATCTCTAGTTCTTGATATTCCTTACGAATTTATGGGATATCTTTATGATATTTCACAAAACTAGGATCTTGACGAAAATCTAGTGGAATTTGTGGTCATCTAGAAATCCTTGTTTTATCATGTTCTATGACTTCCTAAAATTTGAATTTAGATGATTGGGACTTTACTTTAATCCCTGATACTTTTATCATAATAGGGTATCTTGATATCTATTCTTATCATCACATGGTTAGTCTCATGTATTTGTGCCTATGAGCTAACACTTTTATTTTTCCAATGTGGTTAATGGGCTTTATAATTAGAATGTTTATAATCAATCCTACATGGGATTTTTTCGCACATCTGTTATGTCTATGAAGATAATTCACATGTTCAAAGATAATTTTGTAGCCATAGAGAAGGAATTATTTATTCAGAGATGATACCTAGTTACACTTTTTGACACTTAGTGGAGCATGGTGGATCATGATAGTGCCTATTTTTCTACAGACTGATCCAGAAGTACTTGTATAAAAGAGGATATTTCTATCATTTTATGTCTGTCTAATGTAAAATTATAGTTTTTTTACTATGTGGGGGCAGTGTGTATATATGATTTCACATTCATTATTTTTATATTATTTAGTTCATCATATATTCATACCTGTGTTGGTTATAATTATAATTTTCAATATAGAAATAATTTCTTTACTATTTGATATTGATTAAATATCCAAATTATGTATCCTAGGCATAATTAGTGCTAGATAACATTTCCTAACCTATTGGTGGTAGACATGGGGTGGCACACAAAATTTACTACCAGCACAATGGGGGATTCAGAGGTTTAATTTGTGTAATTTAATAACTAATTAATCAACATTCCTCCCTCTATATAAGTGTATCTAAAAGAGACAGTTTAAAGATTTTCTAAAAAACATATACCTGAAATGGAATGGTTCTTCATGTTCTACTATTTTAAAATCTATGTATAGTGATCCTGAGATCCTTATTTTCCAATTATTATAAAATAAAAATGATCCATTTTCTATTTTTCACATTTCAATGAAATAGTTTGTCAATGTTATTTCATTACATTTAAAAATAATATTTTTTTTAGATGTTTCACTAGAAAAATATTGGAAATAATGTGATGAATTTATATTAATCCATTTTATTAAATAAGATTTATTTTACTATAAAAAAATCCAAAATTACAATGATCCCTGAAGAAACACATCATGAAATCCATTATCATAAATTTTTTATTGTAAAAAAACACCTATAAAAACCACATG
Organism: Viscum album; assembly: GCA_963277665.1. NCBI lineage: Eukaryota > Viridiplantae > Streptophyta > Magnoliopsida > Santalales > Viscaceae > Viscum > Viscum album. Next base: position 1,914,698,947 of record OY728143.1, read on the forward strand.
GATAAGTTATGATTATAAATTTTATTAGTATGGAGAATGGATTTACTATAAATTTCAGACAAGATTAATTTTTTTCATACTCAAAAATGATGAATCTGATGATGTATAATTGTGTAGTGCAACTATATAATTCATATTCTATAAGTGGACTGGGGGTGTAGATCATTATTTAGAATTTTATTATGTAATGTCCTTATGGTAAGGTTTAGTTCCTTCTAATAATTAAAATTAGTCTATTAAAACAAAATTTTGCTGAATATTGGGGGGGCGTGTTTTTCATTATTATATGTTTTCAAGGTAAAAATAGAGTCATGAATTATAAGGAGAGTATATTATATAAATGTGTACCAGAGCCATGATTTTTTGATTTATGTAATTCAACTAATAAGAATTATATTCTTGGAGTGGTTTCATTATTTCACACTGTATTCACTTAGATACTCTATGCCTTAATATCTAAGACACCCACAACATCATTTTTAGGTATTTATTTTTTATTTATTGTTCATCTTGTTTTTAGTTTCAGTTTTGGATCAAAAATAATGTTTTGAGGCATATTATAGGTTTCATAGTTTGGGTGCATGCTCATACATGAACCCATGAAATTGAATATTGAACACTGGTGTTTTCATTTAGAGGAATGTGTATTGCATGGGTAATATTTATAATCTCCCTCCCTGTGCATAGGGTCCATGATGATTCTGAAAATATAATATTTTTAGATTTTTGTATCCCATATTTGAGGGGATCTCATATCCTTCCTCCAAAATTCATGAAACCCCCTCCACATATCCCTCATTTTATTTTCTCCTAATACCATGGTGAGACAGCTCAAATAGAGTGATCCCTCCATTTTAGTCCTCAAAAATATTTTCCTCTCCACTCCACTTAAATTCTTCTCTTCTATTTTTCCATTTTTTTCTTCCCGGAGGCTGTCAGTGTTTGGGTTTTGGTTTGGATGAATTTTACATGTGTGTAGCCATTTAGTGTTTCCTAAACCATAATCATATGATTCTATAACTTTCCTTTAGTGTAGTGAACTCTTACACACCATCTACATGTTTTCATTTTGTTTCTCTATAATATTTTATTTACTGATTGAGCAATATGTTTTTGAAGAATTTATAATGGGTTTTATGAAAAATAAATATTATAATATCTTTCATTTATGACCCTATATATTTATTTTTTTATCCAGTGTGATTCTGTTTCCAATGTAGATTTCTTATATTTAAATTCCCAACACCAATTTTCATGGAAAATATTCACATTAAGTGTTCAAAAAAAAATATAAACCTCAGTTTTTCTTAAAATAATCATTTGGAATTTATGAAATTTTTTATTATGAATTATAAATATTTTACACAATGTTATTATAAATATATTTTATTGATAAATAAATGTTTTGGTACTTTTATGATACTTATATTTTATTAGTTATGGATATTTTTGTTGTGATTACATTATTTATGAAATCTAATTTTTTCATTTTATTGATAGTATTTGATGACCTTCAATATGTTTTTAAAATCATATTCACTATTGGTAATGTTTATATAATTAATTGAATTTTAACTATTATTTATCCCTTAAATAAATTATCATTGATGATTTTTGTTCTACTAATAGTAATATAATGTGATGTGGATAGATTTTCCTAGATTAAAAATTAGATTTTCATATTTACATTTTTATTAAATGGTATATTCATTGATGGGTTTTCAGAGGGTTGGGTGAGTTTATGTTTTAGAAATTATTATTTAATTACTCTTTTGGTATAGATATGTTTTATATTTTATTTCTAACCACTATATTTATACAGTGGGAAACATTTGATGTATTGGAGGAACATATAATGATTAGTAGTGGATTATTTTATGATCACCCACTAACTAGTGGCATTAACTTAAGAATTTATTTTTCTTAGAATATCTAATATCTTTATTAGGATAGGAATGTTAAAAATTAGTTTTCATAAAATTTAACCACATTAGACAAGAAAATTAGAAAAATTATTTTATTGAATTATCTGAGATTGTACCCTATGATTTTTGGTGTCTCTATGAAGATTATTCATGAATTTTGTTGATGATATATTATTTATATTCATCATCATTATTATTTTCCTTTTCTGTTATAATTTTTATAAATGTATGGTTTATATATACATATGGAATGGATTCTTTTATTCTTATAATGGAAATTGTTACCTTTAAAAATGGAGACAATCAATTTAAAATGGTACTAGACGTCATTATTGTTTACCATCAACCCCTGGCTAGGGTATTCATTGAAGTTACAATTATCTATCATTTATGTTTTTGATAAATGAATTAGATAATTTCATTAGAGATGAAAATATAATGGGTTCTTTTATGTTAGGATTGAAATTGATATCCTTTATATCCATAACCTCCCAATAGTAATTAATTACGATTATTAATTTGTCTCATAGTGAATAAGTAAATACCAGAACCATAGGGCCCCCACTAAGACCAAATGTAAGCGAAGTGTTCCACCCCAATCCCACCATTAATAGTCCAAGGGCTATTGAACAACATAGAGTACGAATATCTCACAACATGGGAGGAAATATACTATTTCAACATCCCAAAAATACAACTACAATACATATGATAACTATGAACATTAAAAGGAAAATGATATATAGTTGAACAAACAATATAAAATTCACCTGACATCATATACATGAAAATTAACAAATGTAAATAAAAAAGTAATTATACATTAGATATGTATCTAAATTTAACATTCCAAAGACACTAGAATTCTCCTCTTTACTATGGGTACTCTTAGATTGATCTCCAACCACAATTTCAATTCCACCAACACAAACCATAATTCTAAAACCTTACTTATCATGAATTACCACGAATCAGTTCCAAAAAGTGTCACTAACACAATATTATTGTATTCAATATCTAACCTTCAAATAAACTATTTCAATACAATACGTGTTGGGAAAATAATTGTTAAAGGGTGAATATAAACATACACTACAGGATTCCCCGAATCCAAAATGGAAAGTCAACCAAACAATTCAGATTAAACTCCATTTATGGGTAAGAATAACTAGGGAAAGACAAGAGAAAATTTTTATATGCTCCATAATAATATATCAAAAGAATATAAATGAGACCTATGTATCTTATAAATAAATCCCACAAGTAATATATCACGAAAAATGAAAGGGGATAAAAACATTAAAGAGTCAACAAAGTCTGAAGTAGATAGCCCATCTGCATCTCATATCTTAAAGGAATACTTGAGTCTCCTGAGGAAAAATTTGTGTAGAAGAATATCACATGAACCAAACATTCAAAAAATCATAAGAATACATGAATATGTGACAAGATTCCTTCTCATCACTAAGGTATGCTTGTATGCTAAGAGAATACTACACCCTCTGATCAATCCATACCATAGTACTAAACAATCATCAGAATACAATAAAAAAGAAACTCATGTATCCTCCTAATAACTATAGTAGAGTAATCTAATACTGTCTAATCCCCTAGAAGATTAAACGTTTACTCTGATATAGGATCCCAATCTATATAATATGGGTAAATTAATGAAAATAATGGGGTATCCTAGTTTTGTATGAGATATTAGAGGAGTGAAATACCTAATCTATGGATATAGGATCCAAGTATTATGTAAATGCGTGAAAATTTGAAACTATTTGATTCATATGTAATGAATCCCAACTCTATGGATATTGATGAATCACTGACCCAACCATATTTAGAGGAACTAGTTCCCAGTCTCCAATAGTTGGTATACAAAACCTACCCAATGATAGTTACAAACCTAGGCCCTAATTATAATAGAACATCCAAGGGATATATTCCTTGATAATGCTCAAATCATCATGTGTATCCCATGTTGTAGGTTCTCATGAACAATAGAGGGTATAATCCAGTTGTATTTTCTCATGTCATGTCTCAAATGTTGAAGTGGAGGAAACCAACCATTTTTACAAGAAAAAACACCCATGATAGATTTGGTTCATGACCATATTCATGTCACATGAAATGAGTTATGATGATCCATTAAGGATGGAAAAATTATCTAGTGTGAATTATGGGGGTACACAATATGTTACCCCTTAATAATCGTTTACCCATGAAATGTCTCACTACTTTTCAAGTGATGACAAACTATATGATGTGTCATATAGGGTATATGGAGCGTGGGTCCATCGGTGAACATGGTGTGTAATTTTTGGTCACCTATTTATATAGTCCTAAAACACAATTCTTTTATTCCTAAACACATGGAATATGATCCACGGATGAAACTTGCACATAGACAACCATCTTATATGAGTCTTTTATTGCGATGAACACACAACATGCCTTCCTATACCACAAGTTGAGCATGACCTAGAAGGTATCCTTGGTATGTATTAATTATACACACAATATCTTCTAGATATGAGTACATGATGTATATACTAGGTCATAGTTCATGTAATATTTATCTCTAACTAAAACAATAGGTACCATATCTCAGGTAGTACAATTCATGCTTTCTTGAAAAATACATTCCATGTAGTTAGGCCACTTCACCCAAAATTTCACATCAATCACCAAAAATACCATCACATCCTTGAATAACCTATATCTATGTTATTTCACTATCCACAATGTTTTATGACCAATATATGTCATTATTGGTGCTCGATGCTTCATAGACTAGTATTTATCATAGATCCGGTGTAATTCTGTCATGCCCATGATTCTGTCCTTCTAACTGAGGTTTTATCCATTTTAATTTCCATATAAAACATTTTTCAATCAACAATAAATATCAACTACACATCATACCAATCATTCCATTGTTGAACCACTATCTCAAGATATGGATGGTGGTATTTGTTTTTTCATGGGGATGGTAAAAAGAAGAATAGTGGTCTATTAGAATACAATCAAAAAAATAAATCATCCAAAATCATAGTTCATGATGATCAATAAAATATGAGTAATCAAGGGGGAAACAAAAAATATAATTGAAGAGAAACATCATAATATATTAGGGAGGAAATCCAAAATATTCATAACATAGGAAATTTATAATCATCAATCACAACATCAAAAACCTTTACGTAAATTCAAATAAAATAAAGGGCAGTGATAAATAATCATACATGTTTACAGTAATTAAGTAACATGAATAATATATAAATAATCTATAAAAATATATCATCCCTAAATGTTAAATCAACATCTATTTATTTTCAATTTCATAACTTCCTGATTCATCCAAAGATATTGGTACATACCCAATCTTGATTCCTCCGATCGATCATACCCAGTAAGATTTGAATTCTCTATCCTCTCACACACACTAGGGTTCACATTGTTGAAAATAGATAACCCTCTATATAAGAACTATAATTGAGTTTATATAGTTGGTAGACTTAGGCTTTTCAATTGATATAATTAACTATATCATTAATTATATCAATTAATTAATTTTATGTATGACTTTGTACCCCCAAGGGTACCATTATAAGTGATAGTAAGATCTGTCCTTTCATAAATCCCTCATTTCAATCACAAATTCTATCTTACATTTCCCATTAAAGGTCCCATTTAATATATATATTCATTTCATAAATGATACACATTTTTGGAATAAAAATAATATTATATTTTTACTATATCACTATTGAGGCTCCACATTTCTCACATTTTCATGACAACTCATCAATTCTAATAGAAATGCATCACAAAAATATCCCAATTGATAAAACATATAATATCTGGACTTAGTATCTCAATCAATATTTTAGGACAATTATTTATTTAAATAATAAATATAAAATATATCATAAGCCACAACATGCCTATAAATTCATTGAATCCTTTCCGAGAGTAAAAATTATATCATGGGATCAATAATGTAATTTGAATTTTGTTTAAGATCAACGCTTTGGATAAATATACTATTTTACTCCATATGAGGTCTCAAGACTCCACAAAATCAGAATATAAAAAATTTCCAATTAGGAAAGATCTAGGTAACAATATAATCCCCACCATAAAACCTTTTCACAACTAAATGTCAATTTAATGGATCTTCCAAACAACTAGTATCATTGACATGCCCAGGGAGAATCAGTAATTCCCCATGGGAGAAACCAAAATAGAAATTTATATTGTTCTCAAACCAAACTAACTATAAATATATATAATATAAGGTGTACATGGTCAATCCCATAGAGGACATGGAAGCGTAGTGACAACTATTGACTAATATTTAGGTCATCATAACCTTATTAGGATCGCAAAAAACAATTTAATGAATTGAATTAATAATCTAAGACATAGAATAATGTAAAATAAATGAAGATAGAATAAATAAAATCAAGATAATAAAATTATAGATCATGAATCAATTTCATGGAATTTATTCTGAGGAAATCATCAGCCAATTCAAGGATTTGTAATGTCTTATCGGATGTAAAGTGGATCTATGGTAATCCAATTCCTTTAATCAATTATATTTATTCTACCTATGTTAGTGAATATCCCTTTGTTTGAAAATACTTTCTAGATTAAAAAATTTACTTCAACTCATACAATGGATGACTGATAAGAAATAATGTTCATGGATCCATTACCTCAATCAAATTAGGGATCAACCTTGTGAAATAACTTCATCCGGGTCATTGAATATGATGTGTAGTGAATTGGTTTCCAATGTAATTCTTAATAAAATTAAACATACACTATTAGATCAATGATTTATTATTTCTCAATACCCATTCTATTGACTACAAACCCTTTACATAATTATATAGAACATAATGAAGGGATCCATACTTTCATTAATCTAGAAATTGTTCAAAAATTCTAGTATAAATAGAAAATCATAAATAAAATCCTGTCAATAAAGAATAACCTCTAGTTCATAACCCTATAAGTAGCTCACCACCAGTAGCCAAATGAAAACATAAATAGTAACCAAATTCCCCTTTTAAAAATCTCTAAATAGAAACTAGTTTTTAGTGAAATTGGTATCAAATTCCCCCAATGTCATGTAGGTTGGAATTAATACATTTTCCTTCAACTATGGATTCTAGCTGTGAAATAATATTTCAAAATATGAATAATATAAAATCATCATCAATATTACTATAGGTGAAAAATTCATGATGTGAATGATTTTTCATGAGGTGAATGACCCTTCCACAACTTTTTCTTGATCCTAAAGTATTTTAGGCATACTATGAACATACACATTCATTGGACGATGAATTTCCATAATTTATTTTTAGCTTTCAAGAATTAAACATTCACATTGTGACTTTATATTCATGGTGTGAATACGATTTTCCTAGCTTCATTAGTGGTGATCATCTATTTTCACCCACTGTCACAGCATGATTCATTTCATCACGATGTGAAGTTTCTACTTTATAAATTAAAACATTTTCTTGAATATTGAACTATATTCAACAAATATGGTATAACTTCCATGAAAACGCATAAATGAATTTTAATAGGAACAAATATCCTACTGACATTCAAAAAACAAATGTAATCATGTATTAAATCCAATATATATATATATATATATATATATATATATATATTGGAGATATCAAACTCCCCCACACTCAAACCTTTTATGATCCCTAAGAAAAATTTAAACATCCATAAAACAATGGTCTATACATCAACAAAAAAATTTAAAATAATTATTCTAAACAAGTAGATTAATATATGAAACATTAAAATAAAAAACACGTTAAAAAATTGATATCAAATCATGCAACATTTATAATTTCCAATTCAAGAAATCATTCCCCATACACTCAAAATAGTCACCATTCCATTAATATCTAATACACATTAGAGTTTCTCACCTAGAATAAAATTCCATTAAAAATAAAATATGTATGATTTCAGTTATTCTCATTCCCTAGTACATGATCTTAACTATTTTCTTTCATTGAATCTACATTATCCACTATATATATTAAAATATTATAAATAATGATGATTGATTATCAGAAGAAATATAATGAATCTGAGGATAAGGGTGGGTAGGTATTTATGTTTAAAAATAACTAAGTCACAAAATGTATGTTGAATTATTTGGATCAATTAATGAAATACAGAATATAATGGTTATGACGTACTCCTCCAATGAACAAAATATTAACTCCCACACTCCCTAAAAATAAAAGTAATGGCTCTTGAATGATATAATCATATTAAATTAAGGAAATCTATTGTTGTGTGTCTATTTCTCATTATTGGTTTTCATATTTTCATAGATTCTTATTCGGAAAAATCTCACATCAATTAGCCAACACTAAATGATATAAATTTATTGTAAATGATATGTTGATTTTTTACTCACCTAATTCACAATCATTTATTCTATATTTTTTTTATTTTTCATCAACTGATATACTAGGGATTTGTATCAAATATAAAACCCAAAATGATATGATTTCATGTTTTTTGGTTTTGTAATGGTTTTTAGCTTCCCGAGACAGAAAACATTTTTAATTTTTTTTTATTTTAATTTAAATTTTATTTTATTTTCCATAAGAGGGAAAAAAATTAAATAAAAATGACAAGTAGCCATGGCCGTTTCCAAATACCCCTATAAAAAACCTAACTAATCTCAATATTTAACATTCCATATCTACCATGAACAACCCCCCACTTTTTCAATTTTAGGATGTGAAAAATTAAAATAGAAGATTAGGAAGGGAAAATATTGTCCTACAATGTGAGTCATTGCTAGTAGGTTATCCATGGATTCATTGAGCTGAGAAACATAAATATTAATATGAGTCTTAAAGATAAGAGTATAATCAATAAATTGGATCAATTATATTAAAATTTACTTTTCAAATGACAACATTTAAAATAAATCAATGAAATTTCCAGTTGGTTTACATGCTACAAGTATTTCTCAAGAAAAATACCCAGAAAGAAGAAGAATTATTTTGTCTAGAATAATCTTGGGAACAAGGAATATATAACTGGGTTAATAATGTCATGGAATTAACATGAATAATTATTTATCTAATATATTTCTATAAAATTTGACACAAAAAATGAAACTTATATTAGTAGTAGTTTTTAAACAGTCAATAAATAGGAATATGACAACTAAAAATTTCACCCATATCTCTATCATTTATTATTAGGGTAATTAAAATTTTATAACATGTAAAAATACCTTTCTTATGTGTTTATGTCTCCATTATCAAAAAATATTTGACAAAAAGTTCAATTAATGGTTTAATTAAATTCAATTCAGTTCATGCAACATTGTTTCATTTTTTAAGAAAATTATAATAAAGGAGATGCAATGATAAATAAAATAATATAAGAATAGTACCTCACCCATTCCCAAGATATTTTAGTCATTGTTACTATCATATATCTATATATTCTTATCTTCTCAACCTCTATATATTTATCATTTAAGAAATTTTTTTATTTCATTTGATGTTTATTGATAGAAATAACTATGTGAAAGTAAAAGGTTTAATACAATTTTGATAAAATTTTTTTGTAAGACACTAAAAGAGTTCCTAAACTTAATTAACTAAATGAAAATACAACAGAAAAAGTAATAAAATTTGGGCTTCCCATTGGAATAACTTATTTATGAAATTTAATTATGCATGTTACTTATTTTTCACATAATTAGAAAATACTATAGAGGTACCTAGTTAATTTTCACAGATGAATTTTTATTTTGTTCAACTAAGGTACATGATCATTATTTTTTTATTCCTTATTGACACTAACTTTTGGTGTCCTAAAAATTGAGGAAATAATGAATGGAAACATTAAAAAATAGAAAGTTGAATAGATTTTGAAGCTCTCATCCAACATCATAGTTTCATCCTTATATTCTTTATACCTAAATTCATTAAATACTTCTAAAATTTTAGCTGTCTTTATATCATATTTTTCCGAAATTAAGGGTTCTATGTCAGTGATGATCTTATTAAATTGAGGTAATTATTCTCCACATTCTAGAATGTAAAACCGAGAGTTTAATTATTCTTATACTTTTATAATTTTAGTGATTTCAATAAATATTTTCTCATACTCCTCCTATGTCTCATTATTTTTATGTATTAAAGGATCCCATTATTTAAAAAATTTAAATATATCCAAACACCACTCATTTAGTATCTAATTTTCCACTTAATTAATGATTTTTGGATGAGTAATAGTATTTAAATAACATTATCCTTTAATTTAATCTCTATTACTTCATCTTATCTTCCACATTTACGTATTTTTAGGGATTTGAGCATGTAGATGGTAATCTTTTAATCCATTTGAGGTTATGGATATCATTCCAATTCATAAATTATACTAATTGTTTAAGTCAATATCCTCCTCTATGTCTTTTTATATACCCTCCTCTAAATATTTAATGTCTTCAACACTGGACTTCCAATATATTCTTGCAATAATCTATTCAATTAATTCTATCATAATCATTGTGTATCTTTATACAATATCTAAAGAGATGCATGCCTTTAATTTTTTTACTTATTGTAATTGGAAAAGGGATACCCAAGTTTCATCTTCTATATCTTCATAAGTTGGGGGTTTTATCTTTTTTAGATTATTTATCCTACTCTAGATACCCCCTTGTTAAGAATGTTGAATTTTTCTACCATTCCTACATCAGCTACATTAATTTCTTCAACCAAATATTCTTTTTTTTCATCTTCATGCCTTGCATCAAAATTAAAACATGGGTTTTTAAAAAGTAAATTTAAATTTATGATATTATCGATAAATTGATTTATCATTTCTTATTATTCTATAAAATTCATGTAATGATCATCCATCTTCTTATCCAAGAAATCAATGTACATAATGAGTAATTATGTTAATTTGTCCTGTGGATCAAGCTCGTCCTCTACCTGGAAGCATGGTTCTCGTTGATTATACTAGAAAACATTGTATCCTCCTAAAAAATTATCATATTTGGGACCATAAAAATATATGTTATGGAATGGTTCATTCAAATATTAGAGACAGAATGTATCAGGAACATATGAATATAGACCACTCCAACACCTTCATTTTTTGACCAACCTTCATAATATGGGTTTTACCTTATATTGGATCCAAATGGTATCCACTTTTGTCTCGTGTCTATCTAGTATAGGACTGATATGATGTGTATTACATATTTAATATTAAAAAAAATACAATGTTTGTAAAGTGGAAAAAAATGAAAATAAAAAAAATCCTAAACTAAAATCTGAAAATAGAAATTGGATAAGAATATATTTTTTAGACCTAATAGACTAGTTTTCCATTGTTATATACATTCCACTACTCCCTAACAACGGTTCCAAAACATGTAATAAGTGTGGCGGGTTGTTAGTTCCATGTTGGAGTGAAAATTTTATAAATTTAAATTATTCATGAACCACACTATCTATGAGGATGTAAAATAGTGGATGTATAGGGTGGGTTCCACAAAGATTAGGTAAGTTCACTGACAACTCTCAAGTACTATTTCATCATTTATAATCATTTCCAGATTGAGAAATGCATTATACTGCATGGAATTATAAGGTAATAATCAATGAAAATTAAAATTAATTTGTAAATAATGGATAAAATGTAGATAATAAAAGTATAGATCATGAATAAATTTTAATGGATGTATTCATAGGATATAATTAATCTGTTTTTGGATCATTTCAATTGTAATGGAGATAATGTTTTTCTATGGTAATAAACCTCCTATCATCAGTTCAGTTTATTCATCCAAATTCCATGACTAACCATTGCACTGGAAATAGTTTCCATATTAAAGTCGTTAAATTATACTCTTATAGTGGAAGAAAGATAATAGATAATGGTCATAGGTCCATTATCTCAAATTTATTAGGGATTTCTCCCAATACATTCCATTGGCCTATCACATGAAAATGGATGTGATGGTGAATTGATTCCCAATATATTTTATAGGAAAACTAAAATATATTTGGTATATTAATGATTCATTAATGACCAATTCACATAACTATTATCTCTTAAAACCCTAAATATAGGTGATATTAATTTCAAAATATTAAAGATATTCCACCCAATACCTATAGTGGTGTTTTAGATATTTATGAGAGATGATATAACTCAAGCTATTGTGGTCCGAAGAAACGGTAAAACATTATCCATAAAGTCAATTCCACCAACCCTTATGTGCATGCATCACAACTACAAGATACAGTTAATGGGTTGGATAACTCTTCTCATGTTTCCTAAGCTGACAAGATCTATATGCAACAACGTGATCAAACGGCAGAAGAACGCATCTCAAACCTGAAGTTGATGCATAATAGAAGACCACATAGCCCTACCCGACCTATGGAAGAGTCAACACTGGCACCGTAGTCATAAAAAATTTAATCTCAACCAAAGAACTCTAAAATTTCTCATACCAAGAAAAAATTACTCCCTTCTAAGTTGGAGCTATCATCGGAGAATCCATCTTTGAGAAGTCTGTCATGAAATGACGAGAATACCGAGAAAGACCAAGAATCTCTAAATCTCAAACACATTATGTGGTTTCTACCATGTCATAATTTCCTTTACCTTTTCATGGTCAACTATAATACATTGTTCTCACACCACATGTCCCAAGAATTTAATTTTCTGAATCAAGAAATCACATTTCAAAAGATTAGCATAATATTATTGATTTCTCACCAAACGTAGAACCATTCTCAGAATATGTGCATGACCCCCTATACAAATTGTAAACAAATATGTTATCAAAAAATACCACCACCAAGGTATAAAGGCACTGATAGAAAATACTGACCATTGAATCCATGAAATCTTAAAGGGAATTGGTTAGACTAGAAGGTATGTAAGGGTACTCAGAATTATTCTACCAACTCTAGGGGTAGTTTAATGAATATTAGGGTCCTTTATTCGTAATTAATTCTAGCTAGATTGAAATTCAATCATTGAATACCACATCTCCCGTTTCAACTGATCAAACAGATCATCAATATGTGGAAACAAATCCATTTTCATTATAACCACTCGATTGAGCTTTCGGTAATCAACACAAAGGTGAAGAGAACCATCATCTTTCTTTGCAAAGTGAACTGGAACCACCCAAGGTGGAAAACTCAGGAATAAAAAGCATTTCATTATAATTTTATCCAACTAGGAATTTAGAACATTCATTTTTGGTGGATCCATTTGGTAAGAAGGAATAAATATTAGTTGAGTACCAGGAACTAAGTCAATGGAAAACTAAACCTCCTTACTAGTGGTAAACTAGATAAGTCTGAAGGAAACATGTCAGGAAACTTGTTGTAAACTAGAGGAAGATCAGAAACCAAATATTCCCAATATAGATCAAAATAAAACACAGATATCTCTTTCCCCAACACTATATAAGAAGGTCCATCACTACATAACCTCATGTCTCATTCTCTTTGAATGATTTGGTGCACACCACAGGGTGTGTTAATGGAGACCCATTGAAAATAATAATCAATTTGGGATTTATTGGTAATGAACAATCCATTCTGAAAAATATGTCAAGATATTAAATGTTGAGAACCAAAAAACTCCAAGCAATCTAAATATCTACTAAATAGAAAACACAAGTTGGACTACAAAGACCCAACTCTCTCTTTATTCTATGTGGTGTAGTGATATCCATGACATAAGATAAAATCTACATAGGATGATTTATAAAATTAAAAATATGTGCTGAAATTCATGAATAATATGCACTAGTATCAAATTGATCATTCACTAATGATGAATCTATAATGATGGTACCTCTCAGAGTCATTGGACTCGTATCTTCTTCCTCAGGAAACTCTTATACTACTTAACGAAGCATCGTTCCAGATTCCTGTGAATGGAACCATTTTAATCTTGATCACATAGAGTTACCTAAAATATTAGAAGGAGATGATGATTCCATGCCACTATACGGAGTGGTGAAATTTTGGCAGAACTTCTTCAAGTGACCAAAATGTCTACATGAACCTCAAATCTTGGCTGCCTCAGTGAAAACCCTCCTTGAATAGCCAGGCATTCCTTACTTGTAGTGAATCAATGGGCATCTTCCATGAAATATAAGGGGTATAGAATAACATTGATCCTAAGAACCACCACAAAAATCCTCACACTTTCTCTTTCCTTTAATGGAACATATTCTTTCACTGGGAGAGAAAGAAATAGCCGATAACCCAAAATTTTTGGCGAGGTCCAGTTTGACCATCAAGGCTCTATCCAGCAAATCAACATAAGAAATAATATTTGGAAAGAAATCCTGAGATATAATATCCTATAAAATTTCCAAATTAACCATTTATGTATTTATATTCTCATTTGATACTATATCATGTGCAGAATTCATGACCTTGGAAAAATAATTTGCATATTCTGTCATGGTCCTACCAGCCTGCTCCAGTCTAAAAAACCTAGTAGACTTGGAAAACAACATAAACTCTTGAGATAACTGTATAGTAAAAAAACTACAAAATATTTCCACTTCAATACCTCATGTTTCTACAGTAGTATCCCACCATCTCCTCCTCATTCCTTCAAGCAAGAAGGTGGCCCACTTTATATTAGATTCATCATGGGTGTCCAAGAACCCAAAACAATTTCTCCATTGTGCTCAACCACTCCTCATCCTCTTGAGGATTATTTTATACTTTTAATGGTGCTATATTATAGAAAAGAAACTCTTGATAATAAAATTTTATAACAACCCTTCGAGGTTCCCCAGATGAATCCTAAATGGGAACTTGAGATGGTGATTGTCTGAGAGCTTTGATAGTGGGCACAATCACCTCTACAATGTTTTGATCTACTATAGGATTTTCTCACTGAGGTTTAGCACCACCCACCACCTTAGTCTGAATCACACAACTTCTCCAAGTAATGATGCTATAAGATATAAGGAGACAATAAATAAGTTGTTAGATTAACACTCAAAAAGAGCAATAATGGAAAATTAACCCTAAAATAAAAGAACTCAGGATTTGGATTTCATCCTATCCAAATCAAAAGTAGGGGAAACACTAGAACTAATCCTCAATAAGTCATTCACAAACCACCCATGGTCAATTATTGTTCATTAATTTGAAATATGGCCAGATAAGCATGCACAACTACCTCTTAAGTCTCGATAAGATCATAAACTGCATACCGACTTTAAGATAAAAGATCTCCCTAGATCTCTGATACCACTTTATCATGATCCATCCCAAATAACTTGGTAACCCAATAACCAATACATCTTTGAAATATATTAAAGGTTGTTCTCGATCCCCCTAGTTTGGTGACTAGTACCCAACATCATAAAAAATTAAACTGGGAATGATTTTCCACAAAAATTACCGAAGAAAATCTTAAAAAATTAGTATTCATAGAAAAGAGAACCCACTAGGAGAATTATACTAGAAGTAAAACAGATATGAAAACCCAAAGTATTATGACCAAGTACTTGAAAATAAGGAAAAAAATGCCCCATGTCCCTATAGATGCGACTAACCAAGTCCACAGATCAATAGTTTGAACCAAATTTATGTGTTCCTTTACCCTTGCTCAATCCTCAATGGTGATAATATTAGACACCTAAAGGAAAAAGTAGTGTGTGATAAAAATCCCAGTAAAATGTCACCCAAATATTCCACAACATAATTCCACATCTAATTAAACAAGTAAATACCTTTCAATTTTAAATAAAAAATGTTTAAAAATTCAAAATCATATTTAAACAAATTATGATTAACTTTAAAAAGATGGATATACTTTAGTGAATCAAGATTCACATTTCAAAATGATCTAAATACTTTATGAAAAAGGTTATTTACACAAACATCATAAATAAACACTTTTATTTAAATAATTTATATATACTCACAAGGAATGTAAATTTATTTACACCAATGGAATACATTTATATCTCATATATAAATAAGGGAGAAACATGGTCATTTGAAAAATGTTGTGATATTTACATGTTATGGGATACTTACAAACTCGTGTTGTAATAACCTCAATGTATAGAGACATCCCTAAACAATTGCAAGAGAGGACTCATCTATGTCCCCATGGGAAAATAGGATGTGATTAATAATTTTCATGATAGAGTTGTAATGCATCAATCTCGTGTTAGGGAATACCCATCCAAATGTGCTTGTCCATATAACTCACAAACTACCTAGGATTTAATGTGATCTAGTATAATTTAATGATAGGTAATTTATTTTAATAGTGCTTAAAATACAATTTTGTTCAATTCCCCAAAAAAGAAAATTTTCTATTTAATAACCCAAACCGAGTTTTAATCAAAACATGCCTTTTCAAAGACAAAACCACAACAGTTTAAATCAAAGCAATTTAATCAATTTTGAAAAACAACAATTCAAAATAAATTCATAATTTTATTTAACAATTAAATTCAGAAATTTAATTTCAATCAATTTCCATCAATTTCACAAACACAACACAATTCACTAGAACTAGGGGGTCCTAGTCATTCCATCACATCCATGCGACAATTTAAATTAAAAGATTTATATTTAACCAATTTCTATAAACACACCCCAATTCACTAGAATTGTTGGTTTTCCAATTCCATGCCAAAAATCCACTTTCATACAAAATTCCACAATTCAACAGAATTAGAATTTCATCAAATTCAATTACAAAATAATCAAATTCTATATATTCAATTGAAAGCAATATAATCAAAACAAGAAATTTAGGGTAAATTAAATTGACCATCAAGAATAGAATCACCAAACATTACCATAGAAACTCAAATCCTGCAATGGAACCCATTAATAAGATTGAAGGCACATAAGATCTAGGAAATCAACCTTGAAAGAAGAATTAATAATGCAATGATTAGATCCATAAATACCTAAATAATCTATCAAACTCTAGGGAGAAATAGAGAAAAAGGTGGGGAGATAGAGGTAACTCTTACTCCATATGTCACATAATTAAAATAATGAGGATCAATCACCGACTGAAAAGACCTGGAGGGGTTGGAGACTCCCAAATTCTACTAGGGTGGCTCTTAGGTTGAAAACATGAAGATCTAGAGAAGATATAATATAATTTTTAGCCGAACTACATATTTTAGAACTACACTCAGGACATTTAAAGATGTGTAACCCAATTACACTTATTGTAATGGTCAAATCCCATGGCATGTAGGATTTACATATCATGTAACCACATTACCTGGCATGTAAATCCATAGAATACAGTAGAAAAATAGATTTTATTCTACGAATCCAAAAAATACATGACTCTACCATTATAGGAATCCTCCCAAGTCCATCTCGACCCTACGCTGAAAAAATGAAGGAAATCCACACAAAATATTAAATCGCACCTATTAATAAAGTTAATGGTATGTTATAATCCATGAATATTTTTATTGTGATGAATGTAATATAATGTGATATGGATGGTTAACCATGGATTACAAATATCATTTTTAATGATATTTTTATTAAAGGGATTGTTCCTTGTATAGTGTTTAGATATTTGGGTGATTTTTTATTTCCTTATTATTTTATGTTAGTTATTACTAATAAATTAAGATATGTTATATTGTATGACTCACCTCCACTAACATGTCATTTGAAACTAAGGGCTATAGGTGGTAGATTAAGGGATGCATTCTCCAATAGTGTACTATCATGCCCTAGATAGTTACCCCACTTTATGAATTTTTTTCTCATTAGGTATTTTTCCTCTCAATTTCTCCAAGACTAGTAAACATATAGTTTCAAAAAATTATATCAAATATATAATTCCAATTAAATATAATTTATTATTATGTTATTCAAGATTATCACTAGGTCTTATTATTTTCCTCATAATAATTGTTTACTGCTATTGTTATGGTTATAACATTTATATTCATTAGAATTATTATCATTATTTTTAGTTATAGATTTCATAATTTTATGGTTTAAATAAGTATATAAAAGAAATAACTAAATTTCTTAAAATGAAACCAATAACTTTAAAAACCGGGAGAGTCGATTTATAAGGGTGGTTCCATTTTAATTGATTAAATTATATCATTTTTTAGTGTTTTACTTAATGAAATTATTATCTATCATTTATAATTTCTAAATTTAAATAGATTTTTTTAAAAGGGTTAAGCAAGGGTGTTTTTAGTATGGTTTTAAATTTTTCACTTTTATATTAACAGGATCAGGTTTTTTTATTAATTGATAAATTTTTTTCTTCTCATCATGAATAAATTATTTATATTTCATTAAATGACATCATAAAAAATCCATTATTTCATGTTTTATTTTCAATTAAAAGTATACATTCATAAGTCTGTTTCAAAATAGTATAAGAATGATTTATTACAAAATTTTATCTATGAGGAATAGAGAGGATACATACCATGAATTATTTCTCACACCATATATACACTCCTACTATGTATGAAGACCATTTTATTTTTTATATAATATTAGGATAATTAGTTCTTATAAATATCTGTTGATAATTAGCTTATGATTCAGGATCCATATATTTAGAAGGTAAATATCGTTCCCTAGTCACATAGAGATAGATTTTTTGATGATTAATTTTTTGTTATGTATTATTTATTTGTTCCAGGTAATGCACACTTAGGAATTATATTGCATTATATTTCCTTTATTATCAGTGTTCATTATTGAATATTTGGACACATGGGTAAATTGTTTGGATGACTTTTCTTGCTTATTGAGTTCCATTATATTGGTGTTCCTTTTTTATATAAGGGTTGTTCTAAATATATTTATTTCATATGGATGAATAATCCAACATAAGGAATTTTCATGATTGGTTTTATGTCAAATACATGAATTTCAATTCTATGTTGATCGTCTAAAATAACTTCTTAATGTATATGGTTTGACGACCTAACACTAGTTATTATGCCATAGTGATTTGTAATACACCTCAATACTCATAGCAGGTTGACTTAAGTATCAAATTACGTTACCCTTGGTTGGTTTGTTAAACTATCCCACTCAATCATTTGTCTAGGTTATATATTAATGAACTATTCAGTTACATTGTAATGATAAATGTCCTAATTAGGCTTCTTCTTCTAGCTATACAAATAAGATTTTGTTTCAACCATTCTACTATTTTTCTATGTGATAGATTCTCAAGAGACCATATTTCATCATAGTACTATGTCCTATCATAATTTATCTACTTATACATAAACACATACTAAATAATCAAAACCTCTCAGATGTGACACTAAGAGATAATGATAATATTGTATTTAGAACACTTGTGGGAGATAAAAAGAAATTGATTCATAAAAGTAATGTAAATATTCAAATGTTGAACTTTATATAAGAAATAATGACTGAATTATCAATGAATAATCATTCTAAAAAATAATTGATGAAAATAGTAAAAAATGCACTAAAATTAAGATGTTTCTGAATGGGTTTAGTACTACTCCAATTACCCAATCTCCTAAAATCTCACTCCACAATTTTCAGGGTTGGTCCCTTAGAAGAAATTTTTTTACATTAATATATATGATACAAAAATATCATATCAGATATTGGTTGTTCTTATACATTACATAAATGTGATAATGTCCTTATAAGTTTCATAAAATCAATGTGTTATAATAATTACTCACTATAAAAAGAATCTAAAATTTCTATGATGATACTCTTAAATTAAAATTTCATGTGGTTCGTATAAAATTGTTCTAATGGGACATATATGATGGATTATTATTATTAGACGGGAGATAATTAGACATTAATACTACTTCTTGGGAATAATATTCTCGATGATATCTATGTAGGGAGGTCATGGGGGAAAATCAACCAATAGGGATTACACTATTTATATTTCTCATTATATATCCCTTTATGTCAACATGTGTATTGGTCATGGGGAATAATATTATAGTTCGTTAGTATCTTGAATAACATTCATTTATATATGGATGATAAATGAGATTTCATATACTTTTGGTGAGGTTTCATACATTGGATGCATCATATGTGATATGAATATAATTGAATAATTCGAGAAGGTATTTTCCCTTAAATATTAATGAAATATGATATATATAACCCTCGTATTGAAATGGAACTATCTAGTTAAATCCATGACCTTTGGTGTTTTTAGTTGAGATAATTTTGAAAATATAATGAATGATAAATTATGTATATAGGGTGATTAAAAAATAATGAATAATTCTTGATGAGATATTGATAGAAATGGGTATTATATAATATTGTCGCATTCATTGGAATACTATTGAATTTTTTGCATTAACATTTTTATATATGGGTTCCATGATGTCATTCTAAATTTTTATCCTTGATTTCATTTATGTTCACATATTTCTATTGAAGAAGCATCCTATAGTCTCACAAAGAAAGTGTATCCAGATTCTCATTAAATATAGTATAATTAAATCTTTCGAATAAATTTATTCAGGGATTTTATAATAGTTTGTATTCGGGTAAATTTAGTCACAGAAATTCAATCATGTGATATTAAAATTTTAATTTGAGAGTTAAATTTTATTTCTTTTTTATTATTCAGAATACAATAAATAAATATTTTTTATTGTATATATTATGAAATATATTAAAAAATAATTATTTAGGAAACATGAATATTAGAAAATATATTTATTCACATGTATAGTGAATATAATATTTTATAAGAAGATATGGATGTACTTTAATGATTCGTTGAGAATGATATATATATTTTATACCAATTAAGTATTTATTTATTTATTTATATATGAAATTATATAAATATTGTACTTGTCACGAGATATAAAAATAATAATTTTTTCATTATTTGACATGGTGAAGGACTTAGGATAAATATTTCGATTATTTTTATTGTGCAATTATTAATTATTCAACACTATTTATACATTCAAAAAATATATTATTTTGTAAATAGGGGTGTTTACACAACCAAGATGTAACCTCTAGTATTCTATTAAGATCTAGAGATAAAACATCATTTCTCTCTATCGTGAACATATAAAGATAACAGGAGATCATTATTTCTATTAATGAAAAATGACACAAAGCACTAGATTTAATCATTGACGAACCCATATATTTATAAAGTTGATTCAGTGATCTATGGAGCATATATGGATTTATTCTAGAGGAATTCAAATTTGGATTCTAAAACTCATTAAATAATATAAAATTATTGGTAAAATAATTTAATCATATAGAACACCAAGAGAAAGGTAATGCTAAAATCAAATTAAATTTCCATTAAATTTGTACAGTCCTCACTAGAGATTTAACTGTTTATTATTCAAGTTATTTTGATAATATTTATTCATATTAATGGGAAAATAAAAAGTGAGTACCACAAAATGATTCCTCTATTCCCCAGAACCCTCATGTGGTATCAGATTTATGACATTATTTTTTATAATTATTTATATTTTTGTGAACAATTTTATACTTGTTTTTATTGAATTATTTTTTGGTTTTCTTTAATTGTATTATGATCAAGAAAACACATTAATCTTTGTTATTATGTTAAATAATGGAATATAAATTTGTGGAGAATTCAGGCAGATACCATCTATATAGTTGTGGTCCTGGACTAGTGGTTATGGATACCCCGTAATTCTGCACAACTAGTGATCTAATCCTTCCTGCCCCTATTTCTTGGGGATTTATCAACAGTTGTGTTAGGAGGGGGGGGGGGGTCGGTTTATGATAGGATGGTTAGTGCATCAGATGAAGAACGGAGGAAGGATTTGCGGGATGGGGAAAACTCGGTGCATCAGATGATGGGGGTTGACGAGGCGATCACCAGGATATTTGGGCGGAGCTATTTGCGGTGGTTGAGTGATGACAAGACGAAGGGATGATGGGATGGATGGAGGAATGGCATTGTCATGCGGGTTGTAGTATCTCGGTGGTGACCTGTCGTCATGAAGATGGAGGTTTCAAAATTCATTTGGTGGTGTTCCGTCATCTTGAAGATGGATTTTGATGAGATCCATGAATGTAGGGGGTCATCAGGCATCAACTCCACCTACATCCAGAGCAGCTCGTACAACGGGTTGATTGGATGAGGATTGGGTAAATTATAATGGGAATTAATCTATCTATTGGGCTTGCATGGTCCTGATCTGGGATCCCTATTCCCAGGATTAATTAATGAGGGACTTTTCTTTGGTTTAAATAAGAATTCATAGGCCTAAAATTTTACAATATGTAGATCCCATCTATAGGGTTCAAGGTTGTTGGCTATAAAACAGAGTTACATGATGAGTATAGATAGATTTGACACTATGTTATGTGTTTTTCAACATACAAGTAACACAAAACATAAATAAAAATCAATACTCTAGGTCAGTAGATAATTTAATTACACACTGTGTATTGTCTATCAACACAACATATAGGTTGACAAGGACCACACGATGTGTATCAGACATGTGTACCCAATATATTACCACATGAATGACACACTATATTACTCATGGTGAGTTGAGTGTGTAATACATGGCATACTTAGACACCACATATTTATAGACAACATATAACATTTTTTGAATTGGGATACATGACATGAAACTACAATGTACATTACATGTAAGATTTGTCACTAATCAATGGGTACACAACAAGTGATTTTCGATGTGTCGTGTGGTAAAAAACATTGTATCGATAAACTATAAATATATATTAAAAATCAATGGTTTTTAGCTATCTTTTATAAACCATGTAATACATGTTAATTCCCATATTTCATTCAAAATATATTAATAGAATTCTGAGTGGACATACATGTCGTGAAGACTACATAGTTTGACCACACTTAAAAACATGCCAAGTATATCATGACATTCCATATGGGGTTACATTCCATAGAGTACAGAATAAATGACATATCTATTATATGGTATATTATATTCAAATAATTAATAAATATTATAAATTCTGTACATGTTTTGTAGTCTTCAAGTGCCCATCATATGCTAAATTATTTTATATATTCAATTAATTTATTTAAATAATTTAACAAAATTGATGGAATTTTTATAATTACATAATGAATAGTAAAAGGGATAAATTTCAGAAAATGAACTGATTTATTAATTTACTTATTATATTACAAAATCATGACCATATATCATAATTTAAATGACATAAAATTGAAGCTATAAATACAAAAATGTAGTTGGATTTACTTTTTCTAAATAATCATGATCTTTGATGGACTTGTATATGTATTAGAGTTATTTATTTAAATAATTTATTTAATATGTGTTTTTATGTGATAATTATTTTTATATTATATATTATGTTCTATAAGTCATATCTTTATCCTTTATAATGAACAGGTTTGGGTGCCTATTGTTTTTTTAGGTGACCATAAACCATTAGTATCCCAAACTAATATGTGTGCAAACATTTATAAAGGATGGAGTTGTTATCTAGAAGACACAATTAAAGACCAGATCCAAGATAAATCAAACCAAGGAGACACACAAGCGAACAATGAATATTGGAACTTGATACAGGCTAGGGAACAAAAATATATTTCTCATTAGTGCAAGGTTATTTAAACATTACTCAGTAAACCAATATGTAGATAAAATATCATTAACATATCACAAATTTATTTTATTTTTAGTGCATGTTTATTTATTTACTTATGTGATCTTGGATTATTTGGATAATTAATCATGATCACCTTATATAAAAATATAATTCTGAATTCAATTATAAAATAAAATAAAAAGGAATATATAAATTTGATTAAGAATTAAAATATTCTGATATATATTTTTAGATAAAGTAATAAAAATAATATATTTAGTTAAAATAATACATATTCTAAAAATGAAATTAATACTTTTAAAATATTTCATTGCTCATGGTTAATTATTTATTGAAAATTTACATAAAAAACATTATTGGGAAATATAATATAATGGATATCTTTATTTGAATAAAAAAATATCTGAAAAAATTATATGGTTAGAAAAACATCCTCCATCACATAGGTAAGAATAAACCCATAGTTAAAAGTACTAGATTAGCCTATATAAGAGTACCTCAAATTATCAAGGAGTCATCATGAATTTTTTGGGCCAACATAAACATGATAGTGTGAAGATTAATTACCTTACCTAGACATGGTGTGACATGGAGACAAGTGGTAAGGATGTCTGGTTTTGGGATTACAATATTTAAAATTCAACTAAAAAGATGATGGAGCTATACGTAAATGAGATTTGACAAATAACCTACCTAAAACCCTTTAATTAAATTTAAATGATCTACGACTGGGTTATGATAAGTAAAATATAGGTCATTGACACTATAATATATAAGAAACTAGTTATTCTAAATACAATGGCGAGATAAATTTTTATTCTATAAAGTAGTGAGTGAAATATTTAACTAATTAATTATTTAATAAAAAATAACATTAATAAACCAGTAAATCCACTTTAATGTTTTATATAAAATTTTATGGAAAAATGTGTAATCACTGTGATTATTTTTTGACATAGTGAATGTCCTCATAAGAAAAAATTTCTATGAGTAGGTAAGGTACATTCACATTATACTAGTACAATAATATTATTTTGTATTAGATTTCCTTATGTTTGGTCAAACACCATAGGGAGTGAGTGAGGGTGAGAAATATGATTAAGGGATGCGCATGGGAATGCCTCGTATGTTCATTACATCATGTTAATAGTTATGTATAGATAGTTTAATATTATTTATGGGTATATGTTTTCCTACACCATGAAGAATCATATTTAATAACATGAAAAAGATAATGTGTGGGAAAAGATAAATGAGATCCTGACTCCATGTTACATGTGTAAAATTAACTATGGATTCATTTATAGTTGTCACTAGTATAAAAAATATTTTTTATGGAGCATTTTTCACGTCAGTTATTTATAATAAGCGTGAAAATTTACGCATATTACTTTTTGACATCAATTTTATGAAAACTGAAGAGAAAAAGTCGGTACTCTCTGGTATTTCACATCAGTTCTATAATTTAACTGATGTGAAAGAATGTGTTTTTACATCAGTTAGTATAACCAACATGAAAGACCTATCACTATCCATTTTTGACATCGGCTATATTATAGATGACCTAATAAACCTTTTAATAACATATTTATCAATCAAGGGTTTCTTTATGCGGTCTTCCAGAATCGTGATGAAGCTCTCATTTATCTCTAGCTAAAGCCCTAACATTATGGTTTCTTTGATATGATTGTCTAAATATTAACTTACTATCTAAATTCAGCGATAGGGTTTTTTCAGACTTAGGTTACACATTTGAAGTATGCCTCAAAAATTTTTATTTATCTCTTTCAGTCATTCTTTGGCTTCAAATATCTATCTGAAGATTTTTCAATGAGGTGTTCTTCATTCTCGGATTACCATGTTCATACATTTGGGGTTTTTCATCTACATCATTTCATATTTGATTATAGATCTTCTCATATCCAACTAGCTTTTCTAATGGTTTGAATATATTTTATATTGTGTTAATTAGTTTTTCCTGAAGCTCCTATTATTTTATGTAGGGGTTGAGAATTATATCTTTAGAATGATATACTAATTTTTATGTATTGTAAGCAACTTATTTCTTTATCTATCACTACTTTATAAATTCATAGTGTTATAATTTGAAGGTTGTATAGTTTAATGGTTCTTATATATTGAGTTTTCCATAATTATTCATGTTTTGGTCCAAAAGAGAATAAATTATTGATAGATTATTTTCATTTGCAGTTTTTGTAAATTTTTCCCAAAGTTACAACTATAGACTAAAAAATATTCACAAACCTCTACATGAAAGATCAATTTTGTAGTAATAATGGGGATTCAATTGATGATAGATTTGTTTTGATGATTGTTGAAAAATATGATTGTGTTTTTGGTTTAATATTGAATGGAATTCAATTTTTTATTGGCTAGTGAACTATCCATTTAATGGAACTTCATTTTGTTAAATCTCATTGTTTTATAAATGAGTTTATACCTTTTAAATGGTTTCACTATGTAATATTTATTTTTGTCTATTAAATTTTATAAACCAAATAGAACCACTATTTTGTTTTTGTGTTCATATGGAATAGTTACCATATTTGTAAAATTTCATTTTGTGAATCAAACATGATATTGCATTGTATATAAATCTATGGGACAAATTATTAATCTAGTTTGGGATCAGATGGTTTTTATTTTTAATGGCTTCAATGTTTCAGTATAACAGTGTGTCCTCTAAATTATTGACAGTGGAATACAAACTATATATTAAATTAAAATTATTATTTTTTGTTTACATAGTTTATTTATTGAATTATAAGAATGTATAATAATAATAAAATCAAACATTATAGTTACTTTTTAGGTCAGCAGCTTATTGGAACAAGTTAATGTCAAATTCATAGTGCATGCCTCACTTGATTGAGACCCTATATTCTACTTCGGATTTTATAATGTATTAATTAGATCCTGATTTAATTTAATGTCACGTTTTTTAAAACTAAGTCTCAGTTAATGATTAGATTATATGGTTAATTACAATATAAAATATATTTTTTATTTTTATAAATAATAAACTATGATTTAGTTGTTATCATAATGTATTTTATTTTATGGATGTGGTTTTTTGGATATCATTGTACATATTTTTTTAATAATTTCATATGGTTATATTCATTTATTATTACTTGAGATATTTTTTTAAGGAATATATTTTGTAATTTCTTCTGTAAGAAAAAACATTCTCATCAAATTTTCTATTTTCTGTCAAATGTTTCAATTATTTTTTTTATATTTTTATGTCAATTTTAATCTCAATATTTTATAAATTACTGCCATTTTTTATATATTTATTTTTGATATGTCTTAAATATAATGAATCATTGTTGGATTAATGCACCTAGAATAAGTTTTGAATATGAGGACGCTGTCTATGTAATTTTTGAATTTTCTAAATGAAATTTTCCAAAGAATGACATGTTTTTCAGTCCATACCTAAAATGTTTAAATTTGATGAATTTGAAAAATAGAGAAATCAAAGATCATTTAATTTGTCATGGTTTTAATTAGAGTTACAACCCTTGTATTTGAAATAGTGAAACAATGTATAATTAGAGATCTATTGATGATGGTGCTTTGCAAGATGATTAATCTGATAAACATGGTGAAATGATCCATGATATTAATGTAGAGGCAATTGAGAAACAATTTACAATTAAGAGTTTATATGGTGATACTGAATAACCATTTTATCTGGGTTGTACGGAATATACGGTTTTATCTATGGTGTTAAGATTAATAAACCAGAAAGAGAAACATGGATGGAGTTAAAATAGTTTTACAGAGATGCTATAATTATTTAAATACATTCTTCTTAATGACAATGATCTTCCATATTCACATTATAAGGCCAAGAAAATTTTATGCCCTTTGGGATTGGGGTACAAGAAAATTCAAGCCTTCCCAAATGATGTGTTCTATATAGGTAAGAATATAGATTTATATTAGGGTATCTTAAATGTGGGACATCATAGTATATTATGAATAAAAAATCATAGGGTGATTGAAATGTTTTAGAGACCCCTACCAAATCATTTTAGTATTTTCCTATAATTCCTCATTTTGGACATTTATTTTCTAATGCACATAATCTATAAAGGTTAAGATGGAATACTAATGAACATATATGTGATGGAAAATATGTTATTCAGCTGATTTTCCATAGTGGGAGAACATTGATCTCCAGTTTCCTATATTCAAAAATGAATTTCAAAGTCTTAGACTTGGACGATTCATAGATGGAATGAATCCATATCGAAGACTTAGTAGAACACATAGTTCATGTCATATTATATTGGTAATTAGAAACATTTAACCTTAATTTTTTATGAAGTTAAAATATGTCATGTTGAGTTTAATGATCAGTGGACCAAAAGAACCAAAAAATGATATTGACAATTTTTCCCCATTAATTGATGATATGAAACTGTTATGAATGGAAGGTATAAAGGTGTACGATTATTAGAAAATTGAATATTTTCAACTGTATGAAATGATTATGTTCACTATTAATGGCATCCTAACATATGGAAATTTGTTTGGATATATTTTAAAGGGGCCTAATGCTTATCCAATTTGTAAACAACGGACTTCATATTATCAACAGAATCATGTGATAAAAATAGTATTCATGTGTCATCAAAACTTTATTTCTTATGGATCACACTTATATAATATTAATAAAGGCTTTCAATAGCTCAAAAGAATTTGATATTTCTCCAAAACATTTTTCTACTGGTCTGTATTTTGAGATGGGAAAAAACATTGATGTGGCATTCCCAAAGACACATAAAGCTAATAATGATAGAAATACTTGGAAGAAATAGATGATTTTTTTGAGCTACCATATTGAATATATCATGAGGTGCAACATAACATTGATATAATTCATATAGAAAAGAATAACTATTAATGTTTGATTCAAAAATTTGTAGATATTAAAGGAAAAACTGAAGATGGGTTGGATAGAAGAATGGATTTACTCTCAAAGTTAATAAGTTTAGAGTCGGTTCCAACTCCGGATGAAAGGTGAACATTCCTACCCCCGTCTTGTCATACCTTATTCAAGAGGTAGAAAACTAGGGTTTTCGAATGTCTTCATGATTTCAATGTGCCACATGGAAATTCTTAAAATGTAAAAAAGTTTATGTCGTTAAAGGATTTGATGTTGATAGGTATGAAATCTCATGAATATCACGTCATGATGCAAAAACTCTTACCAGTTACATTGCGTTGAATATTTCCCAACTATGTGAGAATGGATATCATGAAGGAGTGTTATTTTTATAATTTAATTTGTAAAAATGTGATAGATTTGAGTGCTTTGAAAATTTTGGAGAAAGAATTTTTTTATATACATTGTATATTGGAAATGTATTTTATTATAACTTTTTTTTGTAATCATAGTGCATTTAATGGTTCATTTACTGTGAGAAATAAAGCCTTATAGTCCTATATATCTGCATTGGATGCATACTTTTGAAAGTTATATGATGATACTGAAGGGGTATGTTAAGAATCCATATCGACCTAAAGCAACCATTATTGAGATATATATTTCTAAGGAGGTTACAGAGTTTTGTACAAGAGTTTTTTTCTGACGTAGAGTACATCGGTTTGCCTACATTTCACCATGAAGGAGTTAATTTTGGGGGAAAGGGGATTAATGGATTAAAAGTAAATTTTTTGACATTTTAATAGATAAAGGAGGTACAATTATAAATATTGAATGACATAGATGACTCTTAACCGTATATAACATTTCATATTAATGAGTTGAGAAAAAGTTATCCAAAGAAGAAAGATATGTGGATTTTGAATGAGCATAACCGAACTTTTTTTATATTGTTTAAAGAGATCATGAATCCAGATGTATCAGAAACATTGAGATAGTTAGTGGGTGGTCTATGTTTAAATTTGATAGCATGGTACAGGTATGAAA
Organism: Viscum album; assembly: GCA_963277665.1. Classification (NCBI taxonomy): domain Eukaryota; kingdom Viridiplantae; phylum Streptophyta; class Magnoliopsida; order Santalales; family Viscaceae; genus Viscum; species Viscum album. The sequence goes on from OY728143.1 coordinate 1,914,728,574, forward strand.
TATATGGATATAATTTTCTTATGAAATATCAAGACAAGAGATATGTGGTTCAAAATAGTAGTGTGATGGTGTTCGCAGAAGCAATGTATTTTTCAAGTGCCAAATACAAAAACCCAATCTCCACATCAATGTCTTAATGAGGGTCAGAAAGTGATATCGAGAGAGGAGTTTCTTCATCTTTCTAAATTTAATGAGCTCCTAGCTTTAAAGGAAAGTCTTCACCAGACTCAATATAATGTTAGGTGGCTGAATGATGGGGATAGAAGTACAAGACTTTTTTATTGCATGCACAGGGAAAAGAAGGTGAAACGTGGTATGAATTACCACATGCTTGATGGAGTTCTTTTCAACTCTGAAAATGATATTTCTTGTGCTGCTTGTAGCTATTTTGAAAATCAATACACTGATTTAGGGCCTGATAATACTCATAAAATGTTCAGGAATATTTTTCCTTCGGTTGAGGCATCCCAGAATGATATGTTCACTAATATACCCTCAATGGAGGATGTCAAAAGGTAGTGTTTTCTATGAATGATGATATTGTGGCAGGGCTATATAGTTTCTCCAATAGGTTCTTTATGGCTTATTGGGTTATTATTCACCCAGAGTTTGTTAATGTGGCTAGTGATTTCTTTTATAATTCTTCATTTCCTTTTGGTTCCAATTCTTGCTTTATTTCTCTGATTCCAAAGAAATACAATTCTCTTGATATTCAGGACTTCAGGCCTGTGGCCATAGGGAATACTATTCCAAAAGTTATCAGCAATGCCCTGGTGAATAGATTGTGAAGCATTGCTAAGGAGTTTATTTCCAAAAATCAATTTGGGTTTGTGCCTAGAAGAAACATTCAAAATTGTTTTTATACAGTGTCTGAATGTGTTAAAGTTATGTGGAAAAAGGTGAAGTATGGGAATATGGCTATGAATGTCGACATTTCGAAGGATTTTAATACGATGAAATGGATTTTTGAGGTGTTAAGAATGCATGGTTTTTCTAATGGTTGCATCAATTTGATTAGTTACATTCACAAGAGCTATATGCTATCTATTCTTGTTAATGGATATTTTAGTGGTTTCTTTAAATGATCCAATGGAGTGAGAAAAGGAGATCCATTATCTGGACTTATGTCTACTATCGCATAGGATTACATATGTATATGTCTTTCAGATCCTGTGCATGCTGTTTTGTATCAGAAAATGACTATTGGAAGAGGTATTTTTTATCCTTCACGTATATTTTATGTGGATGATATTTTTTTTGTTTTGGAAGGATGATTGAATAACTATCTGATATATTAAGGTGACTTTTGAGCATTATGAGGACGTTTCTGGTCATGTTAATAGTTGGGAGAAATCCATTGTGTTTTTTTGGGGAAGGGGTTTTTGTATAAAATCAAAACACTATTTCCCGGAAGCTTGGGGTCAAAAGGGGGTTTATGATTTTTAATTATATTGGGGTTCTCCTTTTCTGGGGTTATATTAAAAGGTATCATTTGGAAATTATCTACCTCATAATTCTCAATCAAATGGTTACCAGAAAAGGTAAATATATGTCTTAGGCAGGGCGTGTGTGTCTTTTTAATTCTGTGATCACTTCCATGCATGTCTACGTATTTTCTTTATACAGATGGCCTAGAACTCTTCTTAAGGATTTACAAAGGCTGATTTGGAATTTTATTTGGATTGGTTCAATTCATTAAAGGAATTTTGTAATAGTTTCTTGGAGTGATTTCATTAGGCATGTTGACTTGGGTGACATGGGGCTTAAAGATCTTAATATCTTTAATGAATCTCTCATTAAAAGGCTTACTTGGTAACTTTTGACTTCCAATGATTTTTATCGAGAGTTTCTGTGTAATAGAGTTGGATCCAAGATGTAAAATGGGTATTCTCTTTTTGTCCCTTACTCTATATGGACCTCAATAAAGCATGCTTATTTTAGCCTTTCACAGTCCTATAGATGGGTGGTCTATCGAAATTCCTCTTTGAATTGTTGGAAGACTATTTGATTATCATGTGCCATTACTAAGGATACTGAGATCCCTTGTTCATTGAAGGATCTTTCGATTACATAATATCAAAAAAATATCATGCCTCAAGGGTTTCTTTTGGATCCTCTGATAATGGAGTTGGGACGTTATCATTATTCTATGACAAATACTTTGATTTGGTTTCCCAGTCTTACTAGAACATTCAACACTAAGAATGATTATAGATCCATGTGTGTGGATCCTTTGATAGTTCCTTCATGGATACATGTGTTCTATTCTCCTTATATTCTTCCAGATCATTTCTTTCTTATGTGGAGGATTTGAAAGTGTATACTTCGTTTTCAATGGATGCTACATCGAGCTGGATTTTCTCTTGCACCTGTTTTCTTTCATTGTCTTACTATAGATGAAACTGTTGATTATATAAATATATATCTTTTTACTATTCATCTATTTTATGGGATTATTTATAGGGTGTCTTTGTATTCCATCTAAATATAGAGAGTTTTGGAAAACATATAGATGCTATTTACTGAGCTGATTGCTGCTCTCAGGTGAAACCTCTACTCCTCTCTGTAGTCTCAGCACTGGTTTCTTTTATCTAGAGGGAACGCATTGTTCTTCTCTTTGAGAATAGAATAACAACAATTTCTGTTGGTATTCAGGAGCTTCATATTGGTGTTCTTTCTATTGCACGGGCTCGAATTGAATTCATGTGGAATGATGTTTCAGATCTAGTTGTACTGCGAACTTTGGGTGTTTCTGGAAGATGTAAGGAGCTGATTATGATGAATAATATCCAGTGGATCCAACATATCACATGGTACCTGAATGTTAATGTGGATGGGGCAGCTTTAGTGCACCGATGACTTCGGGCCATGGTGGCATTTTTATCACTTATAGAGGATTTGTTAGACTGTTTTTACCACTTTTTAGGAAATGGATTGGCGATTGATGCAAAATTATGGGCTATGATTAAGGTTTTATGGTATGCTTCTTTTCATGGTTGGATAACCTTATGGATGGAATCTGACTCAACTTTGGCGGTTTATATTCCTAGAAATCATTCTAGCAATGTCCCTCATAGGATGCTTTCTGCCTGGGTTGACTGTCTCAAACTTGTGGAGCAGATTTGTTTGTTTGTAACTCATGTTTATAGAGAGGAAAATCAGGATGCTGATGTTTTGTAAAAGCGTGCTATAGAGGAGGTTTTCTCTTTTTGGTTCTTCGTTTTACCAACCTTCTGTTGTGGTTTGGTGGATTCTGATGGGTGTGGTGATGTGTATATGGATTTTTGTTGACCCCATGTTTCTTCTCTTTTGATGTCGTTACTTTGTTGTTAAAAAACATTATCTGGGAGTGATATTTCCTGCCCCTAAGTCATCTAATTAAATTTACATTTTTTATGTGTAAATGGTTTATCATAAAAAATAGTGTCTGACATGATGAATTTGGAATGACACTTTTTAATATAAATAAATTTTAATACACAAATGATCATTTTATCCTAGAAACACATGAAATAAAAAATTTCAATGTTCTTGATCAAACCAATATGCAGTGGGATGTTCTTTTACAAGGAAGAAAATTGTATGATGGTGATAATAAACATGAAAAAGATGCTGATTTATTTTAGATTCCTATATCCATGTAAAGATTAACAAATATTTTTGATGAACATATTGATGACATGGTTTGTTTCATATGAAATGATCATGGTGAGGGATTTTGGGGAAATAGTCTTTAGTACATTCCAAATATTACAGGTAACATATGTTTAATTATGGTTTACTTTTTTAAATTTCATATGTTATATATTTTAATTTGAAATTTTTATTAAAACATGTATTATAGCTAATAAGTTAATTTTTTTATATTATTTTATCTTTTTATAGTTTTCCATAATTAAACTTAATTAACTTATCTATTAATTGATTTTTTTTTAAAACCAATTATTTTTAATTTAACCTTAAAAAATATTGTATAAGAGTAAATTATAAAATAAATATTTTTGTTGTAAATATGATTTATTAGGTTGTTGAATTTTTACTATGTCATTTCATCTCTCATTAATATTTTTTAGATTTCATTCATTTATGTCATTTCATCTCTCATTAATATTTTTAGCATTTTCGTAAACTCTAAAAAATATTAATAAAAATTTATTACCTTTAGTTTACATTTCATTTTTGTTTGATAATTGTTAATTTTGTATTTTCATTTTTATGTATTTGTTTGATTTGTATATTTTTGTACTAACTTATGTTGCATTGATTTGTAGAATAATGAAATATCAACCCTTAAATCCACCACATATTTCTCGAGATGATCATACTCATATCTATGAGGAGAAACTTACCTATTATCCTATTGATGTGCTTCCTCATCCTTCATTACATGAGACGCCAACTTCCATGGGGGAAAAAGAGTTTGAGGGTTTGTAAACTTGGAACCATATGGTTATAAAAATTATCAATTGTCCATACGCAATAATAAAAAAAACTATTGGAAATTTATGATAATGATATTCCAATAGGTCCAAATTCAATATAATTCAAGAATTTTGTATCAGTATATGCTAAAATAAATATAGTATTTTGTTTGAAGATTAGTAAAGTGTTGACAAAGAGACAATATCTCTATTGTGGGAGACTATTTTGGTAAGCTTGTTTGTTATTATTTTATATATCATGAAATGTTTATAGTAATATATGTTTTTTCCCTTATTATCGGATGAAATACGATATACCTAAAAATGGATGAGTTAGGATGAATTTTTTTCACGGGCCGATAAGAGATGGAGGGATTTTAAATCATCCATCACATTACAGATCTTTTTTTGGGAATAGATATCATAAAAATCCATGTGATATATAGGAACTTATAGAGGAAGATACATGGAAATAAAATTTCGAAAGTAGATGGAGATAAGAGTTTTTAGTAAGAGAATTATTACCTTTTTAGATGTTTTTTATATTAATGATCATGATAATGATTTCATTTTTCCTAAATCTTAACTTATAGTGATCAAGAAGATCATGTTAGGAGCATCAAGCTAAAAATTTATACCCACTTACGTTACCTTGGGGAGGGTATACATTATTGAAGGAACACATGCTAGAAGAAAATTTTCAAAAGCTAAAATCTGAGTAATCATGATCTAGAGAGGATTCCCCAGCATCAAATTCTCTAGACATGAAAAATGGAAAGAGGGATCAAATGGGAAAAAAGAACAATATCGTATGGAAGATTCAAGAGTAGTAGCTGATAATATTGTAAGATGTATATTTATTTATCGATGTTTTATCAACTCTTTGTATATTTTGATTAATTACAGATTTTTTAAAATATTTCATATAGGATTTCCATAAGGAGAAGAGAACACATGGGAATCTTTATTTCATAGGGTATATAGGATATTTTAGTTGAAACATTAGGAATTCTCTAACACGCGGGTTGTGCATGTGGATACCCAATAGGTGTATTAGTAAGAAAATTGTTTCCATATTCGCAAGAATATTCAAACACGCATGTTTAAAAAAAATAGATTATGTGGTAGCCAATGTTCAAGATATTCAAGTGACTATGTAGGATATGATCATAGCTTTGTTACAAGCGATGTTTGCAGACATTCATGGAAACTTTTGGCCTTTCGATATGTCTCATCCACAGTCTCCAACAGATCCCACTCCTCCTTAACCTACTCACAAATATCTATTTCAAGACCCCACTCCTGATTTTATTACCCTAACACCCCATCCTCCACAACAGCCATGTTACTGTGAGTTATTTATTGATTATCCTCATCATATTGTCGCATATAGTATGATAAATTATATCCACAATACCATTCATCATTTCCAAATTAAGATAGAGCAGCACAGGGTAACTGTAGAGGATATTATAGATAAATTATATAAAATACCGTGTCTTACTTATGAAGTGAGTATAGTTGAACAAATTATTGGTAATTTTTTAGTTTGGCCATCTATACTACTTCGACATATAACTATAGAGGTATGTACATATGTTATATTTAATTTAATTTTTTTAGGAAATTTTTTTCCCATTTTATGGATTATACAGTGCCCTAATTTCTTACCAAAATAATTTAAAGGTAAATAAATAATGTATAGATAACAAAAAATTCAACGTTCCATGACTTCAGTTACATATTCTACTGGTCTTAGTCAGTTGTCAACATACTAAAATTTTTTATTGGGAGTATATGAAATTACAATTGATACTACTACTTGTGGGTGTAAAATGACAATGATCTTTTTGAAAAATGAAATCATAAGGCTTGTATCTAGAGATAAATTTGGAATCAATATGATGCAATTTTTTCCATGTAAGTCGATTAATAATATTTTCTATTCCGTTAATTTATTGAAAATTTATAATTTTGTCTACTTTGTATTAGGTATTTATATATAATTTATAAATATCATAAAAAGATAGATATATATAGATTTATAGACCCACATTTTATTTCTCATATAGCATTGACAATGACCTATATTAAAATAAAAATTCATATAGCTGAAAGATTTTAGAAGTATGTCATCATTCAGTGATTGATATTTCCATATCTTGAAAGTTACGAAATATTTTTTCTAACAAAGTATGATATAACAGTTAACATATTAATAACTCATTATAAATTTTCTTTTACCTAAGTTTTCATTGGATGTTGAGTGTTTTTTCCATGAGAGAAGGCATTGTATTGACTATGCTCTATCCATAGTAAAGTGATAAAAAAATTTAAGAATGTATTAAACATGTAAGTCTTCTTATTTTAATTATTTTATATATTACAATCATTAAAATTTATTATAATCATATTATTTTCAAACTGGGAATTATATTTCCTTAGATATAAGACAATAAAGAAGGGCACTTAGAGGGCCGAGAACAAATTTATAAATGATAATGTGAATTATCAATTATATTTACTAATTTTCAAAATATTAATGAAAATTTTATTTTGAATTAAAATCTATTTGAAAAAGGTTCATAGAAAAAAAATTTGAACTGAATGTGGATATTATATTTTAATATTCATGTATGAAATAATTTAAACTGGAAAGTTACAAAGTTTCATACATTTAGATTTCTTTACAAAGCTTTCTGTAATGTTTAATATGTTTTATTAAAAATTAAGTTCAAATTATTTTTTTATTATTTTTGTATCTTTTTTCATGTGAAACAGGCATATAGTAAAGATGAGTTGAGACATCTATAAATTGAATAGGAAATTCATTTTATAGGTTTGATTGGTTTTTAGTTTATTTGATTGCTCAATGGTATGTGTATTTTTCTACATTTTCTGTTACCTTTTTTGCTACATCTTGTGTTGTTTTATAGCTACTACTGTTTGTGGAGGTGATGAATCAATGTACATATTTTCTAAAAAAAATACAATTTTTCATGTTGGTTATTAAGTAACTGACATGAAAAACACATTCCAATAGTTGTTTGTATCAGTTATCCAATAACCGACATTAAAAGAAATTTATCATGTTAGTTATTTATATAAATAACATGATGAAGGGTTCATAGTTGGTTTTTCATTTCGGTTATTGGATAACCTATGTGAAAAACAAATTGTACATGGTTTTTAACAATGGTTATTGATGAAATAACATCAAAAACCCTTTATCATGTCAGTTTTTTAAAATAACTTATGTGATAAAGGGTGTACAATGTGTTTATCACATAAGTTATCAAATAAACAATGTGAAAAACCAATGTTACAAATTATTTATATTTTCATTTTTAATTAACTAAAATAAAAATTGTAATTTACTATATCCCCTATAATAATATTACCTAACAATCAACCTAAAAAATCATAAAAAAACAACATGAAAACCCTTTATGCACTAGTGGATCCGGTAATCAATATGCGAAAGTATACCAGTCAATTACAACTGAGATTCTCTATTTTGATTTTGAATTATAAATATAATAGTACAAAGGATCCACTCAAGAACATTTAATCATTATTTAAATAATGATAAATATTGGTTGGAGTTTTTTTTTAATAATTACATATAGTGAGTTATTTAATGGAAAAAATTGAAAAACCAATTAAAAGATTAGAATTTATTGAGCATTTTAAATTTTCATTAGACGAATAAAATATTTATAGGGAGAGAAAAAAACCAGAGGCTACTTTTATCACATGTGGAAATAAATGACACCATAGGAGGTATTATATTGAATTGAATATGTATCATGTAAAAGTGTCTATTTCATTCACATTACTCATTGAATAAAATATTGATATTTTTTTCATGGGTATTAAATAATATATATAAGGCACATATTAAAATCCAAATACAAGAACCATTGAAGATAATGAAGTACAATAAATTAGGTAAATTATAAATTATCTAATGGATATTTATTCCTATGTTAGTGAAGTACAGATCATAACATTATATTATTTAGTAGAACGATTCTTGGTTTTAAATAATATTGTTTTTCCTTGGGAATTACAACAATATTTATATAAATGTCTTTTATGGAAATAATGATACACTATTTCATGTAAGAAATTAATTTCAATGTTTTTTACTATTCTTAAGTAATAGTTTAATAATACATTAGTCACAAGATTTTCAATATTGACAATCAATGATGTATATAAATTAAAAGACACAAATAATACCCATTAGTGGAAACATAATTTTTATCCATGTAAAAACAATATTAATATTCAATTATATACCATGAATAGTGTTTAGCCTTTTTCATGTTAAAACCCTATGGCGTTGAATTAAATTCCTGTTAGTTATAAAGACAAAGTAATCTTTTACATTAAATTTTTATATTTTATTAAAAAAATTTAAATAGTTTTATAAGATACATTTAATGTATTCCATTAATAAGCTATAGGTAAATACAATTTCTATATGATATCCCCTTAAAATATTTTTGGAATTTAAAAACATGTAGAGAATATTAATGATAAAAGATAAATAGAAGCTTTTGGAATGTGAAAAGAATAATATCATAAAAAATCAATCATCAATCATCAAAATATAAATGGATTTATTCATAAAATCATATTACCTTTAGCACATTATTGTAACTATTTTTTTAAAAGGATGGATGGTGATGAGTCTTGTATGCATGGAAATACTTTCACCACACATTAAAAAATTGTTTTTCAAATAGTTGTGTTAAATAATTAGCCATATAATAACAATAATGAATAAAAGATATTATATAATTTTTAATATGGAAAACTGAGTTATGTAACAAACACAAGTGTTCCCAATAAAATCTTGTGTTAATGGATAATTTTAGATATAAACACACATCCGCAAAATAATAAAGTGTATCAATGATTTTATGTTAAATTACTAAGGATGAAACATTCCCTAATATATAAAATTATTAGTCCTATGAATGATTAAATTTCTATATGATGGGACCATATACATATTTTAGATGGTAGTATCAAGATAAACTTCATTATAGTTAGAGATCCAAAAGAAAATGAGTTGTAACAGAAACATAAAATCCATAAGACATAGTGGGATGAGTTAATTCAGAGATATATACTACATATGAGTTCTAAAAATGAGGTTTCTTAGTTTTTTAATCATCTAGATACATGATATATAAAACATGTTATATCTAATTAATAATTATCCTATAAATAAGTGCTAAATAGAAAAAATATAAAGTTATAATGTAGATATGCACCTAGAAATGAATTCCATGTGCTGAAATCCATCTTTGTAATCTTTATTTGTATTTGTGATGTACCTACAATTGATGTAAATCCTACTGGGGTTAGAAGGGTGTCCATAATAGTTCAATATATGAATGGTCCAATATATTAAAAATAAGGTCATAATTGTTTTTAATAATCTAACACTTATCAATAGATTCATATCTTGGAAGCCTTCTCACCAACATACATGGAAAAAAATCTATTTTTGATTTTGAATTATCATATTAGCTATCATGATTGTTTTATAAATGTTTAAATGACCCATTCATAGATCAAAATAGTCACTACATCATTGTACAATTATCATTCAAGGCATATAAAAATGGTTTCTAGGATCTCCATGGGTTTCCATGGGAAATATGTTGAAAACAAATGGAAAGCATGTATTGATCTTATAGTTAATTAAGAATTAGTGTTAAAAACTATTCTCTAATAATAAATTCATGTATTTATGTGATTTTTGGGTATAAGGATATTCTGTATTTAAAATATGGGGTTGATTAGAATTATTCATTTTATAAATTGGTAAAATATTGAAAAATACATGATAAAACAATTACAGATAATTTTTTTACCTATATCACATGATATAAACCTCCTAAAAATGATGTAATTAAGCATAGGAGGATATAATAAAAGTAATAATAAATCCATATGGTTAATAAATTTTATCTATCAAATACTCTATGACATGTACAATGAGTTTATATTTATTATGCTTTGAGCATGGTGAGAAAATTTTAAATTGAACCAGGAGAGTTGTGTGAGACAACAATTTGATATATCCAATAGTACTCAAGAAAGTACAAAGGAAAAGTAATACTTGATTAATGATTAAGGAATTAAATTAATCATGGGAATAAATATCTATTATTCATTTATATTAATAAGATATTATATCAGTGTGATTTTAATAATATTAGTTAGATATACTCATGAAGTTATTTGTAACCATGCTAATATATACCAAGTATATTATGTAATTTAATACAATTAAAATATTTGTATAAAGTATGAGTTAATTTTGTCTTGATCAAGGTATTATTCCCTATATAGTAATTTATTATCACAATATATATTATGATACTTTATAAATGTTGTACTAGAAATGATAAATAGATTATAATGGAGTAAAAAAGATATATATTCAAATATATCACCTATATAGAGATTTCACTCTATGGGGTGAAGTCATAGAAAAAAGAGTATCCACAAAGGAAACATCGAAGACCCATTTACTAAAGTCTTACATTAGTAAAAGCAAGAACACAATCTAAGAGCAAATGATTTTAGTATTTTTAGTGGTTAATCCTAGTGAATGTGTGATTCCTTTTAATGTAGTTCTCTAGAACAAAATGAATTCACACATTTGTTTACTATATTATAAATAAATATCTTATCACATAATTATTAGTCATTTTTTCAATATTAATATAAAAATATACTCAAAATACTCATCTTTTTGAAGAGTCAAATAGTTCCACACTATAATGGGGGTACTGATATACCATGATAATTTTGTTAAATATGTATATCCTATGTTATAGATAACACTTATTTCATGGGAGAAAATGTAGTTTGACTCTTAGTTTCTTGGGTCTTATAAGACATTGATACTTATTCTTACAAAGATCATAATTTGTTATCTCCAGGGTATGAGTTCTTATGAATAGATTAGGTAATTGGGATTCCAAATATTTCATGTGTCATTTGATATCCCTATATATGAATGTGCATATTAGTCTTTAGGATTTTCATTTATTAATTTTAAACATAAACCATGTACATTAATGTATACACAAAAACCCTGATGATACACACTCATGTGGATGTAGCATATGTTGGGTGATTCAAAAGTGACATAACATTAAGTGAATAATTTATTATTGGATTTTTACATTTAATATTAATATAAAAATTTTTCTTTAGTTATTATATTGAAATATAATTTTCTGAAGATATCCATGTCTATATTAGTTTATAGATGAGATCACTTAAAAATGTTAAATAAAGATAAACCAAGCATATAAGGTGATGAAATTTGTACACATCCTTATTAAGGAGATAACATGAGACAAATTGATTATATAACATAGTATCATTCAATTTAATGTTATTATAGTTGATATAAAAAATTCAAATTTTTGGGCTCCTTGATGTGTTGTTAGACATTGATCATGGACTTTAGGTATGTTTACTTATATCTATTGAGGAAGGGGCCTTGAGGGTCATATTCTAATTTTATCTAGAATCTAATTAATGATTATATAATTTAATATTAGAAATAAATGTATTCTGGGCTTGTGAAATACTGTGTATACGTGTAACATATATTACATAAACTAAATCATGTGATATTACATTATACAATATTTTTGACAAATTTATTATTTTTTCAATTATTTATAATGTAATAAATAAGTAAGAATTTATTCACAAGTTTATTTAATAGATTAAAATAAATATTAATTTTGGACATATTAATATATAAAATAATCATTTAATCACAATTCATGTGACCATAATATTTTATGGTAGAATATGGATCGAGTTCAATGATTCGTTAAAAATGATATATTTATTTTATAACATGTACATAAATAAATATATATTTAATTCAAAAATGGTATTAAATATACTAGATATAAAATTAATAATATTATTATTATTTTACATGGGGAATAATTTAGTATAAATAAATTTTTAAAGGTATATTGTGTAATTATCAATACTTACAACATTATTATATATTTAAAAATCATATCATTATTCAAATAAGGTTTTTGTCCCAAAACCAACACATTATCTAGAATCATCTCAAGACATAGAGTTAGATACCTATCCTCCATATCAATAACACACACACACACACACGGACATATATATAAAATAAGATATCATTGTTCATATCAATGACTGGTTGTGTAAAATGATAGATTCAAGTTCTCTAGCACCAATAGATTCAAGAAAAAAATTTGGAGTTCTATGGAACATGTTTATATATTCCCAATGGAATCATTATTTTTATTCATCACATCAATGTACATCATGAAAATATATTAAATATAAATTGATAAAGGTGATTACATATAATGTTGTAAAATTATATGAATATTAATTATAAATTAAATGAGTATGATATTCTATAGATATTTTTGGGTGTTATCATCAGGTTCATTAAATATTATCCATTCATATCCATAGAAAAATCAAAATTGGGAACTCACCTGAAGCTTCCTTTCTAGATAATAATGATCACACAAATTAATAATAGTGGAAGAGAGTAATTAAATCATCTCAAATAATGATTTTGGTATTAAGGGAAAACTCCTCTCTAATATCCTACACTACTGAAGTGGAAATATCTAAGAATATCCTTCTATATGCATGAGATTTTCATATTATTATATTTCTATTTTTTCAATGACCAATCCAAATAGGAAGAAAATTTTAGGATTATTCCACATATAGAAGAACTTGAATTATGTTTGTTTTGATCCACTACCCCAGAACTTGTGATCAAATTCGTTCTCTCATGGTTTATCTTCCATCCAAATAGTTTATTAATTAATTACCCAATTTGGATATACAGGGATATATATGTATTTTTTTGGTCCACATAATCTATCAATTAGTTTCACATAATTATAAATTCAGTTAATTGCTTATATTTGTTGATCATAATTCATTCCATCCATATATATAATTTTAGAAAATTATAATGTGTTTTTTCCACATAAGCATTTCTATGTTAAATAAAGTATTAAAATAATTGAACTATAATAATTTTATAATTCTGATCCCAAATTATCCATTAGTTAAAATGTAGTGTATGTTGTATGGTTAAGTTATATTGACGATGTTTCATAGTGTCAAAATTAGATTCCTCCAACTTTATTGAATCTCTGATGGATCATATTGAGTATAATCACATTACACTATGACAGAAACTACCTCATGTTATGATGATTTAATGTTAGAATTATTTACATAACCATTAGTTCTTAACTTTTCAAATTCCATGATAATAACATATTATAATTCTAATTACTTACTCATGGTTTTTTATTCTAACATATATGGTAATGTTAACTGCTAAGAACACTCTCTTTTTCCACACTAAAAAATCTCTTCAGATCTGGGATAATATACTGATTTTACCATAGGCTATATTGAGACTAATGTTTTCTTAATTTGTCAATGATAGCCCTATTATTGAGCTATTGTACCATTGTGATGATTTATATGACATGGTGTTGAGACAACCATGAAATATCAGGACAAAACAAGAGGTAATATTGCCTTTATAATACACATAAGAGTAGATACATTCTATAGTAGCATGAGGACACCTCATTATGTTTTTTGGGTTTTGGAATCTCTGACCATGGGACAATCTCTTAAGATAAGTTTTAATAATACATTGGTCCTTAATGATATTTGAGACCATTGATGTCAATCATACATAGATTTTTATTTCCTCTAATTAATATTCTGAAACCACTATTTCTTGCATCAAATTGAATTTAAACAACACTAAATTATTTTAAAAGAAACAATGTTTCAAATTATAGATCAAATAAATCTGAAGAAAATAATGTATTCCATATTTTTAATTATTATTTTAAAATCCTTCCTATGATTTAAAATTATGGAATAAATTAAAATTGAAATAATAACACATAAAAATTTATTGAAAAATCATGAAAAATGAATGATAAAAATATTTAAATCATATTCCCTTATAACATATTTATTACTTATAATTAGTTAATTTCATAAACGATTTTTCAAAATGAGAGCATCAACTATCATGCTCAATTCTATTGTCGTTGATTGATAAATAAACATTAATTAAGTGAATTATAATTCAATCATGAAATATTTTTTATGATACATCTTCTTTGTATTCATCAAATAATGTTCAATTTGAACCTTCCTTAAAAAACATAAAAAAACATATATTATAATTTACCCTTATTAATCAAGGATCAATATACTAGTTACTTTTTATCTCCATTAATGGCGAAGAATATTAAATATTTTTTTTAATTCATGACATTTTTTTATACTTATTCATTGAGTGAGCCGAATTTTTAACTATACAATCACAAAGTCAAGCTTTCCCTACGGATAATTATAATTTCTAGGTCATGGGAGTGGGGGATTTAAAGATGACTCTTAGAATATCTTTTACTATTTTCGGTATTTTTATTTTCACACACAAACCTAAAACCTAATTATATTAATGAACTTAAATTTGGAACCAAAAAATAAATTTTACTCCTGTTTAATGTCCTTAATTAATTCAAAATTTTGTTGATTCTTTCATTCACTGTTTACATATATTAGAAAATTCAAAAATATTCAAGATCAAAAATCCAATGTATAAAAGCCTGGATATGTTCCACCAAAAAATTATTCATTTACCTTAACTAAAATAACTCACAAAAATGTGATTCTTGGTTTTCTATGTGATATGTACATAATTATTATGTATAAAATTATAGATATTTTTAAAAAAATACCATGAAAAATCAAATGTGATTAATTATTTATAATACATTATATATAGATTGTCTACGTTATAATAATGATATAATAATGAGGTTCAAAAATAATATTACGGAATGTGGAATACTACCCATTTGTTATGGATCCACTATTTGGGTTTGTGTATTTTTGTCCACAATCTAAAATTATAACCTTTAATCCAGGGATTCCTCTTAAGAGAATTAATTTTATAGTCCCCAACCAAAATTCATCATTTATATGTAATTTTGGTTTCATTGTGGTGGATTTCAATACCTATCCCCTTTAATATATGGTTTCCGTATTTTCTATCCACAATGAATGGATATCGATTTTCTATAATTATAATCATAGATCCATTTCGGATTACCTTTAACACCTTAACTTGTATATACCCGTGTATTTATATTTCCATGGGAAAAAATTCAGTCATGAATAAACGAAAAGGACCATTTGTACTACATTGAGACCCTTTATATAGATCAACATATCATAGAATATTTTATATATATCATCCACAACATTAGAACTCTCAAAAATCTATCTTCAAATATTCTCTAGATCATTTACATTAAACCTAGTCTTTATAGAAAAACTCATATAATCCATATTTACTACCTTTAAAAAATATAGATTATTGATTTATTTATCATTTAATAAGAAAATCATTTCACAATTATAGTCTATAGTGCATCACATCAATTAGTTTCTTGTAATAATTTATATATTGCCACAGTGTATAGAATAATTTTAAACTCAAATTGTTTCATAAGTTACATACTTTTTGTCTATAATTGAAACTCTAGTCTAATTAATTAATACAACATGTCATGTTTTTTTGTGGTGATATACTATTTCAATCTTATTCTTTCACATATACTTCTATATTATTGTTCAAATTTGAAAATTCTAATAGTGGTCAGCATAATCACTAATCATTTTACTCGTAACTCCATATATGTAGAATATGTATTCCATGAAAATATTTTCCATAGATGAGATCTTATTTACTAAATGCAAAATATGGTAGACATTTTTAGATAAATTGTCAACTTTTACAAGGATATAATATCTCTAATGAAATTATAGAAATTGAACATTAAATCTCAACCCCTAAAAACATAAACCTCTTCAAACATATTATTTTTATAATTTTCTATCTTATTATAATTTTTATTACAAAATCCCTGGTCTGGTTTACCTCCAATGTGACCAAACCAGGTTCCACATACATCAGGGGAACCTCTATTCATGCCATAAGATTCCAACCATCAATTCAATATTTTTATTGATTGGGGAGAATATATATTTTTTGGATCAGTTATCCCTAAATCATGGTAGAATAATTATAATAACCATCATCACAAAAATAATAGAAAAATAAATATGTACATTATAACTAAACTTAATATACAATAATAACATCCAAAATTATATTTTAAAATTAATAGATACAATATAATATATTCATATATATAAAAAATATCCCTCATGGGGAATTATATAAAAAAAATAAAAAATTAAAAAGGCTATAAAATTCAATGAATCTAATGTCAAAAACATGAATTTTTCCACTTCCAATCATCTACCAACTCTATAGATCATCTATCAGTATTGGACCCCTTTTCCTTACCTACATATTTAACTATAAACTCTCCTTGGAATTAAGATGCCAATGTAAGGTGTAAGAACAACTCATTAGGATAAAAACAATGATGTTATGATTCCCCAATAAGGATTTAAAAAATAACTCATGGGGTGAGTTTCCAAATGACCTTAGGTGTAATGCCCCTTATGAAAAATATGTTGATATAGCTACCCTGATTTTCCTTACATTAAAATTACATTATTTTAATAAGAAATAACACAATACTTTTAAAAGTACAAGATAAAAAACATTAGTATCATGGTAAATTTTAGGATGAGGAATAAAATTCACATAATAAAACAAAAACACTCATTTAAACCCTTATTATTTATCTTTATATGCTCATGTTCTCCTTAGTAACCAATATCACCTAAAAAATACATCAAATATGTCGGTGATATAAAATACTAAGAAGATGATGAATAAGAGAAATTAATCAATATAAAATGAGTGAGCATAATAATCATCATTATAACAGAAGTGTAGGATTATTATCAACATCCTGAGGGAAACATTGGATATAGTTATGGAAGGTGTCAATGCATAAAAATGAAACATCATGTCGTAGTTTTCAAATAACAAATATAGTCATAAAAATAGTTAGCATCATGTTCATGCATAAAATATGAGCATGGTCATAAAATAAAAATTATGAAAAAATATAGCGTCATGTTCATGTATAACACAAATTATATTATAAGGTACATTATAATACCCCCTATATTATAGGGTTGTATAATTATAGGCCTACTCATCACATCATAAATTTACATATTCCCACATTCCAGGCATATGAATCACAATCGTAAAATAAACCATGGAAAGGTATCGGTTTAATAAGAATTTAATAAATAATTAATTAATAATAAACATTGGGGTTACCAATTTGAAATTGTATAAAAACACATTTTTTTATTAGATTCATCATTCTTGAGTGAAGAATAAAAAATACCAAGAGGAGTTCGGATATATTTTGGAAAAACGAGTTATTTTGGAAAATCATTATATTTATTATAATATAATGTTTGAAACATGTATATGCACAAAATGAATAGAGAATAACAATGAAATTATATTCATGTAACTTAAAATGAATATACACCGTAAAATTTGGCATGAAATAGGTATAACCCAATAAAAGGTAGTTGAGTATGAAGATCCCCTAACCTTATGATTGTATGTCGTCGGTAAATGCACCTAATATCCAAGATAACAAAATTAGATTAATTACATAATAAATGAAAAACATATTCTACATGTTTTTTATTTCCTTAAAAAAATTAAGTTCATTTATAATCTATTTGATAAGTTATATTGTACAATTTAATCATTTTGGGTGAGTTTGTTTTCATTGCATCATGATCGATTCGCTTGTGCATAATAATGCAAGTTATTGTGAAATGTGAATAATTCCCCAGAATTTAAGTTATATGGAATTAATAAGTATCTAGTCGGTTTTATGGTCATATATATCCCTTGGGTTTATGGAATGATGATGATTCATTTGATAAAACATTAATGATAAATGATTATTTTATTTTGGTGGTTTTTTGACTATCACAAACTAGTTTCAATTTATTTAATATGATGAATATAAATTATTCATAAAACATTAAAAAATTTATAATATATTTATTAAAATATTATTTTTCCATTATAATGGTTTTATGGACATCCTTTAATGTGGTAATTTAAAACAAAAACTTGTCATCCATGAAGATGAGGAACCAAAATATCACATAAGATGTTTTCATTTTTAAAATAAAATGATAAGAAAGAGATTTGATGATGAATATTACACTAACATTATAAAATTACATTTTCTATACAATAATGGAGTTTATTCCACATTTAATGGTGGAGGTGAGTATAGTATAAGAAAATTAAATAATTAAAAAGAGATGAAATCATGATTTTACCTCTTGAATGTCATCTCCATATGAACCTCCTTAAGGAACTTGGATATGGTATTTTTATTGGAATAAAATCTCTTGTAAATGTGGATTATTCCTAGTAATGGAATTTAGAATAATTTATACAACCTACAAGGCTTAGATGGTGTGAGGAGATGAGGTGTTGACGGGTGGTATTTGTAGCGGAAGGATAAGGGTGTTCTCGATTATTATATTCTTTATTTTATTATTTTGGCTCAAGAATATCAATTAAATTTATTCATATGACTAAATACAGTATACAGTGAACTATAGTAAACTATAATTTTGATTACATCAGTGATAAATCATCCACGAATCAAAAAATCAATTATTTAGCTTATATCGTAAATTACCGTATTTGACTATTCACAATAAATTCTCCTATTTTAGAAAAATCCAAAAATGTCAACCTAAAAATTTATTGATGTGTAAATTTAAAAAATTTAATCCCTTTTTTGAAAATAATTTTCTTGATATAATAAATTTAATTTTTTAAAAAAATTCATCATTTAATCAAAAATACCATTTTTAATATTATAAACAATTTTTCAAACCATTTATTAATTAAATAAGGTCTTATAAAAATATAATATAATTATAAAACAACATAATATTGATTTATAATCCTATTTTATAAAAATAAAATTTCTATTAAATCATTATATTAATTTAAAAAATTTAAACAATCATTTATATTTTACAAATATTCCAACAATTATTTTTTTATTCTTAAAACATTTATTTATTGATAAAATATATATCATATATTCATTTATATGATGCCACATTTTTATTTATACTATCATAGGTGAGATTAATATTCCAATGGCTAGATTAATATTCCTAATGGTCAAATTACTTTTCCAAAGGCTAGGTTATGATTCCATCGATATAGGTGCATTAGTTTTTATAATACCACTAATTTTATTCATCATTTATGAGGATTATTATATTGGTTTCCCTCTATGATTCATGTGTTTAATTACGTAATTACATGACTGAAAATACCATTTATTACATTGTGGGTCCTTATATTCTTCCCCCTTATGAAATTTTGACTTAAAAAATTTTCTTTTCATACTAATGTAAAAATAGGTGATGGTATTTCTCCCCTCATTGATTCCTCTAGTTTCCATGTTGACTATAATACTTATGGTTTCCATATAGTACCTTGAATAAGTGGGAGGTCCTGTTACATACATCATTGTCCCTGAAGTCTAAAATCATATCCAGATACTCATAATAAGAGAGATCATTTTCTAGCTTTTCCACCTATGTGTTTGGTACATGTGAGGGATATTATATGTACCTCCTTAGGAGAGACACATGGAATATAAAATGCTTTTGATACATGTTTGGTGATATTTAAGACGATAATCTATTGTTCCAATGTGATCAAGGATCTTAAAGGGGACAATATAGCTTGGGATAAGCTTTCCTTTCATTGCAAACTGCATGAATCATTCCCATGGTGATATATGAAGTAGTATTTGTCTTCAATTTCAAACTCCATGTCCCTTTTATAATTGTTAGAATATATATTTTTCCAAATTTTATCATCCATCATATTCTATTGGATGGCACAAACATTCTCTATTACCATTTTCACAATATCTGGTCCAAGTAGCTTTTATTCACCAACATAATCCAAAATAGTTGTAGTTCTGCATCACTTCCTATACAAAACTTCATATGGATACATCTGAATACTAAAGTGGAAGATACTATTTTATGATAACTCATCCAATGGGATATTATTATCCCATACTCCATTTAAGTTTATTGATTAGGCACTTACCATGTCCTTGAGTGTCTAAATAGTCCTTCCATTTTGGCCCTCAGTTTGGTGGTGATAATCCTATGCTGAAATTCCATTTAGTACTCAAAGAATATTGAATAATTCTCTATATTTTTGATGTGAACGATGGATCAGGACTAAATAATATTAAATTTGGGTCCACAAAATCCTCACCAATTCATTCACATATATATCATCATGTTGTTCATGTAATAAATCCTCATAAACAGAAATTAAGTGGAAACTCATTTTTATTTGATCCACTAAAACCCATATTGCAGTTATTTTAAAATTTTTAGGAGACTAGTGACAAAGTCCATATTGACATTCTCCCATTATTACATGGGTATAGGAAATGGTTTTATCATCCATCTAGGTTTCTATTACTCTTCATTAACTTGCTAAAATTCTAAAAAACTTGAGATATACTATGCAATCACATTATTTATGTTTCCCACCAAAATTTCTATCGAATATCATGGTACAAATTGGATCTTCTATGATCTATAGAGAATGATGATCTATTTCATTATCCAGAAAATTTTTAATTATCTCTGGTGATAAAGACGCACAATGTCTAGTCTAGAACTAAATCACACCATCTTCATCGATGTGAACTCTTGTATCTTCCCTTCGTTTTTCTCTTTCACCTTTGTTTTCTTCTCAAGATAATCTCAATGTGCCTCCTTTATCTACTCTTAGATAGATGGTTGGGAAATAATTTTTGAAATGGAGGATTTATTCCCTTCCATTATGATATAAAAATATATCCTTTCTATATCCATGATGGTAGGGTATTTATCAATTCATATTATGGATAGAGTAGTAGTTTACTTTCTTCTAATAGCATCATATACCTTCTTTTTCTTTCCCAGGATGATAGTTAATAGAGAAATAATAGTCATTTATCAGCTCTAACGATCTCTTTTCATTCATATTGAGGTCCTTTTGTGTGAATATATACTTTAGGCTCTTGTGATCAGTATAAATCTCACACTTCTCACTATAGAGGTAGTCTTACTAAATTTTCAATGAAAATATCATAGATTCTAGATCTAGATCACTCATTGGGTATTTTTCTCATGGATCATCAAATTCTTTAAGGTATAGTCTATCAATTTAAGAATATATAAGAGTACACAACCTACTAATTTTGTTGAAGAAACTCTGTATATCACAAAACATTCTCCACTTATTGGTTAATTGAGTGCATATTTAGTAATTAACCTCTTCCTGAGATCCTTGAATCATTCCTTAGATTCCTATATCTATACATATTTTACACCTTTTTGTGTTAATATATTTATAAGGATAGACAATCATGATAAATTTATCTCAAGGCACCAGTACTACCCAACTATGCTAAGAAAACGATGGATTTCCATGAAACTAGTTTGTATGGTCCATTACTCAACTACCTTTACTTATGAAGGGTCCATAGATATTACCTCAGTTGAGATCACATGTCCAATGAATGTGTCCTACTGTATACAAAATTCACACTTGCTAAACTTGGCATAAAATTTCTCCTTCCGTAATATCACTAACACAATCCTTATATGTTCTTTATGATCCTCTATTATTATAGAGTTCATTAGAATATCATCAATAAAAACAACTAATTATTTCCAAGGTAGTATCCAAAGACTCTATTTATCAAATACATGGTTATTAAAGGGGAATTAATAAGCCATATAGGAATTACTCAGATTTCATAATTCGCATACCTTTTTTGGAAAGAAGTCTTCTTTATATCTTCCATCATCACATTCAGTTGATGATATCCATAATTACGATCCACCATTGACATGTACTGAGCTCTTTGTAGTGTTCAGAAAAGTCATCAATCCTAGGAAGAGGATAATTCATATTTATGGTGATCATATTAAGCTCATGTGAATCAATGCACTACCACATCTTTCCATACTTTTTCTTTACGATTAGCATTGCAGCACCCCATGTTGATTCACTAGGGAGTATGAACCCTTTGACCAAATTCCATTCAAATTGCTTCAATAACTACTCCACGATGATAGGGTACATCCTATAATGACATAATGAGAAAGGAGTAGGCCTTGGTTAAACTTATATTGAGAACTCCACCTATTGTTATGGGGGATGTATAGGTATCGCTTTGGTAAATACATCAATGTATTCCCTAAAAATGAAAATTTAATCCAGGTTGAGGCTTTCCTTTGACGGAACCATTTGGGAAAGTAATTCATCATCACTAGGTATCAACACACAATCAATTGAGGGATTTTTCAAAGGATATTCATGATCCTACTTTCATATATAGATAATAATTGGATGGCTCAAAATATGAATAGATATTTAATTTTAGTGACATTTGATATGTGATCTATATAACAAGATCCAATCCATGCCCTGTATGGTGTCAAATTCAACCAAGGGATGTATTATGAGATTCTCTTTTTGAATCCTTCTTCATACTATAATAAAAGAAGATTCCAACACATGGGTTGAAATGATTGTACCACTATGGTTTTTAAGGATATCTCCCCTTCATGGTTTTGTTTATTTGATTCAATATATCTAGAAAGCACGCAGGATATAAAGGAATGCGTAGAACAAAAATCAAATAATACTTTTTACTTTCTTGAGTGAATAGTAAGTTTACCTTGTTTGACTGTGTTTTCTTCCTCCACATTAGAAATAGAGATGGAATAATATTTACCTTGATCCTTTGGATTTAGTGGATAGGGATATTGATTACCCTTAAGGACTCAATGATTAGATCATTTACAAGAATATTTCCCTTTCTCCCTAAAATCGGAGCAGCGAACCACATGTGGTGCATTTGGAGGTTCCCTATTTTCCTCAAAATTGTTTGATGGTTTCTTTAATTCTCTTTGAAATTCACGATCATGATGGTCTTTTCTCTTTCACTTGAGGTATTTCACAATCCCTTTAAGAAAATTCTCATAATGATTCTTTCCACATTTTGACATATGGGTGGATAGATCTCCTTTTATCCATTTTCATTTGAACCACTATCTTGAAACACAATTCTTATATTCTAATATCCATATCCATTGGACCATTATCCAAACTCCATCTCCACGTTGAGAGATCATCGAACCATTTCATCATAATACTTGATGTCCCAGATAGCTTTATCCATTCAAAGAAGTGGTTTTGAACAACTATATAACATATCTATTTTCAATAATTATTTATAAAAATAGAATGCATATCTTGAAATCAATGTGAATATTTCTTCATAATCTCTGATAGATTCAAATTCCTTATTCATCAGCTCTTTGAATTCTCTCTCCACCCTATTATGAAGATTTCAAGGGAAATATTTCTTTAGAAATATTTTCTTAAAGTCTACCACTCCATCTCTTCAATTTATTCTTTGTTCATGGTGTTCCTTATTAATTACCAACATTAATTGGATTCTCTATCTAAAAAACTGGTGTCTAGGGTTACATTTCCCTTCTTATAATAGTAGAGAAGAGAAATTATATTCCCCATTAAGTTAAAACACATTTCCATAACAAGTGTATCAGAAGATCTGCTAAATGACAGTGGTCATTTTTTCATAAAGGACTCAATGGATTGTTGCTCCTTATTAGATGAAGGTGTATGTTTCACATGGTTCTGGTTATTGTTCACATTTTGATACAACTGCTTATGAATTGGCATGAGTTTCATAACTCCACCTCCCACATAAATAGAGATAACATTCAAGGAATTTTTTCATTATCCCATACATGGTTTTTAGGTCTAGTTTCTCTTGGTTCCCATGATTTTCTGAAATAGAAAAGGTTTGAACAAACTGAAAGTCAACAAGTCATGAATAAATAATTTTTTTATCAAATTACTTTAAATTCATATCTTATTGGATCTCAATATTTATCATTTTTCGAAAATGATTATTTTTTGATGTTTACATATACTTAGTCTTATCCAAAGGGTTTTCATTAACATTCTCTATTCCTAATTTTCAAATTAACTAAACCATCTCTAATACAAACTATAGAGTCAATTCATTTTCTTACATGACTATTACATTATATTAAAGATAAGCAACACAATAGAATTAAAAATCCATGATCTAAATGTTTTGGTTCTTTGGAAGAATTATGATCATTCATAACTTTTAAATAATAAAACCTAAACATTTATTTAACCCTTCTTTATCCTCGTATTCTATTATTCCACATTGTTCATGTAGTAACTTAAGGATATATCTAAATGAATATGGTGAGCTAAAAGTCCAGTTAGAGGATCAATAAGAGACATGAATCAATATAATATGTGTGACCATAATAATAATAATAATCATCATCATAATATAATAATATGGTAATTATCATCATCATGAGGGAAAATTTGAATAATTTTATTGAATGTGGAAATGTATAATAGTAAAAAACCATGTCTTAGTGGTCAAATACAACACATAGTTGCGAAGAAATCTAGAATCATGATTACACATAACATATGTGAATAATCATACCATAATCCCTTTTGAACAATTCTAGCATCATGTCCATGGATAATACACATTATATCATGAGACAAATCACATTACCCAATTCATTTGTGGTATATATAATTCCATTCCCACCCATCACATTATAACATTCACATAACCTTTCTTTCCATATATAACAATCAAATTAATAAAATAAGCCATGGAATGGAATGGGTTTCATAATAATTTAATAATTCATATATTAATCAATAAAATTTGGTTTTCCAAAATGGAAACTTGAGAGAACATATTTATTATAATAATCATCAATCTGGAGTGAATATGAAATAAAATAAAAGAATACCAATTTTCCAACGAAATAAGGTTTCTGCAGTGGAGACCCCTTCCCTATGATGATGATGGTTGATGTACCAGTACCTCCCCCCACATTGGGGTAGGGTCCTCCACCATCCCTTGAGGGAACTACTGAGTTATTCTCCCCATTCATGAACCCCAATATTCACCTATATTTCCCTAAATTCTAGCTCAATCCTAATTCCTAAGATCTGTTCAATGGTGTTCGGTATCTTACGGTCTTGATGTCAGAGTTCAACTCGGCCTCAACTCTTGTTAATCTCACATTGATTGCGTGATTTAAGCATCATACCATCTAAGTCGACTCCCTATATAGATTTATATTATATATATGAGTATTTCATGACCGATAAATGGTAGTTTTGATCAAAAAGAAACACATCATGATCCAGTTTTCTTCAGAGGACGATCTGGCCAGGGAGTAGTCTAGTGCCCCTCGTATTTGAAACAACTTAAAGTTTTACCTCTTCAGGTGGTCTTATGATTTTCATATGTGGTGTGAAATCCCTATGATGGTTATTTGGGTTATTTTCCCAGAGATACCTTTACCTTTTTCAAAATATTGTGATTATACACATTATTGGGAACCTGGTTGGTTAATACTTATGTTCTAATAGTAGGACTAAGATAGTTTCTCACCATATTTCTACTCACATATGTGTGGATGTTTATGTATCAAATATACCTACAACGTTCATTTATTCTACTGTGGAAAAAGCATTAAGATACAATAAGGAAGTGGTTTATAATCAAGGGTTGAATTTCTCTATTCATGAAGGATAGTGGGTAACTCCACATTTTTTTGTCGACAAGGTCCCAAAAACTATAATCAATTGGTGAATGAGGTTTCAATAGATAATTTAATGGGAAAAGGGTTGGGTTTTGGTGTATGGATGATGGGATCGAGTTAGTTGGCCACTTCTAATAACCCATGAATTGCTAAGACTATTCACCGTGAGTCTCAGGGGGGAAATACATTAATTTCTGATATTTTCAGGTGGATGGAGAAAGACATAGGTGATTCATATATAGGTTTTCTTCTGGGTTCTTCATGCATAGAAGAGGTTCATGTAGATGTAGTGCTAGATTCTCCTAATATTAAATGAAATGAGTACTTCCATGGAGGGTTTTGAGATATGACAATTGGATGATCAATGTGGCTGGAGATGGAGATGCAAGGACTCCTAAGTCTACATCCAATGTTGATACAGTACCGTCATGACAAGGTTATCTAGAAAGAAAGGGATCTCAAAGGCTTGAGAGGCTTACAAAGGAATCAACTTACATAAGGGGGCCATGTCTGAGAAGGGGAACTCCAGTCAAAGGAGGAGGAAGGGGAACAAAGGCAACAAGAAGGGTCAGATAGATTATTCCTATTTTCCACTTCCAATGGGTTTGAGACCTTTTAAATGGGAAAACGCCAATGATATTACAGAAAATACCAAGGTTTTTGGTTCCATTGACTTGGTGGAGGCTGCTGTCTTTGAGAAAGATCCTTTCAAAGGGTGAATTAATGGTCACTAGAAATAGGAAGTTATGGTTCTAATGAATAATCTAGAGGTTCTAATTCATTGGGGTGAAGAAATGGTGGAGGAATTTCTAACGATTAAATCCACGCAGGAGGATGCTGAGAAAATGATTGGAAGAACACTTCAAGTGGACACCACGAGCCAACAATGTTCTTGGATTAAAAAGAGAGAACATATATTAATAAGTGTTTTCAATGTGGGGAACTTAAACAAAGATGAATACATGAAATATTTGGATTATCTGTATATCATTTTGAATTACTCCTAAAGGATGATCTGAGCACATAGGTAGCTTCTATTAACTAAAATTTTATTAAGGATAATGATTCAAAATGACATAAACATTTCATTGACAATTCCATTGTTTTTTTAGTTAATGTTCTAGTTATGCTACGTGTGTTCACTCTTTTTTCCCCTAAAATAGTGTTAATAATAAAAAGACAATTTTTAGTCATTATGATTCAATATCAATAGGTGTCAAGATGTTTTTTTAGAGGAAGAGTTCTACTAAAAATATTTATATTTGATATAAAATATAGTTGGAGAAATGTATATACATGAAAATAAATTAAAGGAACAATAAAATTATACTTAAGAAGAATAAATGGAATATCTACCTTGAAATTTGGCATGAAAGAGGTATAACCCAAAGAAAGGGTGTTGGGTTTGAGGATCCACTTACCTTATGCCTGAATGAGTTCTATACATGAACTTAATATTTTTTATGATCATATTATATTCATTAATTACATAATTCAGAACCCAATATACATATATTTTATTTATTATAGTTATATTATGTTCATTTATGGCCATTTTATGAGTTATAATGTCTAATCTCATCATTTTGGGAGTGTTCACTTTCATGGTTTCATGATCAGTTCATTTGTGTATAATTTTGGAAGTTCTATTGAAATGAAAATAATTCTATAGAAGTGAAATTATATGGTATTAATGAATATAAAAGAGGTTATATGGTACAATATATCATTATGTTTTATGTTATGAATATTATTCATCGGATAAAACATTAATGATACATTTTTAGTTTATTTTGGCTGTTTTTCTGACCATCACGAACTAGATTGGTTTTATTTATTTATTATTATTATATATATATAATAGTTCCATAACATTATAGAATTTATAAAATTATATTAACATATTATTTATCTATAATAAATATTTTATTACCAGACATAAAGGACATAATGGTAATAAAAAACCCATCGCCCATCAAGGTGATGAACTAAAATATCACGGATGATGTTTTCAATTTTAGAATAAAAGGAGAAGGGAATATATTTGATGATGGATATTATGTTAACATAATAAAACTTCATTATATATATATATTATACTAGATTTATCATTCAACATTGGATTGGGGAGATGAGGAGAGGATAATAAAAGAAAATAAATTAAAAGAGAAGAATTAAGGATTTTACCTATTGAATGACATCCACTTGAAAACCTACATATGGAAATTTGATTTGTTATTTTTCTAAGAAATGTTGATCTTGGACTTGGGGAAGAGGCTTGGAAAGGTAATTAGGATTAACTTTCGAAATTTACAACGCTTATAAGGGTTATGATAAGTAGTGGTGATGGGTGGTAAATATAGGGGGAAGAGTGGGGTGTTTTTTATTATTATATTCTTTAGTTTTTTATTTTGGCTCAAAAATATCGATATTGATGATTAATAAGAATAAATATAAAAAATAGTGAATGATATTTCAATATATCAGTTCTTAAATTATTCATACATCATCCATGATATAAATATTTATGTATTTAGCTTATATATTAATGTATTGTATTTCACTATTCACCAAAAAATCATCAATTCCAATTAAATTCCAAAAAATAACAATAAAAATGTTTTGAAAATTTTATTTGAAAAATTGAATCCATTTTATGAAAATAATTTTCTATATGTGAGAACATTAATTTTAAATAAATTCATCATTTATTCCAAAAATACCGATTTTAATATTATAATCGATTTTATGACCATTTGAGAAATTAATTAAGTTACCATATAATTACCTTATCATTATAATAAAAAATAATATTAATATATGAAACTGTTTTATGAAAATAAATTCTCTTATAAATAATTATATTAATTATAAAATTAAAAATAAACTTTTACATTTTATATAAAACTAACATTTAATTTATCATTTTTAAAACATTTATTTACTTTACCATGATACAAATATATCATATTTTAATTTATAAGATACCTCAATTTTATTTATACATTCTATGGTTTGGTTACTATTCTAATACTAGGATTTCTATTCTTAATAGTCATATTACTATTCCAATGGTTATTTAAATATTCAATCGGTATAGGTTCCTTACATTCAATAAATACCACATATTTTATTCTTAATTAATGAGAATAATGTTATTATTGTGTTATCTATGTGATGCATGTCTTTCATGACATAATTATAAGAAATGAAATTCCATTGATAAAATTTTGGGTCATTATTGATAACTAGTAGTGAAGGAATAATACAGTCATGAAGATATTATACCCTCTAAAATAAATCCAATGGTTTATGATTGAATGTCATGAAATATTATCCTGAACCATTTTTATAATAGAAATCCAAAATATCTATGATTTAAAATAAAGAGCAGATAGGTAACGTCCCGACCCGGCTTACCACTAACCCGGTAGACGAACTAGTCACCAAATGGCATCAAGCACATCTCCCCAAACGCCAGAGGCTGCCGACTAGCAGCAAGGGCCTAGGTGAGTCATTGGGGAGACTATGCCCTCATTACCAGAGTATCACAATGGAGTTAAACATACAATAGAGGAACAAAGTAAACCAAGTAGACAAAGAAAAGATAGTGGGAATAGGTAAACAATATAGAAAGATCTCATATATATAATGATGCAGATGATATATGTATCTAGAAAACATCCAAAGAATATTCAAGTCAGTAAAGTACAGTACATGTTTCTAAACCCAAAAAAAGAAACCAAAAAAAACAAAAGTATCCCTAGTAGCATCAGATGCCCCAACTTAGTCTCGAGCTCTCCTGCTCAAACCATACCAGTCAACAACCTGAATTAGGGAGCTTTCCCTTAGGATGTCATGCAACCATATAATCTATTTGGGTCCCCAAGGAGGCCCAAATAGGGTCTGAGATAACATCCTAGTAGGTTTCCACCAAATGTTATATACAATTATTAAAAGAAAACAAGAGCTAAACATGAAAAATGAATTGTAAGAAAAGTGTGAGTGCCCATGGAACATATCCACTACAAGTGTAAAACTAGCCTCTCAAGGATCCCTACAGAACATGTGACATATCATAACCAGGAAACTATATACAAAGTAAACTAACAACACGGCCTTGTCGTTCAATCATCCATCCCAATAGGAAGTAGCTAACCACAATAGTCGGATCTGAGGTGTAGTGAACCAAGGCATACTTGTAAATATATAGACCACAATGGTCGGACCCAAGGTGTAGCGAGCTGAGGTATCACTGTATAGCACGTAGACCCCAATGGCATGAATACCACAATGCCCCGTAGACCCCAATGGCCTGATACAAGGAGTGTATCAAAGGAATCTTGTATAACATGTAGACCACAATGGTCGGACCCAAGTTGTATCAAAACAAGGCGCCCCTGTAATCATATAGACCACAATGGTGAGACCCAATGTATCATGAACCAAGGAATCGAATTCAATAACACACGTATACCCACTCATATAATCATAAGCATACAAGTTGTAACAGGAAATAAGTGTACCTACTCATGCAAACCATTAATCAAAACAAGCATATGGGCCTACCCTCCAATAATAACAATTTATCATGCCATTAGCATCCCATATAGGTATTCCCACCTATATAACCATTTCTTTCAATGCAAAGTATATGGGCCTACCCTCCCCTAATAACCATTTAACATGCCCTTAGAACTTCACATTGGTACACCAACCTATATAACCATTTAACATGCCATTAGAATTCCATATAGGTATACCCACCCATATATCCATTTGATTCAACCTAAACTATCATCATAGGAATGGAATCACAAGGAAATAATTTAGCAAAGAGGTAGAACATCTCCTAAGGAAGCTAAACAAAGCTATCAAGGCATTAAAAATATTCCTATAACTAGGCTAGCATGAGAACACACCCCATGGGTGATTCAACAAGGAAAGATAGGTTATTTCTATAAGGTGCACTTCATGGGTGACCTTAAATCATGTAATGGGTGTCAACACACCTAAACAGAACCAACTGTCATCCTCACTAGGTCCAACATAGTTTGCGACAAGCTACTCGCTCAAGAACGAAGCCATGTCGAAATGTATGATGGGCGGCTAAATGGATGAACACCTGAAAAGCACATGAAAATAGAAAAGAAGGTATAGAACACCTACCTCAGCTCGGTAGTAGACTGCTCATCCAGTATCAGATTATGATTCATCCTAGTTTAGGAGAAATCTGAAGAACGGATGATGAATGAGAAATTAGGGCATATGAGCAAAAATCCAATATTCGGTTTTTATAACCATACGAATTGAATAAGGTTTAAAAGGAATCAAAACCTTACCATTGCGGTTCTAAGGGGCCAAACCACCCTCAAACGAACTCCAAATGGCCAAAATTCCCCAAAATCAGTCCTACAGAGGTTTGGGTTCGCCCAAATGGAAGGAAAACTATTTTTTAGAAGTGGGGAGGCTACTTCCCTTTTTTTAAAAAAAAAATTGAGTTTCTTCACGTCGTGACATGGATCATCACAACGTGACCCAGCCTGTGAATTCTGCCTGTCATGATGTTGTCACGTCGTGATGAGCCCTGTCCTGACTTGACATTAACCTATGACAGAATTGTTTTCCATTTTTTCCAAAAAACTGACCAATCCGCCCATGGCCCAACATAGGGACATTCCAAAAATGAAATCAAACAACTCTTAACTCAAAAACAAGGATCAGTACCTCAAAATAAACACGGGATCTTACAATCTTCTCCCCTTATAATAAATCGTCCCCAAATTTCTCTCTGAAGGGTAGTCAAGATCCATCTGCAAAAATCTCTGGCCACTGAGCACGTACGTCGGCCTCATGATCCCATGTCTCATCCTGTAAATGGTTGTGATGCCATAGAAACATCACTAGAGGAAATGACCGGCCTTAGAGAACCTTCATGCTCTTATCAATGATAAGAATCAGATGGTCCTCCAAGGATGCATCTACCTGTAACTCAACATCTTCGGGCTAAAAAACATGAGACGGGTCCGAATGATAGCGGCACAGCTGAGATACGTGGAATAAGTCATGAATGGCTTGGTACCTCTGAGGTAACTGCAACTGATAGGCAACCAACCCAACTCTCTCTAGAATCTAGAACAACCCGACATTTCATGATGAATGCTTACCATGTCTCCTGATCTGCCTATGTCCTAGCCTCAGTGAATCACATAAGAAAACCAGATACCCTTCCCTCAAACTCTAGAGGTCGTCTGCAGCGATCAATATATGACTTCTGACGAGATTGTGCGGTAGCCATCCATATCTGAATCAACTGAACCCGCTCAAAAGTCTCATTCATGAGACGTGGTCCCAAAAAATCTGCCTGACCTCCCTCTAACCAGCACAGGGGTGATCAGCGTGGCCTACCATATAATGTCTTGTAAGGTTCCATTTTTATAGTCACCTGATAACTGTTGTTATAGAAAAACTCAACCATGGGAATATGCCTCTCCTAAGAGCCTAAAAAATCCAAGACGCATGCTCCGAGCATGTCCTCAAGCACCTGTATCGCACACTCTGACTTACCATTAGTATGAGGGTGGTATGATGTGATCAGAAGCACCTGTGTACCCAGCCCCCTTTGAAAACTCTGCTATAAATGAGATGTAAAACAAGCGTCCCTATCTGAAATCATAGTGCATGGGACCCCATGGAGTCGTAGTATATCCCAGATATACAACCTTTCTAGCTTATCCAAACTGATGGTCTCATTGATCGGCGAGAAGGGAGTAACCTTCATGAGTCTGTCAATCACAACCCACACAACATCGTTACCTCGAGGCGACCTCGGTAAACCTGTCACAAATTCCATCACCACACCATCACATTTCCACTCTAGGATATGTGACTACTGTAAAAGTCCTGCTGCATGCTAATATTATACCTTCACCTGCTGAGAGGTGGAACATCTCATAACAAAACTAGCAACTTCACTCTTCAAAACCGACCACTAGTAATGTCGGCACAAGTTACTGTGCATCATAGTGACTTCGGGATGAACTACACAAACCGAAGCATGAAACTCCCACACCAACTCCTCTCAAATATCCACTGAAACCCACACACATCCATGGATACGAAAAACTTCATCCTCGCTTATTTTCTAACCAAGAGGAGGGTCCTCACCTGACACACCATCCTGTAGAACTAGGCCTTCTGAATTTAATAGATGTCTCATCCTTGCTCTGTCTAGGACGGTTGAAGTCATATCTAACGACGATAGAAAAGACTGCCCCTAGATGTCCTACACGTCACGATGCATCTCAAAAAACAAGGACATAAGATTCCATTCGTTGCTGGCCTATTGCACCACCTGTATCTGATTCCTTCTGCTCAGTGCATCAGCCACTGCATTGCCCTTACCCGGTGTATAAGCAAGCTTGAAATCAAAAGACTGTAGGTACTCCAGCCACCATCACTGCCTGAGATTTAAATCACACTGAGTAATGATGTATTTGAGGCTCTTGTGGTCTGTGTACACAAAAAAATGCTCTCCCAATAGATAGTGTCTCCAACAATACAAGACATGAACAGCTGCTGCAAGATGCAGATCGTGCATTGGATAATTCCTCTTGGGTGGCCTCAGCTACTAAGATACGTACACCATGAATCTATCTCCCCACATCAGCACTACACCCAGCCCAATACCTGATGCATCACAATAGACCATGTAACTCATGCCCTACTCTAGCAGAATCATGACTGGTACTGATGTCAACCATCCTTTAAGCTTCTGAAAGGCTGCCTCACAATCATATGCCCATACAAGTTTCACACACTTCTTAGTTAGGCCTATCAATAATGCTGGTAAGCATGATAAATACTATATGAAATGCTGATAATAACCAGCTATCCCCAAGAAACTCTGTATGTCAAAAACATTCTTGGGATACTCCCAAGAAACCACAACTCTAACATTCTCTGGGTCTATAGAAACTCTTTTCTCAAAACTAATATGGCCCAAAAAGTGAATATGCTCCATACAAAAGTGGCACTTAGAGAGATTAACATACATTTGAGGCTCTCTTAGTGTATTCAGAGTGATCTCAAGATGGATGGAATGGTCGTTTTGATTCCGAGAATACACCAAAATATCGTCAACAAAAACCACAACGAACGAGTCCAAGTAAGGATATAACACACGATTAATCAATGCCATAAAAACTGCTAACGTGTTAGTGAGGCTGAACGACATAACCAGATACTCATATAAACCATACCTTCTATGAAAAGATGTACGAGGTATGTCTGCAGGTCGAATAGGCACCTGATGAGAACCTGAACTCAAATCAATTTTTGAAAACACTCTAGATCCTCGAAGATGATCAAACATGTCATATATCTGTGGCAATGGATATCTATTTTTAATAGTCTGTTGGTTCAGTTTCAGATATTCCACACACTGGATAAGAGTTTTGTCAGCCTTTTTTTGCAAAAAGGACTCACGAACCCGACAGAGAAGTACTACGTCGTATAAACCCCCTTGCCTCAAAATCCTTGAGCTGTCTCTTGAGCTCTTGAAACATAGTTGTATCCATCCTTTAAGGAGGAATGGATAACGGTGTAGCTCCTGGAACTAACTCAATAGAGAACTCCAACTGTCCCTTAGAAGTTAAGCCTAAAAAATCATCGGGAAACAAGTCCCTGAAATGCTCCATCGCTAGAGGAAAGTCCACCTGACTCACTCCCTGATCATCAAGAAACAAACTTGTGATCTGGGCTATCCTTCCACCCAGCCCACGATGCTCTGGTTTAGCTCAACTCTCTCAGACATCCCAGTCACCCTTATGAGTATACACTACACCCTCTGGTGATGTGAAAGTCACCCTTCGGCGATAGAAATCAATGTTGGATTGATAAGATACTAGACAGTCCATATCAAGAATGACATAAAACCCTGTCATCTTGAGGACATAAAGATCCCAAACAAAGTGACACCCTCCAACCTCAAGGGGACACTCTCTGCACAAGCGCACATCCTCTACCCTGATTCCTAACGGTGAGTCTAGTGTGAGAACGCCCTCAAAATACAACACATCTAGGCCAAGGATTCTCAAAATAGGTGCAGATATAAAACTCTGTGACACACTTATATCAAAAAGAGCACATGAAATAATAAAGGCTACTAAGAGCGTACCTCCCACCATAGATGGTCCGACACCATGCTCCTCGGGGGTAGGCTATACTGAATACATCTAGCCTGAACCACGACCATGCGATACAACCTCACTGCCTAGATCTAGAACACTCTGATGTCTCGGTGTAACTGGTGTCTAGCTACCTCTTCGACGACCACTAGTACCTCTGCCTGACTGGCCTGCAATGCTCCAGCTTCCTGTCTGACACAAAGATGAGGAACCTTCTCTTGTACCAGGTGTCGGAGCTAACCCCTACCACTCACTAATAGAGGGAAGGTCCTGCAAAAACATTGTACATGACCCATCTTGCTGCAATCTCGGCACTCAACTAGGTCACGGTCACACTAAATCCTCACGTGGCCTCGCCTACCACACTGGAAACATATAGAAGAGACACCACCACTAACAACCTCATTGGTGCTCATCTCTCGGGGAGCCTCAAAATGGTGCTTCCTTCCTGAAGAGATAGATCCCCTAGGTCGAGTGATAGCACTACTCTGCTCTGCATCTGAAGATTCCCTTAGGTTCCGCTTTGTAATCAGTGCCTGATTCACGATCTCATTGATAATAGTCAAACATAACACATTGACCTAAGATCTAATATAATTTCGATGATCTTCCTCAAAGCGTGTCACTCTATAAAGCTCATCAGCAGGATACATCGACACAAAACACTGCAACTCTTTAAAGCGTGTCGAGTAATCCATAACTGTCATCACACCCTTCTCTAGATGAATGAACTCGCTATAACGCTCTTCCCATAGAGTCACGGGGTAATATTAGTCATAGAAGCGGGTCTAGAAATCAGTCTAACCAATATCTCACAGCCGATCAGCCTGGTTCAATACATCCCACCAGCACTTTGCTACTCCACATAGCATATATGAAGCAAGATTGACCCTTCTCTCCGAAGGCGTCTCCATATGCTCAAAAATAGCTAAAGTGGTCTCAAGACATAGCTCTGCAGCATGTGGTCCCACATCCCCTGCAAAAATTGGAGGATGCTGCTGCTGGATAACCTGCGTCAGATCAGCCATAGCCATGGAAGGCTGCGGAGCCCCTTGTAAAGACTAAAAAAATAGAAACATCCCCTCATGGAAATGTGCCTCAGCACCTGTATCTAGAACAATAAATGGTGCCGTATTTGGCACTATAGGAGGATCAGCTGGTATACCATGGATCACCGCCTCCAAAGATTGATCGTCGCCGCTCTCCCGACACACTACTGGAGGTCGTCATGGAAGTATGCCTCTGTAATACCAAAGAAATTCCTTTTCAAAGAAATATATCAAGGCATCATAGATCAAAAGCATAGGATAGTTCAAAACCCTCCTAAACCCAAGTGAAACCCACAACCTTCTCCTAAATCTAGGACTATAAAAGGAACAATAACAGAACCACTAGAGTCACTACCTCTTTCCCACTCAAAAGTTGGGCCTAGGTTAGGCTCTATTTACATTCCATTCATTTAACAGATGTTTTTTAAAATTATTTAACCAATGGTCCACCAAATTCTAATCCCTGAGGTCCCATAACACCTCATGAATCAATGTTTGATTCCCATATACATACATGAAATTCAAATTTATTTAGCATTTATATTCCACTGGTGCAAGATTTCCCAATCCATAAGGTCCCATACACCTTAAGAATTGAAAGATGACATCACACTTCATTCACTGCACACAACTAACACAATAGTAGGCACATCTATCACATCAAATATCACAACAACATGAAATAGATATCATAGCACCTATCATAACAACATGAAATATCTAAAGCATCCGAGATGGCATGGTATAATTCATGACATGTGATTCCTAAAAAGGTGCATATATGATGCATGAGATGGAAAAAACTCATCTCATCAGGTTACAACAAAATAGAACCCACAATGATATCAATAGTATCAGCAAAAACAATGTGTGTCACCCAATGGTGAAATCAGAACAACTATAATAGTCAAAACCAGAAAACAACAATTCCATTTGAGGCAACTTGGCTTTTCCCTATACGTGGGTTTGAAACTCCCAAGCACAATTTATTACCAAAGTCTCTTTCATTCCTAATATTGTCGATTGTTGCCAAATTGTAAGTCAAATCAAAAACAGACCCCTCTGATACCACTTTGTAATGTCCCAACCCAGCTTTCCACCGACCCAATAGCTGAACTGGTCGCCACATGGCCTCAAGCACATCTCCCCAAATGCCTGAGGCTGCCGACTAGCAGTAAGGGCCTAGTTGAGTCATTGGGGAGACTATTACCTCATTACTATAGTATCACAGCGGAGTTAAACATACAAAAGTGGAAGAATATAAACCAAGTGGACAATAAAAAGACAGAAGGAATAGGTAAAAAAAGCATGAAGAACTCTTATATATAATGATCCAGATGATACATGTATCTGGAAAATCGAAAAAGAAGATACATGTCACTAATATACAGTACAAGTGTCTAAACACCAAAAAGGAACCAAAAAGAAACCAAAAGTATCCCCATAAACACCGCAAGCCTCAGCTTGGTCTCATGCTCTCCTGCTCAAACCTCAACAATCAAAAACCTATATTATGGCACTTTCCCTTAGGATCACCTGCAACCATATAATCTATTTGGGTCCCAAGGATGACCAAACAGGGTGTGAGATAACATCTCATTAGGTTTCCACCAAAAGTTCTATACATTTCTAATAGAAAAAGAAGAGCTAAATAGGAAAAAGGAACTGTACGAAAAGTGCGAGCGCCCATGGAACGTATCCACTACAAGTGTACAACTAGCCTCTCAAGGATCACTAGAAAACAAGTGTCAAATCCTAACTAGGTAGCTATATACAACGTAAACAAACAATGCGGCCTTGTTGTTTAATCATCCATCCCTATAGGAAGCATCTAACCACAATGGTCATATCCATGGTGTAGCAAACCAAGGCTTCCCGGTAAATATATAGACCACAATGGTCGGACCCAAGGTGTAGAGAACCGAGGAATACCTGTATAGCACGTAGCTCCCAATGGCCTGAATACCCCAATGGCCTATAGACCCCAATGGCCTAATCCAAGGGGCATATCCAAGGCATCCTGTATAACACGTAGACCTCAAAGGTCCGACCCAAGGTGTATTGAACCAATGCTCCCCTGTAAACGTATAGAAAACAATGGTCGGACCCAAGGTGCATCGAACCAAGGTATCCCATTCAAACTCATGATTATTCCCACCCACATAATCACAAGCAGACAAGCTGTAACAGGCAATAAGTGTACCCACTCATGCAAACCATTTATCAAAACAAGCATATGGGCCTACACTCCCATAATAACCATATATCATACCATTAACATCCCATATAGGTATAGCCACCTATATAACTATTTCTTTCAATCCAAAGAATATGGGCCTACCCTCCCATAATAACCGTTTAACATGCCCTTAGCACTTCACATAGGTAAACCCACCTATATAACCATTTAACATGCAATTAGCATTCCATATAGGTATACCAACCCATATATCCATTTATGTGAAGCCAAAATATTAACATAGGCATGGAATAACAAGAAAATAATTTATCAAGGAGGCAGAACATCTCCTAAAGAAGTTAATCAAGCTATCAAGGCATTAACAAGCTTCCAATAACTAAGTAAGCACCATCACACACCCCATGTGTGATTCAACAAGTCAAATACAGGTTATTTACATAAGGCGCACCCCTGGGGTGACCTTAAATCATGTAACGAGTGTCAACACACCTAAACAGAACCTACGGTCATCCACACTAGGTCTGACATAGTCTGCAGAAAGCTACTCGCTCAAGAAAAAAGCCTTCCCGAAAAGTCTGATGGGCGGCTAAAAGGCCGAACACTCTAAAAGCACCTGAAAAACCGAATGAAAGTATATAACATCTACCTCATCTCGGTAGTAGACTGCTCTTCCAGTATCAAACTCGGATTCGTCCTAGTTTAGGAGAAATCTGAAGAACGGACGAAGAATGGGAAATTAGGGCATATGAGCCTAAATCTAATTTGCGGTCGTTATAACCAGAGGAAAAGAATAAAGTTTAAAATGAATCAAATCCTTACTTTTACGGTTTTAATGATCCAATCCACACTCGAAATGGACTCCAGATGGCCAAAATACCCAAAAATTGGTTCTAGAGAGGATTGGGTTCATCCAAATGGGAGGAAAAATGTTTTTTGGAAGTGGGGTGGCTACTGCCTCTTTTTTTTTTTAAAAAAAATTGAGTTTCGTCACGTCGTGACATGGCATGTCACCACGTGACCCAACCCATGAATTCTTCTTATCACGACGTCGTCATGTTGTTACGTGTCTCGTCACAACGTGACATGACCCTATGATAGAATTTTTTTCCATTTTTTCAAAAAACATACCAACCGGCCCGTGGCCCGACCTAGGGACATTCCAAAAAGGAAACTAAACAAATTTTAACTCAAAAGTAAGGATCGATTCATCAAATAAAACCCAATATCTTACATGATAGTTCCCCTATAACCCTAAATAGGAACCAATAAAACAATCTAAATGACACAATAATATGCAACATAGTAATAGTGTATAAAAATTTCTTCATATATAAATATTTCAATGAACAAATAACTAGTACAAAAGATAAATAGTAGATAAATATTAACTGAAATAAATATTAACTGAACTAAAACCCAAGTCAAATAATCCAACATTTCAAAATCCCTTCCTCTATAACCTTCCATACTTGCATTTCATGTCCATCTCAAAAAGTACTTATTCCATGATAGAAAACAAGAATTTCTAGAAACGTACATCGAAGACCAGACTGTATATGTGGGTTAGGGTGAAGCCAATGTCCCTATAGAAATATAAAATTCCAAAATAATATTGATTGATGTTGTGATCATATTGAAGTGAATAAATTTCATATATAAGGTGAAATCATTCTTGTACAATACACCCTCCGAGAAACATAAGACAAATTAAAGATAATCATATGTGCTAGGCTATTATATTCCAAACAATAATCTGTGAATACCAACCATAAAATCCTCTCCCATTTCCAATTTGTGTTTATGTATATCAAATTTTCATGGGGACCAAGTCTAGCCTTAGATCTGATATATGATTTTCATACCTACTTCAGCCAACGCTGGAGTGACTCTGAGCACAAATAACCACATGGGGAGAAATATATGCATTCCTAGAACATATAAAGACACCATTGGAAAATATAACCTTCATTGAAACATGATTATACTACCTAAAGGATTCATATAAATAACATGAATATACTAAATATTGAGGCTCAATTCCAAACCTGAAAAAATGTATTCATACACCATAGTGGGTTTCATCCCTTACTTGAAATCGTGTTCCAATCCTCCTTTACCTGTGTATTATATTCAGACCCTAGTTCCTAAACCATCATATTCCCATCTCTCTATCTCTATCTCACACACAAAATGATATACATCTATATATATCTAGATATATATCAAAATAATATCATAAACC
Source organism: Viscum album (assembly GCA_963277665.1). NCBI lineage: Eukaryota > Viridiplantae > Streptophyta > Magnoliopsida > Santalales > Viscaceae > Viscum > Viscum album. The sequence continues at coordinate 1,914,769,517 of OY728143.1, forward strand.
AAGGGGAATATCATTTATAGAACATCTTATCATACCAAGCATATACATGGGGGTATATGATTTCTATAACCTAAGACAGTCACATGGTTTAGGTACATGGATGAGGATGTTGTTTTCCTCCCATGTTTTCCTCTCAATAAAAAAACTCATTCTAATCATAACAACCAATATATATGTTCACTAATGATTATCGTGTTCTAATGTGGCACCCAAAATCATATTACATATATCTCGCAAAAACCATCTATATGGTTAAATTATTTTTGAGCCCCAAAGATGGTTCCCTAGGTGAAATAATATCCCAAACACTATAAATGGGTTCCTCAAAAAAATTCCCATATATTTGTCCTAGATAATTATTCCAACCATAATGTCATTTAATATCTGTTAGAGTGCCTACGAATTATCTCTACCATATAAGGGGGATCAATCACACCCCATAAACATGAAATTATCATACATGACAAAGTCCTACATAATCACCCCTCAGACAAAATCAAGAATCCTCATTTATCTATAAACATACAAGGAAACCAAAATCGAGAAGAATAATTAACACAATTTTTTTTTGAAATTGATAATCAACCTCTCATGTTTATATAGAGTAGAACCACATTTAAGTAAGGACTACTTGTATTTTCTCCATAAATCAAGTCAAAATCCAATTTTTAATGCATTTAGAAAATGTATATATGTTCTACCTTACACATGTTATAATCATGAGTGGGATCCTATCATGACATTCATTAGAAAATTGACTTCCATCTTAAAATATCATTGAATCCCCTTTTTCCAAACTACTTTTATTCTTATAAAGTTATATTTGAATGAAATTCATTATAAAAAACTTATTTTAAAAAGGAAACATACTTTTATTGAAAAATAAATGAATACCACCAAAAAAAAATAATGGGGTCCATCAATACTCATTTTACCAAGGTACTGCCATCAATGTTTTAGTAGGATATCTGGCCCACTTTGACTATTAGGCTAAAATGAGAACATACAAATATATGGAAAGATTATATATTTGTAATATCATAAATAAAATATTAATAGTGATGAACCAAAGCCACAAAACCTCCAATTAAATTGGATAATTAGAAAATCATGGCCACCTACTTAACTAAGGAATCTGTATATTATCTAAAGCTCATATTACATCATCATAGTTTTTGAGAACATATATCATCAATAAAAAACATGAAATTAATAATATAAATAATTAAAATAAAAATAATAAACTGTTTTAATTGATTCCAAACACACCGTGAAACCTCACAACACTAAAACCATGTGTAATAGGGAATCTTCAACTCCAGACATATAACATAACATAATCCAAATGAAAACCATAAATAAAATCATCTAATCATTTTAAGTTTCAACAAATTATTCCAAAATAATAAATAAATCCATGGAGTAAAAATACTCAAGGTTAGTGTTAATTGATAGCTTGTATAACCCCTATTGTATCATCCTCTATGAATAACGCCAAAAAGGCTGATGAAGTAGGATGATTCCACCATCACCATGTTCTATTATCTATGAAACCCTAAAATAGAGACACCAAAAATCACCAGAAAATAAATGGAAATAGTTCTAGGCATGTGAAAAGTAGTATTCACTATGAATATTTTGTGAAATTGATAATGAAATGACAATTAATCTTGAATTAATGAACGAGGAAGAGGTTGAAAGGACTCCCATGGACTGTCTATGTTTGAGTGGGAAGAAAGGTGGTGGAAATAGTTAAATCCTAATAGGGAACATGCGAAATTTCAAATTTTTAAGAATTATATTAGGTAAAATGTTTTTCGAAACTATTCTCCAAAAAATGTGACTCACACTATATAGGGAAAACACATCATATGGTTTGGGTTCAAATTTTTCCAAAACATGTATGTTCCATGAAAAACATAATTATTTCCAAAAGTGATAGGTGATTTGTTGTTTATTTATAACCATGTAGTGACCACGTGCATCATATCCATATGAAACCATCACACATACCTATCTATAATATCTATATGGTTTTCTCTAAAACATGTGATGGCTAAGAAATATAACTATTCTCTTTAAAAATGAACTCTAATAATCTAGATTATTGTGATGTTTCATTGTTTTAAACAAACTATAAAAACAAAACCATGCATAAATAAAAAACCCCTTTACAAAATTTAATCATAAACATGAATATATAGACACACAACTCAGTGCACGAGACACCTAGTGATTCGATCCACATTAAACAAAATCCTCTTTGTAGAATTTAAATTCATTCATTTCCTATATGAATCCATTTTAAAAAAACAATTCTCCAGAAATCAATAAATTAAAATTCATTATAAAATTTCATAACCATACAAAAATGGACTTTTACAGGTCTCCTCAATATTATCCATTGAAATATAATGCATTCTCATAGTGATATATCGAAATAATAATCCAATTATATGAATAATAATAAAATTTCTATCACTGACTACAAAAATATTCACCGGTCCTGTAACCACAACTGAATTAGCCTTTATATGGGTGTATCTAAATATATATCTATGAATCATAAGGAAAATGGGGTTGAAAATTACCATGTCTATAATGTCTCAAATCAATGAATTATCACAACTATATAATTAAGAAAGGCCAATGGGAAAATTTTCCCTTAATAATATGATCTATGAACTATGGAATCATGATCCTAAATCAAATTTGTGTAATCACAGAAGAAAGAAAGTCCATGGTACTATGGATCTAATCCCAATGGTATCTCAAAAAAATATCGTAATAAATTTCAAAGTTTTGAATTCATCCCTATTTGTATGGTCTCACCTAATGTTTATATCAACAATAACATAATAGTATAAATATTCAAGGAACTCACCAATAATCTAGAGATTGAGGAGAAACAATAATTAAATTGGGGTCTAGAATGATCTCATCAATTTTGTGTCTTGCATCTAACCGATATTAGTGAATAGAGAATTGAGAAAAAATATCCCTACCTATTATTATCTATAACACCCCAAAGTTCTAAAGTCAGATCATTGTATTTAATACCATATATGACACGTAGAACCAACCAATGAAATGGAGATAATTTCCCAATAATTTATGACATATTTAATATTTTAAATAATTCTATTATATAGATTTTAATTTATGCTACAATTAGTTAGCATTGATTACATGTAAAAGAGAATTTGTTCGATAGTTTGTGTTACAGGAAAGACCGAATTTACTGAACAAAAATATATTATTAAAATATTTTTATTTAATATAATAAGATAAAAAGTATAAATTTAATTAATGGTTATGATTACTATTAACTAAAATATAAAAACACATGGTTGAATTCAATGGTTACCAGTTAATTAGAAATGAATATAGAAAAATTAATATAAAGGAAATGTTATTATGATCCAAAATGTTTTTACCTAAATAAATTAAATTAATTTCTATTAGAGAATGATCTTAAGGATATTTATATAACATTTATTCTATAAAATATTTTTAACATTCATCCAATAGATTATATATTCATATGATAAGAAAAAATATAATATTAAGAAAAAATGCTATATTTTTATAAAAGAATTTCACAACCTTTTAATGGATTACTTAATTTATTACTAAATTATGGTAGTTATATATATTTAATATGTAAAAGTATATTAATTTTTGAAATATTAAATTAAATATTATCTTTGGTTTAATTTTTGGTATTTTTCTGAGATGTTTAGTTTTTGATAAATACTGAAAAAATAGTAAATTATAATCGAAAACTAGTTTTTGTATAATTTTTTATTAAGGATAAATTATATTTTTTTTATTATTTTGGTTTAGCTTGATCAACTGTAGATATATTAATCTAATTTATGATATTTTAATCAATTTCACTTTGATATTGGTTATAAAAATGTTTCATACTATTGAACATTTTTAATTTAAAACCCCGCATTGTCTTCTCGTCTAAGGGATCAATTTTAAATCAATTTCTACCACATCCGTGCTTAGAAGTTGGATAAATAAATTCCATATTTTCAATAATCATTATTTATAATTAATAATATGGTAAAATTAATTTTTGTAAAAAAATATTAGAATTTCAAAATCAAATTATTTACATCGATTAAGAGAAAACTATCTTATCAAAGGGTTAATCCATAATCTTAAGGGCGAAAATATCCATGAAATTTGTCCAAAATCCATTATATGGACATAATTGGACCATATAGACCAATTTATCTATTTGGAACCTTTTTTTAAGAACATTTTGTAATGGATGACACTTAAAAGTGTTTACCTATATATATTTACAAGAATGACACTACTCTTACACTATAAACAGGCACTCACCCCTCCTACTTAGTCACACCTATCAAGCCCTTTGTCTCATCAAAAAAATAAAAATTAATCTCCAAACATACCTACAACATTATATAATTATAACTATGGGGATATTTAAATCCAAGGTAGGATTTTGGTATAAACCAAAAGGAGTTACCTGAATAGCAGGTAACGCTCTTCAACGATCACTTTTGTTTTATTTCTTTCTCCACCCCTTCAATTATTTATATATTTTTATTATATAATATAATATATATCCTAAATATATAGTAATTCTGTTGTATCATCGGTACAACTTACTCCTATACACACTTCTATCAAATGGGATATTCAATCCTCATTCGTGCGTACATCACACTACCACCTCACTGACCAATATTGATCGTTCGTTGATTACCAACTTCCATGGTTGGGAACAATGATGGATTTATAGTTTAAATATGATATTTATGATATTTATAAGGTTTTTATTCTTATAAAATTATTATATAATACAACACCTCATGCACTCAATTTTGTGGGAAGACTATAACAACATTTTCGGACATGTGGTCTACTGCCTCTTCAAAGTGATGTGATTCATTCATGTTATACATGGAATGTATTAAGGATAATTTAAATAAAATTATGTGACATATATGAAATAAATATGATAATGGATTTATAATATACATGTATATATATATCATTTCATTTTCATTCATTTAATATGAAAAAAAATTAATATCGTTCATGCGAAATATAGTCTACCGTCTCTATGAATGGTGTATTTCATTTCCTATATCCAAAATTTCTAGGTTATTATAATTACATATATAATATATATATTTGATATTTAAATCATGGTATACATCTTGGATATTAATGAATCATGATCGATGTTATAAGAACAGAAATAACAAGTAAACAAATAATATAAAAAAGTGAAAATTAACACCTGAAATGATTAAAATAAAGAATGATTATTAATAATGTGGTAATAATACATCAAAATATGATCATATATGATTTTATAAATATTATTATGGTCATGTTAAATGTTAATAACATTCCTAAAACTGTTATACCTCAATTTTAATGGATGTTCACTCAAAAGGAAAGACAAGGTAAGAGATTCTTATCTCACTTTTTCTTACAGTAGGCACACACAATTTTAACAACATAAATCATTTATTTTTTGTATATACTAAAACTACTGTATTTTATATAATTAATAAATTAAAATTTATGGTATATAAATTTTAATTTTAATTTATTTATTTCAGGGGTATCTTAAATCAAAAGTTACGATGTGGTAAGGGAATTCATCTCAATTAAAATTTAATTTAGAATTTATTGTTTTTATACACCTAATTTATATTATGTGGTGTATATACTACCCTTTGACATGTAATATCATGAATATTTCATTCTACATGGTATTTTATGTTTCAATTTGAATTATTTTATTTAAGGGGATTTGAATGAAAAGTTACCAATTGGTATAATAATTCACAACCTAATTACTTTTCATAGGGTAATATGATTTCATCACTGTCATTAGTATACTATAATTTTCTGTGAAATAAACATTTACTATCTATTTTAGTGTTTAAAATTGTTTTATGGGGATTTATAGTTGATACACATAACCTCTAAATTTATTTATTCACAATTCAATGTTATGGTATTTTCAGGGATTTACATCAAAATATCATTTTATTCAGGATTGTTTACAATTGAATATTCATTTAAGGAAATTATATGATCATTGTTTAATTAAAACATTAATTTTATTATCATTTGATAATTCATGATATTTTTCAAGTAATATGACTATTTTACCCACCCTTTACTTCATTTTTTTTTAAAAAACATGACTCTATTTCTCTTATCAGCTAGAGATTTGTTTTCTCTCAAAACCATTTTTTATACAAATGTTTTCAATTTTTTAACCTTTTAAAAATATTTTTTCATTCAAATTTTCACCCTTTTTTGTATTTTTGAAATATTTGTATAGGAATATTGTTTTCTATTTTAAACAATGTGCTTTTATCACCTTTTTACCAATAAAATGGAATTTTCATTTTACCTTATACGACATGAACAGAATTACCCACTGTCCTTTCTTTGAAGCTTCCATTGTAATTATTCAAATATATTTTTACTGAAAATGTTTCTAAAGGTGATTTTAAGTGAAATATGATTGTATAAAAATCAAAATTGAGAGGATATTTATTACGTTTTACAATATTTCTATTCATCAATGATAAAAAACCCTTCATTATTGAACCACTTAGGATATTTTTTATTGACACCATCCTTATTATTACATTAAATAGATTGTGATTTTATTTTACATGGATATTGTTGAAAATCACCACCTTGATTCATTTTTTAGTCCCATAAAAATATTCAATTCCCTATGATAATCGAACATTAAATTACACCTAAATATCCATACTACTTATCCTGGATATGTTTATTACATAAACTGTATACCTTGTCTATGTATGATGTTTACTTTGAATGTTATTTGATTAAATAGGGAAATATTCATATATCCTTATATCTTACCCAATATAGATACCTGATAAGGCACATTATTCATGAATTAAATTGATTAGTTGATAAATGATGAATTATTTGGATAAACAAGACATAGTTTGAGGACCAATTAATGTAATCCCCCCCTAACGCATCCATAGGATCATGGGCTGAATCACTTTTCAAGCCTAACCTAATTGGTTTTGACACATTATATTTAAATTATCATGACGATTGATCAAGATATTATAGGTATCATGTTCTCAGGAAACATAACATTTGATAATTAATCATTTCCTTCATTCTGATTCAGATATTAAAATCTATGATATTTTCACTATGAAAAAATATTTTGACGCATTTTATTATGATTTTAGTAATTAAATGGATTGGTTTTCAGTTATTTATCATTCCATATTGATTATGAATAATCCATTTATTTAAATGGGATATGTTTTTATTTATTTATATTTCCATATAGTTTATGAACTTTCTTCTTATTTTATTGATTATATGGAATGTGCGTTCAGTCATTTAACTTGACGTACTAATCATTTCCATTAAATTATTATTTCATCCATTTTACTTTAACATTACCGAGTAATTGAGCTCAAAATTAATTTTTTCATTCTCCAAGATTTCAGGAAGTGTAATAAGAAATATATGAAAGGATATAATAGAATGAATAATGTTATTATTATTGAAATATATATATTTTAATGGTGTACTCATTTGTAATAAAAGACTCATGTATGTATCAATTTTAACAAGAATACTAAACTCTTCGGTCCTTCATTCTACTATTCCTTGTAATCATGCCATTGTAATGGTATTAGATGACAGACCTGAACATAATGGGGGTCATATCTCTATATTTGGTATTATGGAAATATTAGTAGAAACCTTCGAAACTAGATTTAGGATAACATATATTAATTAATATAACCCTATGGTATAATTTGAGGACTAGTATAGAAGAGAATCTGATTGTTTTGGTAAGTAAGAGATTATGTGGGTCTTCCTCAGAATACATCCTTGTCGGGATACTACAAGTTGACATAGTTCTTGTTAAAATGTACCTTGGTGTGACAACTCCAAAAAGGTGTTTGGGGCTTGACTAGTGAAACAAACAGTTCTTGAAATAGGACCATTATGCACACCTAGTTTTAGACTCATGGGTGATATGATTAGGATAATTCTAATTTTATTTAAAAATCATTATGAAGGATTTTAAAGTAATGATATAACCAAAGAAACCATTTTTATTGTAATGACCCAAACTTTTGAATAGTATTACATATTAATTCTTAATGATTAATTAGATATGATAATGTTAAATGCAGAAAGAAGAGTTTATGGCCTCATCCAGTAGACTTGAATCGTATGAAGCCCATTTTTCATAGATTGGGAATGAGGTAGCATCATTGGGCTTCGCTCTATACTATTCCCAAGATGAGCTTCAATGTATTAATCTTAAAAGAAATCACATACGGGATAAGATCAAGTTAGTGAAGATTTCCACTTGGGCAATGTTATCTGAGCCTCCCCAAGAGTCTATCACCATCTAACACCACACCCTTAGGTTGTATGCGTGTTTTTATGGGGATATGATTCAAGGCCATAGCTACTTAGTATGTAATCCCATCGTCTTAATAAAATTTTTGTTTCATCATTTTTGTTTTATTAATAGATTTTCTTAATAAAATATATGCTTATTAAGAAAAATTTGATAAAATAATATTAGAGGTAAAAATTGTACCTTTTTTAATATTTCTCTATCACAGAGATTAATTATGGTAAAATAAACATCGTTTTTGAATTAGAAATGTCAAAATTAATCTAGGTTGAATTTTAAGATGTTTTCTAAAATGCTTAATTTTTTTGTAGTTGATAAATAATACATAATGAATAGTGTTTTTATGATGCATATTAAAATGTTATTTTATTATTAAAAAACAATTTTTTTGAAATAATTTTTGACAATTCGACAGACATGGTTCTAATTAAGGTGAAAAATGTAGATCATTGAGATCAAAATAATTTCTGGTGAATAGTAATGTTACCCTTATGAATAGTAATATGAATAGTAATATGAATAATAATATGAATAATAATGTGACTATTATAATTAGTAAAAAATATTATTATTTTATTTTTATAATGTTATACGGTAATAAATTGTTGACTAATTTTACATAGTGATAAAAATGAGTTATAGATTTTAAATTATAATTTTTGAATAAATTATTATTTTATTTATTAATTAAATTAAAAATATTTAGAATTTTTTTTTGTAAAATGGAGTTTATTTTTGAATTCTACAAGTCAAAAAATTGTTAGGGTGAATTTTTGGTATTTTTCTGAAACAGTTGAATTTTCAATGAATAGTAAAAATACACCTTTAGGTATTGAGTGTGTTTAATGACATAATAACTGCATCATAATGATTCAATGAGGTATGTTAAAGTCTGGTAGACTAAGTGGGGTTATTATAACGTATTAGGTGTCCCAAGTGTCCAATACCATGGGAAAATACCATGGTCAAGCCCATGGTTTTACGAAAACCACTAGTGAGGTGTCCTTTGAAAATAATAAAATATAACCTGACCTTTCCTATGTAAACACACTCAAGCCCCGATTTTATACAATAAAACTCTTTAAAGATCGTCCCACCTCTTCCCTCATCTATCTATATTCCCCCAAGGTGCCCCCAAGCTTCCAAGAAGACTCTCCCAAGCCGTTGGGATAAAAATTTAAAGTATGAAAATCATCCACGTTCCTCGTTTTAAAGTTCTATCTTTTGTCATGTCTTTCAAGATTCTTTTTCTTCTGTTGGGACATGATATTTTATACATTCCTTTTTCGTGTTTATATTAATAGATACCCTTTTTTCTCATTATTTCAATTTATGATGTTTTAGGTGAACCCGTTAGGCTACCGAATTTCCGTGAGGGATTTCTCAACTTTTATTTTATTTCGAGTTCCTTTATTTTCATTTTATTACTTTACCCCCATATCCAAGAGGCTTAAAATATTCATTATATTATATATTCTGGAATAATGTCATGTTTATGGAAAAATTCAGAATCATTATTCTCCTCCTCTCCCTCTTGTTCTAAGAATAAAAACAATGTCTGTGATGTGTCGATTTTCCGACATCGTGGACGATGTGATTTCGATTTCCTTTACATACTTCTATTCTGGTCATGAAAGCATTATTTATGGTTGAAATAGGTTATAATACATGTAATTCATCTTATTTAATTTTATGGATCATATATGTACATAATATTAAATAATGAAACAAGACTAGATCATTGTAATTGGAAAATCATCAATTGTTCCAAGCGTTTATCACTAAAAGTTTTCTCTAATGAATCATTATCACCCCAAATAAAAAAAATGAAATTTATGATCACATAAAATTTTTTATTCCCATTAATATATTATAACTCTAATTCTGGAGAAATATACTCATTTGACATGATCATCCATTACTCGATGTCAAGTGAACCGGTCATGAAAACTAAGAAAACGAGCGTTCCGGCACAAAGAAATTAAAATATATAACTCATAAAAAATCTCATAAATGTACATAATTAAACTATAATAAATCAAAATAATGTATTAAAGGTTCTGGATTTGTTAATTAATTAATCTAATTTGGATATCTGGTATATTATGATCAACTGAAGAACACCCTCAGACATAAGGTAAGGGTTATTTTTGCAATCTCTTTGATTATCCGGGATTGTTTCTTCATACGAATATAATGGGACTTATTTATTACCCATGCACATGTTTCGAAAATTGTTTTAAGGATTTATATGGGAATTAATGTTTTAAAATCCTTTCAAATGTTTCAAGGTGGAATGGGACACTTTGATTCAAAAATCACTTCTTAAATGTCTTCTTAAAAATTGGGAAACTTTTTCAAAGAAAAAAATGGATTTTTCTCTCAATGATTTTTAGTGATTTTATTAAATGTTATAATATATTTTAATACACTTTGTTGGATCTTATGATTAATTGAGTTGATTTATATTCCATATGTTATTTAAGGTATTATGATATGATTGACTGTGGATGTGTTATTTCTATACCATTCATGGTTTATGGTTAATGTATTAAAATATCGTATGTTAGTTTTTTATAAGAATTTTTATGTTGGATAAGTTTAAGATTTTTACCTAAGGAATGAATTGGACTTATTAAGTGATGGGTGGGGCCTGTTATAGCCCCTATATGCATCATTTAGTCTCATGAGACAATCTAATTTGGGGTTTTACCCGATATTATATGGTTTTGGCACGAGGAATTTACCATGTGTTTAAGATGTCTGGTGTTGTGTATTCTCTCATTATGATACAAGTATTTGTTAGTAAATGTGGTTATTCAACTATTATAGTTTCCATGGTTATGTTTTTCTATGGAATAATGTAATCAATATTCTTTCTTTCCATATTATGCTCAGGTTAGGTTTTGGAAAGGCATGTGTTTTTACTTATCACCATGCTTAATGTATATGTTTATGTTTACTTACATTGTATTTATTACCCTTAATGAGCATCATAACTCACCCCTTTCTTGTGTTTTATTTTTCCCAAGGATGTGAATATGATATTTATGAATTGCTTTCAAGAATATTCTAGGATTTTAAGTGTGCTTCAATATATGTTTTTATGTTTTACATCATTTCAAGTTGTACTGTTGAACTTATGTATGTATCTAGTTTTCTAATACTACTAAACTACTCATTCCGTCAGAATTTATTTTCTTACTTGTACGCCAATGTATTAAAATAAAGCACCGGCTCTAGGAAACCAGAGTCGGGTACTTACTGTTTCTATCAAAGGAAGTTTAGTATAATCATGGGAAACTAGATTTAGAAAAACATTGATTAGGGAACATTACCCTAAAATAGACATTGAGAATTAGTGTAGAATAAAATCCTTAAATTTTTGTAATGTATAGGTAATGTGGGTATTCCTTGTAAATCAATGTCCGGATACGAACAAGTGGACGTGGATTTGGCACAGATGTATATAGGGGTAAAACCTAAAAACACTGCTTTGAGCTAGACTCGAACGAGAACTGGTGCAGGACAATGGGCATTGCTGCAATCCTTGTTTGGCACACCTGGGGGATATTCTAAACATAATTCAGGTTTTCTTGGTGCACCATTATGAGGGATTTAGAAGGTTATAAGTCACCAAGGAATCCATATTTATTAATATGAGATAAGCTATGCATAAATTATCAGTTTATGTAAAATATGTTTTTCTAGTTCAAAATTATGCATTAAGGTTCATAACCTAGTTTAGTCTATGCAATTGTTTAGAGATGGAACCTAGTAGAAGGAATGGGAGCTACACCAGTGTACCTAATGTAAAGAGTAAGAAGGATCATATCTCTTATGGTCTTAAGCAATCCTTTCTAAGGGAGATAATTTCCCAAGTATCATCATCATATGAAGAGATAATATCATCTGTCAACAAGGTATATAAAGAATTTTCTGAGACCTATGGATTTGAAGGGAAGAAAGAGAAGAATATGGTGGAAGAGGAAAGAATGGATAAAGGGAAATATAAAAAGGATAGTTTTCTAACATGTGGTACTTGTGGAAAGAAACACCCTGGTACTTGACTGAAAGGAATGAGGGTTTGGTACATGTGTGGAGAAAAGGGACACCGAATTTGAGATTTCAAGGGTATGAAGATGGTTTTTATGATACAATGCTACAACTACAAGGAAATGGGGCACTATGAAAATCAATGTCCTACACATCAATAGAATACACCCCAAATCATGTTACTAGATAATGACCAACTCATGATACTACCGCAGAATATGTGGAAGGATTAATACGCCTCATCAATAATGATGTCATTTGAATATTTTATCAGCTATTTATTGGTTATAAGAATTATAGAATGCATGAGGATTGTACTGCAGTATTATTTCGTTACGTCCTTGAGGTTATATGTTGAATTGAACAAAGGATAAGTGACTTAGTAGAAAGTTAATATCCTCGAAAAGTATAAGTTTGAGGGAAAGGCAACCCAAAACATATTCATGATGATTATGATAATGATGAAGAGATGATTGATTTGGATAAGTACCGAATACCTCAAAACTGGTCAGTGACTTTCCAATAAGTGGTCTATTCTATCATTAATGGGGTTTAAAACCTTTTTGGATATATGTGACATATACAATGGCATGTGTAAGGATGAGTTCTTATTTACAATAAGTTTTTATAGTAATTTGAGTTGCTATCATATTTTTGGAGGATAAGTCTAAGCATAAGATATCATCCTCTAAATTTTATAAGGGATAACCACGGTTAATTATATGGACTTTTGGATTGAGAAGAAGATAGCATCATTTAGAGACCTTTTAAATGATTCTTCATGACTATATCACTATGATTAGTGTTACTATGATTGTGATATAGGTTTTTTTCAGTGGTTAGAATTAGTGAGGTTATACAAGTAATGGTTATAATGTTGATAATGAATAGATTAAAAAATAAAAAAATGATGGAGGAATTAAGGAAAATGATTTTAAAGCATATTTCATGGTTTAAATGTAAAGTGGAATGATTATGGTTATTTGGTTTATCTTATGAGGCTTTATATTATTAAATTTTAAAGTGACTAGTGGTATTCATTTTTGAGGTAATTATATATCATTAAATTTTGTGATGTAAAGTAGTAGATAAAAATTGAAGATTAATGCTTGAATTAAGTAAGCATGTTTCATTATATTCTTAGTCTATAAAGTAATTTAATTTTTCAAACTCTAGAGAAGGGATCTTGAAACCAAAAAAATAAAATAAAGAAGTACTATACAAGTTCTTTTTTCGTTAAAAAAAATGGTCCCTTAAATAATAAAAGATTAATAGAATTATGGTTATAAACATTCCCCTAATCATGTTCTCTATCACTCTCCATCAGAAGATGATGGTTTGTTTTTTTCATCCATGCTTAGGTCTTCCAAGATTGAACCCTAGTAGGTGTTATCTTAGTTGACCTTTGAACAACCCTTACTGTATTATAAAGTGGAGGTCTCATTATCATTGTTTTGATGTGGTATTTCAATAAATATATTTTTAAAAGTCAAAACCATAGATTCCGACCCCGAGTTCAAATTGCGAGGATACAATTTATTGAAGGTGGGAAGAATGTAACGACTCGAACATTTGAAGAGTATGACATATTAATTCTTAATGATTAATTAAAGATGATAATCATAAATGTAGAAAGTTGAGTTGATGGCCTCATCTAGTAGACTCAAACTTTATGAACCCATTTGTCACAGCTTGGAAAAAAGGTAGCGTCATTGGGATACGCTCTAGACCAAGCCCAAGCCGAACATCATCGTGGTAAGATTTAACGAAATTGCCTATGAGGGATGTTCAGGTTAGTGAAGATTACCACTCATGTGATGTTATTTGAGCCTACCCTAATGTCCATCACCATCTCACACCTTACTCATAGGTTTTATGTGGGTTTTTTAAGAGGATATGTTTCAATGCCCAAGCTACATAGTATGTAATGCCATCGTCTTAATAAAATTATTGTTTCATCATATCTGTTTTATGAATATATTTTCTTAATAAAATTTATGTTTATTATTTCAAATTTAATAAAATAATTTTTGAAGTAGAAATTGTACATTTTTAATGATTTCTCATACATAGATACTTATTATCATAAAATAAACATCTTTTTTAATTGGAAAAGTCAAAATTAATCTATGCTGAATTTGTAGATGTTTTCAAAAAAGATTAATTTTTTGTATTTTATGAATAGTACTAGATGAATAGTGTTTTTATGATGAATAGTAAAAATATATTTTATTATTAAATATTTTTTTTTGTGAAATGATTTTCGAAAATCGGACATACATGGTTGTAATTAAGGTGAGAAATGTGGTTCATTGCGAACAAAATAATTTTTGGTGAATAATAACTTTACCCTTATAAATAGTAATATGAATAGTAATGTGACAATTATAATTAGAAAAACGTATTATTATTTTATTTTCATAAGTCTTTAAGGTAATGGATTGTTGATGGATTTTTCAAGGTGTTAAAAATGAGTTATAGATTTTAAATAATAATTTTTGAATAAATTAGGATTTAATTTAATAATTAAAATAAAAAAATTGGGAAATTGTTTTCCATAAATAGAGTTAATTTTTTAATTCTACACATCTGAAAATGGATTGGGTGAATTTTTGGGATTTTTCTGAAATAGTTGAATTTTCAGTAAATAGTAAAAATACAGTCTTAGGTTGTCAGTATGTTTAATAACATCATAACTGCATAATAATGACTAAATATGGTATTTTAAAGGCTAGTCGACTAAAGGGGGTTAGGATAAGGTATTATGTGTCCCAAGTGGCCAATACAATGGGCAAATACCATGGGCAAGCCCATGGTTTTGAGAAAACCACTAGTGAGGAGTCCTTTGAAAAAAATAAAATATTACATCACATTTCCTATATAAACCCACTCGAGACCCCAATTATCTTCACTCAAACTCCTTGAATATTGTCCCACATCTGCCCTATTCTCTCTATAGTCCTCCCAAGGTACCCCCAAGCTCCCATGAAGAATCTCCCAAGCCGTTGGGATCATACTTTCAAGGAAGGGAATCTTCCACATTCCTCATTTTCAAGTTCTATCTTTTTTAATTTCATTCAATTTTATTTTTCATATATTGGGGTATGATATTTTATACTTTACTTTTGAATTATTTATGATGAGAGACCCTTTTGTTTCTCCGAATTTAATTTTATGATGTTTTAGGTGACGTTGTTAGGCTGCCGAATTTTCGTGAAGGGTTTCTCAGCTTTTCTTTTATTTATAGTTCCATTATTTTCTTTTTCTTACTTCACCTCCCCTTATCCAATAGTCATGAAATAATCAGTATATTATTTATAATGGATTGATATCATTTTTATGGAATAATTAAGAATCATTATTCTTTTCCTCTCCCTCGTTCTCTAAGAATAAAAACACCATCTGTGATGTGTTGATTTACCGACATCGTGGACGATGTGATTTTGATTTCCTTTAATTCCTTCAATTCTAGTCATGAAACCATTTTTAGGGTTGAAATAGATTATAATTCATTTATTTCATCTTTTTTAATGTTAGGGATAATTATATTTACATAATATTAATTAATGAAACATGACTAGTTTGTTGTCATTAGAAAATAATTAATTCATACAAGCGTTTATCATTAAAAGTTTTATCCAATAAATTATTCTCACCCCAAATAACCAAATTAAATTTATGATCACATACACATATGTATTTCCATAAATATATTATAACTCCAATTCTGATGAAATATACCCATTTTAATTGATCATCCATAACTCGAGTTCATGTGAAGTGGTCATGAAAACTAAGAAAATGAGTGTTCTCGCACAATGAAATTAAATTGTATAACTCATCCAAAATCCAATAAATGAACATAATGAAACTATAATGAATCAAATTAATTAATTAAAGGTTATGGATTTGTTAATTAAATAATCTATTTTTGTTATCCAAGACATTAGGATCAACGAAACAACACCCTCGGACTTAAGGTAAGGGTTATTTTTGCAATCTCTTTGATTTTCTGGGATTGTTTCTACGTACGAATCTACTAGGACTTATTTATTATCCATGTACATGTTTTCAAAATGTTTTTATAGATTTATATGTACATGAATGTTTTAAAATCCTTTCAAAAGTTTCTAAGTGTTATGGGACACTTTGATTCAAAAATCTCTTTTTAAATGTCTCCTTTAAAATTGTGAAACATTTTTCAAAGTCAAAAATGGATTTTTCTCTCAAATAGTTTTAGTAATTTTATTAAATGTTCTCATATATTTCTATATCCTTTGTTTCAGTTTATACTTAATTGATTTCATTTAGCTTCCATATTGTATTGAAGGTATTATGATTTGATTGACTATAGATGTGTTATTTCTATACAATTCATGGTTTATGGTTAATTTTTTAACATTTCGTATGGTATTTTTTAATACGAATGATTATGTTGGTTAAGTTCCAAATTTTCATATGAGGAATGCATTTGAATTAGTATGTTACATTTGGGGCCCTCTATAGCCCCTCGATGCATTGTTAGGTCTCAAGAGACAAACTAATTTGGATTTTTACCCATTATTATATGGTTTTGGCATGAGGCCTTGTCCAAGGGGGTATGATGACATGCATTTTCCATCACCTCATTATTATATGAGTAATTGTTAGTCCATGTGGTTATTCGACTAGTAGAATACCCATGGTTATGTTTTACTCTGGAATTATCTAATCATTTTTCTTTCTTGCATTATTTTTCTCAAGTTTAGTTTTGGAAAGGCATGTGTTTTTACTCATCACCATTATTAATGTCTATGTTTATGTTTACTTCCACTATATTTAATACCCTTACTGAGCTTCAGATCTTGCCCCTTTCTTGTGTTTTATTTTTCCCCATTATGTGAACATGAGATTTATGAATGATCTCGAAGAATATTCTAGGATTTTAAGTGTGCCTCAAAAGATGTTTTTATGTTGTACATCATTTCAAGTTGTAATGTTGAACATATGTATGTATCTTGTTTTCCAATACTACAAAACTACTCTTTCCTTCAGAATGTATTTCATTATTTTTATGTAAATTTATTAAAATAAGGAACTGGATCTAGGTAACTAGGGTCGGTGTAACACCCGAGACTTTTATGTTATATAAATCATCAAAGGAATCTTTTTCTACACAACACTTGCTTGGCTTGCTTTACACGCAATCGCGACCTTCCTCGATAGCTTGCGTCGTATGCAATACCGAGTTTCACTAAACAACAATATGCTATTAAAACTAGCCGTTATGAATAGTAATAACCACTTTTTGAAATTTTATAAATTTTATTTTTCAAAATGGACTTCATTTTTGGACTCAAAATATCGAAATTAGCCTAGGGTGAAATTTTGGTATTTTTCTGAAAACTTTCAATTTTTGATGAATAGTGAAACCACTAAGTGGTAGGTTAAAAACTGAATTTTGCATAAAACTTAATTTTACCGCTTCTGTGAATGGAATTTCAAAAATCCGAGAGACACGGTTAATATCAAGGACTAAAATGTGGTTCAATGAGATGAAAACAATTTTTTGGTGAATTGTAACTTTTTACTATTTTTAACGCGGTTAATAGTAAATAGGGTAACTAAGGGTAAATATGATATTAATATTACCCTAACACATGTCCTAACTCTATTGGACAAGTGTAATTCGACCAAAAACAAACTTAGGAATAAAATATGACCATTTAGGCCCACTTGGATTAGATTAGGACATTTATTATTAATTTATTTAAAGAAGGGTTAAAATAGTTAAAATCAACGTTTAATAAGTAAATCATTTTTAATATAGGGTTATACATAAGATAAATTCGATTGTAAATATTCATTAGAAAGCTAAAACGATTTCCTACATGATGGTATTTTATTTGTAATTTTTAGACATCAAATAATTTAATTTATTTATGACACAAAGATGATGCAGTAATTATCTTATTAATGAAATATTGACAAAATTGATAATATAAATACCAAAATAAATGTAATATGAGACTTTTTATGAATTCCACTAATTTTCTAGGTTACTATGATATATTAGTATTGATTTAATCAACTTGGTTCGAACATATAATTCTGTTATGACTTTGACAAAAATCATATATCAAATAGTGTCAAAATTGACACAAAATAGTTTTTAAATCAAATATTATATTATTAATTGTTATTTTATTCCTAAAAATCTAAGGTTCGGCCAAATGACTTAGATAAGGATATATATATTAATAATAAACAATTTGGGGTTCGTTTGGCATGTTATAGTAAGTTTATTAACCATATAGTGAAAGAAAACAAAAAGACACGGTAAAAGTTAAATTAATTAACTTAGAGTTAAATCTAATTGATAAGGTTAAAATAATACCCTAAACTTGTCTAAATCCTATTGGTTGATAGGATTTCGACCCATCCCCACTTTAGCTTCGAAATAAGACCCTTTGGAACCATTATAAACCGATTTTTACTTTAATATAAAATAATATTTTGAGATATTCCTAAGGTGCCCCTCTCCTCCCTTATAAAAGGGCACCTCCTCCCCCTCCTCCTCACACCAATTTGAGCACTCAAGCTCGGCCAACCCCTGCCATTTTCCCTTCTCCACTTCCCTAGAATAATTCTAGAGGTCCTGGTCTTCTCCAAAGACCAGTCTTAGTTCCTTAAGTGGAGGATTCAAAAAGGCGTTCCAAAGAAGAGGAGCTTCGGACACGAACAAAGCAAATCGGACCTAAGGTAAGGGAAATATCACAATCTCATTTTTATCCGAGATTGTTTATTCGTAAGTATTTACTGGGGTGTATTTTATCATCCACATCCATGTTCCCTCAATATGTAATATTGTTTCCATCCACTTGAAATAGTTTAAATCCAATTTTACCCTTAGGTGAGTTTTTAGTAAAGAATATGAAAGGAATCTTTTGTCGTTTTTCCGTACGAGGTACTTTTTGACTTTTCCGACAAAAGTACGAAGAATGTTTTTTTTAACTTATACGGCATGAATGGATTTTTAAAACATTACTTCAAAGAAGCTTCCTTTACAAGTTTTCAAGTTTATTTTTAATCAACTTCTTTTATTTTAAAGTTGTATGACATGTTATGAAAGGAAAAATGTTTTTGAAGAAGAAAGGATATTTTCCTCAAGAATTCAATTCAAGTGTTTTATCAAAATTATTTTCCATCTAAGGTAATAAAGGGTTCTGTTTCTATCCCTATTTTTACATTGGTTTGACTATGTTGTGATGGAATTATGTTTATGAATTCCTTTATCATATATGAATTGATTTATGATGTCATGATGTTTCAAGAATCCCATTTTTGTTATATGTGTTATGCGATGATGTATGTTTTATGATTATGTGGCACACATAAGAAAGGATTCATTATAAGATGGGTGGGACCTATATCTCCCTCCAATTCATTGGGTAATGATTTTATATCTCATGAGATAGACATGGCTGGAACGGAAGGTTATTTCGGTTCAGTGATACAGGACTGAAACGAGGAGTGAACTCGGTTCAGAAAGGGACTTTGTCCACTAAGATAGTCTTGGCAATGAGTCATGACTAACAAGAAATGATTTTCCATGATTATGTGTGCATGCCACAAAAATTCAAGTTTTATGTTATGATTATGGGGATCTCATTTTCACTTCTATGATTTATTCCATGTTAAGATATTATGATCTCTTTTGCAGGTTTTAAATTTTCAAAAAGATATGATATGATTTTTATTTCCTTTATTTGCCCTTGCTGAGCATTTGAGCTCACCCTTTTATGTTTTCTTTTCCCCAGGTCAGGAAGATGGATATTAAGTAGAATATGCTAAAAGGGACCCTAGATATGATGAAATAAATGGGAGACACTGTAGAAGATTTATGAACCAGTTGTTTATGTTTCCCAGTTTCTAAAGACACTATACCTATACGGTCCTTTGTGGTTTTGTCATATGTTGTAATAAGTGTGCTTCAGTTTTGAAGTATTAAAAATGTATGTAAAGTATGGGTCGTTATAGTTGGTATCAGAGGAAAGGTATAGTCAACCTTTGGAAACTAGGATGTGAAAGCCTTAGTAAGAACCCTAAGGATAAGTCTAAGCATAGAACACAATCTTAGAAATGGCCATGAATAACCTAGGATAAGACCTTAAGCATGAAAATTTTATTCTTGAATGATGTGGTTTCCTATTATAATTAGTGTTGCTCACACTATTCTTCTTGGTTTTAAGTCAATGGCTGGAACCCGAAGGAACCGTGTTAATGCGGAATGCGATGGGCAATGCAATGATTGTCCCCCTGAGCAACCAAATGATATGGGAGCTGGAATGCAAAATCTTGTAGCCATGCTCACACAACTTTCTCAAGCTATGAATCATGCAGGATTTCCAAACGAACAAAGGAGGGAGCAACATTCTGTTGAATCCTTCATGAGGCAGCGTCCACCATCTTTCAGCGGGTCTACTGATCCATTAGTTGCTGAACAATGGATTAGTACTACTGAAAAGATATTTTCAGTTCTTCAATGTTCTGAGCATGATAAAGTCATCCTAGCAGTGTATCGTTTGGAAGGAGATGCGGATCAATGGTGGAATCTTGTTAAGAATACGAGGCAAAGGGATGAAATTGAGTCTATGGAATGGGACGAGTTCAAGAACTTATTTTTCAATAAGTACTTCCCTCGTATTCTCCGAACAAAGATGGAGAAAGAGTTCCTTGAACTGAAGCAAAGGGATGATGAATCTGTTGGTACCTATGAAGCAAATTTTACCAGACTTGCAAGGTACGCTTCTGGTATTATTATCCAACCTGAGAGTAAGATCGATCGATTCTTTAGTGGCTTAAAACCAAGTCTTCGAAGGGCGTTAGCCATAAGGGACTTCAATAGCTACGAGGAAATCGTTCGATGTGCTCTCAAAGTCGAGATGGAGATTGGAGTAACCCATCAGTCACATGGGTTTGATAAGAAGAGGAAGATGGAATTCAAAGAAAAATCTAAAGAGCACACAGAAAAGAAGATGAACTTTCCCTTATGCTCAAAGTGTGGAAAGAAACATGGAGGGAGTTGTCTTAAAGGGACAAGTAAATGTTTTAAATGTGGAAAGGAAGGTAATCGGGCATTTGAATGCCGTGATAATGGGAAGAAGATGTCTAATGATGCAAACAAAGGAAGGGATACACAGAATGAACCTGCTACACTTCAATGTGTCAAGTGCAAGGAGATGGGGCATTATGCCAATCAATGCCCAAATCCAAGGGTTGATGATGATGGTCGACGTCAACAAACTCTTAAGGCTAAAGAAAAAGGAAAGGCACATGCAATTTCTATCAGCGATGTGGAGTACGATAACGATGTGGTGAAAGGTACACTTACCATCCACTCTAAAGTAGCAAATGTTTTATTTGATTCTGGATCCACCCACTCTTTTATTTCTGAAAAATTTTCTAAGGGTATCACCGTATTACCTCAACAATTAGATGTTGAGTTAGCAGTGAAAACACCTAATGGCACATCAATCGCATCAGAAGTTTATAATTCTTCTCCGATCGAAGTTTGTGGGAAAGTGCTTCCTGCAAATCTTGTGATCCTTCCTTTAGTGGAATTTGATGTGATTCTTGGCATGGATTGGCTTTCTCTACATGGATCTCATATCAATTGCCAAAGAAGGGAAGTCACATTTCATATTCCAGATCAACCTACGATCGTCTATCAATGCAAGGATGAACATAACCTTCCAGTGGAAATTTCTTCCATCTTATGGGTATTGATTCCACTAAATGAAGGTTATTTATCTCAAATAGTTGGTGAGAAACTCACGATTAAGAATATGCCCATTGTACGGGAGTTTGATGATGTCTTTCCAGAGGAATTACCGGGTCTTCCACCAAATCGTGAAGTTGAGTTTTCAATAGAACTCGTACCGGGTGCTTTGCCTATTTCAAAGACACCTTATAGAATGGCCCCAATTGAGTTGCAGGAATTGAAGAAGCAACTCCAAGAGAATCTTGATAAGGGATTCATACGCCCTAGTGCGTCACCTTGGGGAGCACCTGTTCTATTTGTTAAGAAGAAAGATGGATCAATGAGACTCTGCATTGATTATCGAGAACTTAACAAGATCACTATCAAGAACAAATATCCTCTCCCACGCATTGATGACTTATTTGACCAACTACGCGGAGCTCAATACTTTTCTAAGATTGATCTTCGTTCAGGGTATCATCAATTAAGGGTCAAAAGGGAGGATATACCAAAGACGGCTTTCCGTACAAGGTATGGACACTATGAATTTATAGTGATGCCATTTGGTCTTACTAATGCCCCTGCTATCTTCATGGATCTAATGAATAGAGTCTTTAGAGACTATCTTGATCAATTTGTGGTAGTCTTTATAGACGATATTCTTGTCTATTCAAAGAGCAAGGAAGAGCATGAAGATCACTTGAGAATTATATTGAAGACCCTGAGAAAAGAGAAGCTTTATGCCAAATTTACCAAGTGTGAATTTTGGCTTCAAAAAGTTGCATTTTTGGGTCATATAATCTCAAAAGAGGGGATATCTGTGGATCCAGCAAAAACAGAGGTTATCGAAAGATGGTCAAGACCAACAACAGTAACTGAGATCCGAAGTTTTCTTGGTTTGGCTGGATATTATCGACGTTTTGTAAAAGATTTTTCACGGTTATCTAATCCAATCACCAAGTTGACTCGGAAAGGAGTTAAGTTTGTCTGGACAGAGGAATGTGAAGAGAATTTCAAGGAGTTGAAAAGAAGGTTATCCAGTGCACCTGTGCTCACACTGCCTTGTAGTGGAGAAAGGTTTGTGATCTACAGTGATGCATCCATGAAGGGATTGGGGTATGTTCTTATGCAAAATGATATGGTGATAGCTTATGCCTCACGACAGTTGAAAATCCATGAGCAAAATTACCCAACACATGATTTGGAGTTGGCTGCGGTAATCTTTGCATTAAAGATTTGGAGGCATTACCTTTATGGTGAAAGGTGTGATATTTATACTGATCATAAAAGTTTAAAGTATATTTTCACACAAAAGGAGTTGAATATGCGCCAAAGAAGATGGTTGGAGCTGATTAAGGATTATGACTGCTCAATCCATTACCACCCTGGGAAAGCAAACAAGGTGGCAGATGCATTAAGTCGACAAGACCATGCTAGTTTATCCATGATGAGGATCACAAAAGATCCAATATTTATGGATTTACAAAGGATGGATCTTGGAATTATAATGGAAGGGGAAAAATCTTATCTTTCTCAAATGAATGTTCAACCATCTATACATGTGAAGATTAAAGAGGCACAGAAAGAAGATGTCGAGTTACAAAAGAAGGTGAGAAATGTTCCTGAATTCAACCTTGATTGTGATGGGATAATAAAGTTCAGAAATCGGGTTTGTGTTCCTCCCATCCCCGAATTAAAGAAAGAGCTGCTGGATGAGGCTCATAGTTCTTCATTCTCTATTCATCCTGGAAGCACGAAGATGTATAGGGACCTGAAAGAGTACTTCTGGTGGGATGGCATGAAAAGAGATGTTGCTGAATATGTCTCTCGATGCTTGGTTTGTCAACAAGTTAAAGCTGAGAGACAGAAGTCTAAGGGGATGTTACAACCATTACCCATACCCGAATGGAAATGGGAAAACATCACTATGGACTTTGTCACAGGACTTCCTAAAACATCCAAAGGCAATAATTCTATCTGGGTCATAGTTGATCGTCTTACAAAGTCTACACACTTCATTGCTATTAGAGAGGATTTCTCTCTAGATCAGCTTGCCAGGATATATGTAAAGGAAGTGGTAAGATTGCATGGAGTACCACTTTCTATTATATCTGATCGGGATCCGAGATTTACCTCGAAGTTCTGGCGAAGTCTTCAGCATACTCTGGATACAGAGTTGAGTTTCAGCACTGCTTATCATCCCCAGACAGACGGTCAGTCTGAGAGAACAATTCAAACCCTAGAAGATATGTTGAGAGCTTGCTCTATGGATTTCAAAGGAGGTTGGGATCAACACCTACCTTTGGTGGAATTTTCTTATAATAATAGCTTTCACTCCAGTATTCAGATGGCTCCTTATGAAGCTCTCTATGGAAAGAAATGCAGGACTCCAACTTGCTGGGATGAAGTTGGGGAAAGAAAGCTATTAGGACCTGATCTCGTTGATGAAATGGCAGAAAAGGTCAGATCTATTCAACAACACATAAGAGCAGCTCAGAGTCGACAGAAAAGTTATGCCGACAACCGAAGAAAAGACCTAGAGTTTGAAGTGGGTGATAAAGTGTTCTTACGAATATCTCCCTGGAAGAGGGTTATGAGATTTGGAAAGAAGGGGAAGTTGAGCCCTAGATATATCGGTCCTTTTGAAATACTGGATCGTGTTGGGAAGGTAGCTTACCGATTGGCGCTTCCACCGAATCTCTCTCAAGTTCACGATGTGTTCCATGTATCTCTCCTGAGAAAGTACATACCAGATCCTTCACATGTACTCAGCTCAGAAGTTGTACCGCTGGAGCAAGATCTTTCTTATGAAGAACAGCCGATAGAGATTCTGGATCGTAGTGAAAAAGTCCTACGAAACAAGACCACTCGCTTGGTGAAAGTTTTATGGAGAAACCACCAACTTGAAGAAGCTACATGGGAGCTTGAGGATATGATGAGGGAGAAGTATCCTCATTTGTTTGTTGCAAAGTGACGAATTTCGAGGGCGAAATTCTTTTTAAGGGGGGTAGAATGTAACACCCGAGACTTTTATGTTATATAAATCATCAAAGGAATCTTTTTCTACACAACACTTGCTTGGCTTGCTTTACACGCAATCGCGACCTTCCTCGATAGCTTGCGTCGTACGCAATACCGAGTTTCACTAAACAACAATATGCTATTAAAACTAGCCGTTATGAATAGTAATAACCACTTTTTGAAATTTTATAAATTTTATTTTTCAAAATGGACTTCATTTTTGGACTCAAAATATCGAAATTAGCCTAGGGTGAAATTTTGGTATTTTTCTGAAAACTTTCAATTTTTGATGAATAGTGAAACCACTAAGTGGTAGGTTAAAAACTGAATTTTGCATAAAACTTAATTTTACCGCTTCTGTGAATGGAATTTCAAAAATCCGAGAGACACGGTTAATATCAAGGACTAAAATGTGGTTCAATGAGATGAAAATAATTTTTTGGTGAATAGTAACTTTTTACTATTTTTACCGCGGTTAATAGTAAATAGGGTAACTAAGGGTAAATATGATATTAATATTACCCTAACACATGTCCTAACTCTATTGGACAAGTGTAATTCGACCAAAAACAAACTTAGGAATAAAATATGACCATTTAGGCCCACTTGGATTAGATTAGGACATTTATTATTAATTTATTTAAAGAAGGGTTAAAATAGTTAAAATCAAAGTTTAATAAGTAAATCATTTTTAATATAGGGTTATACATAAGATAAATTCGATTGTAAATATTCATTAGAAAGCTAAAAAGAGTTCCTACATGATGGTATTTTATTTGTAATTTTTAGACATCAAATAATTTAATTTATTTATGACACAAAGATGATGCAGTAATTATCTTATTAATGAAATATTGACAAAATTGATAATATAAATACCAAAATAAATGTAATTTGAGACTTTTTATGAATTCCACTAATTTTCTAGGTTACTATGATATATTAGTATTGATTTAATCAACTTGGTTCGAACATATAATTCTGTTATGACTTTGACAAAAATCATATATCAAATAGTGTCAAAATTGACACAAAATAGTTTTTAAATCAAATATTATATTATTAATTGTTATTTTATTCCTAAAAATCTAAGGTTCGGCCAAATGACTTAGATAAGGATATATATATTAATAATAAACAATTTGGGGTTCGTTTGGCATGTTATAGTAAGTGTATTAACCATATAGTGAAAGAAAACAAAAAGACACGGTAAAAGTTAAATTAATTAACTTAGAGTTAAATCTAATTGATAAGGTTAAAATAATACCCTAAACTTGTCTAAATCCTATTGGTTGATAGGATTTCGACCCATCCCCACTTTAGCTTCGAAATAAGACCCTTTGTAACCATTATAAACCGATTTTGACTTTAATATAAAATAATATTTTGAGATATTCCTAAGGTGCCCCTCTCCTCCCTTATAAAAGGGCACCTCCTCCCCCTCCTCCTCACACCAATTTGAGCACTCAAGCTCGGCCAACCCCTACCATTTTCCCTTCTCCACTTCCCTAGAATAATTCTAGAGGTCCTGGTCTTCTCCAAAGACCAATCTTAGTTCCTTAAGTGGAGGATTCAAAAAGGCGTTCCAAAGAAGAGGAGCTTCGGACACGAACAAAGCAAATCGGACCTAAGGTAAGGGAAATATCACAATCTCATTTTTATCCGAGATTGTTTATTCGTAAGTATTTACTGGGGTGTATTTTATCATCCACATCCATGTTCCCTCAATATGTAATATTGTTTCCATCCACTTGAAATAGTTTAAATCCAATTTTACCCTTAGGTGAGTTTTTAGTAAAGAATATGAAAGGAATCTTTTGTCGTTTTTCCGTACGATGTACTTTTTGACTTTTCCGACAAAAGTACGAAGAATGTTTTTTTTAACTTATACGGCATGAATGGATTTTTAAAACATTACTTCAAAGAAGCTTCCTTTACAAGTTTTCAAGTTTATTTTTAATCAACTTCTTTTATTTTAAAGTTGTATGACATGTTATGAAAGGAAAAATGTTTTTGAAGAAGAAAGGATATTTTACTCAAGAATTCAATTCAAGTGTTTTATCAAAATTATTTTCCATCTAAGGTAATAAAGGGTTCTGTTTCTATCCCTATTTTTACATTGGTTTGACTATGTTGTGATGGAATTATGTTTATGAATTCCTTTATCATATATGAATTGATTTATGATGTCATGATGTTTCAAGAATCCCATTTTTGTTATATGTGTTATGCGATGATGTATGTTTTATGATTATGTGGCACACATAAGAAAGGATTCATTATAAGATGGGTGGGACCTATATCTCCCTCCAATGCATTGGGTAATGATTTTATATCTCATGAGATAGACATGGCTGGAACGGAAGGTTATTTCGGTTCAGTGATACAGGACTGAAACGAGGAGTGAACTCGGTTCAGAAAGGGACTTTGTCCACTAAGATAGTCTTGGCAATGAGTCATGACTAACAAGAAATGATTTTCCATGATTATGTGTGCATGCCACAAAAATTCAAGTTTTATGTTATGATTATGGGGATCTCATTTTCACTTCTATGATTTATTCCATGTTAAGATATTATGATCTCTTTTGCAGGTTTTAAATTTTCAAAAAGATATGATATGATTTTTATTTCCTTTATTTTCCCTTGCTGAGCATTTGAGCTCACCCTTTTATGTTTTCTTTTCCCCAGGTCAGGAAGATGGATATTAAGTAGAATATGCTAAAAGGGACCCTAGATATGATGAAATAAATGGGAGACACTGTAGAAGATTTATGAACCAGTTGTTTATGTTTCCCAGTTTCTAAAGACACTATACCTATACGGTCCTTTGTGGTTTTGTCATATGTTGTAATAAGTGTGCTTCAGTTTTGAAGTATTAAAAATGTATGTAAAGTATGGGTCGTTATAGTCGGGTCCTAACATTTATGAATATGAATTTAGCTATGCATAAAATTTTCATTAAATGTTATCTATTATTCCATATTTATGATTATACAATGTATAAAATTATAAGATATAGTCTAGTATATTTCATTGTTCAGAAATGAAACTTGTTAAGAAGAAGTGTATTAATACTCATGGAAAATCTAGAGGATTCTCTACAAAGTAAGTCATTATATATGATTTTTTAATTGATCATGTTATGCATATATTAGGGAGAATTAATCACTTCATGACACATAACCTTGCATAGATAATGAAAACTATTCCACAATTAATGTTTATACTGTTGGATTAATTTATTCAAAAGTGGTCCCCCATCATTTTTTGGACCTTTTTTGGCTGAATGGTGTTTTGGAAGCTATAATAATTTCATATTGAAGTATGTTTTCTTTTGTTTTCAATGAAAATAAATCAACTCACTTTGTAAAAGGTGAAAATCAGACTGACCATTTTATTTATGAAATCAGATTCAAAATCCTTATGAAATTCCATCGGATTGAGATGGTGTTCTATAGAATGTAAGAATCATTGGGCTCATCTCGAGTCTAGAATGAAAGGAAGATCATAATTAAACTTTTATTTAGATTATTCATGTATATGATTATATCCTGATGAGGATTTTCTATTTTATAATTCACAAAAATCATATGTCAGCATGGAATCTTGTGATGGAAGGGTTATGGAAGAAAAGGGAGTTTTTCCAATTGTATTGGCATTTGACTGGAAGAAAGATGTGGTTGGAGGAAAGGGATGTTCTAATGAATTACACTAGAAGTTATATAATTCTATTTAAATCTTCAATTTAATAAAATTCATGAAGTAATTCATTCTTACAAGATTATGTTTTATGAAGTATGTTTGTGATGTCAATGATTTTCACTGTCAACACATTACTATCAGAACCTCATATTTAGAAGTATTAAAAGGTAATGAATGTTTGTTGGAAATGTGAAAATATAAAGATGCTAGTTTTTTAGTTAGAACAATAAGCTATATGATATTAATCCATATAGGAAAGAGTTTGTGGTTACTTATAGATCATTGATATCATAATCAGAAAAAGGAAGAAAGTACTTGAAGAAAAAGCTTTTGGAACTGGTCCATCAGACTCAGTATTCCACTGATAATCGGAGTAACCCAATCATTGATTAGCTGATACAGTAATTTGGTATCCTTAGGACATTGTAGGTAGCATTGTTTGTTTCGTGGGGAGATACTGGGACCTATTAAAAAGAAGAAAAACTGATAAAAAGTGTAGTCAACCATACCATCAAGATTAAGTGTTGGTTGTTTTCAAGTGGTTAAAGATTTAAAAAAGAACTCTGATAATATCTCATTTTTATCAGGAGTTATCATATAGATAAGATCACTCATTAACATGATATAGAGGATCATAATGGGAATATTATTCTCATAAGTCTATGAGAATCATAATGAGATTCTACATATTTTCAATATGACTCAATTGTTGTTGAGTAATGTAATAATGAATTTGATGTATTTATTATAATGAAGAAACTAGAATTCAAATTGGACTTGAAATGGGAACAAGATTTGAAAATTTGTATCTGACTGTAGATTTGTAATAATGTTATAGGTGTGTTGAAGTCATTGATATTCTATAAGAATATATTATGTGTTGAATGAGTCAACGATTGATCCATTGAAAGGAGTTTAAATTATAGGGATATTTGGTAGAGTGGGAATTTTTTTTTAAAATCATGGATAAACCACTTTTGGGGTGCCTATAAATGGATTAAGTACTATTTATTTCCTGAAAATTTTACAATTTACTACAAAAGAGAGATAAGCTCCAAATTTCAAGGGAGAATAAGTTTCTTGATTGAGTTTTTTAAAGATGTTTTGTAGATAGTAGAAGATAAAGAGAATATAAAAAATCATAAATAGAGTTTCTGGACCATACTGTGAAATCAGAGTAGGATTTATAGACATAGATAAAAGTGGTTCCAAATTGTTCCAGCGGTATTCTGTCAGAGTTATAATTCCATATTATGAAATCATACTGGGTAACTTGACTGAGTGTCATTATGATATCCAGGAAGTTTTTTCCTATTGTTGGTTAAGGAGGTTAATAATTGTCTTGATGAAAATATTTGTAAATGTTGGTAAAGCAACATTATAAATTGATTGTTACACAAATTTGTATACATCATATTACTAATTTAATCACATGAAAGTTTGTATTGATAAAGTACTAAATGAGTGTAAGGTAATATCATACTCTTTGTATTCCAACTAAAAGGATTGGATTCTGTTTGATTTTGTGGTCTTGGATTGTTTCCAAACCATACCAATGACATATCTACTCTTGTTGAATAGTGAACCTTTTTTTCTTATGTTCTTGTGCATATGTGTTTGATTTTGTTTCACTAGGTAAAGATATCTTCACTAGGAGGTGATGGTTTCTTCTAAAGTATGGAAACATAAAAGAAAAAGGTATTCCTGATTCTCCCCTTCTCCCTTTCAGTGATAATGAGATCCTATTTGGGAAATTATAAGTGGTATCAAAGGGGAGGATCCCTTCAATAACTTTTTACTGAAGATTTTGAAAGAGATATTGTAAATGATATTTTGAAATGTGTGAATAATAACGGGATTCCAATTTCCAATGGTAAAGAACTTTCATATATAGACATATAGAATGTTTCCTTATCTTATGTCTCTTGGGTATGATGTTCTTTAAGTTACAACAGATGGATTTCATCCAATTGATGACATGGTTCTACTAACTCCCACTAAAAAGAGGAATCTTGAGAATTATGGAAGAGATAAAAATGGTTTTCCTTTATCACTTTCTGAATGTGAGTTTTTAAGAGAGAATTGTGTTTCTATAACCAAAAGTATTCGGGATAAGGTCAAAAATATTTATGAAGGTAATAAAAAATTATAGTAGGAAATGTTACAAATACGGAGGATTAAGTATTATGATCTCAAGATGGTTGAATAGGAGTTAGTTGGTGATTTCATTACTATAGTAAATGATATTGTAAACACGATCATATTTCTTGGTGAAAATTTAAAATATTCAATTATTCATGAAAAAAATCAGAAGAATTTTTCCTCAAAATTTTGATGATAACATTTATTCATTGAAAGATAGAGATCATGAAACTCTATCTCTATATTATCTTCCTAGAACATTAATTACTAGTGAAATGAGAAGGGGAAAAGTAATAAAGCTAAAAAAGATGATAATGTAATGTAATTCAATGTTGTTAATAAAAGATAATCCCAGAAGAATCTTGACAAGGGTTATTTTTCTAAATATGAATCAAAAAATGAGGTATGTAAAAATCATGATGAATACTTCTCCCTATTTAAAACAAATTATAAAAGAGGTGTAAGAAAATATAGGGGAAAACCTACCGTCAATTGTTTTGAGTGTGGAGTTTTCAGACACATTGTTGCAAATTTTCCTCGAAGCAATAAAGAAGAAGATAATGATAATGAAAAAAGAATGACAATAAGTTCACGGAAGTATCAAGATGATAATGATAAGAACTTTTCTAAATGGAATGATAAAATGTTCTTAAAAACTAAATTTTTTTTATAGATGATGAAGATGAAGTATGTAAATATGAAGACAAAATTTTTACTAAGAATGATGGATATAATAATTTTTTTTAAAACATGAATGATGAAGATTTATGATGATGTAGTAATGAAGAAGTATAAGAAACTAGACTAGAATTTAATCTTAATAAAGAGTTGAAAGAATGTTTGAGAGAGATTATAAGGCTTGAAAAGGAGAAAAGAAATTTGAAAAGTGAATGTTCATAAAAAATAATCAAGAATTATTTCATAATGAGAAGTTTTATTGGCTGGATGATGTTGTTGAGTTAAAGAAATCTGTTGATAAAAAATAATCGAAATGAACATTAAGATTTAAAACTAAAATAAAAAGAAGAATAATTAGAGAATCTAGTACAAAAACATTATAATTCAAAGAACAAGGTTTCATGATTCAAGAATTATATCTCTGATGTCAGTGAAAGATCCATAAAAGGTAAACCTAAGAGGAACCAAACTTTACCTTTAATGGTTGAGAGTAAATATGATGGTGTTTCAAGAAAAAACTACTACGAAAGTTATGTATGGGTCCAAGATCAATAAAGTAAGGAATTCATAAGTTTTTAAAGAATCCAAATAAAAAAAATTTATTACCTCTAATTTTGATAAGGATGAAAATAAAACTAAGATGAAGAAAAATATTTTGACTCAAAACAAATGGGTTCGTGGTCGATAAATTTTTGATAATAAGGATAAGATGATTGTTAATAAACTAACTCACAACATCAGTCAATATAAAGGTTACAAAGGAAAATAGTCATTATATGGATACAGCTGGTATTATGGTGGATTCTAAATACAAAAAAATATGTGTTATTTTAACGAAAAATATTACTACTATTCAACCATTTACTAAAGGAATGTTTGATGGGGGGTAAGTCCCCTCAAAAGAACAAGTCTAATAAGTAAGTTTGAGAAAATATAAGAAGGTTGGTGTAAAAGGTGAAAATAGGTTCTAGCCACTACAAATTATTTTTGAAGGATGTGGACAACCTTGAACCCTTTCTAAGGGTTATACTGTTTTTTCACAATCAAAAAATAAGTTTCTTACCAATTCATAGAAGCCAGATGTGAGGAAATAATAAAGAAAGGAAAAAGATGTTTTTGTTGAAATAGATCTGATAGCTAAAAAAGGAGAACAAGCTTAGATCATGGATAGTCGGTTTTCTTATTATATGATAGGAGACTTATTGTTTTCAAAAGATGCGAAAGACTTTAAAGAAGGAACAATGACATTTGGAAATGATGAATCTATTTTAATTAAAGGTGTTGGATCATCCATCATTGGGAATCAAAAAAACAAATCCAAGAAATATGTGTATGTTAATTGGATAAAATACAACATAAAATGTGTTGGAAAATTGTGCGATAAAGGAAAAAATTCATATTCATAAAGATTTTTTTGTTAACGGAGAGGAAGACAAAGAAATAATTACAAGAGGCTAGTGAACTAAATGAACCTTATTTCAAGTTTGAAAAATACATAACTATTGTTATCATGGTGTGGTATAAGAAAATTAGTTGTGGTAAAAAAACCTAGGAAACATGTGTTAATGAAACATTAACAAGTAATCTAAATGAAATAGTGTCTATGGAATTCCTAATATGAAAAGAAGAAGAGATCAGTTTGTCACTAATTTCTAGAAAAGAAATATTATAAATTCATTACATAAGAAAGCCTATATTGTTCAAAAAGAACCTTGGAACTTATTAATTCTAATATCTATAGGCCAACGAGAAAACAATCGACTAATGGAGATAAGTATTTCATCACATTAATTGAATACTTTACTCGCATTTTATATGTCATGTACATGAAACATATGTCAGATTTTATGAAGAGGATTAAATTTTTCAGGAGGAAATCTGAAATAGAATGTCAGTATTTCATAAAGAAGATAAGAACAGACAATGGTGGTGAGTATAGAAATGAATTGTTTTAATTTTATCTTGTTATGCATGGAATTTTTCATGATTATACTAAACATTATACTCCTTAACAAATAGATTTTAATGAAGGGAAAAACATTTGTTTGTTGGAAATGGGAAGAAATATCTAACTTGAAGATGGTCTTTCTCATTACATTTGGAGATATTTCATGAGCACTATCATGTATCTTTAAAATTGATGTTTCTATAAGACATGTTTATATATTACTCCATATTAAATGTTTTATGAAAAACTCCATGTTTAAATCACATAAGTGTTTTTGAGAGTCCTTGTGTCATAAATATGAAATATGGAATCCTTAATAATTTTGAGTAGAGGGTTGAAGATGGAATGTTTCTTGAATATGATTTGAAAGGAAGAGTATATCAATGTTTTAACAAAGAAAGATGAATAATTTCTGATTCTTTCAATGTGAATGTTATTTAAAATTATGAGAATGAAAAACAAAATCGTATAGACAAGGAAGATGAGATGTATAGAGAAAATTTTGTTTATAATACCAACTAAGGTGAAAAAAGTATAATCTGACTCAATAAGAAGAATCCGAGTCATTTGTCTCAAGTGATGAAAAGTAAAATTGAGAATCTAATCATAGGCTATGAAAGAAATTATAATCCAAAATAAATATTGGTGATTAACATCAGAATGTTAAAACAAGAAGAACTTCCAATAATATTACACATACTTCCTTGTATTCAAAAGTTATATAGAAAGATGGAAATTATTATTTTAAGAATATTCAATGGGTTTAGGTTATGAATGAAGATCTATATAATATCAATAAGAATCATATATGGGAACTCATACCTAAATAAGATAAAAAAAATTAATTGGTAAAAGGCCTTTTTTCAGAATAATATGAATAACAATGGTGATGTTATATTAAAGAATCCATGATTTGTGTGAAAAGAATACTTATATATTTAACTCATTGATATTGATGAGATTTTTCCTCTGATTGTACGATTAGAAACTATCAGAATCTTTCTTACTCTTTATACATAGAGAAGTTATTTTTTTCAAATGGGTATTAAATTAACATTTCTGAATGGTGAACTTGATAATGTTGTTTATATTGAAAAAATGTGTTGTTTTTTTATTGCAAAATATGAAAGTTGTGTGTTTAAATTTAATAAATATAGGTATGGGATAAAATAAGATCTTAGAGAATGGTATTAAAAATTGTATAACAACTTAATAATGATGAGTTTCAATAATGGAAGAGTTGATAAAAATCATTACATAAATTAAAGTCAAGAGTTTTCTCCCATTGTAATTACGTGTGTTGGTGACATTATCTTTGTTGGGAATGATGAAAGAACATGAGAATGTTTGGCTGAAGAAATGAAAAAATTATTTGAAATTTCTATGTTGGGTGAAATAAAATACCATATTAGGATTAAAATTTTACATGAAAAGAAAAACATTTTTCATTTTCAAGAAAATTTTACTAGGGAAGCTCATAAGGCATCCAATATGAAAAATTCAAAACTGATTTCTACAAAAATATTAGTGGGAACCAAGTATTATAAATATGTATAAGGAAAAGAAGTTGACTCAAAAGTGTTTCAAAAATTGATTGGATGTTTTTTGTATTTGACTACCTCAACACCTGAAATTGTTTATGTTGTCACCATATCTACAATATTTTAGATTGATCCAAAATATACACATTACATAGCTAGAAAATTAATTCTTAGATATATCAAAGTCAAAATGAATTTTGGAATCAGGTTTAAAAGCCTAGAATGTATTGACTTTTTTGGGTATTCAGATGTAGATTGAGTAAGAAATATTGATAACAGAATATCCACATTTTGTGAAGGTTTATTCCGGGGGAAAGTTGTGTAAGTTGGACTACAAATAAACATAACTCAGTTTCTCTTAGAACAACTAAAGATACGTATGTTTCTTCGACACAAGATTCTACACAACTAATGTGGATGAAAACATAGTTAGAAGACTTACTTATTGAAGTAATGTTACCCTTCATCTTGGGATGTGATAACCAAAGTTCCATCACTCTTAATAGGAATCTTGTGCAATATTCCCATTCAAAACATATTGAAACCATGTACCACTTCATCAAATAGAATGTAGAGAAGAATGAATTGAAGCAAGATTATGTTTTTATATCAGAACAAGTTAGTGACATGTTAAAAAAACTTTTACTAATGGAGAATTTTTCGAATTGAGGCTGAACATAGTCATCCAAACACCTTCTCATCAAGGTTTAAGTATGTGTTTCCCCCCTTCCCTCATCTTATCTTTGAATAGTTTTGTCAAGGGGGAGAATAAATATATCCTTAACAAAAAATGTAAAATTGTGGAGTTGTAGGTATAGTGTGATTCCATCATGTAAATGTGTGAACTATTATTTATATTTGTTGGAGTGGTAGTAAGAAACAAAAACTTTGTTATAGGAAAGTTGAATAAGTGAAAAAAGATGTGAACAAAGATAAGGAAGTGTCATGATCAAAACATTTGGATAACATGATTTTGATATTAGTAATCATTGTTTCCTCCAACGAGTTAGATCCCATAGGATTAGAATTGTTGATAAGTAATATATTTCATGAGTTTAAAATGTTTAGTGATTTATAAATCTTTGTTGAAAACAAAATCCAAAGGGGGAGATTTTTGGGACCAAGTTGGATGAAAGGTGTTTTTGGATGTTGGAAGAAGTTCGTATTGAAGTTTTTTGTCTTTTTTTCCAAGGAAAAGAAAGCAATTCAATTTATAAAAGGTGACAATTAAGATGACCATCATATCCATGAAATCATATTAATAATGCTTATGAAAGTCCATCAGATTGGGAAGTTGTTCTGTAGAAGAAAAGAATCATTAGATTCATCTCAAGTATGGAATGAAAGTAAAATCAAAATGAGAACCAAATTTGAAGTGTTATGGGTTGTGATGAAAATCCGATTATGATTTTCTATTTTATAATTCAAAAAATTCATAAGTCATCTGGGAAACATGTGATGCAATACTTATGAAGGAAATGGGGAGTTATGCCAATTGTATTGGCATTTCATAGGAAGATAGAAGTGGCTGGTGGAATGGGAAGTTATATTACATTCCCTTAAATTTATGATAAATCTATCCCAATCATCAATGTAATAAAATTATTTAAGGATGTCATGTGTAAAAGATGATGTTTTAAGAAGAAGGGAGATTGTGAAGACAATGATTTTCTGTCTCAGCGCATCGGTGTGAGAACAACATATTCAAAATTATTTAAGGGTTGGGAAGGATTGTAGAAAATTTTACAATAAAATGATTCTAGTTTTCAATCAGACCAGTAAACCAAAAGATATGTATTCCCAAAGGAAGATGATTGTGGTTATTGAAATATTATTGGTATCATAACCAGAGAAAGAAGAAAGTTATGGAAGTAGAAGAAGTTCTAACTAGTCCATCAAAAAATTAGTGTGCCACTGATAATTAACGTTACTATATCATTTATTATCCATTATATCAATTTGGTATACTTATGAAATTAGATGAAGAGTTGTTTATTGGGTGATAATGGGACCTAAAAAAATAATAAAAACTGATCAGCAATTTAGTCAACCATACCATCATGATAAAGTGTTGGTTATTTTCATGTGGGTCATGATTTAAAGAAGAACTTTGAAATGCTATCATTTGTATCAATAGTTATCATATTCATAAGATATCTCATTCAATTACTAAAGAATATCATAATGGGTATATTATTATCATATGGTTCAACGCATCATAATGAGAAGCCACATATTTTCCATTTGTCTCTACTGGTGCAGAGCTATGTAATGATGAATTCAATGTCTTTATCGTAATGAAAAAATTGGAATCCGAATAAAACTTTAAATTGGAATTGAATTTTATAATCCGAATCAGAAGAGAGATATATAAGAAATTCAGAGGTGAGCTAATGTTGCTAATATTGAAGAAGTTTTGAGAAGAATTTATGAAGCATTGAAAGAGAAAATGATTGATCCGAAATTTAAGGAAGGTTAAATTTTTAGGAATTCTTTTTGAGTGGGAGACATTTTGAGATTCACAACTAAACCACTTGAAGGTTAAATATAAAAGGAGAAAGTAATTAATAATTTTCTGACATTTGTACTCTACACTATATAAGAGAGAGAATCTATAGGGAGAAGATGTTTCTGTACTGAGTTTTATTAAAGATGTTTTCAAGAAAGATGATGATAAAGAGAATAGACAATAACATGATTAGACTTTCAAGACCAGACTAGGAAATAAATCTGGGTTTTCCAAACTCAGATAGATGTGGTTCAAATTTGTCTCAGTAGTATTTTGTGGGAGTTATATTTTTGTATTAAGAAATCAGATGTGGGAATCAGACTGAGAAATTAGAATGAGAGTCTCCATGAAGTTCCGGAAGTTCATGGCTGCTGCTGGGTAAGAAATTGAATATTTTTCTTGAGGTACATATTTGTGAAATTTTGTCAAGAAACATTGTAATTTGAACATAATAGAATTTTTTTACATAATTTAGTGCTACTTGAAGAATTTGATATTTTTTATTGACCAAAGATATACATGAGCATAAGATCATATCATAATCATTGTATTCCACCATGATTTTTATCTTATGGTAGATTGGGTGGTATGTGATTGTTTAAAAACAATACCAAGGACATAACTTCTCTTGTTTAGTAGTGAAACTTGTAAATTCTTGTGATCATGTAGAGGTGTGTTTGATTTTTTTATCAGATAAATAATTCATTAATAGGAGGATAAAGTTATTTCTAATGTATATAAATGTAAAAGAAAAATATATCTTTGATTCACCCCCACCACCTCTCTGGGTTACATAGACAATAGTTGTGTAATTACATAATTTATTGGGACTATTAATTTTATTATAGATATGAAATGGATTAAGTCTTTAGTGAAGATTATTTGGCATTGGGATGTTGTGAAAAAGAAAAAGATACACTAGCAGTGTATTGTATCAAATACAATGTTGATCATTTGTGGTTGTTGATCCAGAATACTATAGTGGAAGAAGAGATAGAAATCATAGAATGGAAATTGTTTAAGGATATGTTTTTTGGTAAATAATTCCCTCATCAGTAACAAATTGAGATAAAGAGAAGGTTTCTAATATTAAAGAAAAAGGATGAATTATGTGTTGCAGATTATGAATCGACTATTACAAGGTTTTTGTGGGGATGCTAGAGATTATATATGTGACAGAGAGTAAATGATTGACCACTACTATAAAGGGATTAATATTGGTCCCCAAAGGGCATAGGTCTCACAATTTTTTTTATCATATTATGAAATAGATTTATGTGCCATAAAAATAGAGAAGGAATTAACTAGGATCAATATATTCATGGTGGAGGAAGATAAGAATATGTCATCTGAACACTATGTGAAAGAGAATGAATCATTGTAGAAGTTAAAGAAATTTCCATCATGTGAGAACCATGGAATGAATTACCTTGTAGAATGAATAAACGGAATGTTAGTTTGTTATAAGTGTGGATAAATGGTTTATCATGATAATGAATGAAAGGGGAAGAAGGAAAACACTATAATTCAATGATTCTACTTCAAGGAGATGGGGTTCAATGCAATCTAATTCTGAAATCATTAAGGGAATCTTTCAGATAAGAATCCAAGAGATCATGGTAAAGATTATGTTATTTATGAATTCAAAGTGGAATGATTAATGTGATTTTTTATTTGGATATGAAATATGTTGTAAATGAATTTTATTTATGATGTTCTCATCATATTATTTATGAAATATGTAAGGATTATAATGCAATACTATTTCATTAAGGATTTGAGATCATATGTTAAATGGTACCATGAAAAGTGAATTAGTAGCATGTTAAAAATTTTATTCAATATATGGTTGAGGGAAATATAATCATTAATATATTCTTGATGTTGAGAAAATGATATTAGATAAGTTGATGATTGATAAGTATAATGTAAATTGGAATCTACTAACTACCATTGAAATGAATCTAAAGTGTTGGATCATAATATTTGTAAAGGATAACCATTTATGAATTGGTTTAAGATGAACATTGTACGTGGTTTTAGATATTGATATATTACTTCACCTTATGACTCAACTTGTGTTATTAGTTGATGTACAAATTGATCAAGGTACAACAAAATAATAGAATTGTTTGTCCCAAAAAGGCTAAATTCCCGGAGAGGGGGGTGAATCGGGGTATGAAAAATTAAATCAAAATCCACTTTAGATATTGTTTCTTTATTAAAAAAATTATATTCTCTCTATTTTCCCTTCCAATATATGAGTATAAGTTTAATCATCCACATGAAATAGAAATTTTACATGGTTCACACTCATGGGTATACGTCTAAGGACCATACATTGACAATGTACCGATTTACCAATTCCACTAAAAGTGAAATACTGTTTATAATGTTTGGAGTGCACTCACTGTTCTTGCTGTTCACAACCAATAACAATTTAAAATCTAATTGGTCTCTCAACTAATGTGTGATCTCTTCTTCTTTATAATATCCTCCTTTGATTTATTGAATCAATGTGTTTTACTCTCATTTAGTGTATCATTATGTTCCACTTTCATCCAACTGATGAATACACCATTACCAAAGGTTTACTTTTCAATACCTTATTTAAAACATTCTCAATACTCACAATCTTTATAAAGCTTCTTATTTCGCGAAGCTAAAAGATCATTCATCAATCATCTTCTTTTTTGAAGCGCACTTATTTTTCAATGATCAACTAGCCTTCACAAAGCTCACAAGTTTCCATTAGATTTTTTTATCCCTCTTGAATTCCTTGATTTTTCAATGGTCAGAACATGCGGTCGACTATAATAGCCTTCATGAACATGTTCGCATAAAACACCTTCACAATCAACCCTTTGCAAACTACATTCACAAACCACGATACATAGAATTTTTATTGAGGTTGAATTATTTTCTGAAGGGGGTAGTGGCCTATTTATAGGTATTTCCACATAATCTATAACCTTCACATAAGGTCAAAACCATTTCTTGAAGCACCCCCCTTTTCGATGTGAAGCTACCCATTTTGTGAAGGTCCACCTCAAACCTTTTCTTCACCATGATTCTACTTTCTATAACCAGTCATGATGCTCATCCTTGTCATGTAAATCACTTCCAGTAATCATTGATCCTTTGTGAAACCCAATTTGTGAATCCCATTCAACGTGAAACTCATTCCATTACATTATTTTTCAAATAACTTCATGGAAATATTATTTTCACGATGCTAGGCCAAATTCCAAGTTTTGGACTCCAGGAATTATGTAAAAAATGGGAATGGTTGCACCTTATATATGTGCTTTTTTGTATGTCCTATATAGTATCCACTCCTATGTCCTGGGTCTTTTCTCAAGATACCTAGTCCTAAATATCTCTAGATCTCCCCAAATGATCATGGAAACCAGATTTTTCAACAAACACAATAAACCCAAAAACACCACAATGCTACCTTGATGGATTCTTTCCAAAAAATCTCCCTCTTTGTATTTGATGACAACTCTTATAATTTTGATACACCATTACATCATATTCTATCTTCTAACACCATTACATTATTTAAATATAGATCGAGATCAATGATTTACTCAACACATACCCTAATCCCACAAGAGTAATGCTCGGTGTGATAATAAAGAGTATAATACAAATTCATCAATGAATCACATTATTGCATTCAAAAACAACTCTTCTCCTATCATCACGAACCTGAACTATCATGATATATATCCTTTCATCGATCACTTCTAGCATTGTAATATTTAATACTTCCCTTCTCTCACTGCTCCACCTAACAGCTTTTCAAAACTACCCCTATCTTGCTGCTCCACATGTCAGCTTCTCCCCATATCTTGATTATGACATTTTCCCCCCATAAATAGTCAAACATTATCCCTATTTTCAACAAACCCAAAGGTCACTATATTTTTGTTTGAAACATTGAATTAAGACAGATCATTTCAGTAGAAAAACATACCATACCTTAGGCAAAGGGGGTCCCACATCCACACATTTTCAAGTACGGGGAGTCAACTGAACTCGTAGAGCCAGTCGATGCCTCTCAAACGCTTCTTTGGGTAAGCCCTTGGTTAGAATGTCTGCAACCTATTGTTCTGTAGGCACAAACTACAACTTCAATAGTCCTTCATCCACCTTCTCCTTGATAAAATGATATTTGATTTCAATGTGCTTTATGCTTGAGTGATGGACTAGATTATTGCAAATATTTATAGCACATGTGTTATCTCAATGGATTACAATCGAAGATTTCACTTCAACTCCCATAACATCAAGCTTCTAATTCATCCATAATAACTATGTGCACACTAGAAGATCCAAAATATATTTAGCTTCTATGGTGCTCAATGAAATGCAATATTTCTTCCTACTTAGCCATGAAATACAGAGTCCACCAAGTTAGAAGGCACCTCCCGATGATGAATTTATATCATCTGCTGATCTGACCCAACTTATATCTATATATCCCAATAACATCTAAGAAGATTTTTCATTATACATGGAACAAAAATCAGTATTTCTTTTGATATACCGAACATTTGTTTTCAATGTAAGCACGTGTCTTTCTTTGGAATTTCTTTGATACTGTGCATCTTGACACGCAGAAAAAACAATACTTGGTCTATTTGTTGTTATGTACAACAGAATTATAATGATTTGCCTATATTATTTGACATTAACCGCTTTTCCCCCATCATCTCTTGATAATTTCATCTAGGTTTCTATTAGATTTTTCATCTCCTTGGAATTAACCATTCCAAATCCTTTCAGAACCTCCTTGGAATATTTAGAATGAGAAATGAATGTGTTATTACTCTGTTGTGCCAACTATAAACCAGTGAAGAATGTTAGATCACTGATCAATGACATTTCAAATTCATTTTTCATGAATTCTGCAAACTGTTTGCATTGAGTTTCATCTAATACACCAAATATTATTTAATTGACATATACCAGAACCATCATCCTTTTATTAGTATTTTTTTTACATAGAGATTGTAATCAACTCCACCACACTGAAAACCAAGATTCTTCAAAAATTGATCTAGTCATGAATACATTTCTCTTGGTTCATGATTTAACTCATATAATTATTTTCTTAATAAAAAACCTTATTCTCAACTTCATGAATGAGAAAACCATCTAGATGCTCAATATTCACTTCTTATTCTAGAACTCCATTCAGAAATACTTACTTAATGTCCATCTGGATGACTTTAAACTTTCTTTGAACTACTATGTCTAAGAATAATATGATTTTCTCCATCCTTCCAATCGATGCAAATTTTTCATCAACATCGATACACTATATCTATGAGTACCCATTACACACTAGTTATGATTTTTTTCGAATCTGTATGTCATGATAATTCATATTATTTTGAAAGTTCCATTTAGTTCTGATGACATTCTTATCTGTTGGAATCGAAATAGTCTCCCATGTCTGGTTCTTCTCTATATGGTCTAACTCATCATTCATAGCATGAACCCATTTTGCATCTCCAGATGCTTCATGAAAACATTTTGGCTCTGTCTGAGATAGGAAATATTCTTTTGTAATTACTTCATTCTTCGCATCTTATCATGTGTTATCTAATCACCAATTATATTTTTGTTATCAATTTTAGCTCGACTCTTTGATTTCAGTGCAGATACATACTTGACTTTCTACTACTCATAATTAGTATCTTCTTCTGAATCAACATCTACCACTTCTGGCCCCCCTATATCACTCACCTCCTCATCACATTTATTATAAAATTTTTCACTAGGTTGTTGAATATTCTTTTCATCTTCCACTACAGTGACATCATTACTTTCCACTACATTTCCCAGAATCATATTGAACCATTTATATGTTTTCTTTTACCTGAGTAGCCAAGTAATATCCCCTCATCTCCTCATGACTCAAATTTCTTATGCCTTTATTTTTTGAGAATAAATAACTTATTTCCAAAGATTCAAAAGTATATCAATGTTGCTTCTTTCTGTACCACATCTCATACATAGTCATTCCTTCCTATGGAGACAATAGAGCCCTTTTAGAAATGTAAACAGATGTCATGACTACTTCATTCTAGATTTTATCAGGTAGGTATTTTTCAATAAGAATCATTCAGGCCATGTTGTTGATAATTAAATTTATCCTCTCAACCACTCCATTTTGTTGAGTTGTTTTCACCGCTGAAACATGATTCCATGTCCAGTGTTTTTGAAGATAATCTTCCACATGACATCTTGTTAATTCTGAACCATTATCGGTACGAAACATCAAAATATTCTATCCATGTATCCTTTTTCAATTAACATTTGTTATTTATTTTGAAAAACCACCATACAGCAAACCCAAAATGAGAAACCTCATGGAGGTCTAAAGTAATGTAAACCCAAAGCATCATTGACAACCAAATTCATTCCCTCCTTTGGAAATGAACCAAAGTAAAAGAAAGAGAACAAACATTGATTTGATGATGCCAGAGATGCCAAGAAGTCTGCAACCATGTTCCCCTCCTGCCATGTATGAGAGACCTATGTGCGGTTACCCATGAGAAATTTTCACTTTCTTTAGAATCTCTCTGATACTATTTTATGTACCTGAACACATCAGACATGTGGGAAGTGAAAAAAATACCAACGCCATCTCATAGAATTCATCAATGAAAAGAACAGAACATGTCATCCCATAAATGGCTCTCGGTGAAATAAGTTCATATACATCTGCATGAACCAATTCAAGCACTCTTGTTGTCTTTTGATCGTTTGAATTGTACGTATTTCTGATTATCTTCCCCCATTGACAAGAATCACACATATGACTACAATGAAAAGATATCTTAGGAATGTGTCTAACTTAATCAAACTTAACTATATCTTCTAGGGATGGTTGTCATAGATGACTAAGACGTTTATGTCACAACTTTTTTTATCCTCTCTAGGT
Source organism: Viscum album (assembly GCA_963277665.1). Taxonomy (NCBI): domain Eukaryota; kingdom Viridiplantae; phylum Streptophyta; class Magnoliopsida; order Santalales; family Viscaceae; genus Viscum; species Viscum album. The sequence continues at coordinate 1,914,814,271 of OY728143.1, forward strand.
AAAAGCACATGTATTCTTCTCCACTTACAAGGTAGAAATTCCCATTTTTCTTTTTCCCTATAGAACTATTCACCATCTCTTCCATTGATGATACCCATATTTATAGGTAATCTTATAGCATTCCCTATGTCACATTGTTTGCTGAAACTAAGAAAGTTGTGACTGAGACCTTCAATGACTAAGACATCATCATGTCTCAACTCTTTTCCACCAAACATGGACTTTCCTAGGCCAAATATCTTTAGGCCTTCATCATTTCTAAATTTTATGACACATTCTTTGTCGTATTTTATGCATGTAACAAGATATTTATTGCCTGTCATATGGGATGTGAAACCACCATCAAGGATCCAAACACCGGAATGCATTGATGCTTTAAGTGAAATTTCTACAACCACCACCTTGTCAGCTCTTTTCTTTTTGATCCATGTTTTTGACTTCACACTAGATATAGATTTAAAATCATGATATTCCTCAATGTACAATGGACCAGATTCATATTTCATTGCTACAAATCAATTTTATGATTTCATCTCACCTGTTGATTCATTGATTTTCTACTTGCGATCACTTTGGTTCTGCTTTGGCACATTCTTTTTCATGGTTGATGTACACTATCTAGAAATGTACCCAAATACTTCACACCAAAAACAATGTCCCTCAAAATATATTATAGAGTATTGAGCTTTATCTAGCTATTACTATTGTTCTTGTTTCCTTTGGTATCATTTGGATATGGAAAAATAATTTTGTAAGTGACTCATCTTTCCACAATAATAACATCGGATATGAGGTGAATTAATGAATAGTACATATACACCATGGGTTGTCCATTAGGTTCTCTGAATCTTCTAATTCTGCTTCATACCAAAATCAATTTTCAATCTGGATGTGGCTGCTTGCGGTCTGACATCAACCATGACTTCTTTCTATTTTTTACTAAGCCCCATACTAGACTTATCATTTTTATTTGACTACTGCACCTTTTCTGCGAGACTTCTACACTTGACTTACATTATTTCAATCATTTGAGTGATTGTCTTTGTCAATATCATATTGGGAGTCAAGAGTTATTCTTGATCATTGATTTTTTATCACATGCTGACGACTTCCTCTTCATGTTCCACAATGAATTTGATTTTTTCTATAGATATGTTATTCAAACCATCAATCAATCTTCTATGTTTTTCAACTTTGAGCTTATAATAATCTCATTTCTTGAGTCCACTGAAAATGATGACTTTTGTTTTTCAATTTCTTTCTTCATCCCAGACTTCTCTTCTTCCTACTACTCCATGTAGAGTTTGGCGTCACGATCCACTTTGTTGTCATTGTTCTCTTTGTCTCTACAAACATATAGCACTAAAAGATATTCTTATAATTCATCCACCCATATCGACTCTTCATTCAACTTATTTTCCATCAATGTCACATTATTCCATTTTCTTCGTGTTACCTACAACTTCCACCATAACATTTTCTCCACGATCATTACAATTCTCTAACACATCAACCTCAGATTCGTTTGAATGGTCATACTCTTCTAAAAGAATATTTTTCCTCTTTAGGAAATTTCTCTTGAACATTTTCTTACCTTTTAGATAGGCTTAATGTAACACCTCGAGCTTCCACGATACACTTCTCTTTCAATAATGCAATAGCTTGCATTGTACGCAAGTTCGAGATTCTAACGCACCACGACCAATCAAAATAGCCATTATGAATAGTAATACCCACCTTTTGAAATTATATATATTTTATATTTCAAAATGGACTTCATTTTTGGATTCAAAATATCGAAATTATCCTAAGTTGAATTATTTGTTTTTTTCTGAGAACTTCCAATTTTTTATGAATAGTGAAAAATACTTAAAAACAACTTTTTTAATCAAAATAATTTATAGTGATAAATTATACTATTGAGTGGTTTAAAATTTTAATTATAATATATTTTTACCTTTTTATCCAATGGTGTTCATTAGAATTAATTTCACTTTGAAATTGGAAATAAACAATTGTCAATCTTTTGATATATATTGTTTCCTAAAAACACGCTATTTGTTGTGACAACGGGAATTAATTATAAAATTAATTAATGCAACTTATATGTTTTTAATTTCGTAAAATAGACATCATTTTTGAATTCAGAATATCAAATATAGCTTTGGGTGAAATTTTGGCATTTTCTGAAAAACTTCAATTTTTGATGAATAGTGAAACCACTAAGTGGTAGTTAAAAAACTAATTTTTCGTTTAAATGAAACATTAAAACTTATGTGATTTGATTTTCAAAAATCTGACATACATGGTTTTCATTAGGATGTAAAATGTTGTTCAATGTGATTAAAATAATTTTTTGGTGAGTAGTAACTTTTATGTTTAATTAATCGCGATTAAAGGTAATTAGTAAAATTTAAGGTAAAAATGACATTATTAAAATTTGAAAATACCCTTACACTTGTCCTACCCATATTGGATGAGTCATGGCCGACCAAGAAAATCCATGGGTCAACTTGGGGACCCCATGGAGCCACTTGGGTAAGAAAATGACATTAATAACTTTTTATTTAATGTAAAAATAAAATTATAACAAACATGTGTTGTTTTACTAAAACAGTTATTACGTGGGGTTATATAAGATATATTTTTGACTATAAATATTAATTGGAAATCTAAAACTATTTCCTACATCCTGGTAATTTTTTTATAATTTTTAGACATTAAATAATTTAAATTTTTTATGACACCATGATGATGCAGCGATTACCTCATTAATTAACGATATAAATAAAATGAAAAGATAATGTAAAATATAAGACTTAAACTTTTCAAAAACATATTGGATTTGTCAATTTAGAAACCTTATCAACTTATCCTAGAAATCTATCATTGTGGGACCTTTAAAATCCAAAACGCATTATATAATAAAGTAACATTTCATGACTTTCCAAGAGTGCCCCTCATATCCTCTTATAAAAGGCCCCCACCTCTACCACCTTATTCACACCTTCAAGCCATTTGGATCAGCCAACCTCTACCCAAATACTCTCTCAAATTCCCTCTCTTACTCTTAGAAGCCTCACTTTTGGAATAAGTCTTCCCAAGGGAGCCTTTGGCTCAAATCAAAAAGAGTTACCTGATTTTAAGGTAATGTCTTCTCTTATGTTGTTTTGTTTTATTTTGCTTCTCCAATCCCTTAAACTCTTCTTATTCTTTTATTTTGTAACAAAAAAAGTATCCTAAATATACTGGGATGTTTTTTTGAGAATTATTTTATTTACACTTACACACACCTTCGTCTAATGGTTAAAGAACATACTATTTCCGTGGATGGCGAATTACTGCCTCACGAAACGATGATTGTTCTATCTTCTCCTACCACCTATCATGGTGGCCATTATGATGGAACTATATTTATTTATGATATATATTATATTTATTTACTCTCTATGATTCTGTATTTTACATTTAAATCATACCATTATGCTTGTCATGTTGTGAAAATGCTATATTTTCATTTGAAGAAGTGTGGACTACCGCCCCCTCAACTGATTTGACTCGTTCATGCAATATATGGAATGTATAAATAATGAAATTAATGAAATTAGGTGACCTATATAACATATAATATATATATATATATATATATCTCATTTTGTTTTAATTCCATTAATTATGAAATATAAATGAAAGTAGCGTTCATGCATACGTACAGCTTACCGTCTCCATGAACAGTGCATTTCATTTCTTAACACTAAAAGTTATGTAATATTATAAAGGCATGTATATACTAGATATATATATTATATATGATATCAAAATCAGGAATATAATTCTGGATGTAATGGATATTTTACGACATGAACAACTTGTAATTATAAGAAGTTTATTTTTGACTCAAGTACCAAAGATCGACAAAACGACCGTTATTAACTTAAATAATTACATAATGTTAGTAACATGGTAATAAGTGATTTAAAAGGTATAATGTACTTGAAAAAGTTTCTTAATCAAGTAGAAATTAACTCTAGTTTATTATTCAGAAGATTAAAGAACGATCGAGTCAAGTCGGACACGAGGTAAGGGAACTTCTTAACCCAATTTCCGTTATTTGGGTTAATCTCCTACTTTCAAATTATGTCATGATATTATTATGTTATATCTTATATTTGTAATTTATTTATGTGCACTTATAGTGAATACACATAATATATCTATTTTATTTAAAAATGATATTTTTAAGGGAACTTCTGAGCCCAATTTCGGTTCTTCAGTTTAATCTCCTACTTTTAAATTATGTCATGATATTAGTATGTCCTATCTTGTATTTGTACTTTCTTTATGTGTAATTATAGTGAATAAACATAATAGATATTTTTTATTTAAAAAATTATCTTTGTAAGGGACTACGTCTCAATCTCCATTCATTGAGGCATATTTTGTTTTATACACAAAATTCATTTATATAGTGTATAAACACTTTTGACTTTTACGTTTATTCAAAAGGAATCTTTTTATACGAAGCGTTTTAATAAATGACAAAAATGGAATGTTTTTTTGTACATATACGGCGAAAATGAATTCTTCGCCACCATGACCGTTATTTGAGTTTCGGTTTCCTCTACAAACCAGAATTTTTTTAAAATGATTTAAAAAAAAGAGAGAGATATTTCTCTCAAATGTATGAAAATCCAGTGAAAATGTATACATATTTAATTCAAGCTTAAAATTGTTTTCAGAAAACCCAACTCTCGAGATTGGTAGACACGAAGGGATTGGGCATGGACCCATCATGGCCTGTAATTATTCGAGAAGACTCAGGATTATTTATTTTGTTTTCAGAATCTTGCATAATGTTTTCAGAAAAAAAACTGGACTATATTTGAGCAATTTTAAACATAATTATATTCTAAAAAAATTGCATCGGCAGGTCTCATGAGACAAACTAGTGTTTTGGCACGAGGCCTTGACAAAATCTTATTTGTAGTCTTGGCACGAGGCCTTGGCTACATGGTTATGATAGTCTAGCATTATGAATTCCATCATTATGAATGTGGTAATTGATATTGCATGTGATTATTCTACCAGTAGAATATCCATGTGAATAAGTAAATGGAATTATCTCATTTTACTTTTTCCATATTATGTTGATGTTCATGTTTTAAAGGCTTTTGTTTTAGTCATACATTGACTTAAATGTTTATGTTTATTTATGAAAGCTTACGCTATATTTTCATCCTTACTGAGCATCTGAGCTCACCTATTTAAATGTTTTATTTTCCCAGGATGTGAAGAAATATTTTATGACTGACCTACAGGGTTAGTCTGAAGTTAATAGAAGTGTGGACTATGGAGACTATGTTATTGTTCTTTTTCACATTATGATTTAATGTAACATTTATGAATGTATCTAGTGTACCCAAGGCTACTAAACTAATCGGTCTTTCGAGACATGATCTATTGTATTCATGCCAATGTTACACAATAATGCATCGACTCTGGGTAACTAGGGTCGGGGCGTTACAGTTGGTATCAGAGGTAGTTTAGTACTAACATTGGAAGCTAGATTTAGATAAACTTTGATTAGAGAACATAGCCCTAAGATAGACTTTGAAGATTAGTATAGAAGAACTTCCTAGAATTTTGGTATTATAGATATTTTTTGAGTTTTCCGTGCAATACATCCCTATCTGGATACGAGCAGGTAGAGGCTGCTCTGGCTCAAATGTACCTAACTGTAAAACCCAAAAAAACCGCTTTAAGCTAGACTCGAATGGGAACTGGTGTACGAAAACGGGTCATGCTCACTCTTGGTTATGATACTCTTGGGGGATATGCTTAGGACAATTCTCATTTTCTTTACACACCATTATGAAGGTTTATGAATATATACTTCCTCAAAGGAAAAAGTTTTATGATTATGGATTATATCCATAAATTGTTCAATTTATGTTAAGTGTTTTACAAGTATGGAATTATGTATTTTGATTCATAAACTGATCTAGTTTATGCCATTATTTAGAAATGCCACATAGTGGGAGGAATGTAAACTATATCAATGCACGCACTCCATGTAGGGATTGTCCTCCTGGTCAAGATAATTATAGTGGAGATGGAGATACAACTGGTGTTGATCAGCTTATCACCATACTGGGATAACTCACTCTGGTTATGAATAATAACCTTACTCATATGAAGCACCCTGATCCGCAACGTGGAGGATCAGTGTTAGATCGTTTCATAAGGCAACAACCTCCAACATTCAATGGGAGTACAAATCCCTTAGTAGCTGAGCAATGGATAAGTTCCCTAGAGAAAATATTTCAGGCTGTGGGGAGTAGTGGAAGGGAAAAAGTTGTCATGGCAGTTTATCGCCTCACTGGAGATGCTAATCAATGGTGGTCATTGATAAAAAACATGAAGGATGATGATGAAGTTTCAAATATGGAATGGAGGGAGTTTAATGATATTTTCTTTAAAAAATACTTTCCTCGTGACCATCGAGCAGATATGGAAAGGCAATTTCTGAGTCTAAGACAAAAAAGAGGATGAGAATGTCGTAATGTATGAGCCCAACTTTACAGGGTTAGCGAGGTATGCTGCAGAATATATATGTAACCCAGGAAGTAAGATTAATTGTTTCTTTGATGGTTTAAAACCATTTCTCCATCAAGCATTAGTTTCACAAACCTTCGCATCGTACGAAGATATTGTCTCATGTGCTATCAAGACAGAAAAGGAATTCTCTAAATCTTATGACAATAAAGTAAAGCAAGAGAAGAAGAGAACGGTGAAACAAGAGATAGATAAAGGGAAAAATGGAAAGAAGGATTTTCCATTATTTGATAATTGTGGGAAGAATCACCCTGGTACATTCCTAAAGGAATGTGAGTTTGTTCTAAATGTGGAAAAAAGGTCACCAGGCTCATGGTTGCAAGGGAAAGAAAGAGGCTATCAATGTTGAATGCTACAATTTTAGGGAAATGGGGCATTATGAAAATGAATGTCCTAATTGTCAGGGAAACTTACCTCAGAAATGGCCAAGGGATCAAGTACAATCTTATACTGTTACTACAGTTTAAGTGAAATAATTAATGTATTGGTGCTTTTGGACTCAAGGATTATATTCTGGTTATAAGGATAATTTGATATATATAAGGATTGCACTACAGTACATGTTGTTTTCATTAAGGATTTAATATGATGAAGGTAATCATATTTTTTGTATGTGACAATAAGAGAAACATTACTTTTTTTGGGGAATATGATGTTACAATTGATTTTGGAATTTAGAGACCTTTTAGAGAAAGTCTGGACAAAGGTATTTTAGATAACTATAAAGGATGGAATGGATTAAGTTGAACTTTGGATAGTATTGTTTTAGGTTAAAACATTTATGAAGAGTATTTTTGGAATATGAAAATACTATAGTTTTAGGAAAAGGAAAACCAACAGGCTGGGGGATAACCCGTTGCGTAGGACAAAGATGCAGGAATCGAACCCACAACCATAGTGTGACAGGCCTTTATTACCTACCACTATCCAATAGGAAGTCCCTGGTTATTACAAAATAGTTTTCCTAATCTAAATGGTATGTGGTAATATTTGTAACCTTATAAAATTAGGATAAATAGAATATTTTTGAGTTTTATTACCATTTGGAATGAAAGATGGGTTTGTGGTAACAATTTATTAAAGAGTGAAATCCTAAATGACAAGTAAGTATATTTACTTACGTTCTTAGTAAATCTCTTAAATAAATTCCTCAACTTTATGAAAGGTAACTTAAAAAAATGTTGTCGGTTAACTTTTCCAACTGGGGATTCAATGGACGTTTAACCAATCACAAGTTTGTGATTTTCTTGTGGTTAACATTCTCGTAATCCTATTTTCTACAACTCCCCATCAGACTTTGATGGTTTTTTTTCCTCCATATCTATATTTTCATATAATCCTTTTATGGGCTATCTCAGGTGACCTTTGTACCTCTCTTTCTTCCTTTTAATGTTATATTTTTATTAACCCTACTTCTGATGTGGGTTTTCCACAAAAGGAATTTTATATTTTCAACCATTTATTTTCAAATAAAAATTTTAAATTGCGAGGACACAATTTATTGAATGAGGGTAGAATTTAACACCCCGAGCTACCACGATACGCATCTTTTTCAATAATAAAATAGCTTGCATTGTACGCAAGTTCGAGATTCTAACGCACCGCGACCAATCAAAATAGCCATTATGAATAGTAATACCCACATTTTGAAATTATATATATTTTATATTTCCAAATGGACTTCATTTTTGGATTCGGAATATCGAAATTATCCTAAGTTGATTTTTTGGAATTTTTCTGAGAACTTCTAATTTTTTATGAATACTGAAAAATATTTAAAAACAACATTTTTAATCAAAATAATTTATAGTGATAATTTATAATATTGAGTGGTTTTAAAGTATAATTAGAATATATTTTAACAGTTTTATCCAATGGTGTTCATTAGAATTAATTTCACTTCGAAATTGGAAATAAACAATTGTCAATCTTTTGATATATATTGTTTCCTAAAAACATGCTATTTGTTGTGACAGCGGGAATTAATTATAAAATTAATTAATGCAACTTATATGTTTGTAATTATTGAAAATAAAAATCATTTTTGAATTTGTAATATCAATTATAGCTTAGGGTTAAATTTTTTCATTGTTCTGAAAAACATCAATTGTTGATGAATAGTGAAACCACTAAGTGGTAGTTAAAAAACTGATTTTTCTTTAAATGAAACATTACCACTTCTTTGATTTGATTTTCAAAAATACGACATACATGTTTTTCATTATAAAGTAAAATTTCAATTAAAGGGATTAAAATAATTTTTTGGTGAATAGTAACTTTTAAGTTTAATTAATCGTGATTAAAGGTAATTAGTGAAATTTAAGTTAAAAATGACATTATAAAAAAATGAAAATACCCTTACTATTGTCCTAACCTAATTGGATTAGTCATGGCTGACTAGGATAATCCATGGGTCAACTTGGGGACCCCATGGAGCCACATGGGTAAGAAAATGACATTAATAACTTTTTATTTAAAGTAAAAATAAAATTATCACAAACATGTGTTGTTTAACTAAAACAATTATTATGTGGGGTTATATAAGTTATCTTTTTGACTATAAATATTCATTAGAAATATAAGAAGATTTACTACATCATGGTAATTTTATTATAATTTATATACATTAAATAAATTAAAATTTTTATGACACCATGATGATGCAGCGATTACCTCATTAATTAACGATTTAAATAAAATGAAAAGATAATGTAAAATCTAAAACTTACACTTGTTAGAAACCTATTGTATGAGTATATTTCCAACCCTTATCACCTAAGCCTCTAAATATATAATTGTGGGACCTTTATAATCTGATACTCATTATATAATAAAGTAAATGACTTTCCAAGAGTGCCCCTCCTCTCCTCTTATAAAAGGCCCCCACCTCTACCACCTTATTCACACCTTCAAGCCATTTAGATAGGCCAAAATCAGAAAAAATACTCTATAAAATTCCCTCAATTACTCTGAGAAGCCTCATGTTTGGAATAAGTCATCCCAAGGGAGCCTTTGGCTCAAATCAAAAATAGTTACCCGAATTTAAGGTATTGTCTTCTCTTATGTTATTTTGTTTTATTTTGCTTTTACAATCCCCTAATCTCTTTTTATTCTTTCCTTTTGTAAAAAAACCAGTATCCTCAATATAATTGAATGTTTTTATGCGAAGTATTTTATTTACACTTACCCACACCTTCGTCTAATGGATAAAGAACATACTGTTTCCGTGGATGGTGAATTACTGCCTCACGAAACGATGATTGTTCTATCTTCTCCTACCACCTCTCATGGTGGCCATTATGATGGAACTATATATATTTATGATATATATTATATTTATTTCCACTCTATGCTTCTTTATTTTACATTTAAATCATTCCTTTATGCTTTTCATGTTGTCCAAATGCGATAATTTCATTTGAGGAAGTGTGGACTACCGCCCCCTCAACTCATGTGACTCGTTCATGCAATACATGGAATGTATAAATAATGAAATTAATGAACTTATGTGACCTATATAACATATATATATATATATATATCGTATTTTGTTTTAATTCCATTAATTATGAAATATAAATCAAAGTAGCGTTCATGCGTACGTACGGCTTACCGTCTCCATGAACGATGCATTTCATTTCTTACCTCTAAAAGTTATGTAATATTATAAAGGAATGTATATACTGGATATGTATGTTATATATGATATCTAAATCATGAATATAATTCTCTATGTAATGGATATTTTATGACATGAACAACTTGTAATTATAAGAAGTTTATTTTTGACTCAAGTACCAAAGATCGACAAAATGACCGTTATTAACTTAAATAACTACATAATGTTTATAAGATGGTAATAAGTGATATAAAAGAGATAATGAACATGAAAAAGTTTATTAATAAAGTATAAATTAACTATAGTTTATTATTCAGGAGATTAAAGAATGATCGAGTAAAGTCGGACACGAGGTAAGGGAACTTCTTAACCCAATTTCCTTCCATTGGGTTAATCTCATACTTTCAAATTATGTCATGGTATTATTATGTTCTATCTTGTATTTGTACATTATTTATGTATACTTATAGTTAATATACATAATATATCTATTTTATTTAAAAAATGATATTTGTATGGGAACTTATTAACCCAATTTCTGTTCTTCGAGTTAATCTCCTACTTTCAAATTATGTCATGATATTATTATGTCCTATCTTGTATTCATACATTCTTTATGTGTTCTTATAGTGAATACACATAATAGATCTATTTTATTTAAAAAAATATCTTTGTAAGGGACTTTGTCTCAATCTCCATTCATTGAGGAATATTTTGTTTTATACACAACTTTCTTTTATACGGTGTATAAACCCCTTTGACTTTTATGTTTATTCAAAAGGAATCTTTTTATACGAATCGTTTTACTAAACAAAAAAAAGGAATGATTTTTTTTCGTACGTATGCGGCGACAGTGAATTCTTCGCCGCCATGACCGTTATTTGAGTTTCAGCTTCCTCTCAAGCCATAATGTTTTTAAAATTAATTAAAAAAAGGGAGAGATATTTCTCTCAAATGTATGTAAATACAGTGAAAATGTATTTGTATTTAATGCAAGATTAAAAATGTTTTCAGAAAACCTGAATATCGAGTGTGGTAGAGAGGATGGGATTGGACGTGGACCCATCAGTTCCTGTAATTAGTCGAGCAGTCTCAGAATTAGTTATTTTGTTTTTAGAAGCTTGCATAATATTTTCAAAAAAACACTAGAGTATATTTGAGAAATTTTGAACATAATTATATTCTAAAAAAAATTACATCGGCAGGTCTCATTAGACAAACTATTGTCTTGGCATGAGGACTTGACAAAATCTTATTTGTAGTCTTGGCATGAGGCCTTGGCTACGTGGTTATGATAGTCTGACATTATGCATTCCATCATTATGAAAGTGGTTATTGATATTGCATGTGATTATTCGACTAGTAGAATATCCATGTGAATGAGTAAATAGAATTATCTCATTTTACTTTTTCCATATTATGTTGAAGTTCAAGTTTAAAAGGCTTTTGTTTTAGTCATAAATTGCCTTAAATGTTTATGTTTATTTATGAACGCTTCCACTATATTTTCATCCTTACTGAGCATCTGAGTTCACTCCTTTCAATGTTTTATTTTTCTCATGATGTGAAGAAATATTTTATGACTGACCTATAGGGATAGACTGAAGGGGATATAAGTATGGACTATGAAGACTATGTTATTGTGAATTTTCACTTTATGATGTAATGTAACATTTATTAATGTATTTAGTGTTTCTATGGCTACTAAACTAATCGGTCTTTCGAGACATGATCTTTTGTGATCATTCCAATGTTACGCAATAATGCACTGACTCTGGGTAACTAGGTTCGGGGCGTTACACTTAAGACTTTTTTATTAGAATTTAAAATTTATTCTGATCATCTTCTTGAAGGTTCTTGGGGATCCTTGCAGCAATATTACTAACCATTCTACATTGAAACATCATAGTGGATGTTTCCCCTTGAACTTTCATTTTTCTCATTTCAAATTTGAAGAAAAGAATGGCATCACCTCATCCATCTCATCTTCTACCTGACCATATTCAATGGTGAGCTTCTTCATGTCCATGAATTCCACCTCTTTAGAATTCCTGTTTCCATAGATTCAATGTCCTTATTTCTCATCTCATATGTGCTAGGAGTACTATGAAAACTATCTAGTGTCAGCTCTTTTGGATCTTTGTCTTCTAAAACAGATATTTTGGATTGAACCATGGATGATTTCTTCTCAATATTCCATTAACGATCTTCAAATCTTCACTAATTTCCCTGAGACCATGCATGTCTTCAACAATTACATTCACCCAATCAATTAATGCATCAACCAACTCATTTGGATTCATTATCAGATCGTTGTACATGTTCCATAGAACCTGCATCTTGGACTCTTTGACATTTGAATCTCTTTTATAGATATTTAACAGATTTTCCCACATAGCATGTGATATTTTACATGAAAACAAATTGTTATAAATTTAATTTGATTTGGATACCCTTAAAGTATTAATTCCTTTGGTATCAGCATCAAATTATCTTCTTTCATCTTCTGACAGAGCACCATTGTCCATACTGGCCAAAATTCTATGCATCACTACTGTAAATACATCCATTCCTAATTATCATAAGTATTTTCACATCTAAATCTTCTATAATTGAAAAGTAATTCCATCAAATATTGGAATACCATTATTATTAGCCACATCAATGAGAGAAACACTAAAAAACCATTCTATGATACAAATTGTTAGTTCCAACTTGGTTAAATACCCTGATGGGGGGGAGTGAATTAGGGTATGATAGATTAAAACAACTTCACCTCCATATCTAGTTTCATTGTAAAACAAATGCACTTCCCCATCTTTTCCCCATTAATATTTGAACAGATATTAAATCATGCCTAAGACACATCAATTTTACTTGGTTCACCCACACTAGGATATGTCCAAGGAGCATACAATGACAATGTTCCAACGTACCAAATCCACTGAAAATGAACTACAATTTAAAATTTTTGGAACGTACTAATTATCCCTCCTGGTTCACAAACAATCACAATTTGAATGCTCACCACTCTCTCAATTGATGTGTTCTCACAACTTTTTCAGAATATCCTCATATGATCTCTTGAATCAATGCACATTACACCTCATTTTGTGTATCATTAAGTTCCACTTTCATCCAGCTGATTAATACAACATTAGAAAAGGTTTACTTGGATATCCCTTATTTAAAAAATTCTCAATTTTCACTACCTTTTTAATCTCTTTATTTCATGATGTTAAAATAGACTTCATGAAGCACCTTCATTCATGAAGCTCGCTTATTTCGGGATGCTCAACTAGCCTTCACGAAGCTCACATGTTTCAGTCAAATTTTTATAGCCTTCGTGAAATCCTTGCATTCATGATGATCAGAAGATTTTTTTGGCTGTAATAGCCTTCATGAACATTTGTGCATAAAACACCTTCACGAACCACCCATGGAGAACTACCTTCATGAATAGATAGACTTAAGATTTTCTTTGATTTTCAGTGATTTTTTTAAAGGGGGTAGAGGCCTATTTATTGGTGTTTCCACTGAATCCAGAACCTTCACACCACATTAGCACCATTATGTGAATCTCCCCCTTATTCACCACAAAGCTGCCATTTTTGCGAAGCTCCACTTCAAACCCTTTCTCCTCCACAATGATATTTTACTTCACTGATCTCGATGCTTATCACTATCCCATATATTAACAACAACAATAATTGATCCTTCACAAACACCTCTTCACAAAACCCATTCATCTCAAAACTCATTCCTTTCAAATAATTTTCAATGCTCTTCAAGAAAATCCTCTTTTCACGATGCTAGGCCAAATTTAAAATTTTTCACCCCAAAAAGCTGGCAAAGACTAGGAAGCAACACCACCTTATATGTGTGTTTTTCTATATGGCCTCAAGAGAATCCACTCATCTATCTTGGGTCTTTTTTCAACATACCTCGTTAACAATCTCTCAAGATCACCCCAACCAATCATGGAAACCTGCTTTGTCAACAAACACAATAAAACCAAAAACACCACAATGTTACCCTGGGAGATTTTTCCCAAAAAATATTTTTATTATTAAAAATAAATGAATCAAGTAATTATATTTCCATACATTCTTAGAGAATGAAAGAATACCTAAAATCTATGAAAATGGGTTTTGAAAGTGAAATGTTGTCTTATCATCAACATTTTTTTTATATCAATGACCTTTATTCACACCTCAGGTTTATGGTGTTTTGGTAAAAAATATTCTATTGAATATTTTCTCTATCAATCACTATCAGAACATGAAATTTATATTTATCTTCAATGTCCAGGTTATTAGTAATGTTCTTCTATTCAAAATCCTAGTATTGTGGTGACCTTTTAATTTCTCTTTACGTATTATTAAGAAGATGCATTCTTAATCCTATTGATGATGTTCTTTTTGGACAATAGTATTTTATAATTTCAAACCCTCAATTACCGATATGATATATAAATTGTCAAGATGCAATTTAATTAATGTGAGGAGAATATAACACCCAGAAATTCCAAATTAAGAACATTTTATTTAATAAATTGTGTGACACACAACAACAAGAGTATAAAGTAATAAAACGTTTTTATACATTACAATGTATTTAGTAATTTAAACAAATCTATTATATATTTTTTAATTCATGCAACACTGATTTGGATTGCATTACACAAAAGAATGACTATGTTCGATAGTTTTCATTACACGTAAGACCGAGATTTACTGAAAAAAATATATATTTTAAATATTATTATGAAATATAATAAGATACAACCTAGACATTAAATTTATGGTCACGATTTTTAATAAATAACTTATAAAAATATATGGTTTAATTCAATTGTTATCGATTAATTAGAAATGAATATAAAATCCAATTGATTATAAAAGAAATGTTTTTATACAATCAAATGTGTTTTATCTCAATAAATTAAATTAATTATTGTCATTGAATGATATTAATGAACTTTATAAATTATATATTCAATAAAATATTTTTTAGATTCATCCTATAGATTTGATAGGATTATGATAAGAAAAAACTCAATATTGCACATAAAAATCAATATTTATATAAAGACTGTTTTACCACCTTATAATAGAACACCTATTTTCAAACTAATTATTGAAACTTTTATAAATATTATTTTTAAAAATAAAAATCATTTATGATATTGAAACATAAAAAATTTATTGCAGTCAAATTTTGGTATTATTATGGGATGTTAATTTTTTTGATAAATAGTGGAAAAATAATAAATTTTTATTGAAAACTATTTTTCATATAATATATCTGTACGAATCAATCATATTTTTGAATGTTTTTAAAGTTTATATATTTAAATTTTACATATATTAAATAAATTTAGGAAATATTAATCAATGTCATATAGATATTATATATAATAATAATTCTAATGTTTTATCATTTTTACATTAAAACCCCCCATTGTCGTCCAATTTGCGGGATTAATTTTTTATTTATTTTGGTCACTTCTATGATTAGAATATGAAAAATTGGATTCAATATTAATAATCATAATAATTTATAATTTAAAATAATGTTAAATTAGTTTTTGACCACAAATATTAGCAAATGCAATTAAAATTAATTTGATTGATTATGAGAAAATTATGTTATCATGGTACTAAACCTTAAACCGAAGGGAAAAAATGACCTAGTCACATTTCCTAAAGTCATTGGAAGGAATTATTTGTACTCTGTAATCCCTTGGATAAAATTTGGGAAATTATTTGAAGCACGTGATGTATGAGATACCTCTTAATATTTTTTACCTTCTTACTTTTACAAGAATGCCACTCCTCCTCTAATATAAAAAATTACTCACCCCTACCACTTATTCACTACTCTCAATCCCAATAGATCATCTGATCCTTTCCCAAAAAAGCTCCCAAATTATATCAACTCAACCTAGAATCCCCAGATTGATCATAAAGAAAACCAATGCTGGGTTCTGGTAATAACCAAAAGAAGTTACCCGAATAAGAGGTCATGTTCTTCAATGATCACTTTTGATTAATTTATTTATCCATCCCTAAATTTATTATATATCATTATTATATAATAACACAAGTACCCAAAATATACTATAATGTTATTCTGTAATTATTATGATATACACTCACACAAACATCCCATGAATTGGATACATAATCATCTTTCATGTGTATGGTAGACTACTGCCTCACGAACCGATGTCATTTGTTCATCCATTCCCACCATTCAAGATTGGTAATCATGATATATTTATATTTTATTTATGAAAAATAATATATTTAAAATTTATTTATTCTTATTAAATTATTATATAACACATACCTTCATGCTTTCAATTTTTTGGGAATACAATAACGTCGTTTGGGGACTCGTGGACAATTATCTTCTCAAAGTGATGTGCATTGTTCATTCAATATAATGAATGATTGATTTTAATAAAAAAATGTTAAATATATGAAAATATATGATGCTAAAATTATAATATAAATATATACAAAGTTACTTTTCATTCTTTTAATGTGACAAGAAGATGGAAACATTGTCTATGCGTAGGTACGACCTACCATCTCCAGGAACAATGTTTTTCATTTCCTATTTCCAAAATGTTTATGTTATAATAAATAAATATATACTGAATATATGTGATATTTAAATCTGGTTTTACATCATGTAGATGTTGAAATCATTATCTATGTGAGAAGAACAATAATAACAAGTCAAAACATACTAATAAAACTTGTCAATTATCTACTAAATTGATGAAAATAATGAATGATTGTTAAAAAATGGGTAATACGATATTATAAAAAGATCATATGTGATATTATAAATATAGTTTTGGTTATAGTAAAAGATAAAAAAACTCTAAAAACCATTATACCAGAGGTTAAATAATGATCACACTAAAGGAAACACACGTTAAGAGATTCTTGTCACACATTTTGTTCTGTGAGGCATACTCCATTCCCACCAATAATTTATATTGTGTTTTGTATATACTATACCAATTGTACTTTAAATCATAATTAAATTTATATTAATGGTATTTAGAGTCTAATTTGATTTTATTTCATTCATGGGGATTATAATTCAATAGTTACCATGTAGTAAGGGATTTCGTCTCAATCTAGATTTAATTGAGACTTAATTGTTATTATGCACATAATTTCTTTTATTTGGTGTATATAATTAATTTTGAAATTAAATATCGTGAATAAATTATTCATAATGGTATTTTATGTTTCAATTTCATTTATCTCATTATAGTTCATTTGAATTAAAAGTTACAAAGTGGTAATTGAATTTTCTAACCCAATTACCTTTAATTGGTTTATATTGATTCCTTGTTATTGTTAATTTTAAAAAATAATGCATGTAATACCTTTTTACTATATATGTTCCATGAATCACAACCTTAAAATGTTTTCATGTTTCCTTTCTAGACATTGTTTTGTGGTGTTGAGTCTCATTGGCAACATTCACAACAGATTTGTAATTCCACCGCACAACACATATCTGTTTGGGATACCCAACATCACTAGTTCAAATTATATTACCATAAATTATAAGAATCTAATATAGTTTGATTTTTATTACTTTAAACTATGATACACAACATCCTCAATGCACGATGATAAACTATAGCCTTATCATTTTCAACAAATATAGAATGCCTCGTGTAATATGTGTGAGATGTCTACCCCATCTTGATGAATGATGTATCTTATATAAGAAATGATATTTAACCTATTTTAAAATAGGAATCCACATATGATAAGTATTAGATGGTTAAAAAAATTTACACCATGCCTTGAACTCAGGATTCCCTATGACAAACATGGGATGTCTCAATTCCCTCACAAGAGAGGAATTACTCTACCACTATTGGTCTATTACCACACCAGGTTCCAGAACTAAATGTTTATTGATTTACAGCCTTATAGAATATTTAGTGAATCCAAGTATTCTTATCATATAGCCAAGTCAGAAATTAAGCAAATCTATTGTCCATCTGGCCTTATCAAGGTATGAGATTTATGACTATATACTAATTTCTATTAGATGGTCAAAAAATGAGGACTCAAAATTATGTTGAAATCATCAAGGGAATGTGGTGTAATACTAACCATGCCTATTTTATATTCATATTTTGTCCATGAAATAGGACCTTAATCCATTACCAACACCCTTGTTCAAATCTTAATTCCTAATATGCCTGGACAATGTGCTCAATTACACTGGGTTATGGAACAGAAAGTGTTAAATTCCTCATAGAAAGTCCTTCAATATTTTTCAACAATATGAGATTCTCATTATTTTTATTTACATCACCATTCAAATCCAAATAGTCCCCTAATGGTGATATTGTCTGACCAAGGATCACGTCCCATTTTGGGCCAATGCCATAATTGATCTCTAACAAAAAGGGTGATTCTTGTGTTTCAAATTTTGATATAAATATATCCTTCATTTTCTTTTCCCATTCATGGATGGCGTGGTTGAGCACAATTTGTTTTGAACAAGGTCCATATTCATTCCTTGCCCATTGGTTTCCCTTTATCCAAATCTCCAAAGTCATGACTAACATCATCTACAATTTTCAATCACTTAGACAAATTTCAATACCCTTGGTATTACCCCTCTTTGAATCCATAGATGTTGACCAGGAAAGTCATGATCAATTTGGATTCTCCTTTACATTTCTCGGTATTTCCATGTGTCATGTAAAATATCTCAGTAATCCTTGTTTCCTACACCAAGAATGACTCGCATGGAGGGACACATTACGTGATGTATTCCTAACATCCTTAGGGAATCCCATTTAACTAGAGTCTTATGCCATACAAGTATGAGGTGCCCTATATGAAAAATCTGGGAAGAATAGTCTTTTCAATTTTTCATTACATTAATCTGTTTTCTCTATTGTTCCTCTATTCAAGAATTATAACCTTAAAATATGTGTTGTTTGTTTCATGTTATTCTTGTTCTGTTGATCCTCCTTTTCCTCATTCATGTTGGGTTGTACCTATTTCATGCTGCACAAGTATCCTTGAGACAAACACTAAGAAAGTTCAAACATCATGGTATTAAAATGATTTCCCCATGTCCAAGCATCATTAATTTAAAATGTATGCAGACACTCTTCGGAGTATGTGGTGTTGTGTTAAGAATCTATATACCTTAATCATGTTGGAATTTTCACTTCATGAAACTCCCTATGATTTTACTAAGAACATCTTGGCCTGAGACATATGGACTTAAACTAGGAGTCCATATCCATACATCATGACCTTAAACTATCTATAGTAATCATTAGAAGCTTGTTATGTTAAATTATCGTCCTTGGTCCTCATTCAAATTAGGTTATAGATATTGTGACATGCACATAATTGTTGGAATATATTCCCACATGGTCCAAACTCTATGACCATTAAATATGAGATCATTTATAAGCCTCATGAATTTACCAACTATGAAGACACCGTATGAGAATATTGTCTGGTATTGGGCTGCCTTGGCTCACATTCATGTTGGTTTTGTCACTCATCTACACCACACATATCCTATTGGGGAAATAATCTTTTTAATTCATGAAGTAAAAATGAAGTCTTACCATAGTCATGTTCAGTATGAATCTTATGTTAGAGATGATATTTACCCCATTTTAATTCATGATTCTTCATAAGATATATATAGGATGGTTAAAAAAATGATACCCCAGTCTTTGAACATAGGATAACCCACGATAATTATGGGATGCCTTATATTCTCTCATCAAAAGTGAAATCCCTACTAATATTGGTCTCATACCACTCCACATTTCTCGAACTTCATGTGTCTTTATTCCCATCCTCATGGGATATGTCGGGACTTCTAGACTTCTCATCTATGGCCCAACCCAAAAATGATCAGGCTTCCATCCTCTTTTCCTTAGTTACTGTCTATTAAATATCACCCTAAGGAATATTCTATTTTTTTTCTCTAGTACTTTTGTGGTATGTGATCCCCCTTGTATTCATTCACATTGGGTTTTAACACATTCTTACCACACAAACACACATTAAACAAACACCTTTTTTATTCAATACATTACAACATTAATCTGATTTCCCTTAGTCTAAACAACATGAATCAGGACTACTTTCTATGGTCAAGGCCATGTGAAATTAAACCATGAGTATCACACATAGAACTACATATAACGTGATACCCATAATAATGAGATATGTAGTGATTTCTAGGATTTCTATCTTTGGCTTCCTTCTAGGTAATAACCTCATTCAATTACATTTTCCTACCAGTTAGCTTGGATGACCTCATAACCAGATATGAGGAAGGAAAATCCTCATAACTTGATGTTAAACTATAGACTTACCTTGTATAAATGTTTAATTCATTGTATCTATGTATGACATTATTTAATACCAATTATTGAGAGTGTATCCCCTTTCAAGCATTTTTTATGTTTCAAGTCCAAGCATCAATGTTCCAAAATATGCGTTAATCCTCCCAGGAATCTGTTGTGTGACACCAATCCTCTTTGGTCATCATTCACATTGGGTTTATCAACTCTCCAAACAAAATATATCCATTTGGATCACCCATTGTCCTAAATAGCACAATCATCATGACATTACAATGTATGCGACATGCCTCAAGTTCTATTTCATAGTGTGATGTCTCCAATGATTCTAACCTCCTGAACTCTTGCATCTGGGAGGGTGTAATTCATTTTGGTACTATAAATCTGCTTTTAAATGACGATGAATTGGGAATCTACCCCACATCATGATCACAAGTTTCCCTCCTGTCCTAATATGAGGAAGAAATGATGGGTATCTTGGAACGTAAGATCCAAACACTTCACATATCGATCACATGATGTTATACAATGGTATGAGTCCTAATTACAAGACATTAAACATTGAAATTCCACTTCCTCACCATAAAATGTAAACATGAATTTTTATCTTCCTCATTGCATGAAGTTAAATTGAAAGTCATTTTAGGCCCTTTCCAAATAAACCCTTCAATTTTGTGTTGATAAACTACTAGATTATTTGATAACTCATTGCTTGAGAATAGAGATTGGTCTTCCCCTAGAAGATTAGTTTCACCTCTGTTAAGAATGGTATACCCACACCAATATGGTCCAAGATAGGATGGCATAATTTTGAGACTATTAGAACCCATTTGAACATTCCATCACTTCATTTTCATGAATTTAATGCCCCTAATTTGGATCCTAATCATCACGAATATCTGAATGGATCCATTAATGGAAATGTTTTTGGCTAACTATCACCAAAAATACATGGAATCTTCCACCATAAGGCTTTATAAAACATTCTATGGTGATTTACTTGTTTCAGACATTGTTAGTCGATTCCCTCATTTTTTCCCCACTTTGTAGTTAAGTGGCATAGGCACATTGTTTTTAACAAGGTAAATAACTATCATATATCATGATTCCACCCTCCTTGTGTTCTAGATTTTGGGTGTTGTGATCCAAATTCCACATTACCCTTTGTTCGGGTATAATTAAATTTCCTTGGTGATGCCCCATTCACGCACTAGCACATGATGAGAATGAAAATATTCTATTCCAAGTGCATTGTTCAACAGACATAACATCCCTTGTGATGAAAACTTTCAGTGGTCAATCAACAATAACATAACTTAATTTCTCAATAATTTTCCAGCACTCTCACATGATGAGAAATCACATAACTATCCCTTATTTATTACACCATCCATGACCCATATGAGCATAGGGATTGGTTGTTTGTTGTCTAAAAAATATTATTGAAGTAAGACAATAAAAAATCTATATATATTCAAGTATGAAAATTAATCAAACCAATGTTTAGAGTTCTATACAAATATTGTATCTTCTCATTTGAAACGATTTCTCATATGGATCCACATCAGTAATTGAGCACTCAATAATAGACATACTTTACTGGGTGTTCTCTAGGACCTTTTGTTGTAATTCCATGTAATTCTTATCTTAATTGGGCCGGGAGTTGACATCAATGGCTCTGGTCAACTACTGGTCTTTCTTAGACCAACACTCAGCCTCTTCCTCCTTAGGCTCTACCACTTTTTCCTTTCCCATTACCTACTGTGACCTCAGACTGTAGATGATCTCATAACGAGAATAAATGATTTTTTCATGCACCTATTCTAGACCCTGCATATGGTAAATATCTCCTTTATAATTATATATTTCTTGAGAGACCTCATCCCAATTCCTCTTCTAGGAAATTTCATGATCCTTCCATTCTTCATGTGCTTAATCATTGAGAATGTCCCATTCCAAAGCATGAGGACTAATGGAGTTCACCATGTCGGTCCCTAGAACGACTAACCAATAAAAGAGGGATCCCACCTTTTATTGCAGTTCAATGATTTGGATATGAGTGATGATGTTCATCACATTCCTCCATGCCTTTTTATATAAATCTTTGTTATCCTTAGTGACCTATGGGATTGAATCTTCAAAGTCTTCAGGCAATGTAGGCTCATATGGAAGACATGCTGCCAATATGGTGCCTTTTTAAGTGCAGGAGCATCCAATATTTCCTCCACAACTACTCCATCCTTTGAAACAATCACTAGCCCTTCCACTACCACTTCCACTCAAAAAATGGCCTCTGCTACAATGTCTTTAACAGGATCTAACACAGTTTCTCTTTTATCCATCCATGGTGTGGGACTTCCCTCTACCACCTTCATTGAGGAAGTGGTCTCAGTAGTCCCATCCAATAAGATCTCTATTCTTAGACTGATCTCAATGGCATCTATTTCCATCCCTGCCAAGAGAGAAACATTTGTTGACACTACCTCAGTATCAGGAGTTTTAGACGGTTATAGATTTCGACTCATGGCCACAACATTGGGAAGGTTCCCCACACCTTCATCTTTATGGGTTGAGATTACCTATCACTCTACACGAGGCTTGTTTTATACTTAACCTTATCAAGTGGTCATTGGTTCTTATGAAATTAATGAGAGGAAATACAATGAGATTGAGGATTGAGTGTTTTTCATAATAATTCATGGTCTAGTGGTTTTATCTAGTAGGGATTAGAATAAATTTCCCCTTGAATATTTGATAGGTATAACTCCCCCATGAGCATTATAATTATTTAACATTGGACATACTGATGGCTAAAAGGCTCATAAGGATGACTATATGGGATGAAATGACCAATAATGTCTTCACCTGATCGGTCAAAGGATGTGTGATACCTCATGAGTAAATTAATACCTTCAGCTCCACCATATAATTCATTGATTCGGTGTGGCGGGCATAAAAACTTTCTTCATAATGGACTAGCCCAGTTAACAGTATCCCATCAGAGTTGAGATACTACAACACCCCTAGAAGAGCAGTGATATATTTGTGATGTCATTAGGCATCCCATGAATTAGGATAGACAAAACCATTAGAGGAATTTGGGAGATGTAATTGTTTCCCTAGCCCTCGAATGTGAACCCTTGGGATCTCCCCATAGGTCCATCCTTATACCCATGAATGCCTACCCATGAGCATTGAGCTAAGTGGTGTTCCACTCTATGATGCTCTGGTTAGTTTGGGGACACAAACTACTAAACTAGTTTTTGGTTCCCTTTCAATTGGACCATCCCAGCCTCCACAATGTGAAATGAATATCACTCAGCCCTAGAATCATGGTTGAAGACCCATCCCTTCATTGGATCGTGTGACCCGCTTCCTCAGTGTGACCTCAGGATATGCGATCTCCTAACTCAGTGTGTAATCATGGGTCATCCCATATGTAGCAGCAGGTAGTTAAAGATAAATTTGCATCTTTTCCCAATTACATGTAAACATGATCTAAATATGCCTCATCACTAATGGGTGCATGATGAACCTTGGAGTAAAGCATCGGTGGTAGTGTCTACAAGCACCGGAACTGTCCCAAAAATCGGTGCGGATTTTATGGTTCATAGATTGGATCACATTCGACACATTCTACCAGTACACAAATTTTAAAGGCTAAAAGGTATGTTCTTTGTTCCATATCCCCAATGTCTTCATTTGTCACCACACCATTAGGTAATGAATATAAATGAAATATGAAGTGATCCAATAACTGTACTTTATCCAACAATTCCTACATACCAAACATGAATGGGAGACTTCCAGCAATGTTCAAGATCCTCTATTGGATTTTTTATGGGTTTGAAAATGGATATATGGTACACATAATCTCTCATGTGGGTTGAAACCCAACTATAAATAAAGTTAAAATGTCTGCACACATGAAGTGGCATCTTTCCATTATATAAATCATGATGTAACATTTATAAAATTTATAGTAATGGGACAACAAGGTTAATGTGCTGACCCACCTCCAGAATTACCTCCATTGTTATGGTTTGTGTCTAGACCTCCAAATGTGCTTCCCTCATGGTAGCATCCAACAATAAATGAGTGATGTGTTGAACCCCACCAGCATGACCGTAGGTTGAGCCTCAATCATGAAATGGCATCCCTTATACTGTCACTAGAACAGATCAAGAATCATCCATCAAGGGACCTATTAATGCTATTGATATACCCCAGGTCATTTGGAAGTCCTAGTACAACACATCTCTTTTACCAATACCCTTCTTCTAGCTTTACCAAAGGTTCATTCAGAAAATATTCGAACCACTACTTGAAGGGGACATCAATTTTCCCTAGATTCTTTTCACTAGTTCCCTACTTCACATATAGGAGAAACTTCTTCAATAAAGGAAGATGATCATGGTACCTTAATTTGTTCAACGTAGGGTGGAAATCATCATACATCAAACGCAAAATCATGATCTATAACACCCTGAGATTTTGGGAAATCTTTTATTTTTCAATGTAATTTAATCTTTTGATATTTTTCATTTCACGTAGCCCTAAAAATAGTTCTTTTTATATTAAATCACCTAGTCAAAAATTAAATTCACATGGCACTAACATGCCTTGTGCTACATGGAATACTAACCTGTCTTGCACTATACACAAAAACTGACTTGGCGTGCATTACAGACACCACTTTTTTTTCTATGAATCATCATTTTTCTCTTTTAATTATTTAAATGAGCTAATTATAACATATCAATTAAAATTAGTTTTTTGAATAGTAAAAAGTATTTTTAAAATATTATTTATATTTTTTTATATAACTAAAACATATTGATAATTAATTATATTGTTTTTGTTAAAGTCCATATATGTTCAAAATTTTCATTTTCTCAAATGAACTGCTTTTAATGTCATGTGAAAAATAATAAAATTATTTTTATAGGAATTTTGAAATTTATTTTGATAAAATAAACATCATTTTGTTAATTTAAAACATCAAAATTAGCTTAGGGTGGTTTTATTGGATTTTTTTGACAAACATCAATTTTTGATGAATAGTGAAAACTACTGCATTTTACTTCAAAACTACCTTTTTGATTAATTAATTATTAATGTCAATATATATAAGAATTTTTAGTTAAAGTCACATTAGATAATTTAAACATATATTAACACAATTTTTTATTGGAGTTAATTTCACTTTCAAATTTAATATAAAATCTTAAAAAACATTTGAACAATTTTCTACTATTAAAACTCATCACTTCATTCCATCTATGGGGATAACATTAATCATAATTTTTCCACTTCTATGATTTGAATTTTGAAAATATAATTTGCACCATTGTAATCATAATGTTATTTTTTTCTAATAAGATCAACTTAATTTTATGCCCAAACTGATTAGTGAAAGTGATTTAAATTAATCATGGTGATTAGGGACAAATTAAGATTAATTAGGGACTAAACCATAAAATTAAGGTCCAGATCCCCAAGACACGTATAAAACTTATTTAATTTCACTATTTTGGCCATAAATATTCCAATACGGGCTTTTGATTGTTTGGTATGACTTTTTTTAGGTAATAACATGCATACACCAAATTTGTTTCCAAAAATTCTAAGTGAGTCCTTTTCATTCCCTATAAAAGGACACCACATATTCCTCATATTAACACCTCATATACCTTTTAATATCATCTAAGATCTACCAAATACTCTCCCCAACATACCTTCCTTCCTCCTTGAATCCTCTATTTGAGTAGAATCTCTTCCAAGAAAGCCTTTTCGCCCAAACCAAAAGGAGTTACCCGCTTTAGAGGTAACGTCTTCTCTCAAGATCCTTTAATTTAATTTCTTTCTCTTCCCCCAAAACTATTATTATTCCATGTTTTTATAAAAAAAATAGTATCCTAAAAATACTATCATGTTGTTATGATGAGGGTGTGAACTACACTTACACACACATCTATCTTATGGGTAACGAACATACAGTTTTTGTGTACGATGAACTAATGCCTCACAAAACAATGATTGTCCAATTTTACTTTACAAACACTGATGGAGGCCATTAAGATAGACAATATTTATATATATGTAATATATTAATTTTATCATTTATTTATACTTATTTATTTATTTTACAACACATATATTTTAACTTTCTATTTGGTGTTAATATGATAATTTCGTTTGAGGAAGTTTGGACTACCGCCCCTCAAAGAAATACGATTCATTCATACCCTACAGGGAATGTATTAAGGATGCATTTAGTGAATATATGTTATATATATATTATATAATAAGTATAATTTATTAATGATATATATATATATATCTTTTACTTTCATTCATTTTAAATGACAATTAAACAAAAATTGTGGTCATGCGTACATACAGCCTACCATCTCCTTGAATGATATATTCCATTTAATAAATCTATACGGTATATATTATTATAATAAAAATAATTTTAACATAAATAATATTTATATCATGAATTAAATTCTATAAATCATGATATAAGTATAAGGAATTTAGATATAAAAAATTAAGACACATTCTTGAAACTAAGAAATTATTACATGAAGTCAGTCATTAACATATGATTATTATCAATTGGGTAATATATAGTGATAATAAAACCATATAAGGTATTATATTTAATCATATGGTTCTTTAAAATTTTATACTAAATTTATATTTATTATATATATTTTTTGACTGAGTACGATGAGAGTCAAGACACATGGTAAGGGGATTTCATCTCACTTTTTATTTCTGTGAGATACATGTAATGTTCACCACACATTCATTTTGTGTGGTGTATGTAATAACCATGATAGTATTATATGTATCACATAAATAAATTTATGGGTATTAACATATCCATTTTATTAACTTTCTTTCATATGTATTAAGTTTAAAAAGATTACAAATTGGTAAAAATGTTTTTTTCTCAATTTTCCTTCTTTGAGACTCATGTTTTGTTATGCACCTAGTATATTTCTTCAAGTGTATATAATTCCATTTTACAAGTTATATCATGAATTTACTTATTTCAATGATA
Organism: Viscum album; assembly: GCA_963277665.1. Classification (NCBI taxonomy): domain Eukaryota; kingdom Viridiplantae; phylum Streptophyta; class Magnoliopsida; order Santalales; family Viscaceae; genus Viscum; species Viscum album. The sequence continues at coordinate 1,914,841,976 of OY728143.1, forward strand.
TTTTATGCACCATTTAATTTCATTTTATTACATGGAGAGTATTATACAAAGTTACCATGTTATAATAGATTATTGAATCAATATTATCACTTTTCAAGATTGTTTATGTTTTCTCTCCCTTTGAAGAAATATTTTGATCCATTTCACAGGAACATTCACAAATTTTATTATCCACTAGTTATTCAATGTATACTCATGTATTGGTACCAATTTTCAACTCCTTGTTAAATAATATATTTAGCAATACATTTTCTCAAAAGGCTAAATTTACCATCTCTTCGGTCGGAAATATATGTTCCTTAAAAACCATGTTTTATAAAAAGGTTTTTTAAAATTTTATACCAATATCCTATGAAAAATAAAATATATTTTTACCCATTTTTTGTTTTACCAATGTCTTTAAAAGAATCATACTATCATTTTCTGAACAAGGAATTTTTCTACCAATTTTTACCAAAAAAAAACAAATATTCATTTTACCTTGTACGCCATGTATAGATTTACCCTTCTTCATGACCATAATTCCCTTGAAGCTTCATTTAAAAGAATAAAAATTTATTCTTTTAAAAAAGGAAAATGTTTTTCTAATATTTTGAATATTCATTTTTTGAACTGGGTTTCAATGAAAAAGGTTTTCAAAAAGGTTTTAGGTTTAAAAAATTAATTTAAATGTTTTAAAGAATTCATTATATGTTTCAAGGAATATTCAAAAAAATGATTTTCAAAAATGTTTTCATCCTTATTTCCTAATTTTTCAAGTAAAATAGATTTCAAAACATTTTCAAGCATTCATTATATGTTTTAAATGAATTTTCTAATAAATATTTTTCAAAATGTTTTCAAGCATTATTTACATGTTTTAAATGTATTTTCATGGAAAATTGTTATAAAATGTTTTTCAAGGTATCTTTAAATGATTTTAATGATAATGGTTTGTAAATGGGGTTTAAAAGTTTTATTTATAATATTTCATGTTTATTTTAAACAAAATTTTTCTCAAAAGGTTTTTTTATATTTCATTTTGTTAATGAATAAATGATATTTTATTTAAGAAATGATTTTAAAAGGATCTTTCAAATTAATTTTTCATCTAGGATGACATACGTTGATGTCAATAATGACATTCTAGGAAATAATCCAATGGTTCCATTTATATTTATTCTTTAGTGGCTTATGTTTTGATGGAATGATGCTTATGACACTAGTTTCTCTTCCATGGGGTATATGCTTCTGAAACCTGCTTCTTTTCACCAGTCATGAATTGATGAAATGAATATGAATCCTATCTCTTTTCCATAGGTTATGGTGTGATGAAATGTTAATGATACCCATTTCATTTCATGGGTTATGATTTGATGTTTATATATCCCATCTATTTTCATGGGTCATGATATGATGCATGTTCTTTTGTCACAAGAATGTATGATTTCATTATGTGATAGGTGGGACCTATATCTCCCTCCAATGAATTAAGTAATGAAAAATATTTTATGAGATCAAAGTGTATACAAGAGGAAATCCCAATCCTGAAACATGAGGGTATATTGAAGGATATACCAAGCCCGAAACAGGAGGGTATACGAGAGAATATACCAAGCCTGAAACATGAGGGTATACTGGAGGATATCTCAATCCCAAAGGAAGACGGTATACGAGAGGATATACCTAGATTAAAACAAGAGGGTATACATGAGGACATCACAAGACTGAAACAATAGGGTATACAAGCAGATTTCAAAATCTCGAAACAAGAGGGTACATGAGAGGACATCCCAAGCCCAAAACAAGAGGTTCATAGGAGGGAATCCCAAGCCTGAATCAGGTTCATGACTGATTATTCCAAGCCTAACATGTTACCAAATCCTTTGTATCCACCATGAAAAATATATTTTGTATGTTTTCATGTTTTCCACAATTTTAGGTTTTATGAATATGTTATGCATTGACATCTTATGTTCATCATTTACTTATGATTAATGTCTAATAAACATCCATGATTTATTCCATGATTCATATTTATGAACTTGATATATAGGATATGATCTTCTATATTCATGATCATGTTTGCATACCCTTATGTTCATTAGTATGCTTACATGTCTCCCTTGTTTAACCTTACTGAGAATTTCAGCTCACTCATTTTTATGTTTCCTTTCACCGAGTTATGAAGAATGGTTTTCTCTATGTATACTAAAGGGGGAGATATTTATCAGATATGTGGAGGATATTTCACCTGGACTGAAGTTTATGATTCTATGTTCCCAAAGACACTAAACTATTATAGTCCTCAGGAATGTATTTTTATAATGTGCTCAATATTCATCTAAAATGATTTAATATCTATGTATGTTAAGACTAGGTTGCTATAAGATCTCAGTTACTCGATGATTATCCAAAAGGCTGATGTTGACCTCCCCATAATATAGATGGGGTGTGTTGGTCACCAGTAACCATTTTCTCAAGATCTCAGGTATGATATTTTATGGTTGGTAAATGTGGAATTCTGAAGCCCATACATGGATATAACATCCTTCCCACGTTAGCTCTACCTCGAATTAAGTGCATGATTTTCTTGACCAGTAGGCTCAGGCCCACTAATTTTTGAATTTTCGTCCATGGAACAAATCCTAGTTGTCGTTCCCTAACATCTGCACCCCCCCTAAACAGAATTGAGAGTCCTCTCTTACTGTTGTTGGGATTATTCATCCTTGATATTCTCACTATCAATATTGTTAATAAATTTGTAGAGTCATTTTTCTATAATTGGAAAATGATCCTTACAAATATTGATGATATCAGGTATGTGGCACTGGTATTTCCATTGTACACCTCTAAACTAGTAATCCGGCTGATCCCTACTCACATCTGGGTTGAATACCTCATATTTCCATCTAAATGCATATAAAAAGTCCTCTTTTAGATAATATATTTCTTCTTGATCCTCTTTTAGAAGTTTGATCAATGTTTCATGTCCCAAGGAGCTTGAGAGGCACTCCCTGGCCATGATGTTGTTGGACAAAGCTTCCCTTTGAACAAAAACAATGATGACTCCATGAGTGTCCATTGTATTCAAGACTTAAGTGTTTTCTGAGTCCAATTCATAATGGATATTTTTAAATCATTTTCACTTAAATTGGTTTGTGGAGATTTGATTCAATGGGATCACTTTGCAAAGTTGTAGTTTGTGGTGTCTGGTTTACTACGTATCATTCATGATGCAATGGTCCATAAGTACAACTCATTAAAGTAGAATTCACATAAAACATTCTAATAAATGAAGATATTCATGAAAATAGACAAAAAAAATTTCTTTTCACAATGGTGGGTTGCCTTTGAGTTCCCATTTGCTATTTATAGGTGTACGACTGCCCTAGTCATCATGGTGGTCGTCATACCATCAACCATCATGAATAGGCATCAAAAGTGATAATCATGGTTGTTCTTTATTAAAGGGATTGAATTTCTAATTCTTGCTGATGACCCCTCAAAATTGGACCCGCCATACTCTCTGTTATCTTCCATTTTGTTGGGACATTTTCAGCCATGAAATTCATGCCACTAGAATAGTAAAGGAAGGTACGACTAGTTCAGAACATGTACAAGCCAAAAGGGCCTAAAATCCTTCTAAGGAGTCTTCTTGGGGAATACCAATTTATTTATAAATGAACAGAACATCAGAATATCAACAAATGAGTTTTACCATTGTGAATGTTTGAATCCATAACAGTGTCCCTCCACGAGTCCGATAGCACACCATGAATGTGCAAATCATCGACGATGTCTTCATGAGTTTGATAGAGACACAACCATTTCTGAATCCCACTATTTTTTCAAGAAATGGAACTAATAATTGTAAAACCACTTATGTATAAATACCCCCACTTAGTCCAATGTTTTTGGGTATGGTTACCTGATCTTTCCACTTAAAAATCACTCATAATTCATGAACATTCCGAGCATTTTTAACCAAATAAAAATGGATCATCCAATCTATCCTTGTTTTGTGATACCCCCTAACATGTGTTCATTACTGAATCAACCTAAGGCGGTGATTTCATTCTCAAAGGCCAACCCCCTTTATGAAAGAAGAAGTCCCAATGGGGTACTTGAGACTTTTTGATGAATACAACCTTCATGAACCTTTCCATTCACAATTTGGGACATCATCATGAGGTAGGGTCTCCCTATTTTGTAAATCGTCCTCCTTCATGAGGCCTCCAACCTCCATGAACCACCTCATCATAATGAGACACATTTATGTGAGGACCTGAGCTTCGTGAAACCTCTATCATAGGCCTCTTTATACTTCCTCCCTTCCACTAACACCTTTTCCCAATGGATGTGTTCCCAGAGCCCTTACAACAATCCAAGATCAGTTCAGCTACACCGTGAGTCCATATGTGTCTTGTTCCACCCATTCCTATAGCCCACTCTACTTCAAGTGTGGCTTGATACTCCATGCTACCACTTTTTTCTTAGTGTAGTTATGATAATGCTTAATTCCTCTCATTATAGACATGAAAACTTGGACCTCGTGAATGGACACTCCTACATTCATTACAACCAGGTAGTGCCAACACCTTGTCCCACCCAAAGGTGCATTTGCATTGTTCATGTATGACCTAGGGTTATGGAGTGAACATACCCATGTCTGATAGGCAAGACATAGATCCGCTTATTACCTTGTCCTAGTCATTCAATATCAAACTACACTGTAACATCCCCACCACATGACATGAAACTATAGTCATACCTTTTAGGATAAGCACATAATGATCAGTGTGTGAGTAGCATATGATGAAACTATAGTCTTACCAGTAGGATTTATTTTGAATCACTCACATTGAATGAGTTCCTTCTTATAGGGAATGAGATCCTCCTCACACTAAAAAATATCCTCATTAGAGAAATTAAACATGTAAGACCTACTCATATAATTGTTACTCTTAGAAGCACCACAATATCCATCGAACAATGAAAAAATAAAATCATGTGATCTTCAGATACACTGCTTCCTATTGTTTCTCACACTAAGTATGAATCACATAGGCTTAAAGGTTAGCAGAGATCATGAAATCCAAACAATTCCAAACACCCAATGGGTATCTCCAAGAGTGTAAGCCCCAAACACACCCAGTGGGACTCTCCCTAAAGTGTAATACCCAACCTTCAGAACAGAAGGGAATTGATTACCTACTAAATGGGATACATATGAAACCTCCCTGAGGTCTAAACCCAATACCCTCATCCAAACTGCATCTTACAAAGGTGTAAGACCCATCTTCTGGAACTAAATGGGCTTTGATTCGTAACTAACTATGATACGTATGAAGCCTCTCGAAGGTTCAAACCCAATAAACACACCTAGTGGAACTCCTCCTTAGGTGTATAACCCAACCAATGAACTATGTGGGATTTGATTCCCAATTAACTAGGATATGTTCAAAGCCTCCTGGATTATAAGACACAATATCCAAAACCAATGAGTGTTCTCATTATGTGTAAGCCCCAACTTTCTAAATTATATGGATATATATTACCAACTAACTGGGATATGTTGGATGAATTCATTTGTTTCAAACCAAACATCCACATATAACCAAATATTCTCTACTCTACATCCCTAGTATGATCATACCCCTCACTCGAGAGATCACATATCCTCCAGGTTTCTTGGGTAGGTTCCACCTATAATCCCCAGAACAACCCTGACCAAGATAAATCTTATTTAGAAGGGAATAATCCACTCATAAGACTCACACCATCCATTGTTGATGCTCTGTTAGTGATATGGGAATCCTTACTTCATGAAATTAAGCTGCATGGACCAATCCTATCATAAGACCATAAACTTCGACATTGAATTGTGTGGGTTTTGATCCCTATCTTCTAATCAGGGAATGTAGGATGGCTCTTTGAGGATCAATCTTGACTATTGGTGAAATTAGGTTTTCCCTTTATGGTATGTACCTTCGTGATCCACCTTAAGGGGTGTTATGATCAAACTTCAAGGTGGGACATCTTACCTTTATGGGAAACACCTCCCACATCCACCTCCATGGGGAATTCTGATACATCCATCTAGTAAACTGTCATGGTGTGACATCTTACCTTTATTGGAAACACCTCCTTGATCGATATCAAGGGTTGTTATGACCAAAATTCATTATGTGACATCATACCTTTATGGAGAAAACCTCCAAGATCCGCTTGCATGAGGTGTTATATTCCATCCATCGGTGTGAAATCTTCCTCCATAGGGAAACACCTCTAATCTCCACACATGGTTAGCATAGTTCCTCGATCTAACTCAACCAGACATTCTGACATATCCCGGGTGGACGTAATACTTATGACACAACCCCATATACACCCTTGGAATTATCTACCTCATGATATACATGGGATTCCTAAGGTAAATTCCATAGAAGATACTCATCGTGGGTGTCATCTACCTCATGATTAACATAGGATTCATATTGTAAAAATCCTTAGTGGGGCACGCCTCTAGTGTCATTACCTAATAATTTCACATTATTCATCATGCTCTATGCCCCAATATGCCTCCATGATATTCCCTCATATGAGGAAGAATATATCTGACTAATATACATAATTTTTAGACATTATTATCAATGTCTAACAAGAATCCTCTCTAAACTGAAGGTTATAACCATGTTCAAATAGAATTGTAATTTCAAGATAGATGTGTAATTACCAGACATACCCAATGATATGGAACTTCAAATGAGCTTAATAAACATGAAATAAAATATGATGGAGGCCTAAACTAGGAAATTAGATCTAAATAATAATCCAAGGAAAAATGAACTGACATACCATCATGTAATTTCAATCAAGGAACAGACATCACCAATGAAGGTGATGAAGGATACCTTCCATTGGAAAGTTGGAATAAGGGGTAATAAGAATCCTAGTGCACAGTAACACATTGGTGATGGCCCTAGTGAAAGCATTAGAAATTGGAATGTTGTGAACCCCAACTCCTATGTTGCCAGCATGCAAGATAGCTTGAGGTTGAACCTATTGGCCACCTCATCAGTTATTTTCACATGGTTCCCTTAGGTTTTGGATAGCTTATGTTCTTTTCTAATCTCACATAAAGAAATAAAAACATACCTAAATTATAATTATCAAATTCCAATCCAAATTATCAAATATTATTCTTCAACCATACATGATATAATGTTAAAATTATTTTTCATGGAAAACTTTTAATTATTTTTCAAAAATAAACTCTAAAACTCTTCTTCATTAAAATAAACATTTTTATCATTTTCCTTAATTTATTCATCAAATTTTTTTTCATGAAAATCCATATTTTCTTAGTCTTCAAATCTTCATTGACATTGATTCCAATTCATCGCATCATTAAAATAATCATTTTCATGGTGATCAAATTGTTGTATGAAATGTTCATTCTTTTGAGAATGTATTTACTATTTAACGACCACATCAAGAATAATAATATGTAATATAACATGGATAGTTGTCCCATTGTGATATTCAATTATGTAATATAAATCCAAAAAAATTCTCTAGGAATAAATATTTATCCAAACTCACCAAACACATATTGAAACGTCATTGACTAGAAATGAGACACTAATCCCAACAAACTCACCCTTTGAAATTAGTTTTCAATATATCCTTACATATTTAAAAGTCAATATGTGAGCACAAAAATTCTCTCTGATTGATAATAAAATAAAATGGATAGGTGGGGTTCTCCTCATCTAATGTTTTTCTAAAAAAAATTATGTTATCCCTTTAAGGAAACATTCATGATCACCTCTAAGAGAGGAACAATCTTACATGATTTTTTTAGCAATGAACCTTTAGTTAATTAGCACTAAGTCTATGTTGGAAAACTCATTGTAGAAAAAATGATAAATAAAACCATGTTTTTCCATTATATCTATAAAACATACACACTTGTTTTACAAAGTTCCAAAATTCCCAAAATTCATGATAGGGGAAGTATGTAATCATATTTATGAATAAAAGGATAAATCCCGTATATAATTAAACAAACACATCATAAAGTTGAAGTAAAAAATATATATCCCTCATTTAATCATCATGATATCAATAGATAAATCATTCTTAATTGATATGATAGAAAAATTAAGAATGATATATGAGATTGAGATTGCGATTGCTTGACCTGCATCATTGAATCATTCCAATGGTTTTTAAATTCCTTCTCAAGGTATCTCCCCCTCTAGGATGAAAATTTCTATTTCATGGAATTTAGTAGACTCTAGGAATAGTATATCTTCATAGTGTCTAATGGTAAATCCCTAAAACATATCCATTAATTCCATTTATGTCAGCTTAAAGCACATAATGTAACACCCCGGGTAAATAAAGAATATGACAACTTTATATTTATCCATATTTGTAAATCAAATATTAATATTACTTTAAAGGGGATGCTATGCACAATGGCGTACCCAACACGCAACAACGAGTTTTTGGGAATCTTACGTTGCACTCTAATAATAAAATAATATTATTTTAAATGGTAGTTAACATGTAGCCGTTGTAATGGCGGGAATGGATAGAAATAACTAAAATATGATTATATATGTTTTTAAATGTTTTTATATTTATCCAATAAAAGCTAAAGGCTTAAAATACAGAAAGAATTCAATTTTAGGCGTATATGCCATAGTTTTCACTAAAGGTTCACTTATCGCCTTTTAATGGAGAACTGTCATTAAATATAGTTTTGATCACTCTTATACATTCTTTTGGACCAAATAAAACTCTTATTAAGAATCGGGACATCAAATTTTACTTTGTGTAAAATTTTGGTTTTTTTTCTGATAAAGTTCATTTTTTAATGAATAGTGTAAAATGTTGTATTTTAATTCAAAACCTCTTTTTAATATAATTTATTTATATGATTAGATTATCTTTTTAATTGGTTTTAAAGTGAAATTATAAAATATTTTTACCATTAAATCCAATAGTGGTCGTTGGAATCAATTTCACTTTGAAATCGGACTTAAACTAGTGTCAATCTTTTGATACTTATTGTTTTATAAAAACACGATATTTACTCTGAAAGCGGGAATTAATTATTGAATTAATTAATGTGACTTATATGATTTGAATTTTGTAAAATGGACTTCATTTTTGAATTCGGAATATCAAATATATCTTAGGGAGAATTTTTGGTAATTTTCTGAAAAACTCCAATTTTTGATGAATAGTGAAACCACTAAGTGGTAATCAAGCAAACTGATTTTTCAGTTAAATGAAATTTTACCACTAATGTGTATTGAATTTTGAAAATCCGACATACATGGTTGTCATTAAGAAGTAAAATGTGGTTCAATGAGATTATAATAATTTTTTGGTGAATAGTAACTCATTAAGTTCTTAATCGCGATTAGTGGTAATTAGTGTAGTTTAAGGTAAAAATAATGCTTTAATAAAATGAAATGAACATGACACATGTCCCAACCTCATTGTTTGCGTCATGGCCGACCATGACAAGCCATGGGTCAACTTGGGGACCCCATGGATCCACTTTTGTTGGGAAATGACATAAATTACTTTTTATTTAATGTTAAAGTGAAAATGACACAAACATAATATGTTTTACGAAAACAATTTTTAAGTGGGGTTATACAATTCCAAAATTTGATTATAAATAGTCATTGGAAAGATAAATAGATTTCCTACATCATAGTAATTTTTTTATAATTTTTAAACATTAAATAAATTAAATTATTTATGACATCATAATGATGCAGTGATGACATCATTATTTAACGATTAAAATAAAATGGAAAGATAATGTAAAATCTATGAACTACACATGTCCAAAACCAATTGGATGAGTGGATTTAGATGCCTTATCACATTATCCAATAATTATATCAATGTGGGACCTTTTGAAACCGAAAAACATTTTCAAATAAAGTAATATTTCTTACTTTCCAAAAGTGACCCTCCTCTCCTCTTATAAAAGGCCCCCACCTCTACCTCATTTCACACACTCTTAAAGCCTTTGGCTCGGCCAAACCCTGACCATTTGCTCTCTCCACATCCCTCTCCTCATCCTAGAGGATTACCATTGGGCAGAATCTTTTCAAAGGAAGCCTTTAGGCTCAACTCAAAAGGAGTTACCCTTTTAAAGGTAATTCATTCTCTCATGTTCATTTGTTTTATTTTGCTTCTCCAACCCCCTAAACTCTTTTTATTTACTTCTTTTGTAACAACAACAGTATCTTCAATATACTAGGATGTTGTTATATGATATATTTGAGCTACACTCTCACACAACTACATCAAATGGTTAAAGAACATAAGGTTTCCGTGGATGGCGAAATTCTGCCTCCCGAAACGATGATTGTTCAACACTCATTTAACACCTTCAAAGGTGGCCATTATGATGTCACTATTTTTATATATGATATATAATATGTTTATGTTTTCCTTAAGCTTCTGTTTTTTTTCATTTTGGGCATACCTTTATGGTTTCCATTATGGGTAAAACACGATATCTTCATTTTAGGAAGTGCGGACTACCGCCCCCTAAAAGTGATTTGATTCGTTAATACCATATGTGGGATGTGTAAAGGATAAAGATAATGATATTATATATGTTATTATACTGGAATTATAATATAATCTTATATCATTATGATTCCATTCCATAAAATATGAAATGGAAATGGAAGTAGCGTTCATGCGTACGTACGGCTTACCGTCTCCATGAACGGTGCATTTCATTTCTTACCTCTAAATGTGATGTAATATTATAAATGAATGTATGTACTGGATATATATGACATATATGATATCTAAATCATGAATACAATTCTGGACATAATGAACCTTTGACCAAATTAACAACATGTAAGTATAAGAAGTCTATTTTTGACTTAAGAACCAAATATCGGCAAAACAAATATTATTGACTTAAATGATTACATAATGTTTATGACATGGTAATAAGTGATATAAAAGGAATAATGAACTTGAAAAGGGTTCTTAATGAAGTATAAATTAACTCAAGTTTATTATTCAGGAGATTAAAGAACGATCGAGTCAAGTCGGACTCGAGGTAAGGGATCCTACAACTCTCTTTCTTTACAAGTACACTCTTTTATGTCATTTTTTTTAAGCTCATATTTCATATGATTGGGAGGTTCTTTTCTATTACTCCTACTGTAATTTTTATGTTCATGTGATGAGATACCCTATTATCTCTCATCAATCCATTTTGGAAGGTTTGAGTGGCGCCGTTAGGCTGCCAAATTTTCGTAAGAGATCTAACCTATCTCTTTCTTTTTAAGTACTCTCCTTTGTGTCACTTATTTTAAGCTCCTCTTTGTAATGTTGGGGGATGTTCTTTTATATTCCTCTTGCTGTAAATTTTATTGTAATGTGATGAGATACCCTATTTGATCTCATCAATCCATATTCGGAAGTTTTATGTGGCGCCGTTAGGCTGCCGAGTTTTCGTAAGGGATTTTTCATCTCACTTTTATTCCCGTGAGATTTATGCTACATTTGCCACAAATTCCATTGAGTGGTGTATGTACTGCCCATTATTCTACTCTTTGTGTAATATACTTCTTTTTATGAGTATTTACATCAATGATCTATTGTCCTTCTTTCATGGGGTGTATGTTTTGAAAGATACCCAAGTCGGTAAGGGAACCTTTCACCCTCCTCTTTTTTAAAAGACTTCTTTTGTTGGGTCTTTTAATTTACATATAGTTATGTTGGGATATGTTCTAATATATCCTTATTGATGTAAATTTTATGTCCAAGTGATTAGATACACTTTTTATCTCTCATCAACTCATTTTGATGTGATGCCGTTAGGCTGTCAAGGGAACTTTTTTACCCAATTTCGATTTCTTTGGGTTCAACATGTAGTCATTGAATATGTCATCCATTGAATGTGTGTGATTTACCTTTTATTGTTTTACACTTAATATCCACTTATATTGGGTGTATATATATTTGTCACACATATTTTTGAGATTGATTTGTCCTTAATTTAAGGATACCTTCTTTATAAGGGATTTCATCACATTTGACATTTCTATTGAGGGTTCATTGTTGTTATGCACCAATTCACTCTTATATGGTGTATATACTGTCCTTTGGAGTATTATATCATGAATCCTTTTACTCTCATGATATTATAATGTTCTGACTAAATGTTATTCCTCAATTATTGTATTCAAGTGTCTATAATTTTGGTAAAACCCCTTTTACCATAATATCGTTTTAAATGTTTTAATTATTTGTTCTTATCAATATCCATGTTTTCAAAATGGTTTTAAGGATGTATTTATATGGATATTTATGGTTTAAAATTTTAAAAGCTTCAAGGTGGTATGGGACACTTTGATTCAAAAATATCTTTATTAAATGTTTTAAATGGTTTTGGAAATGGTTTCTTTTTTGAATGGATTCATTATTTCAATATCCTAAAATGTTATATTGTGATTGAAATGTGGAAATGTTATGTTTCCTTTATTCAAGTTTTGTGTGATACGATTATGTTATGGTTCTTGGGCATTTTTATGAAGAACGGGTGGTTCCGTGATAAACTAAGGGCGGGTGAGCCCGATATAGCTCTCCAATGCATTGGGTAACGCGAAGGAGTGAAACGTTAAGGTTTCTCCGAAGAGATTTAGGGAATATACTGTGATGGGTATTCCAAACGTAACCAAGAGGGTTACTCCCTACGTAAGAATGTTATGAATGCCTCAATTTACCTTTATGTCTTATGTTTTCTATGATTTATTCATGGTTTGATGAGGTATGTTAAAGTGCCTATGTTTTATGGGTAAAGTATGATTTCATTCTTATGTATATATGAACTCATGTTTCCTTTCCATATTTTTATAACCCTTACTGAGATTTTTATGCTCATCCCAAGTTTTTGAAATGTTTTTCACAGGTCAAGGGAAAGGTACATGATGTGATGATAGTGTCAAGGATGTTTCAAGAAATAATCCGTGTTATATTTTAAATATGTTTCCGCTGATGGGAAGAATGAATACTCTCTTTTATGTAACCACTTTGTTTAAATGTGGAATGTAATTCAAGTTTCATGATCTAATTCTCTAAAACTCTAAACCTGAAAATATCCTCAATGGGTAATCTTGTAATAACTCAAGATTAAGTATGGTTCAAGGCTGGGGACTTATAGTTGGTATCAAAGGTCGGTTTAGATAAATTTAGAGGTTAGTGTATTCTTTAAGCATAAGTGACATTACCATAATGGTTAGGATTTCAGAAAGAGTCCTAGTTTTAGATAAAGTGAATGAGTAAGTATATCTTAGTGTTTACCTTCCTCGTTAGTACATGATGGTTTTGTTGATATACTCACACTGACCTTTTTGGTTTTAGTAAATGGCTGGATCTAGCAGGTACCAATGTGACAATGGGTTTGAAGGAAACTGTGGTGGTTCTCTGATTAAGAGACTGGATGAGATGGGGGATTCAATGAGGAATCTCATGGTTGTTCTAAACCAACTATCAAGGAGTCATGATCAACCACTTCAACCTTGGTGAGTTCTCTAGTGCATCAGGTACGAGATGGCCAACTCGATGTGGAAATTCAAGTAATAATTATTAAGGTAACCATTAGGGTTTATATGATCCTTACTTTTGAGGTAATTATGGGTTATTATATGTTCTGATGGAAAATGAAAGGCATGATATAAACTTGAGGTTAAAATATGTTATGATCATCTTTGAAGATTTTATCTCATTTTGGGGAATGTTTTAAGAATTATATAGTTTTGGAAAAAGGACAACACGCAGACCGTGTGACTACCCGTCGCATCGGACAAAGCTGCGGGAATCGAACCCACAACCAAAGTGCGACTGTTATTTATCGCCTACCACTGGACTACGTGAAGTCCCTAGTTAGTTTGACTGATTATTTTCAGTTATATGATTTTATGAATTAAGAGTAAGTTGATTTTGGGTTATTAATGAAAATGATTAACCTATCATGGAGGATATGTGATTAGGTTAATTACTTTCAATGCGAGACTTTAAGAGCAACTGATTTTGTTTGGAGAAAAATGTTACGATTTAACTTGGAAGACTATGTGACTAAATCCTTCAAATATTTGGGTTTCAATCTTATATTGGTTTACTTTGAAGAATTTTATGGACAAATTATTTATCGGATGGTCCTCGTTGAACTTTGGGTTTTGTTGGACAAATTTTGGAGATTAAGAATAGATTTTCTTTTTTATAAGGGGTTATCCTTTTCTAGATTATCTGATCTTGTACTAGCCTTTTTGGTTTTGGATTTGGTTAAAGTCTAAAGACATGGGATGCATATAGTTCTCTTTTGTGGATTAGGTGATTCTCTAGAAGTTTATTATAGTACTCTTAATGCAAACAAGTCTCCCTAAATACTCGTCTTTTGGAAAAAATATGAGTTTGATTAAGAAATCTAGTAAAAGTTGAATGTCAAAATGATAAGTGATTATGTTTCCTTATGAATAAATTCCTCAATAAAAAGTAACTTAAAACAAAAATGTTGTCTATTAACTTTTCCTACTGGGGAATCGAATACCGTTTAACCCATCACAAGTTTGTGATTTTCTCGTGGTTAACTTTCTCCTAAACATGTTTTCTATCACTCTCCTTCAGAACATGACCCTTGGTTTTTTCCTCCATGTCCATATTTTCATACTTGGAATCCTAGTATGGGTTAACTCGGGTGACCTTTGTACTTATCTTTCCTTATTTTAAAGTGTTTGTTTTACCGACTCTTGTTCCGATGTGGGACTTTCAAGGATGTTTCCAAGCCCAATTTTAAAATTGCGAGGACGCAATTCCCAAAAGGGGGGAAGGATGTAACACCCCGGGTAAATAAAGAATATGACATCTTTATATTTATCCATATTTGTAAATCAAATATTAATATTACTTTAAAGGGGATGCTATGCACAATGGCGTACCCAACACGCAACAACGAGTTTTTGGGAATCTTACGTTGCACTCTAATAATAAAATAATATTATTTTAAATGGTAGTTAACATGTAGCCGTTTTAATGGCGGGAATGGATAGAAATAACTAAAATATGATTATATATGTTTTTAAATGTTTTTACATTTATCCAATAAAATCTAAAGGCTTAAAATACAGAAAGAATTCAATTTTAGGCGTATATGCCCTAGTTTTCACTAAAGGTTCACTTATCGCCTTTTAATGGAGAACTGTCATTAAATATAGTTTTTATCACTCTTATACATTCTTTTGGACCAAATAAAACTCTTATTAAGAATCGGGACATCAAATTTTACTTTGTGTAAAATTTTGGTTTTTTTTCTGATAAAGTTCATTTTTTAATGAATAGTGTAAAATGTTGTATTTTAATTCAAAACCTCTTTTTAATATAATTTATTTATATGATTATATTATCTTTTTAATTGGTTTTAAAGTGAAATTAGAAAATATTTTTACCATTAAATCCAATAGTGGTCGTTGGAATCAATTTCACTTTGAAATCGGACTTAAACTAGTGTCAATCTTTTGGTACTTATTGTTTTATAAAAACACGCTATTTTCTCTGAAAGCGGGAATTAATTATTGAATTAATTAATGTGACTTATATGATTTGAATTTTGTAAAATGGACTTCATTTTTGAATTCTGAATATCAAATATAGCTTAGGGTGAATTTTTGGTAATTTTCTGAAAAACTCCAATTTTTGATGAATAGTGAAACCACTAAGTGGTAATCAAGCAAACTGATTTTTCAGTTAAATGAAATTTTACCACTAATGTGTATTGAATTTTGAAAATCCGACATACATGGTTGTCATTAAGAAGTAAAATGTGGTTCAATGAGATTATAATAATTTTTTGGTGAATAGTAACTCATTAAATTCTTAATCGCGATTAGTGGTAATTAGTGTAGTTTAAGGTAAAAATAATGCTTTAATAAAATGAAATGAACATGAAACATGTCCCAACCTCATTGGTTGTGTCATGGCAGACCATGACAAGCCATGGGTCAACTTGGGGACCCCATGGATCCACTTTTGTTGGGAAATGACATAAATTACTTTTTATTTAATGTTAAAGTGAAAATGAGACAAACATAATATGTTTTACGAAAACAATTTTTAAGTGGGGTTATACAATTCCAAAATTTGATTATAAATAGTCATTGGAAAGCTAAAAAGATTTCCTACATCATAGTAATTTTTTTATAATTTTTAAACATTAAATAAATTAAATTAGTTATGACATCATAATGATGCAGTGATGACATCATTATTTAACGATTAAAATAAAATGGAAAGATAATGTAAAATCTATGAACTACACATGTCCAAAACCAATTGGATGAGTGGATTTCGATGCCTTATAACCTTATCCAATAATTATATCAATGTGGGACCTTTTGAAACCGAAACACATTTTCAAATAAAGTAATATTTCTTACTTTCCAAAAGTGACCCTCCTCTCCTCTTATAAAAGGCCCCCACCTCTACCTCATTTCACACACTCTTAAAGCCTTTGGCTCGGCCAAACCCTGCCCATTTGCTCTCTCCACATCCCTCTCCTCATCCTAGAGGATTACCATTGGGCATAATCCTTTCAAAGGAAGCCTTTAGGCTCAACTCAAAAGGAGTTACACTTTTAAAGGTAATTCATTCTCTCATGTTCATTTGTTTTATTTTGCTTCTCCAACCCCCTAAACTCTTTTTATTTACTTCTTTTGTAACAACACCAGTATCTTCAATATACTAGGATGTTGGTATAAGATATATTTGAGCTACACTCTCACACAACTACATCAAATGGTTAAAGAACATAAGGTTTCCGTGGATGGCGAAATTCTGCCTCCCGAAACGATGATTGTTCAACACTCATTTAACACCTTCAAAGGTGGCCATTATGATGTCACTATTTTTATATATGATATATAATATGTTTATGTTTTCCTTAAGCTTCTGTTTTTTTTTCATTTTGGGCATACCTTTATGGTTTCCATTATGGGTAAAACACGATATCTTCATTTTAGGAAGTGCGGACTACCGCCCCCTAAAAGTGATTTGATTCGTTAATACCATATGTGGGATGTGTAAAGGATAAAGATAATGATATTATATATGTTATTATACTGGAATTATAATATAATCTTATATCATTATGATTCCATTCCAGAAAATATGAAATAGAAATGGAAGTAGCGTTCATGCGTACGTACGGCTTACCGTCTCCATGAAAGGTGCATTTCATTTCTTACCTCTAAATGTGATGTAATATTATAAATGAATGTATTTACTGGATATATATGACATATATGATTACTAAATCATGAATACCATTCTGGACATAATGAACCTTTGACCAAATTAACAACATGTAAGTATAAGAAGTCTATTTTTGACTTAAGAACCAAATATCGGCAAAACAAATATTATTGACTTAAATGATTACATAATGTTTATGACATGGTAATAAGTGATATAAAAGTAATAATGAACTTGAAAAGGGTTCTTAATGAAGTATAAATTAACTCAAGTTTATTATTCAGGAGATTAAAGAACGATCGAGTCAAGTCGGACTCGAGGTAAGGGATCCTACAACTCTCTTTCTTTACAAGTACACTCTTTTATGTCATTTCTTTTAAGCTCATATTTCATATGATTGGGATGTTCTTTTTTATTACTCCTACTGTAATTTTTATGTTCATGTGATGAGATACCCTATTATCTCTCATCAATCCATTTTGGAAGGTTTGAGTGGCGCCGTTAGGCTGCCAAATTTTCGTAAGAGATCTAACCTATCTCTTTCTTTTTAAGTACTCTCCTTTGTGTCACTTCTTTTAAGCTCCTCTTTGTAATGTTGGGGGATGTTCTTTTATATTCCTATTGCTGTACATTTTATTGTAATGTGATGAGATACCCTATTTGATCTCATCAATCCATATTCGGAAGTTTTATGTGGCGCCGTTAGGCTGCCGAGTTTTCGTAAGGGATTTTTCATCTCACTTTTATTCCCGTGAGATTTATGCTACATTTGCCACAAATTCCATTGAGTGGGGTATGTACTGCCCATTATTCTACTCTTTGTGTAATATACTTCTGATTATGAGTATTTACATCAATGATCTATTGTCCTTCTTTCATGGGGTGTATGTTTTGAAAGATACCCAAGTCGGTAAGGGAACCTTTCACCCTCCTCTTTTTTAAAAGACTTCTTTTGTTGGGTCTTTTAATTTACATATAGTTATGTTGGGATATGTTCTAATATATCCTTATTGATGTAAATTTTATGTCCAAGTGATGAGATACACTTTTTATCTCTCATCAACTCATTTTGATGTGATGCCGTTAGGCTGTCAAGGGAACTTTTTTACCCAATTTCGATTTCTTTGGGTTCAACATGTAGTCATTGAATATGTCATCCATTGAATGTGTGTGATTGACCTTTTATTGTTTTACACTTAATATCCACTTATATTGGGTGTATATATATTTGTCACACATATTTTTGAGATTTATTTGTCCTTAATTTAAGGATACCTTCTTTATAAGGGATTTCATCACATTTGACATTTCTATTGAGGGTTCATTGTTGTTATGCACCAATTCACTCTTATATGGTGTATATACTGTCCTTTGGAGTATTATATCATGAATCCTTTTACTCTCATGATATTATAAAGTTCTGACTAAATGTTATTCCTCAATTATTGTATTCAAGTGTCTCTAATTTTGGTAAAACCCCTTTTACCATAATATCGTTTTAAATGTTTTAATTATTTGTTCTTATCAATATCCATGTTTTCAAAATGGTTTTAAGGATTTATTTATATGGATATTTATGGTTTAAAATTTTAAAAGCTTCAAGGTGGTATGGGACACTTTGATTCAAAAATCTCTTTATTAAATGTTTTAAATGGTTTTGGAAATGGTTTCTTTTTTGAATGGATTCATTATTTCAATATCCTAAAATGTTATATTGTGATTGAAATGTGGAAATGCTATGTTTCCTTTATTCAAGTTTTGTGTGATACGATTATGTTATGGTTCTTGGGCATTGTTATGAAGAACGGGTGGTTCCGTGATAAACTAAGGGCGGGTGAGCCCGATATAGCTCTCCAATGCATTGGGTAACGCGAAGGAGTGAAACGTTAAGGTTTCTCCGAAGAGATTTAGGGAATATACTGTGATGGGTATTCCAAACGTAACCAAGAGGGTTACTCCCTACGTAAGAATGTTATGAATGCCTCAAGTTACCTTTATGTCTTATGTTTTCTATGATTTATTCATGGTTTGATGAGGTATGTTAAAGTGCCTATGTTTTATGGGTAAAGTATGATTTCATTCTTATGTATATATGAACTCATGTTTCCTTTCCATATTTTTATAACCCTTACTGAGCTTTTTATGCTCATCCCAAGTTTTTGAAATGTTTTTCACAGGTCAAGGGAAAGGTACATGATGTGATGATAGTGTCAAGGATGTTTCAAGAAAGAATCCGTGTTATATTTTAAACATGTTTCCGCTGATGGGAAGAATGAATACTCTCTTTTATGTAACCACTTTGTTTAAATGTGGAATGTAATTCAAGTTTCATGATCTAATTCTCTAAAACTCTAAACCTGAAAAGATCCTCAATGGGTAATCTTGTAATAACTCAAGATTAAGTAAGGTTTAAGGCTGGGGCCTTATACATAACTTATAGTGAATAATAAGGAACCTCTTTTCATCTAGAGTGACATTCATTATGAGAAATACTATTCATCCTTGGCAATTAATTTAATCAAATCTCAGTATTCCTTCTGTGTAAAGCCCCTTTTTCCATTATACTCATTTGAGTAAATTATATCTCTGGTGCATTCATTTAAATTTTAAATAGACCCCTGAATAGTTAGAACCACCATACAATTGTGTGATTAATTTCCATATTTAGCATGAGTTAAAACAAAAAACACTATCTAGATGAGGAATATAATTTTACATCTATCCTTTAGAATATACCTTTAATCCAAGAAATAGTCTCTCAATTATCATTATTTTTCTTATTTCCTTATCTTTCATCCCTCTTTCCAGAGTATTTCTATGATTCTCATGAATTGAAATGTTATGGAAACACCCCAATGAATTAATCCTAAATTTCTAGTAACACCTAAAATAACCTATGAGAATTATTATATTTTTTATGGCTAAATAGATTTAGTTTTCACCGATTGTAAACCTTGTTTCATCTAACTGGAACCAACACTCTTTTTGATACTTATTTGGGAACAATTTTTCAATATTATTTTCACATCCACCATGGATATGATGTGTTTTCATTACTTTTTACCTTCCATACATTCCCAATGTTTTTTTAGAAACATTATTGAAAATTGAAACATCATCAGAACACAAGATAGTTTCTTGGTTTTGGGATATATTATTCTTAGAGGATGTTTCCATAATATTAAAGAATGATCTCAAGATCTTCATGAAGTTATCATCATAAAATCATACTTATGTAATAAAATATCCTTTTCCATAAAAAATGGATGTTCTATCTTGTGATGATTGATGATTCATTAATTTCCCCTCTAACTCTGAGCACTTCATATTGTTGGAGTTATTATCACCCTAAACTGATCACAACGTGGCTTTCCATCCTCTTTTAGCTTCACCACCAATTCATTATAAATTTTTCTTAATGATTGTAAATAATTATCAAGGTCATTTACAATATTTTAATTATCATCTAATATCATCTCATTGAAAAAAATATAAATTTTGAGCATCTCTTCATATTCATGTGATTATTCTACAAATATAACCTCAATTAAAAATTTATCATGTAAACTTCTTGGTAGTTCGTAAATAGATTAATCTCATCATTCATTACAATGATAGATTCATTTATGTTTTTCTTTCACATGTTTTGTGAGAGTGTTACATATGAAAACGTTTTTAACTAATTCCACTTCCATTGCATCAGTTTCATTTTCCATCTATAATTTTTTCATTATGTAGAGACTTGAATCCTTCCACCTTGAAAGTAATTTTATTATAAGAGGCAATTCCATGACACTACATCACTTTGTACCTTCTTTGAAGTATGTTTTATTTTCCAATAAATAGTGATTCTTGAGTGAGTGACTATTATCACTAATTGATATATTATCATCAAATTTTCAGAAGGTGTCATTTGAAGACTCCAAATTGAAATAATTATTAAATATTTTACCATTCATATTACCTCTAATTTGAGGTGTCTCTTTGTTTACAAGGATAGTTTTCTTCAGTTTCTTTACCTGTAATTTATTTTTGGTTTTTCTGATTCTTGGTAGAAATCACCATCAGAGGTCTCAAACCCATTTCCCGAAATATGAACATCATAATGACTCAATTGGATATTTAAAGGGAACCATTCCCCTGATACCATTTATTGAGTCCCATGGAAGATTGGCCACAAATATGGTATGGGTGAACAAGTGGTTTATTTTTATTAATTACTTTTTTTCTTAAAATGAACATCCCAAACATGTAAGGATCTATATATAAAAAATATTATCTATTAATATCACTCATGGTAAATATTAATTATGGAGAGAGAAAAACACATTATTTAAAAGGATTTTAATGAATGGTATACTACACTCAATGTTGGTTAAACACCCCAACATGGATTCTTCACTATCAAACATGTGAATACAATTTATTTTAGATTCAATTGAAAGAAATTTTCTCAAGATACAATAGAGAGACACTATTTTCTTTTTGATTCAACAAAAATACTTGTTGATACAACTCCATATAAGAGACTCCTTCCACTCTTGGATCCAACTAGAATACTTAAACTTCTCTAGCATCTGACTGTAAGACTTAACCTTTGTTAATGACTGGAACCACTATATGATGATTATCTGATCATCCTCCATATGAGTTATGAATTACACATTCTTGTGTAATTTCTCATGACCATCTTAAAATGTTGTTCTCGAGAATCGTTATATATTTGTTGAAATCTGATATCTCTTCAATCATTGAATTCTCGGTAACCTATGTTTCTTCTTCATCAAATGGTTCAAAGATTAAAACACTTTCTCTATTTGATATAATAATTCCTCAATATCACAAATGATATTGGAAATTATTATATAATTTTTTATCACATAAATATACATATTAATACAAAAATAATGTTTTCCATGGGGTCTCAATAATTATATGATTTAAATTCATTAATTTAAAGCCTTAGTTAAAAGTGTCATGTAGTAACACATTTATATTTCCTTCTTTAAATATAAATAACAGAATGTTTGATATTATATTGTTTTTCATAAAAATTAAATACCCCATTGGAAATGTGTATTTATTTACTCAAATAACCTGAAAACTTGAATGGGTATTATTATTTTCATGAAATGCACCAATGGATTCTTTTCTACTCATGTAGTTCATGTACCTAAATAGTTCATGTATAACACTTTCCTTATCAGGGATGTTATTAACCATAGATCACCCAATTATCATGAATTAATATTCATACACCTCTAAATACCATGTCGTTTAATCAAATTTTATCATGTGTAAAATTGTAAACCACATGCCTTGCATAGATTCATGAATTCACATTTCAAATACCCAAGTAGTTCGGGTATTTCTTCATGATGAAAAAAATATAGCTTCTTAAATAAATTAACAATATGTTCAAGTAATATATTATTTTTTCACATGGTCTCCATATTATTTACCTTTCATGGATCACCCCATGTATCTTTATGCAACTCGTATTCATAAAGACTCAGAAATTACACATCTCGATTCTTTTACTTTGTATAAATAATACTCAAGACTTTCTTGACATTCATGAAATATTCATTTTCCACATTCAAATAATATTCATGTAATTAAAACTACATAAATATATTACCTTGATCATACATCTTCATTAAATTCTTCATTTTATTTAACAATAAACATTACATCATCTGGTAACATCATCACTTGATGATTTTCTATTCATTCATGGAAATTCATGACTTGCATGCCTAAAGAAATTCAAATTTTCCATGATCACATGAGAATAATTCATACATATTCAACAATATATGTGGAAATGGATTAAAATTCTTGGATCATCAATGGTGGAAGAAACCACGTTATGATGATTGATCAAGTGAGGGAGGAAAACATCATATCTCCCTCGATCAGATGGATGAGATGGTCATGATCATGTGTTATGTGAAATGTTCATAATATTTTAATAGTGGGAATAATATCCCATTAAAATCTCTCCCACATCAATTTATTATCTTTTTGAGGGCATGGTTTATTACTCAGTGTGTTTCTTCAGCTCTCTAGAAGTGTGTATCAAAACTCTTCCCTCGAACCATGGATAGCACCGACCCATGCCATTTATTTTCATAGCCATATTTTCTAGCATAATGGCCACTTTACTCCCATGCACATCTGATGGGTGCACTATGCATCGTAATTACGTTTTTACCAATGTGCATGATGGCTTGAGGTTGAACATAGTTCCCTCATCGATATTGGTTTTTACATGGTTCCTTCTGTGGTAGGTTGGATTAGGTTTTTATGTAAAATCTCATTAACATATCCATAAGTACCTCAAATATTATTCTCAAATTTCATTCCATATTCTCAAATATTATTGTTCAACTATACCTCATACAAAAATACATATTATTTTTAATGGACTTTTTTAATTTTTGGTGTATATTATTTTTCATGAAAATTAAATATTTCTATGGTCTTATTTCAATTCTTTTTCTAAATTATTATTTTAGATTTTCAATATTTTCATGGTCTTCAAATATTCTTCAAATTTGACTCCTATTCTTAACTTGATTAAAAAATCATTTGAATGGACATCCAATTATTGTACAAAAGGTTCACTCGTAAGATTGTTTCTTATAAATTTGATGATCACATTAACAATTAGAGTTTATAAAATATTAAAGAGAGTTATCCATGAGTGATATCAAATTACATAATACAAATAAATAACAACTCTCTTAGAATCCCCACTTCATCAAAACTCACCAAAATCATATTGACATCTAATTGAGAACAAAAGAAACACTTGTACTAACACAAACCTTATTTATAATACCCCATTAGCTCAAATCAACAAACTGTGAGACAGTCACCACACATTTTTAAAACCAATCCAATGTGGTAATAAAAATATGAATGTTGATTTTCATGGTTAACCAAAGTATACCAATAAGATACATAAGAATCTCCATAATCGATAATGGATAAAGACACTAAAATAGGTCCATTTCTCAAAAATATAACTCAAGGAACACATTTGTAGAGTGTGCATAAAAGGATTATTCAAAATTAAATAAAACTTGTGACTATTGGTAGCTATGGGATCATGAAATTATAATCAATGTATCTTTCATATACTTAGACAACATTACTCTACTCGTATAGATCAAATAATGATATGTTAGATTATTTTTATTTTAATCACTCATGGGAGGTTAGATCGCATATTACATGACTTAAGAAAATGTAGATAAATTAATTTGAAGGGTTGAAGAGTACATTCACAAGAAAAATAAGATCCCTCACTTTAATGATCCCATATGATGTGACCTCATACTTTAGAAATCATGAAACCTGAAAATATCCATGATTTTTTCATCACTACCAATATCATACTGAATAGTGAGAAAATAAATGATAAAAATAATAAAAGTGGTATACATACCTATGGAACACACATTTAGAAGAACACACAATGATTTAATCTCATATAATTAAGATAAATTCTGCAAGGTGAAAGAATTAAGAAAAAGATATAAGAGAGCGTAATATCACTTCTTTGATCAATATGAAGGAAAAATTATTTATAAAAATATATTTTAGTTCATTAAAAAAATATATAATTTTAAACAACCCATTAAAACCTCTAAAACATTAGAATACACCTATTTAAATTTGGGTACATTATCATGAGGCATATTACCACTTGAAAGACCACATGTACTCTGATGGATTCCTATGGGTTTTCGATTGGAGCTTCTTCTCATTAGTAAATTCTTCCTACACAATCAAATTCCCTCAAAAATTTCTCCAAGACCCCCTGTAACCCATCTAACATACATAATTTTTTAGAACATATATGTTTTATCTATAAGTAGATTTAAATTATTACATAATAAGGTCATGTTGATAGACCCTCCCCACCATAGGGTAAATCATCCCTAAGAACTTCATCAAACATCACCATGTCGTGTTAATGGGAATCTTTATAAACTGTAACTACATTTAATATTATTCCACCCATGTATCATCTATGACATTTATAAAATTATATGAGACATGTACAAGTGTACATTCCTTATTTAGAAGATACTTTTATCTTTGATCCACTATAAAAATGGTTATTCCTCAAATGATGCATCTAAATCCATCTCAATTTCTTTAACACTGATCACATGAGAAGGGTCAGGATGATATATCTAATTATGAGATACGTAAAACATAACCTATATATCACATTAGTATTATGGATGTACTAAATGGAAATCCATGGTACTAATTATCTCAACAACCTTGAACTGATCCAAATACCTTGGTGCCGACATTCATTACCTCTGAATTCTATAGTTCCCTAATCATAATGACAATGAAAGAAAAATATATCATCATACATAAAATGATAGTGGTTAGAAAAATAATCCATTATAAAATCTATGCATTTCTGGAGAGGTCACCGACTTATTCTTATCAATCAAATATCCTGTAATGTATCCTATTCAAGACTCAAACCAATAATAATTGATTCCACTGATAATAGCTAACATGATTTTTCTCAACATGGTATTCCATACATATCCTCAAAAGTAAACATCTGAATTAATTTTTAATAGTTTTTATTAATGGAACATTATAAAATAAAAATATGGTACTCATAAAAACAACTAAAATAAGGAATTCATTGTTGAATTGTCTCATCCATTGTTTTAATGGTATATTATAACACCCAATTGTTATGTGGATATTAGGTAGTTCTCAAATACACCTATGTATCTTTTAAATTTTATAAACCTTTCACGAATCATGATTTAAAATTAGAATCTTAGCTTGCGATGATTCATTAAGGAACACTATAATGGTGCAAAATCATATAAACATATAACCTTCCCAACCAATAGATGGATAAAATCTCCCAAATAGGTATATATTATTCAAAGTTTGTCAACCAATAGCCGATAACCTATACATCGAAGTGTCCTCAATAATTCCATCAGAAAATATACGGTTAAGTAACCATACATTGACATAAAAATGGGCACTGATTGGAATATACCTATAGGTGCTAATGGTGCTAAATTCTCAAAACACATACTATAGTCACTATATATAGATCATTATTTGGATAGTCCCACTCATGTGGACTCAATTTCATAGATACGTAGTTAACAACATTCCCATCCTATATCATAATTTCTCCTTGAAGAAACCCTAATTAATTATGATATGGGGTATACTCCTTTCCCAAATCATGAATAATCCAAATCAGTATAGATTTTATTCTACACATTATGTCCATGAATGAGAAATAAAAGTAACTAGAACATAGGAAAATCACCACTTTCATGGTAAAGAGATTCATCCATGTTTCCAAAATATTGAACCCCTGAATGAATATAATGTAACATACTACCAAATCTAGATAGTTATGGATCATAAAGTGATTATTTGGTTGATCCCAAGAAACCATAAACTCAGCCATCATAGGGTCTACTGATATTCCTACCTCTAATATTTGTTCCCTATGAAGTGTACCTCAATGAACTCAAATAGACACGTTGAAGGCTTGGGATATAGTAAATTCTATCGGTGAACTCATAATGATATTTTTATATATTTAATGATCCTCTCATGAAATGAATTATACTATAATATGATTAGTATAAAGCATCACAAATGATTCAAAAAAATATTTGATGACCTAATTAATACATTCCATAATCATGAATATCATATTAATTATTCTGAATGGTATATCAAGGAACAAATACACAACATATCAACTCCTAAAAGTAGTACGTTGAATATTAGATAGCCTCACATGCATTTTATAATAACACGACCACAATTAATTCTTTTAGAGAATCTTATATCCCCTATGTAAATAAAATATTTCATGAATATAATAAATTTGATATTGATTCATGTCCATCACAAAGGGGGTTTCATGGGATAAAAATTAAAGGGGAGGTCCAGATTTAATGGATATCGTTAAAACCTCATTAAATCCTATGAAACAAAGGGGTATTTCCCCTAAAATTATGGTATTGTCACTAAATTTAAAATTGGAATATGGCTCCAGCATGGATTGACCTACATGTGTGATGATGTGACTTATTTTTCTAGGTACCTACCATGGAATGTATCCACGTGTCATTGCATTACACAAATCCCATAACTGGATCAATCATCCTCAAGGGGAAAGATTTCATGGTGAAACCTCTCCAGTCAAGACATGACTTAACCCTCCTGAGTGATATCCAAATTCCAATGGGAAAAGATTCCATACTATGGTCGTCTCCCTCCATGAAATGACCTCATCCCTCCAATGTGATGCATTATTTTTGTGATCATGGCCTTCTTTCATCACACCATGATTCCCCTCATGGAAGAACAACATAGAATAACCCTCTTGTAAATGGTGTGTCCTTATTAAGCATGAAAAATAAAAGGTAAAAAAGGGTCCCAGACTTCATATATAAGTATCATAATCATAGAGGGGATCCATCCTCCCAAATATGACCATATGTAAATTTATTTATAATAGTAAAAAAAATACACAAGGATATTCCATGCTATTTCCATCCCGACCTCATCCACAAACTAATTTGTCTTGATGGAGACTAGCTTTCCAATGGTAGGTGGCCACATAGATTTCACCAATGAGGCCTTATAATATTTATGGGAGGTGATGATGGGAGGTCAAGTTCACCAAACCATTTTTGGGGGGATTATTACATAATAAATGAATATATTATAGATATAATACAATATTAGTAAATCCATTATACTTAATCCTAAATAATAAATGGGTATCATATACATCAATAATCAATTATCTTGATTTGTTGATTTCAGGATAATCTATATGCATTCATGTTTCTTCATTGATGGATATATATATATATATGTATCCTTGGTTCTCAATCGATGGTAAATTATATAGTAAACATATAAAATGATCTTGTGTCATTTATTATCGTTATGTTGGTTTTAAGCCACAAAATTGGGATATATATAGTTTAACATTGTTTGGTATATGTTATTTTTTTATATCACGATCTAGTCTATGAGGTGGGATTACTATGTATCATTGTGACATGAATCAAAACCCTTAAATTTTTGAGTCACTTAACTAGACACATAAAATGTTTTATGGTCATGTTATTAGGACCAAACCGTGCAGTTTAATATCATGTTGTGATTATGTCTCAGAAGAAGGTACAAACTCATGATCAAAGTGGCACTTATACTGAAGCATCTACATGTCCATGGACGGTACATGTTCCCCAATGTCAGGTATGATCTTATCAGGATTATAGACCAGTAGGGATTGTGATGAATGCGACTCAAATGTAATATGACCCTCTAATTTGGATGAAACTCTAGTGGGAATATGAACCAGGGAACATTAGGGTATATTTGGGGTGTTGGGTTTGAACATGATTAAGGATTCCTACATATCCTAGTTGGTCAAGAATCAAATCCCAAGTAGTTCATATGATTTGGTACTTAAACCTATAGAGGAGGCCCATTGGTGTGCTTCATTACGAACATGACCCTTTGAATAATGAGGAAATTTTGAGGGGCTTACATAGAATTAGAAGACCAGTTTCAATGTGAGAGGATGATTCATAAAGATAGTATTTCACAAAAATATAATATTTATCATGAAGATGACATGATTATTTATATCTTATATGTCCACCTGTGCCATTATAGTTTGAGAAACAAGAAGAAGTTGAATATTTGATGAACCCAACAATATCTTTTATCCACTACTGGATGACACTAGAGTGATGGGAGAGTGAATAAGCTTTGAATGTTACTTTATCCTATTTTTTTGGTATCCAAGTTAGTCAAATTTGAATGCCTATCTCAATACATCCCAAAAAATGAATAGTTGGAGGGGTGTGACGTCCTACTAGGGGATTACTTGAGGTCAGATTACATAATCTTGATTCTAGAGAATAGAGGAGCATAAGTCATTATTCCTCATAGTGAAATGAAATCCTGATCCACCCCCATACCATCTGGAATGGGGAGTCCCCTGTCACTATCTCAATGGTCATGACACTTAATACCATGGGAATTTGTGCTAGAGAACATTCTATGGAGACCCCTCATCTGAAATATATTACCATGGGTATTTATTCTCGAAAGGACATGGTGATGTGACTTTTGATTTCATCATGCATATCTATTAGCTTTGGGAGAGGTCATGGCCCAATGGTCTGTGAATGGGTGCTTCATGAAGGGGACCAATTTGGTTCTTCTTAGGGGGTGCTTCAATATAGACATTTAATAGAGTGGATTGGTTTGAAACTTTTTAAAGGGTCCAAGGGAAGGTCGAGCTCTTTGATGAAGGGAATAAAGATAAAAGGACCCCATCCCACATAATGAATTCTGTGTGAAGTGGTGGTTCTCAATGAACTCATTCTCATGCAGTTAAAATAATGATGGTCCAAAAATAATTATCATTATATAAATGGTTTTCTCACAAATGAATCATTAATATGAAGATAACTTTTTATACAATGTGGACCTATTCATATTATGTCTTTTCTATATGATATGTGATAGATGTTTACCTACTGAAATTTCTTACTCAAACATTCTTTCATATGAAATCCACCATCAATAATCCCAGGCCAATATTTCTACCCCCATTAGGATGTGTGTAGTGGGTTCCAAAGTAGAACAAATTTGACCACTCAACCATTAAATGTGAAGGATTTAGATTTGTGGCCAGCCGTCTCACCCCCCAAAAATAATTTTCATTTATAGGGGGCCTAAAAATTACTCCTCAACCTATAAGGAAATTTGCATTTTTATTTTTATCAATTATATTGTGTCACCATGAAAGTAATTTTCCATTTTCAGGGGGTCTACAAAAGTAAGTATCACAACATAAAGAAGATTTTTTTCATTTAATAAAGAGAACATGTCTCACCCTGAAAACAAAAAATCTTTTGTGGGGGATGATTTTTGAGGATGCATTGTGGAGGTGATTTGAGGAGACACTATGATGAGCTGCATCATGGAGTAGCTATGCAGAGGCTCTTCATGGAGGCAATATGTATAGGGACTATTTGTAGTAGAGATTCTCATAACAAGCATGGAATTCATGGTTCATTTTTATTTTATAGTACTCTACCATTTTAATAATCACAATGTAGCATGACTAGTATTGAAAATTCCCAAAAATTCATATAAGACCATCTATGTGAACTCTTACAGACCCTAAAAAATACCCCATTTAGAATGAGATATATTATGAATGAAGAAGTGTCTATTCTTTGGATGAATTCATTCTAGTTGACCTCTTTGTAGAAACCCTGTCATGGTACATGTGGACTTGAAGAAGAGACCACTCCTATAAAAGTTTTCATTTCTGACTCAGTAAATAATAGTCGTAAAAACATACATTTCGAGTACATTTTTACATCAGTTATTTAAATAAACGTCATAATAAATGGAGTTGTAGGGTTTTACGTTGGTTATTTAATAACTGACATAAAAGAAACTCATACCACGTTGGTTATTTCAATAACAGACGTCAAAAACCGACGGGATGAGGATTTTTACGTCATTTATTAAATAACCAATGTAAAAAATGATTCCCAAAATTTTTTTAGGTCATTTATAAAATAACCGTTGTCAAAAAACTAACTTTAAAAAAACAGACAATATGCCCTTCTTATGCACTGCCAAACAGACCTGAAAAAAAAGTGAAACAGACCCAAACCAACCTGAAAGCAGACCAGAAAAACCAGAACCAGTAGAAAAATTAAACATTCACATTGAAAACATTTAGAACATACAATATTAACTACAAACCAACCAAAATCCAACCAAAACAACTAATAAATAAACAGTTACATTACAACATTCATAATTACATTTTACACCAAAAAAACTAAAATACATTAACACCAGTAAAATAATTTGACCATTCCATTTGTATGTGTTTGATGTTGTTATCACTATAAGGTTCAGGGTCCTAAAAAGGATTAAAATTAAAAATAAAGATGTTAACATGTATAATGAATAAATCAAATGAAATATTATGGATTAGTTTATAAAGAAATCTGATCTTTTCAAAAGGTTTAGTTTTTCTAGATACAACTATTTCATACAAAAATATTAACATATAGTATCCACATTCAATGAATCCTTCTCTCCACTTATTTACAATCCTTCAATCTCTTGCTTCTCTTGTTGTGTGGAGCTTTTCTCTTGCAATAGAGGTGTCTAGAATGTGTGGAGGTGTCTAGAATGGGTGGTGTTGACAGAGAAGTCTTATAGAAGGACCACATGTGAAATAAAATATTTAAGTAGTCCCAATTTTCTCAAAAAACATTTGAAATAAAAGAGTATTAATCAGGAAAATTATTTATAAATGTAAGTGATGAAGGAAATATAATTTTTTTTGACAGAGACAATAATTGCAAAATATTCAAACATACGTACATATATATATATATATATATATATATGAGTAGCACCAAAATGAAGATGAGTAAATGATAAGTATCATGACAATATTCAAAATGAGAACCATGAAATGTATCTTTTACTAGTCTAAAATAGTCTATTGTTCAATTAATCGGGTTTTAATAGCATATGAAGACTTATAGTAGTCCATGAAATCAAGCGATGTAAATAGTTTATGAAACAACTAAAAGTGATACCCAAAATAGAAACAAACAAGGATCTAAAACAAACATCCCACCATGAAAAACCATATATTCATAAAAAGTAAATCACACTGATACATGGAATTGGTGTATCATAATGGTTTAGTTATAAATTGCAGTAATATAGGTGAATGAGATCAATAGTTGTCAATGACAACAAATATTACCATAAATGTAGGGCATCCACGAAATGAAAATATAGAAGTGGGTGAGGATTACTTGAATATTGCGAGTTGATCTAATAGATCTGGTGATAATAAATAATATGATGATAGAAAACAAGGTAGGAGGGCTCAAGATCAAATAATCATACCTATTTAAAACAAACAATATTGGAAAATGTACGTATAGGCCATCTGTGAAAAAACGAACGACATAATATCGTGGGAGGATTACCTGAGTGTTGTGAGTGGAGATAATAGATCTGGTGAGAGTAAAGATGATGAACGATTATGGAAAAAATGAGGTTAACAAAACAAGATCAGAGAGGCGATTCTAGGATTTCCGCATGAGAGAGACAATTCGCAGTCGATAAATCCGAAATAACAATCCACGGGGGCGTGCTAATTTTTTTAAAAGTTTTATAATGTTGGTTATTTAATAACTGACATTATAAACTATTTTTAGTACATTTATAACATTGGTTATTTTATAACCGACGTAAAAAAATGCCGTGTGCTAGTTTTTTACGTCGGCTATTTTATAACTGATGAAAAAAATGCATAAGAACCCGCAATTTTTACATTGGTTATTTTAAAACCGACGTAAAAAAGGCCATGTGTTGGTTTTTTTACATCAGTTATATTATAACTGATGTAAAAAATGCCTCAGATGCCACATTTTTTATGTTGGTTATCGTATAACCAACGTAAAAAAAGGCCCTGCATTGGTTATTTACATCAGTAATAAAATAACCAATGTAAATAATTTGTTAGATACATCATTCTTTATGTTGGTTATTTGATGAAAAACGTAAAAAATTCCACGTGTTGGTTTTTTAAACTTTTTAATTTATAACCAACGTAGAAAACCAACACGTGGAATTTTTTACATCAGTTATTATAATAACCGATGTAATAAACTAACTCTCATTACTTTTTACATCAGTTATAAAAAAACTGATGTAAAAATCCATATATCATAGATTTTCACATTGGTTATATATAACCGACGTAAAAATGGTGATGCTAAAAATATTTCTTCCACTAGTGATTTTTCACTTTTTGAATTAAAACACTTTGTGATCTTCTTAGATATTACCCAAAAGCACATTCTTTGCATAGTATTTTCCTTTTTTAAAATCATCCTTCACTTTGAAAAAATATCATCCAAAAAATGGAATTTTTATAATCGTGTTATGATCCATTGTGGATGAATTATTCTTATGTAACTATAGGGTTCTCCACATAGAAATTGAAGGGATTTGTTTTCTGCATAGTAGATAAAGGGCTTCGCAGTCCACATAGAAATTGATGCACTTCAAAATCCGCAATGATCTATGTGGTTCAATAAACTTTTATATATGTTGAACTCATATTTCCATTACCCACCTTTCTACAGGAAATGGATCCTTTAGAAGATTCTCCTTTCAAGCGCTCTTCTACTAATGAAAGTAACATAACTTTGATTGGGAACATGGAAAATAATACAAAACAAGGCATTGTCCTACTTCATTATACACAATAATATCTTATGGGTGCTTTACATTAACATAACACTTTGGTATATTGGCTACTAATTTATGGTTTTGAGTTTCCAACTATTGTCCCTATTCCACCACCCCATAGAATGACTCGGCCAATATCTCAGATCAACGCGTGCAACAACACACCTACAAATATTATATCTCCAATGGGAAATTTTATCTAGGAGACTTACTCCATGGGTTCTGTTCGGAATTATACCCCTTTGGAAATAGATAATGTAGTCCATGTACCATAAATTTGATATTCATTATTATCAATCAATCTTATGGAAATCCATAGCTGATGATTCATCAAGATGGTCAACCAAATGGGATCTTCATCTAAGAGGATCCATTAGTCTATAATGGGGATTAACATTCTGATTTTTTCAGAGCTATGATGATTTTATTTCTAAATTAAAGGCAAAAAAATTATATAAGGATTCCTAGTTATCGTAGACCTTTTCTCACCAGAATAGAATCATCATCCCTCAAATGCCCATATGATAGAGCACGGGAACTATCATATTCTACTTGTTTCACAGGGATGTTAGTATTATCCTTTTGTATTTCCATATGATCACAGAGGAAACAATAATGGGTGAAATGTATAATTATATTTTCTCTCCCTTCAATATGGGATGACCCTGTGAGAACACCTCATCTTGTGAGGGAATTGGTCACCATATCATAAAATCTTAAATATGGGGTTGAACCCATACCTTGGGTTGATGTCCCTTTTTCAGATTGGATTCAAGAATTTTCAATGGAAAACAGTCATGATCATCAGGAAAAGAGGCCAATGATGTGTCAAACTCTTAGTACCAGAATATTCATAGGTTCTTATTAACTAAGGTTTGAGAATGGTCACATTCATGAGTGGGAATTCCAGGTGTTCCACAATGTATAATGATTCGTTTCACTAGAATCCTATTTGGTGATGTTTCTCAGTGGTTGGATATTACCATTTCATGAGTCCAACATAGGTTCTAGAGTCACAACCTTTTTAATGGTGGCCTCATTGGCCATGGTAAGGATGATTAATCATATGGTGCTAGTTCTGTTTTAAATTTTCCACTTGTTTGGATTCATAAGAAGGGGTAAGTCTCAAAATTTTCCTGTCGTCCCATCCCATGTTTTTTGGGGACAGAGATCGGTCCACATAAGAAGTAACTCATACACCAATGAAATTAGTATTATGGATTACCTATTCAGTTCATATTTTCAAGGCACAAGTGGGTTGAAACGATCGACATGGTGAGTAAAATTGGTAATGCATCAGCTTAATCCTCATGGAAATTTAACATACACACCTTATTCTTTTCCCACTGGTATTTTGATAAATTATGCATCTGGTTATAACACACAGATAAGGGTACCTCATTTCCCTAATGGGGGATTTTTTAGTTTCCAAAGATGACTAAAATCTAATTTATGATGGATACTAACCCTATCAATTTTTTAATTATTTTTACTGTACCAAGAAAAGGTGATCACTCAGTATTAACATTTCAAATTAATAAATTAATATTATGTATGATAATTAGAACTAACTAATGTTCATGTGGGGATAAAAAGGCTCTATGTTGATCCTTATTCCTACAAATATTCATCTTGAGCATTCAAAACCTTATTCTTAATTGTTTATTTAGTCATACCCAATGTTTCAATTAGTAAAAAATGTCCCTACCATGGGTGGTATACCCTTATCTGGGTTTTAAGAGGTTGAGTAGTGGTCCACTGGTATAGTTTGTCTAGGAATGTGGATCAGCCCTAGTAAACCTATACTTTCTATAATGTAAAGGAAATGTTATTGATCTGATGAACAAATCCATAAAATAATGGTTATACCTATATGTCACAAGTCATTGAACAATCACCACAATTACATTTCCCCATTGAAGGTTCATATCCACATGCCTGGAGGGAATGAGAAACCTAGAGGAATTAGTTTCCCATCATTTTGATTTAACACTTTCTTCACGAGAAATAGATTATCCTAACTAGGTATTGTTGAATAGATTCACCCAAGATAATTTCTTATATAGATCATCCCAATTTTGTAGAGGCCTATATCAGAGTGTTTGGAGCTTTTATTAATTCTCTCCCTGACAAATTCATGTTTTTATCTCATATTATTGAAATTATTAGTCCATATCATACCAAGAGTGAGAACAATAGTAGTAATTGATAAGGAATATATGTTGAAAACATTTTTTCCCTACATGAACAAAGTGATATTCCTTTTCCCTCATTATTGGAGCCTCAGATGAGTCCCAATACATAGGTAATAACGTAATAAATGAAAAGGAAATAATTGATAAGAATTAAACCTACCTCACATACATAGTTATGCTCTATTATGTTATCGATCTCTTTCACTATAGTGTTTCTTGAAGGATTTAAACAATGGGATACTTAGAATTTGAGTAATTATAATGAGGAACATTGGGTTGTGCTCCATGTAGTAGAGATTAATTTTCATAGATATGAGCTTATCACTGCACCCAACAATATTTTTTCATGAAAATACTGAAGTGGACAACATGTATCTTGAAGAAATTGATATTTAAATCATCTCATTTTGAGGATGGATTCATAGGTCTAATTGGGTGTAGTTCATGGTCATTGAAATGTTGGAGGGGATCTATTTTGTTAAAGAGGTAATATGTGCTCCTTCATCGATGTTTTTTCCCATTATAACATTCTAACCATTATTTTCTTCTCCCATTACCACCATCTTTTAGTAAGTGTGTGGTGATCCATTTTCTAATCCCTCTATGGCATATACAGGGGGAACTACTGTCAGGGAAAATTCTTCTGTCTCTGGGAGAGTCATTGAAGAAGGCTCTCAAGGGGAAGTTGAACATATTCTTGTTTGAATTTATAATAATGTTGATGTAATCCAACCCTTTATATTTGTGATATGTTTCCCATGGAGTTAAATCCATGGGAAGTCTCCATGAATATAAAATAAAGGAATCATAGAGTTTACATCAGATCTAGGACAATAAGTAAGAATTGTATCCATTCGTTCTCAAATTACATGTCACATGTCAAGTTTAATTAATGAATCAACTATTGTAGGAGTTTTTATATGCTCTATAATTCAAGAGGTACTAATCATTAATGAACATGTGTATCCTTAAACTATGTGGTTAGATGAAATGGGAAAACTTTCCTAGGGATATTTTAGCCAAATTAATATTTAAGACCAATAAATTCTTCTTCTGGAATGGGATATGATTCTATACCATTAGGTCTAACTAAACTCCCCATAGAAGGCACAACATTGGGGTATATATGAATGCATTTCAACAATGATTTTAGTTTAACCATTCCTCCAAATTATCTAATGATCTTTTCATTGAGTTTGGTATATGCAAGTGATCATTTGGAGGTTATATATATTTCTGAGCATGCATCTGATACACATGACACCCCAAGAGAACTATCTTCTGAGGTTCCAATGATAACTAAAGGGGTATAACATGCAATTACTACCATTGAGGTGGTGATAGAATAAGATGTTGATGCCTCAGAAAATGAAAGTGATTCTTTCAATTTCATGACCAATTCATATTTCTTCTTACCAAATACTGATTGATGGATACTTATTTTAGGAGAATTTGTTAATTATCTGACATCCCAAATAAATCAAATCTCCAAGAAGTAGAGTTGGAAATTATTTGAACCTCTTTAGATCCCTCCAACTTAAAGAATATTGATGATAATCTTTCTCATTTGAATTTGGTGAAAAGATATGTTCTTTCATTCGAGAGTGATTCTGATGTAGACAAGGAGACTCTTGAAAACATTCATATTTCCTAGAATATAATGTAGATGAATATATGGAAATTTATTTATCAGACTCTTATATAATATTTTCCGTCGATGTTTCCA
Source organism: Viscum album (assembly GCA_963277665.1). Lineage (NCBI taxonomy): Eukaryota > Viridiplantae > Streptophyta > Magnoliopsida > Santalales > Viscaceae > Viscum > Viscum album. The sequence goes on from OY728143.1 coordinate 1,914,879,563, forward strand.
AAACTGAGCTAGAAGTTTCATGTTCTCTGATATGGGGGGATTGAACTACCGCGTATACATGCCAATGTGAAGGAGATTGTTGTTTTCCCAGAGAAGTTGAGCATTGTTTAATCACAGCTCACCACTATAGATTATGTATCCCATTTTTTGTAATGATAAGTATCATTCAAAGAATGTATTTTGAGCAGTATGGGATAAAATTCCATTACCAAAGTCATATTATAGAATAGATGATCATTTAAGAATAGATCCATCATGAATTTTCTTGTGTTGATGAAATAGTATATTAGGGGTTTCTCTAGTGTAGGAGGTAGATAAATCAATATAGGATGAATTTGAAAGGAAATAGAAGCTAAATAAAATTTAGAAGTGGTGGCCATAGTATTTTAAATTTTTCTTTAATAATTTGAGGACTTCAACCATGTAATGATTCACCTCTTTCTATCAATTGAGAGAATGATACAATATAATGATTCAATCATACATAGAGTCTCAATGTATTTGATTTTTCTTGAAACTTTTTCTAATGAATGAAAATTTTGACATTCTTTATAATTTATCACTTCATTCAATATTTCCCTTAACAATTAAATAATAATCTCACATTTGAACAATTTTCTAGCCAGGATGACCATTTATCATATATAATTAAAAATAATAGGAACATGTAAATGATTTAAATTTAGCCGATTTGGGTCTTTTAATACCAAGAAATCTAAATGTTTTAGGTCAAATAGATTTGATCAATAGTTGTGAAAGTAATTATACCAATATAGGTTGATACACCATTCATATAATACCCCTTATATGGATCTAACTCATATGCAGGAAGATGTGGAATTTTATTCTTATAAATTTTCCATGAATCAGGGACCATGTTTCAAAATCTTATGTGTATATCAAACTCATAATTAGGGCACAAGGTATTAATATTTGAAGGTGAAAATGATTTTTTGTACTATAGAATTCAACATAAAAAATACTCTCAATTAGAGAAGAAAAAATACCCTAATAAATCATTCTATATAGATGATTCTCCTTCTAATCAAATTAAATCTTTTGATCTACTGGGTTTATATGATCCATGATTTGTGTGAGAAACAAGATGTTAATTTTGGAATCTTTTGAACCCATAAAAAATGTATGTTATGTTATATATGACAACATTGTTTTCCCAATCATGTTTCATGATGGAAAATATTTATGTCAATGAGATTCAATGGTTAGGTCTAATAGACTTGACCAACGAATCCTTAATAAATTATAAGAAATCTATATAGATTAAAAACTTATATATAGGAAAGGAATATTCATATTTCATAATGTAAAGTGAGTAGAATTATATGTGTTTTCAAAACTAGTACTAGGTACCTATGCATGGTTTTAATTCTCTTGTAGGTAATAGGACATTAAAATTAAAAATGTGATTCTTATTTTAATTTCATGCTATAAAGAGTTATGTGTTATAGGGGTTAGGTTCTATTGACAAGGACCTTAGCTAAAATTATTAACATCATTTTGTGGGGATTTATTATTCTTTTCACATGAGGCCACGTGCATTTCACCAATATAATGGGAATCTTCCATGACATGTTGATATTATTGAATATGTTATATCATTAATCAGGCATGAATTATGAAATTGTAAATTGGAATCTAGGTATTTTGGAATCTTAAATGTTATAAGGAAAATTTATATAAGTAATGACCACATACCATGTATGAAATTAGGGTTTTTGATATAATTCATTAGGAGGAATACAAGGATAGAAGTGATCTCTCCAGAGAAAGAAGATGCCTCTAGTATATTTTCCTTTTAAGGTTGGGATATGCAATACAAAACTGTGAAATGTTATGCTTAGTAAACACAATAGTGTCCTCATTAAACTAACATTCTATCACAAATGGATAAGGAATGCTAATGGTGATTCATATTTTTTAAGAGACAGATTATGATTAGAATAAGGAATGTTTATGTGTATGAAATGAATTTTTCATCTAAAACCCACTCTGAAAGGGTGGGTTTTTCCTTCATAGGATTGGCCTATATATAGAAAAAGGATTATTTTTACTTTTTTGAGTCGATGGGTCCTAGAAATAGGGTCCAATAATGTCTACATTTTACATCAGGGGGAGAGTAAACTGATACATAGTTCTAGGAAAATAGAAAATAATGACAGTAAACCATGTTCCAGGGGAAGCTTCTAGAATGATAACTCCCCAGACATGATTGAATTTTAATGGGGATATTTTTTTCATTTTAGTATGGGAACAAAAGTTGAGTGAGAACCCATTTTGACTCTACTATGTAGATGTTGATTTTACATAGTATAGTGGGGTATTTTTATTTTGAAAATAAACCCAGGATTTGTGATATGGGGATGAATACATATTTCACAAAGGCGAGAGTCAATCCATACATAGTTCTTGAAAACATTGGTGGGGGGAGACCAACACCTGTCATAGTAGTCCTCTCGGGTGATAGCCATATTCGTCCCCTATGAAAGGTTACCCATGAATTATAACATCATGCAAAAAGGAAAATAGGAAATTATTTTCAAGGTCATGAATATAGGAACAAGTCAACCTTGATTTGAACTCAAATGCCTTGATATTTTTGGGTATCCATTTTCCACTAAATGATAAACTCATGTAATCTATTCTCAATGTGAAAAAAATAAAATGGAAATGGTATCATGTATATCATGGAGGTGATTAAAATAAACTATATTATATTTTTATATCATGTGTTGGATAGAACATGATGTAGGATCTGAGTGACGCTATGTATCTCACTAATTTAAGAATCACCCCATACATAGTTATAAAGAGCCATAGAGTTTACTGTCATGAAGTGAGGATAATTTTAACTAGAATTTATTGAAATAATTAATGATATATGGAATGTCATATCATTAATGTTTCATCATGCTTGATACATGAATAATGAAATTACACCCCAAAATCTTTTAAATTCTCAAATAAGGAAAAGTGAGATTGGAAAAGTGTGTAAGGAATGATGGTAGACCATGTATGAAAAGAGGGTTTCTAGAATACTGTTATTAAGGCTCATATAGATAGAGAAATTGTCTCATGAAAACAAATATTCCTCTAGGTGAATGGCCTTTTAAATTAATCTTATAAAATACCAAATAAGGCAATGTTATGAATAGTCAACACCAAGGTGTCCTCTGGAAATTTACATTCTATACTAATTTCTTAGGAAAGCATATAGAGATCTGTGTTTTTTCAGGACAAGAAGTATGGTTTATGATATGAATTCATCAGAGCATAGAAGAAACATTTTGACCAAAATACTCCATGGGGTGAGTATTTATTAACATAGATGTAACTCATATGTAGGGAATGAAAAATTTTTATTTCTATAATGGGATCTTGAATGAGGGATACCCAATTAAGATCTCCAGCATATCTCATTGTTCATATATAAAAGGGGGAATTTTTATTAACTTGTGGTTACTCCTAGAACATATTTTGTGAGAATCAATACATATATCTTCGAGGTCAGACTCATTCCACTTTTATTTCTAGGATAAATTCTTCCCATATAGTTCAGACTCATACACAAGGAGGGGGACATTTTTATGTTACAACTGAACCCTGTACTAGTGATCCAAGTGTCAATATGTATCATCTTATGATAGTAACCAATCCACATGTAGTTTTGTGGATACATTATGTTAGGATACTAGTACCTAATTTTGTGATCCATTCAGTCTTGAACAAAAATGTTATTGAGTTTTATGCCATACAACATGGACATAGATATTGTTGTTTTAAGCCAAGAGGAAAAGACATTTTTGTACATGTTAACATCACGTGACCTTGATTATAAAAATATAGTTTATGTAATTTGGGATATATGTTATGTTTGGGCCTTATACCTAAAAAGGAGGCCCATGGGACCAATTCATTTTATTTTGGGACCACAAGGAGAATCTCAGATCAATTAAATTAATGTTTGGTCCTGCATTACAACTAGTAGAAATCCCATGGGAACATTTTAGGGTGATAATATCATAGAAAACACATGGTTTTGGGGTTAATAAGTGTCTATTACAAGAGACAAGAGGTCAAAGAATCATAATATATCTTATAATGATGATAATCAAGCCATTTGTAGTTTTGGAAGAGAGCTCCTTGTGTAGGTCTCATTTGTACATAAAGAGGGAGATATTTGGATATTATATATGGACCCAAAATTAGAGATATAGGTATTAACACATATCATGTGATGAATGGAATAAATAAACATGTATTTATTAGTTTGTAGTGTTGTAGAAGACCAACACCAATGATTGTGATGCACTCAAGTACAAACCAAAATGTTATGCAGTTATATGTCTTGCAATTAGGATATCGATCTTACAATTTTAGATCATATGGTTAAGATGATGATGTCATTTAGTTTATGGTTATTTTAATAAGAACTATTATAATTTATATGATCCTTTTTTTGAACAATAAGAAACTGAACCAACATAAAGAGAGGCCTTGGGGCCAAAAGCAGGTTAAAAAATCTTGTAAATGGTAGAAATTTGAAACTGGGCCAAATATTGGAGGTTTGGGCATCACTACATGTCCTATGTGGATATTAATAAATCCATAAATTTTTCATGGAATTAGTTGAGGTAAAATTCCAACACCGATGTTTTTGATATATTTAATCATGGACCAAACTTTTCTGCAGTTTTAAATCATTGAACAAGGATGTTAACTATGCAGTTTTGCATCATGTGGTCAGAATGATATTGTCTTATTGTTTCAAGTCATACTCATAGGACTTGTAGTTTTCCTTTTTTATGTACATGAATACTATTAGGCTAATTAGAATAAAATCTTATGATAAAGAGGTTAGTTTTATTAATTTTACTATCTTATGACAAAGAAAGAGACCATGATGTTTAAAATCTTTCATCTATGATGATGTTGTATTTCGATTAAACCTATAATGGTGGAAAATAATTCTTATGGAATCACATGAAATATTTAGTAAAAAATATTTCATTAGTAGTGGGTGTAGTGAATTCCCTTTTAATTTTGGTTAGTGATTAAGCTCTATTGGAGTGGACCTTGTGTATAGAATAAAGTCTTTCCCAATTTGGAAAAATCATTATAGATTTCTTCCATGGTATCATCAGGGTTTTAAATAATAGTACTAGTTCTACTTGGTGGAATTAGTGGATAAAAATATTCTTGTTGAAGGCTTTGCTATATGGTTCTGGTATATTTTTAAATGATGAATTGTATATGAACTTTTCTCATTGAGTTTCTCTAACTCATTAAGACGCTTCAATTATTGTTCACCATTTGAAACATGTTCATAGATAGGTATATTGAGTGAGTAATGTAACACCCGAGATTTTTATGAGTAATATTTTGTTTTTATATATCATCAAAGAAATCTTTCACTACATACTAGCTTGTCTTACTTTACACGCAATCGCGACCTTCCTCGATAGCTTGCGTTGTATGCAATACCGAGTTTCACTAAACGACGATATGCTATTAAAATATTATTTAAAGTAGGCGTTATGAATAGTAATAAACACTTTTTGAAATTTTATCTTTCAAAATGGACTTCATTTTTTGATTCAGAATACCGAAATTAGCCTAGGGTGAAATTTTGGTATTTTTCCGAAAACTTTCAATTTTTGATGAATAGTGAAACCACTAAGTGGTAGGTTAAAAACTGAATTTTGTATAAAAAATAATTTTACCGCTTCTGTGAATGGAATTTCGAAATTCCGACAGACACGGTTGATATCAGTAAGTAAAATTTCGTTCAATGAGATAAAAATAATTTTTTGGTGTATAGTAACTTTTTACTTTTTTTTACCGCGGTTAATAGTAAATAGGGTAACTAAGGGTAAATATGATATTACTATTACCCTAACACATGTCCTAATTCTATTGGATAAGTGTAATTCGACCAAAAACAACCTTATAAATATAATATGACCATTTAGGTCCACTTGGATTAGATTATGACATTTAATATTATTTTATTTAATGAATAGTTAAAATAGTTAAAATCAATGTTTAATAACTAAAATGTTTTTAATATGGGTTTATACATAAGATAAATTCGATTAAAAATATTCATTAGAAAGATAAAAATATTACTTACATAATTATATTTTATTTATAATTTTTAGACTTTAAATAAATTAATTTATTTATGACACAACGATGATGCAGTAATTACCCTTTTAAGGAAGTGTCAACATAATTGATGTTATAAATGCCCAAATAAATGTAATTTGAGACTCTTTATGAATTAAACTAATTTTCAAGGTTACTATGATATATTAGTGTTGATTTAATCAAGTTGGTTCGAACATATAATTCTGTTATGACTTTCACAAAAATCATATATCAAATAGTGTCAAAATTGACACAAAATAGTTTTTAAAACAAATATTATATTATTAATTGTTTTTTTATACCTAAAAATCTAAGGTTCGGAAAAATGACTTAGATAAGGATATATATATTAATAATAAATAACTTGGGGTTCGTTTGGCATGTTATAGTAAGTCTATTAACCATATAGTGTAAGAAAACAAAAAGACACGATAAAAGTTAAATTATTTAACTTAGAGTTAATTCTAATTGATAAGGTTAAAATAATAAGCTAAACTTTTCTAAATCCGATTGGCTAATAGGATTTAGACCCATCCCCACTTTACCTTCGAAATAAGTCCCTTTGGAACCATTATAAACCGATTTTGACTTTAATATAAAATAATATTTTGAGATATTCCTAAGGTGCCCCTCTCCTCCCTTATAAAAGGGCACCTCCTCCCCCTCCTCCTCACACCAATTTGAGCACCCAAGCTCGGCAAACCCCTGCCAAAATCCCTTCTCCACTTCCCTAGAATAATCCTAGAGGTCTGGGTCTTCTTCAAAGACCAATCTTAGTTCCCTAAGTAGAGGATTCAAAGAGGCGTTTAAAAGAAGAGGTAATATCCATTACCGATCTTTTCAATTTCTTTTTTCTTAAACTTCTTCTTCTTTAGTTGTTTCATGATAAAGTAATAAAATCAGTATTACTTACATACTGATATGTTATTGTAAATATGAAACAACCATAATTCACCTTCTATCCATCCTACGGAAAAATGAAATCACCGCGCGTGCGTACGTACGGAATACCGTCTCCACGCCGTGGTGTAATCTATTTTCCACCACCACCTTACATGTATGGGTATAATGGTGTAAATAATGAGTATATATGACTATTAAAAAGTGATATTGATTCTTAAATAGTATACATACACTCCAATACAATTCCACGATCATAGGAACGATATCATCACTCGTGCGTACGTACGGAATACCGTCTCCACGATGTGATGCGGCTGGTTCTACATGATCATCATTACATAGTAATTATATAAATGAATTGAATGAATAAATATGATATATGTTACACTAATAACATTCTGGATATAAGGTATCTATAACCTTAAAAGAAGAATAAGAATTTATTCAGCAAAACATGCATAAGAACAAAAGGCAATAAAGACCCGAGTAACAAGTAACAATGAAATATTACTAATAAGAAGCTAAGAATATGACCATATATGATATCATATCAATATGTATGATTATTTAATATGTCAATAACATTATTTAAACCATTATAAAGGAGCTTCGGACACGTACAAAGCAAATCGGACCAAAGGTAAGGGGAAATATCACAATCTCATTTTTATCCGAGATTGTTTATACTTTGGACTTTACTGGGGAGTATTTTATCATCCACATCCATGTTCCCTCAATATGTAATATTGTTTCTATCCACTTACAATATTTTATATCCAATTTTACCCTTCGGTGAGTTTTTAGTAATGAATATGAAAGGAATCTTTTGTCATTTTTTCGTATGAGGTACTTTTTGACATTTCCGACAAAAGTACGAAGAATGTTTTTTTAACTTATACGGCATGAATGGATTTTTAAAACATTATTTACAAGAAGCTTCCTTTACAAGTTTTCATGTCTATTTTTAATCATCTTCTTTTAGTTTATAATTGTATGACATGTTTAGAAAAGAAAAGTGTTTTTGAAGAAGAAAGGATATTTTCCTCAAGAATGGAGTTCAAGTGTTTTATCAAAATTATTTTCCATCTAAGATAATAATGGGTTCTGTTTTTACCCCTATTATTACATTGATTTGATTATGTTGTGAGGGAATTATTTTTATGAAGTCATTTACCTTATATGATTTGTTTTATGATGTCATGATGATTCAAGAATCCCATTTTTGTTACATGTGTTATGAGATGATGTATGATTTATGATTATGTGGCCCACATAAGAAAGGATTCATTATAAGATGGGTGGGACCTATATCTCCCTCCAATGCATTGGGTAAAGATTTATATCTCATGAGATAGACATGGCTGGAACGGAAGGTTATTTCAGTTCAGTGATACAGGACTGAAACGAGGAGTGAACTCGGTTCAGAAATGGACTTTGTCTGCTAAGATAGTCTTGGCAAGGAGTCATAACTAACAAGAAATGATTTTCCATGATTATGTGTGCATGCCACAAAGTTTCAAGTTTTATGTTATGATTATGGGCATCTCATTTTCACTTCTATGATTTATTCCATGTTATGATATTATGATCTCTTTTGCAGGTTATGATTTTCAAAAAGATATGATATGATTTTTATTTCCTTTATTTTCCCTTGCTGAGCATATGAGCTCACCCTTTTTTGTATGTTTTCTTTTCCCCAGGCCCGGAAGATGGATATTAAGTATAATATGCTAAAAGGGACCCTAGATATGATGAAATAAATGGGGGACACTGTAGAAGATTTATGAACCAGTTGTTTATGTTTCCCAGTTTCTAAAGACACTATACCTATACGGTCCTTTGTGGTTTTGGCATATGTTGTAATAAGTGTGCTTCAATTTTGAAGTATTAACAATGTATGTAAAGTATGGGTCGTTATAGTTGGTATCAGAGGAAAGGTATAGTCAACCTTTGGAAACTAGGATGTGAAAGCCTTCGTAAGAACCCTAAGGATAATTCTAAGCATAGAACACAATCTTAGTGTTTTAGAAATGGCCATGAATACCCTAGGATAAGACCTTAAGTGTGAAATTTTATTCTTGATTATGTGGTTTTCCTTTTATAATTAGTGTTGCTCACACTATTCTTCTTGGTTTTAGTCAATGGCTGGAACCCAGAGGAACCGTGTTAATGCGGAATGCGACGGGCAATGCAATGATTGTCCCCCTGAGCAACCAAACGTTATGGGAGATGGAATGCAAAATCTTGTAGCCGTGCTCACACAACTTTCTCAAGTTATGAATCATGTATGACTTCCAAACGAGCAAAGGAAGGAGAAACATTCTGTTGAATCCTTCATGAGACAGCGTCCACCTTCATTCAGCGGGTCTACTGATCCATTAGTTGTTGAACAATGGATTAGTAATACTGAAAAGATATTTTCAGTTCTTCAATGTTCTGAGCATGATAAAGTCATCATATTGGTGTATCGTTTGGAAGGTGATGCTGATCAATGGTGGAATCTAATTAAGAATACGAGGAAAAGGGATGAAATTGAGTCCATGGAATGGGACGAGTTCAAGAACTTATTTTTCAATAAGTACTTCCCTCGTATTCTCCGAAAAAAGATGGAGAAAGAGTTTCTCGAACTGAAGCAAAAGGATGATGAATCTGTTGGTACCTATGAAGCAAATTTTACAAGACTTTCAAGGTATGCTTCTGGTATTATTATCCAACCTGAGAGTAAGATCGATCGATTCTTTAGTGGCTTAAAACCAAGTCTTCGAAGGGCCTTAGCCATAAGGGAAGTCAATAGCTACGAGGAAATCGTTCGATGTGCTCTCAAAGTTGAGATGGAGATTGGAGTAACCCATCAATCATATGGGTTTGATAAGAAGAGGAAAATGGAATTCAAAGGAAAATATAAAGAGCACACTGAAAAGAAGATGAGCTTTCCCTTATTCTCAAAGTGTGGAAAGAAACATGGAGGGAGTTGTCTTAAAGGGACAAGTAAATGATTAAAATGTGGAAAGGAAGGTCATAGGGAATTTGAATGCCGTGATAATGGGAAGAAGATTTATAATGATGCAAACAAAGGAAGGGATACATAGAATTAACCTAATACACTTCAATGTTTCAAGTGCGAGGAGATGGGGCATTATTCCAATCAATGCCCAAATCCAAGGGTTAATGATGATGGTCGACGTCAACAAACTCTTAAGGCTAAAGACAAAGGAAAGTCACATGAAATTTCTATTAGAGATGTGGAGTACGATAAAGATGTGGTGAAAGGTACACTTACCATCCACTCTAAAGTAGCAAATGTTTTATTTGATTCTGGATCCACCCACTCTTTTATTTCTGAAAAAATTTCTAAGGGTATCACCGTATTACATCAACAATTAGATGTTGAGTTAGCTGTGACAACACCTAATTGCACAACAGTCGCATCAAAAGTTTATAATTCTTCTCCGATTGAAGTTTTTTGGAAAGTGCTTCCTGCAAATCTTGTGATCCTTCCTATAGTGGAATTTGATGTGATTCTTGGCATGGATTGGCTTTCTCTACATGGAGCTCATATCAATTTCCAAAGAAGGGAAGTCACATTTCATATTCCAGATCAATCTAAGATCGCCTATCGATGCAAGGATGAATATAACCGTCCAGTGGAAATTCCTTCCATCTTATGGGTCTTGATTCCACTAAATTAATGTTATTTATCTCAAATGGTTGGTGAGAAACTCACGATTAAGAATATGCCCATCGTACGGGAGTTTGATGATGTCTTTCCGGAGGAATTACCGGGTCATCCACAAAATAGTGAAGTTGAGTTTTCAATAGAACTCGTACCGGGTGCTTTGCCTATTTGAAAGACACCTTACAGAATGGCCCCAATTGAGTTGCAGGAATTGAAGAAGCAACTCCAAGAGAATCTTGATAAGGGATTCATAATCCCTAGTGCATCACCTTAGGGAGAACCTGTTCTATTTGTTAAGAAGAAAGATGGATCAATGAGACTCTGCATTGATTATCGAGAACTTAACAAGATCACTATCAAGATCAAATATCCTCTCCCACGCATTGATGACTTATTTGACCAACTACACGGAGCTCAATACTTTTCCAAGATTGATCTTCGTTCAGGGTATCATCAATTAAGGGTCAAAAGGGAGGATATACCAAAGACGGCTTTCCGTACAAGGTATGGACACTATGAATTTATAGTGATGCCATTTGGTCTTACTAATTCCCCTACTATCTTGATGGATCTAATGAATAGAGTCTTTAGAAACTATATTGATCAATTTGTGGTAGTCTTTATAGACGATATTCTTGTCTATTCAAAGGGCAAGGAAGAGAATGAAGATCACTTGAGAATTATATGTAAGACCCTGAGAAAGGGGAAGCTTTATGCCAAATTTACCAAGTGTGAATTTTGGCTTCAAAAAGTTGCATTTTTGGGTCACATAATCTCAAAAGAGGGGATATTTGTGGATCCAGCAAAAATAGAGGTTATCGAAATATGGTCGAGACCAACAACAGTAACTGAGATCCGAAGTTTTCTTGGTTTGGCTAGCTATTATCGACGTTTTGTAAAAGATTTTTCATGATTATCTAATCCACTCACCAAGTTGACTCGGGAAGGAGTTAAGTTTGTTTGGACAGAGGAATGTAAAGAGAATTTCAAGGAGTTGAAAAGAAGGTTATCCAGTGCACCTGTGCTCACACTGCCTTGTAGTGGAGAAAGGTTTGTGATCTACAGTGATGCATCCAAGAAGGGATTTGGGTGTGTTATTATGAAAAATGATATAGTGATAGCTTATGTCTCACGACAGTTGAAAATACATGAGCAAAATTACCCAACACATGATTTGGAGTTAGCTGCGGTAATCTTTGCATTAAAGATTTGGAGGAATTACCTTTATGGTGAAAGGTGTGATATTTATACTGATCATAAAATGTTAAACTATATCTTCACAAAAAAGTATCTGAATATGCGTCAAAGAAGATGGTTGGAGCTGATTAAGGATTATGACTGCTCAATTCATTACCACCCTAGGAAAGCAAACAAGGTGGCAGATGCATTAAGTCGACAAGACCATGATAGTTTATCCATGATGAGGATCACAAAAGATCCAATATTTATGGATTTACAAAGGATGGATCTTGGAATTATAATGGAAGGGGAAAATATTATAATTATCAAATGAATGTTCAACCATCTATACATGTGAATATTAAAGAGGCATAGAAAAAAGATGTAGAGTTACAAAAGAAGGTGAAAAATGTTCCTGAATTCAACCTTGATTGTGATGGGATAATAAAGTTCAGGAATCGGGTTTGTGTTCCTCCCATCCCCGAATTAAAGAAGGAGCTGCTGGATGAGGCTCATAGTTCTTCATTCTCTATTCATCCTGGAAGCACGAAGATGTATAGGGACCTGAAAGAGTACTTCTGGTGGGATGGCATGGAAAAAGATGTTGCTGAATATGTCTCTTGATGCTTGGTTTGTCAACAAGTTAAAGATGAGAGACAGAAGTCTAAGGGGATGTTGCAACCATTACCCATACCCGAATGGAAATGGGAAAACATCACTATGGACTTTGTCACAGGACATCCTAAAACATCCAAAGGCAATAATGCTATCTGGGTCATAGTTGATCGTCTTACAAAGTCTACACACTTCATTGCTATTAGAGAGGATTTCTCTCTAAATCAGCTTGCCATGATATATGTAAAGGAAGTGGTAAGATTTCATGGAGTACCACTTTCTATTATATCTGATCGGGATCCGAGATTTACCTCGACGTTCTGGTGAAGTCTTCAGCATACTCTGGATACAGAGTTGAGTTTCAGCACTGCTTATCATCCTCAGACAGACGGTCAGTCTGAGAGAACAATTCAAACCCTAGAAGATATGTTGAGAGCTTTCTCTATGGATTTAAAAGGAGGTTGGGATCAACACATACCTTTGGTGGAATTTTCTTATAATAATAGAATTCACTCCAGTATTCAGATGGCTCCTTATGAAGCTCTCTATGGAAAGAAATGCAGGACTCCAACTTGCTGGGATGAAGTTGGAGAAAGAAAGCTATTAGGACCTGATCTCGCTGATGAAATGGAAGAAAAGGTCAGATCTATTCAACAACACATAAGAGCAGCTCAGAGTCGACAGAAAAGTTATGCCGACAACCGAAGAAAAGACCTAGAGTTTGAAGTGGGTGATAAAGTGTTCTTACAAATATCTCCCTGGAAAAAGGTTATGAGATTTGGAAAGAAGGGGAAGTTGAGCCCTAGATATATCGGTCCTTTTGAAATACTGGATCGTGTTGGAAAGGTAGCTTATCGATTGGATCTTCCACCGAATCTCTCTCAAGTTCACGATGTGTTCCATGTATCTCTCCTGAGAAAGTACATACCTGATCCTTCACATGTACTCAGCTCATAAGTTCTACCGCTGGAGCAAGATCTTTCTTATGAAGAACAACCGATAGATATTCTGGATCGTAGCAAAAAAGTCCTACGAAACAAGACCACTCGATTGGTGAAAGTTTTATGGTGGAACCACCAACTTGAATAAGCTACATGGGATCTTGAGGATATGATGTGGGGGAAGTATCCTCATCTGTTTGTTACAAAGTGATGAATTTCGAGGGAGAAATTCTTTTTAAGGGGGGGTAGAATGTAACACCCGAGATTTTTATGAGTAATATTTTATATATCATCAAAGGAATCTTTCACTACATACTAGCTTGGCTTACTTTACACGCAATCGCGACCTTCCTCGATAGCTTGCATAGTACGCAATACCGAGTTTCACTAAACGACGATATGCTATTAAAATATTATTTAAAATAGCCGTTATGAATAGTAATAACCACTTTTTGAAATTTTATCTTTCAAAATGGACTTCATTTTTGGATTCAGAATACCAAAATTAGCCTAGGGTGAAATTTTGGTATTTTTCTGAAAACATTCAATTTTTTGATGAATAGGGAAACCACTAAGTGGTAGGTTAAAAACTGAATTTTGCATAAAACTTAATTTTACCGCTTCTGTGAATAGAATTTCGAAAATCTGACAGACACGGTTGATATCAGTAAGTAAAATGTGGTTCAATGAGATAAAAATAATTTTTTGGTGAATAGTAACTTTTTACTTTTTTTTACCGCGGTTAATAGTAAATAGGGTAACTAAGGGTAAATATGATATTACTATTACCCTAGCACATGTCCTAAATCTATTAGATAAGTGTAATTCGACCAAAAACAACCTTATTAATATAATATGACCATTTAGGTCCACTTGGATTAGATTATGACATTTAATATTATTTTATTTAATGAATTGTTAAAATAGTTAAAATCAAAGTTTAATAACTAAAACATTTCTAATATGGGTTTATACATAAGATAAATTCGATTACAAATATTCATTAGAAATCTAAAAATATTTCATACATAATGATATTTTATTTATAATTTTTAGACTCTAAATAAATTAATTTATTTATGACACAATGATGATGCAGTAATTACCCTTTTAAGGAAATGTTAACATAATTGATGTTATAAATTCCCAAATAAATGTAATTTGAGACTTTTTAGGAATTAAACTAATTTTCTAGGTTACTATGATATATTATTGTTGATTTAATAAACTTGGTTCGAACATATAATTCTGTTATGACTTTCACAAAAATCATATATCAAATAGTGTCAAAATTGACACAAAATAGTTTTTAAATAAAATATTATATTATTAATTGTTATTTTATACCTAAAAATCTAAGGATTAGCCAAATTACTTAGATAAGGATATATATATTAATAATAAACAACTTGGGGTTCGTTTGGCATGTTATAGTAAGTGTATTAACCATATAGTGTAAGAAAACAAAAAGACACGGTAAAAGTTAAATTATTTAACTTAGAGTTAATTCTAATTGATAAGGTTAAAATAATAACCTAAACTTGTCTAAATCCTATTGGCTGATAGTATTTCGACCCATCCCCACTTTAACTTCAAAATAAGACCCTTTGGAACCATTATAAACCGATTTTGACTTTAATATAAAATAATATTTTGAGATATTCCTAAGGTGCCCCTCTCCTCCCTTATAAAAGGGAACCTCCTCCCCCTCCTCCTCACACCAATTTGATCACCCAAGACTGGAAAACCCCTGACAAAATCCCTTCTCCACTTCCCTAGAATAATCCTAGAGGTCCTGGTCTTCTTCAAAGACCAATCTTAGTTCCCTAAGTGGAGGATTCAAAGAGGCGTTTAAAAGAAGAGGTATATCCATTACCGATCTTTTCAATATCTTTCTTCTTCAACTTATTATTCTTTAGTTGTTTCATGATAAAGTAATAACATAAGTATTACATACATACTGATATGTTATTATAAATATGAAACAACCCTAATTCACCTTCTATCCATCCTACGGAAAAATGAAATCACCGCGCGTGCGTACGTACGGAATATCGTCTCCACGTCGTGGTGTAATATATTTTCCACCACCACCTTACATGGATGGGTATAATGGTGTAAATAATGACTATATATTACTATTAAAAAGTGATATTGATTCTGAAATAGTATACATACACTCCAATACAATTCCACGATCATAGGAATGATATCATCACTCGTGCGTACGTACGGAATACCGTCTCCACGATGTGATGCGACTCGTTCTACATGATCATCATTACATATTAATTATATAAATGAATTTAATGAATAAATATGATATATGTTACACTAATATCATTCTGGATATAAGGTATCTATAACCATAAAAGAAGAATAAGAATGTATTCGGCAAAACATGCATAAGAACAAAAGGCAATAAAGACCCGAGTAACAAGTAACAATGAAATATTACTAATAAGAAGCTAATAATATGACCATATATGATATCATATCAATATGTATGATTCTTTAATAATTAAATAACATTATTTAAACCATTATACAGGAGATTCAGACATGTACAAAGCAAATAGGACCTAAGGTAAGGGGAAATATCACAATCTCATTTTTATCCGAGATTGTTTATACTTTGGTATTTACTGGGGTGTATTTTATCATCCACATTCATATTCCCTCAATATGTAATATTGTTTCCATCCACTTACAATATTTTATATCCAATTTTACCCTTCGGTGAGTTTTTAGTAAAGAATATGAAAGGAATATTTTGTCGTTTTTTCGTACGAGGTACTTTTTGACTTTTCCGAAAAAGTACGAAGAATGTTTTTTTAACTTATATGGAATGAATGGATTTTTAAAACATTATTTACAAGAATCTTCCTTTACAAGTTTTCATGTTTATTTTTAATCAAATTCTTTTATTTTATAATTGTATGACATGTTAAGAAAAGAAAAGTGTTTTTGAAGAAGAAAGGATATTTTCCTCGAGAATGGAGTTCAAGTGTTTTATCAAAATTATTTTCCATCTAAGATAATAAAGGGTTCTGTTTTTATCCCTATTATTACATTAATTTGATTATGTTGTGAGGGAATTATTTTTATGAATTCATTTACCTTATATGATTTTTTTAATGATGTCATGATGTTCCAAGAATCCCATTTTTGTTACATGTGTTATGCGATGATGTATGATTTATGATTATGTGGAACACATAAGAAAGGATTCATTATAAGATGGGTGGGACCTATATCTCCCTCCAATGCATTGGGTAAAGATTTATATCTCATGAGATAGACATGGCTGGAACGAAAGGTTATTTCGGTTCAGTGATACAGGACTGAAACGAGGAGTGAACTCGGTTCAGAAATGGACTTTGTCCGCTAAGATAGTCTTGGAAATGATTCATGACTAACAAGAAATGATTTTCCATGATTATGTGTGCATGCCACAAAGTTTCAAGTTTTATGTTATGATTATGGGGATCTCATTTTCACTTCAATGATTTATTCCATGTTAATATATTATGATCTCTTTTGCAGGTTATGATTTTCAAAAAGATATGGTATGATTTTTATTTCCTTTATTTTCCCTTGCTGAGCATTTGATCTCACCCTTTTTTGTATGTTTTCTTTTCCCCAGGTCAGGAAGATGGATATTAAGTAGAATATGCTAAAAGGGACCCTATATATGATGAAATAAATGGGAGACACTGTAGAAGATTTATGAACCAGTTGTTTATGTTTCCCAGTTTCTAAAGACACTATACCTATACAGTCCTTTGTGGTTTTGGCATATGTTGTAATAAGTGTGCTTCAATTTTTAAGTATTAACAATGTATGTAAAGTATGGGTTGTTATAAGTAAAATTGAACCTCGGTTGGAATAATTATTTATATTCCATAAAATAATGAATACGAGGTTTCACGAGTAGTAGTGTAGGGTGTAGTTCCATATTCCCACATGGTGTTCCAATGTTTTTAGGCTAATTTTTCTTTCATTTATCGACCATCATCAAGAGGTTGTTTGGTAGAGTTTTATTAATAAACTATATTTTTCCATTGGACACCACATGATAGTTGAAAGAATGGTTTTATTTGATGTTCTACACCTGGTTCAACTTCTTCAATTCAGAAGAGAATAAATTATTATCATTTTCATTAAATAGAGTGTGAGGGATAAGAAATCTAGTGATGATGTTTGGCCTCATGAAATTTATGGTTATTTTGGTTATAAATTACTTAAGTGATGTCACCTCATCCCTTTTAAATTAGAAGTTAATATCATTAAGGATATAATTTAACTAGTTAGTCATTGCGAGAGGGTAGAGTCTTACGACATCCATCCCCCATATAGCGAATGATTATGAGTATTTAGATTTTTTGAGAAACTAATATGGTTTCTGGATGAAATTTGATTGCACAAGGTTGGAATGAAACTCTTAACAGATTTTGTCCAATCATGTGTCATTGATGGATAGAAATATCAAATGTCATTAATTTTTTTAGAATCCTATGTTCTTGACTGATGGGAACCACACATGACAATAACAAAATTCCACATTGTGATGATTTTCTTAATTCTATCAATGCATTTGAGATGGAATCCATCAAATTCTCACTTGTAATGAATTCTATGTTGTCCTGGGCTGCTATAGAGAGTGAAATTGGCCACCCTTCCTTGAACCTTATCTTTTAATGATATATCTAGAGGAAGGGTCCCACTATGGAGATATTCTAGGATGAAAATAATCCATCCATTTACAAAATTATCTAGTTTAGGGGTAGAATTTATCTCATTGATATCTTGCATTCCAATTTAAACAACTGGGAATATTATTATTTATTGGATCTTTTGATGACTGTATCTCCTAGATCTAGAATTTCCAATGATGAAAAATTATTTTCTAATGCATCTGTTTGATTGTTTTTTCAATGTGGGATATGAGTTAACGTTAGATCCTAGTGGAATTTTTTTTCAACCCTAAAACATATTTAATTAAGGGGATATGATATTATTTTATGATGGTATAATCACCATTGATCTTTAAACTAACTATATTAAAATCACAAATGATTCTCATGTGATTATGATATTTTTAAAGAAAACCCCAATCCAAAAATTAGTGCTTAGTATTCAGCCTTATTGTTAGTGATTACTTCTAATAGTATAAATAAAATAGGGAAATATGTCTTTTAGTGATATGAAGATGATCCATATCCTAGCTTTGTTGATCCTAGGATCTTCTAATCTCTTTCTAGTTTAACTTCTTGATTCACTACAAAATTACATTTCCCATATTTTGGGGGAATCTTGGGTAGAAAATATTTCTTCATATGGATATTCAATACTCATTTATTTGTTATCCATAGAGGGGTGTTTCATCAGAATTTTTATAAAGGCCTGCACTTTTAACACTTTTTTTATGAACTATATGCCAAAATTCTGCAGAATGACAACACATCACACCATGTTTATAGTCAACATGGGATGCTTGAGGATATATTTTAGTGGGTTTATTAAAGATATAAATTTCCCCTTATGGTGCTGTAGATATTTCTTTCTCTTATAAAATGTAAAAATAAACACCAAACAGTTCTTATAGATGTCTAAATGTCAAGCCTCAGTGTCATGCATGGTGTGACTGAGATAATAATGGATTTATCAACTACCATCATCATTTTTCTATGCAAGAAATACACATAATGATCATTCTAGATCCATACCGTAAAAAATCATAGGAATTCTTTATCTAGTGGAAGCAACACTGGTGGGATCAAGATATATATCTTGAGGCTATCAAATGATTTAATACAGCAATCAGTCCATTGAAACATAATCCCTTTCATTATAATTTGGTGAAGGGAATACATTTTCCTATGACATTTTCTATGAATATCCGTTTATAGAAATGTGTTTCCTATAGTAATCTAAATTATTTGAGGTTTCAAGGAGGGTACATTCCCCATATTTCCTTGATTTTCTCAAGGTATACATTAATTCCACTATGACATATGAAGAATCGAAGATGATTCCACAATGTAATTTTGAAATCACATTTTTCAGGACTCATCCTTAGATAGTATTGTCTATGTTTTTCAATTACAATTATAAAATAGGCACGATGATCAAAATGTTTCTAATATTTTACAACCAATTCATTGACATAACATTCAACTCTTTTCTCTATGAATGGTTTAAATATGTTATTCTTTTCATTTTGATATGTAATATGTGAATTCTTCAAACTTGGGGGTATTACATGGTATCAAAACCCTATATGGGGGACCCTGAATTTGGTTTTTTCTTCATCTTATATGAATATTAAAATTTAATTATATCTTTAATGTACATCCATTAAATAATGAGATTGATATATAGTTGTTTCATTAATAAGTGTACTATGATCAGAACTGGGAAATCAACATTCAGACAATGTTAAATAAGGTCACTAAAATTAATTCAAAACGTATTTTACTATTCTTTTTATTTTCCTGGACTATGATGGTGATACATTACATGTATTTTACTTCCCAAATAATTTTATATTTTAGGATCTTATAAAATGTTTCTTTGACATGGGTATCATGATTCAAATGTTTCCTTTTGGCTACCATCTTCTAGCAATGATGGTCTTCTAGTAGACCAAGATGATAGGTATCCACACTGGCATTTAGGAAAGGAATTTCTATATAATTAAAAGAAAACAGGTATCCATTTTTCTATTAAAAATATATATAAATCTTCTATTCATTTAGAGGCATAGTTTTGCTGATCAATATTGGTCATGGATCCACCTATTTACCCATTTTGATCTGTAGGAGTTCATCGACAGTGGTAGAGAACCCTTCTTAATATGTTAGAGGAGCATGTATGAGGTCATTTTCTTCCTCTTTTATCCTTTTATTATTCTTATGTTCGTATGTTGTTATGGTAAAGAGATTCATGTAAATCATTAGCGTCAGGGGAAATTTCTATTTCTATGGAGCTACATCCAAATTAGATATCACAACTTAGACAGGTTTGATAGATGACGTTGTGGCCTAATGATGTTCTGAAGATATGTTTGGCGCATTTCTATCTAAGGTATTATTTCTAATGGGGGAAACAAAGACTATTTAAACATACATATTTCCTACTGATATACCTGATATCATGGAGACTAGTAAGAACATCTTGGAATCCAAGTTGATATCTTTGACCTAACTAATGGTAAGCACATATTCATTACTCAGATCTCTGAATGGGTAATCATGATTTATTTCTAATCCATTTAGAGTGGTAACCTGAGCAACACCATCATCTTTGGGTTCCATCCCTTCTCTTCAATAGAATCATGCATTAAAGTTTTGATATTCATTGGAATTGAACGAAGATCTTTCTCCATGTAACATCCCAATATACCCATTTTTGTATTATTTAATTCATTGATTATATAAACAAGGGATCTTTTCATGATGGTGCAAAAAATGCCTTCATAGTAAGAAAATTGAATTGTGTATCCTTTCAGATGATCAAGAATAAAAACTTAGACACTAGAACACCAAACTGAGTTTTGATATTTATTTAGATGAGAGGATTATATTCACTTTTATCATACCCATGAACTGTTAAAGTAGAAGGGGATAAACCATAATTATTGTTTCCTACGTGGTGAATAATTACAACAAGAATGATGTAGACATACTAGATATTAACAATGAAATGTCGATGTATGTAAATGTCTTATAACCTGACATATACAAACAAGGTACTTATATATCTCTTTATGCCACCATTATATCATTTTTTTGTAATGGAAATAACAACATGGAATTCTATAGAGACAAATATTCCTTGATATATCTCAGTAGTACCAACTTCACTATTTTTTGGAATTGTGGCCAATTTCTTTATTATTTCACATTTATGAGTCATAGGTCTATTTCTACCTATAGGGATTTATTCCATAGGTTTCATTTTTGGATCTAAAATTCCTGAAGAATATTTATCAACTGGTTGAGCATATCTGGATGGAATTTTTTATATGGTTGAATTGATCCGCCTTGGCTAACCCACTAGATTGGGATGGATACAATGTCACTCATTCATCATTTTATCTTCCAAAATTATCAATAATGAATGATTATTTACATCTATGGTGCAATTTTCCTACTCCAACTAGTTTTTTCTAATAGCTTTCCCATGAGTTTCAGCAAAAAATGTAGCTCTAGAAGGGATGTAACATATATTTTGAATTTGACTATAGTTGAGTCTCCCTTGGTTTCTACCACCACTATGCCCTTAATTCATACCTCCCCAATTTGTTGTGGGGGAGCAAGGTTGTTAACAAAGATCATAATTAGATAAGTTTTCTATTAAATGAATTTTTTTAATGAACCAGAATATTTACTCTTAATCTATTGAGGGATCGATTTTATGGGTTTGTGCCTATTGTATGACTTGGTTGGGTGGAACCCATTCTCTAGGTATCGAAGGCATGATGTCTAAGTGGGATAAGTCTATATTTGGCCATGGTACTGGTTCTTCTACCATAATTTTCCCTCCAGCCATCAAACTATTTTGTTTATTAAATGATTGGACTTTGATGGACTTATTTTCTAATGGAGTCAACTACAATAAAATTTAAACAGCTGGTGGCACAATCAGCTATTTCAACTATGAATATAGAATAACACGAGCTCAGTTGATCATATTTCAATTCATCCAATCAAAAAAATTTATTCACCTTTCCTGGTGAATTAATTCCATTCACCCTCTTCTTTTGGGTGAGTTGCAGAAATGCATGCCACTTGTGCAAGGTCTTTCCTTAGATTTACCATTCATGAATTAACCATCTTTTTGTAGATTTAAATTAAGACAAAAAAATCATATATGTATTTCCCTACTATTTTATGAATGTACAAATAATATAGGAAATATTTCAGACCAACTTGATTGGATTTTATGGGTTCTATAAGAGTTAGCAGGTTTTTTTCCTATAATAACAAGAAATAACCAATAACGTGGTCATCTCAAATGATGTAAGCTCTATTATTTTATTCATCATTTTGAGAGAATTTTGGATCTCTAATTTTATCCAAAGAAGGTTTTTTTCTTTTTATGCCTCTCTGAAGGAAGTTCTGCATGATAAGGTACAAACATTAGAGTAAGAGATTGTGTATGGGTTGGTTTTAGAGTGATAGTTTCATTTTCTTCTATTCCTACTCTCGTTCCCTATGTTGTAGACACTAGTCTAGAGTTTAATCTAGTTCATAGGATAGATTCTGGGAATCATTGGGATACTACAATGTGATCTAAGAACCAACCTATTTATTTGATGGGAATGGTTGCTATTTTAAATTCACTGTGCAATTTCTCTATGTAAATACTCTAAATATCGTCCTGTGGAAATTTTAAATTCAAAGTGTAAGTTAGAACATTCCACCTAGAAATAGAGATTTAGACTCTGTCATTTTCCAAATATTAGTAGTTTGGGTGGCTGAGTGATTTATACATTATTAGGGTTGAAGTGAACCGGTATATAAATTGTAGATGGAGGTCTTCCCATCCTTTGATCGACCCTGTCTGAAAAATATAGTTCTATAAAAGTAGTAGTCCTTGAATCAATTGAAAAAAACACCAGATCAAGGAACCTTTTTTCTACAATAATGTTCTCTTAATAGGGCCACACTAATATACATAATGTGTTAGATATTTATTCAAATCTCATATTTTGATAAATTTTATAATTGTTGGATTTTTTAAATAGGAAGGGGAGAAGTTGTTTCTCCACCCATTTGGGATATGGTTTACTTTCTAGTTACACTAATATAAATTTTCCTTCCATAGATTTGATTAGTTATTCCATTGACTTTATGGTGTTAACTAGTCCTTTTGGAATGAACACCTAAAAATGGAATGGTTTAGAGGAAAAACTGGCTGAACCAATTTTGTTGTTTCTATATCCACCTATGCTTGAACTAACAGAGTGTAACATGACTGACATTGATCAGGTTTCATATACAATAGAGAGAAATATTATTATTTGGCTATCGGTGATTCTGTATAGATTAATCTTCATACATTATAATTGGGAAAACAATGTAAATTTATTTTTTTGACAAAGGGTTTTTCATGTTGAGTGGTGTTAGTTGGTGGATTCAAATGAGTTTCGGTTTGAATAATGTGTCCAATGAGAATATGACCCCTGAGTAATTCAATATTAATCATCTTCAACTCTCTCATTTATGTCTCATAATTATCTAACATTTCTTCTTATATAACGGGTTTAAAATATGTAGGTAATAGGTGGTATTAAACCATAACCTTATCCTTTTCATTAGCTAATGCTCTTCAAGGAGGAGGCAGTGTAGAATTTGGTAGAATCCCTATATTCTGGGTGATCCTATGATTTCTGGTCTACACACCTTCTTCTAATATTTTAGCGTAGATAGTATTTTGAAAAAATATATAATCCTCTTGTCCTCTCATATTTTTTGGGTGTTCTACTATATATTCATAAGTTTTTCTAATGATGTTAACTATTGAAAACTACATTGCATTCATTTCATCATTATTGGAATAGTTGGAGATGCGATTTCCTTGAGAATATATACCAAAAGAGACAAGATTCCTAGGAGAGATTTTTATCTTGATAGGTCATTTCAGATTGTGACTGTCAGAGGTACTCATCATTTCATTCATGGATATCTTTGAATCCATTTTATGAAGAGTAACCTGAATGGAACCTCTGGATAATTTCCTTTTCCATGTACGTAATGATGAAAATACATCAAGGATGAGAAAAAATGAGAGGAATCATTTTGTGGAACATCACCCACCTTTAGAGGACATAATTTTACTGGGGTTTTGGTAAAAATTCTCCCAGACTTGTGGGATGGGGGTTCTCTTATTCCACATTAACAATGTTTTAATCATTATTTATTTTTCTTTGAGTTTTGTGTTAAAAATATCCATAGTCCTATAGGTTGGGGTTCCTCCTATTCTTACACAACTACATTTACTATGATATCTGTTCTACTTTTAATGATATTTCTTATAACATGGGATGAGAGCATCATATGACCAATATCTGATCTACCTGCTACAAATGGTATTTGAGATACTTGTGTCATTTGTGCCACCTGATGATTAACATCCCATAAGTGGGGAGATTATTACATTTTTCACATTCCTAAAGCAATAGTATGTCGATGGCATGATCACTTCTTGCTCAAAATAAATGAGAGATGTGATGGACTAATACTTACCTAGAAGACCATTTATTGAAAGCAATATTTTTTTTCTTGAAGATGAACATGGGAAATAGAGTAACATGATATAACACTAAGTGGAGTTTTTTTATCAGGAATGAGGTAAAATAAAACTCCCCATTATCCCCCATTATATGACGTAAAAAATAGATGGGGATTCATAAATTAAGATATGTAATACATTTAACATGTCAGGACATGTGAATTTAAGAGATCCTTGATGTCATCGGCATTTCAGGTGTTGTGCTGCTAGTAGGGATACCTATTATATTGGATAGTGAATCCATTCTATTAATATGATATGTTTTTGGATATTCATTATAAGGAAATACCTTTTTTCAATTGATTAAGAGTAACCCATCTTTTGATCATTATGTCATGCACAAAATCATCTAAAAATTTATCTAGAATGCTGAATTGGGGATTGGATAAGAGCTAGAACATTACTTGTGTATTGTCTTTTACAAATTATCTCCTCATGAGAAATATTTCTCCATTTCCATTTATGAGTGGTTCTTCATAAATATTTGACTAGATTATATTTTTTCCATTTCTTTATTATAAAGAGAGGGGTTAGAATTAATTGCCTCTATTATAATAGGTGACATGGGATCAAAGGAGGGATCGAAGAATTAAGGATTCCTTGGGCCATCTTCTAGTTGAGAAAGAATACGACTTTTCAATTATGAGGCTTCAGGAATGTCATGACACATTTTTCCAAGCACCTCGTGATAGTAGGGATTTCTAAAATTTGATACAACGAGGGGAGGATCTTCTTAATGAAATGAAATATTTCTAAGATGTGGAACATCTCAATGAACACTATCATGGGGTAGGAAAACCATTATGGATTGATTTCCTTATATAAAAATAAATTCTACATCATATACCTTGGGGAGGACATTCAGGGTGGGTGATATAAATTGGAGTACCTTCTTTTTATTATATACCTTGTCCATGCTGTGGGCTACCATGACACTTCTTATGAGATGGGATCTCCAAATGGATCATATTGTCGAAATGATGTTGGAAATCATGGTAATCTTTCTAAAGAGGGCCTCAATAACTATTACTAGTCAAATTATAGGGAGTAACTTTACAAGACCCTCATATATCTCATTAATTTATTGATGGAGTAATTTGATATAGTAATTCCATAGATATATGATTGATGGATTCAAGAACACTAGAATTTTGTAGATCATTATCATGGAATGGATCAACATTTTCATAATAATTTATTGTGTATTCCTTTTAGATCACTTGTAATGGGAAATTGGAGTATATTGATGTTGGTGACATGATTTATATATAGAACCAGTTTTAATGTTTTAAAACATTGTTTTTGGAATTTTTTGAATCCTTTTGAGAATTTTTTATTTATATAGACTTTCGCTGGAGTGGCCAATAATATAGGCTAATCATCACCAGATATAATGATGATATTTTCCCAATTTGGTTGTATATTTATTGAGGGATGTCCATGATACTCTTATACGGGAGTGGGAATAGGTGTGTTCTCCATAGTGATTCTCCAATTTTTCAGCTTATACACTTCAAATGCAGATGTGGGTTTTGTTTCTAACACTATGTTACCAATGATGTTAATATTGTATCGTGGAAGTGTTTTCAAATGTGGATGAAAATAAGATATTGTAATCCAATATTTACTAGATACAAGTAGTGACTTGTTTATATTTAATGGCAATATAAGACTATTATATTTCTAGAGGAGGGGCATATTCCAGCTCTTTTCCTCCAATTATTGTTGGGATATTATGATAATAATCAGGTATAGGCGAACAGATGTGTGTGTACCCCCTATTCATAGTTGGTATCTACTATATGTTTTCATTGAGTTCCATAAAACTGTGATAACTGCCTTGACGAGTCCGAGAAGGTGTTTTTATGTACTCTCAATTCATCACCAAGTTTTTATGTTGGTCATACATGGATTTTTCCATCTTGTACCAGTGGCCTTGGCTAGTTTGGGTAGGTACTGGTGCTTATTCATGATTTTCTACTAAGTCGGCCTAGAAGGATTCATTAGAGGGAAAATGGTATGACTCTGCTCCCTAATAAATGGTTTCTACCCAAGGAAAATTTTCCTAGTTTCCTAGTAATGAGTGAAATGTGTTGAAATATTGATAGAAACACCCCCATCATGTAGAGTGTGTGGAGCTACACGACAATGGCAGTGATGGCTATTAGAAGGATCCATTTATTGTAACCCTTATTGTGTTTGGATGAGAACTTTGGAGACCTAGGGGTTAGCCTCCCTGATGTAATAGAGGAATTTGTTACAACATTCAGGGGATAGACTCCCGAAACAATTTTACATGAACACTGGTGCTTTTGGATTATGAAACAGTATCCATTGTTGAGCAGATGGGTGGTGGGGTTTCACAATCTTGTAATCTTATTGAGTTTCTTACATGGATAGGATGATACCATTTTGGTGTTACAAATAAATGAGTATTTTTGTGATCTGACACTGAATACATTAGGTTAGTGATGGTTCTTGTTGGTTGGATGAGGACCCCACATTACATATAAAATATCACATTAGATAAAATGATTCCATTTTATTTGATTGAAGGGTGTTCAGGAATAGTTTCCTATAATACATGTTATGAACACAAACAAGAATTCCCTTCAAAGTAGAATCTCATTAAATTATAACATGCTTAATTAATTTTTGTGGATCCATATATTGGTTCTACATTATTATCATGTTAAAGGACTAAAATGTAATAGACAATGCATTGTTGGATAAAGGATTCATGTTGAATTCACTATTTTTTGGTTTCACAAGGTAAGAAAACCCAAATTGGCATGAAGTTTGATGGTGAGAAAAGGATTAACATTATAATAAACATTTTTTGTTCCTATTAAATTCATTCACTCACACTTGTTTTTAGTTGATGGAGGCATACTTTCCAAAGATAAGTGGACAGTTGGATTTCTCCAATGAGTCTACAGAATATGCGTCAGCAGAGTGGATGGGAGTTCAGGCTCATAACACCCTTTAAGAGGTAATTATTCTCTACTATAGGAATATATTATATAATTATGATTTATTCTTCATTCATTTATTAGGAATCCAAAAGATTAGATGGGTCTCCCTTGTGTCAAAAATAAATTTTTCAGAATGTATTGATTTTATAATCATCTTTATATATCTAAGGTTCATCATCGATGGTGACATCTTCAGGTATCTGAGGTTCTCTATTAATGATACCTTTATTAGTAAACAGATTAAATATTCTTATATAATTTTTAACAAGACCATGGTTTAGGAAACATAGTTGGCACTCAGTAATTGATCATCTTCTCATAAAGATGAATGTTATTTTGATATCGGGATTGATCCCATGAAATGTACCTCCAATGTATCCTTGGGAATAGAATCAGATCTCGTGTAGTTTGACTCCACTTAACTTTACACACTATACATTTTATAATCATGTGATGAGGAACAGACCATGAAATTCATCATTGTTCCGTAAGGGAAACGAAGTTAATGGTTCATATTCATGATTAGTGGGGGACATACGCCAAAAAAGACAAAAATACCTAGAAGCAATGTGATCCCCTTGGTAGTGTATGATCTTATCTTGAATATGGACCAATACAGATGTTGAAAATTATAATCATATGGAATATAATCCTCCAATTTGGATTCCATTCTAATATTAATATGACATATAGATTTGTTGGGTAAACATGTGATGTTTGGTTTGTACAATACGCAGGCTCCCTACATATCCTATTTGCTCTAGAATCAATGCACATAGAGTTTATATGAGTTAGGGATTACACCTAATGAGGATGCCCATAGGTTTGATTCATTAAGAGTATGTCCCTATGAATATTGAGTAAAAGGTTTATATCTTGTATTGATTTGAAGTCCATGATTGAATGTGAGAGGAAGATTCACAATGAGAGTCTTTACTCCGAATAGATAGTTGATCATTTGGATGTCTTTATTATTTCTAACCTCTAAGCCCATGTGATTCATGATTAGCATGAGAGACAATGGGATGTTAAATATATGAAAAAACACACAATATCCTTCTATTTTTGTTGGAAGAGGCTGGGGATATGGGTGAGAAAAATGAATTTGAATGTTCCCATCTCCTAATTTGTTTTGGAAACAATGATAGTCACATATTACTACATATCAGGCATTAGACTGATAGAAAAATAGGAATAGTGGTATCACCTCCTGATAGAGGCATACAATTGGTTTTATGGAATTATCTTGAATCTTGAGAATATGGTAATATAAGACACTATCCCTCAATGTGATAAGAAAGGATGTTCCACCCCCTTACCATTTCTAAAGGGTATTCTCATATCCTCACCTCCATGGTCAGGAAGCTTGTTACCATTGAAATGTATGCTTGAGAACATTCTAAGGATATAACTTTTATGGAGGTTACTAATAGGACCTTAATTACCAAGGGTATGTATTCTTGTTAGGACACATTGATGTTCACAATGACATGATCATACAAATCTTGCAGCATTGGGAGAGGTGTTGTCCTGATGTTTTGTAAATGGGTTTTTTGTGAAGGGAATCACTTGGGTGCTTCCTGAGGGGTTATTCCCAAATGAGAGTTTATAGAGAGTGTTGGTATAATAGGTTTAGAAGGGGCCGAGGGAAAACCAACTGATTTGAGGAATTTTTCAGAGACTAAAGGAACCCATACTGTAAACAATTTTCGATAAGGGTTAGAGTTACATAATGAACTGATCCACATGCAATTCACAGAATGACAGTCTATAGTGAGGGTGGGCTATTTGAATAGTTTCCCTCAATGGACACTTTAATATGCAGAAAATTGTTTTTATTATGTTGCGATACATGGTAGATGTTTACATATTAATATCATTTTCTTTCACTGCCTCATACATAAAATCCACTCTCAGAAATCCATGTCGAAGCCTCTACCCCCATTGGTCTGTGTGAAGAGGTTCTTATAGGGGTATTTATGTTACCACTCAACTTCCTCCTATGAATAATTTGGGTTTGCAGGTAGGTGACTCACCCCGCAATGGAAATTTTCATTTGTGGGGGGCCTAAGACTGACACCAAACCTTGAAACACAATTTGTCATTTAAGGGGGGGGGGATACTAGCTCTCCACACAATGCGATCAGTTTTTTATGTGGTTTATAAAAAATGAAATCTCACGTTAAAAGTGATATTCATTTTTGGGTGGTAAAAGGGAGAAGGCTAACCCCCAAAACAGATTCGGAGTCTATGTATGTGAACTTCATGGGGGCTCTTCAATGAGGTAGTAGGTAGAGACGTGTCATGATGGTTCTATAAAGAGGTGCATTGCCTATGTGTTTTGTATTTTCACTTTGCGGTGTATAGACATCCATTGTCAGAATGAATAGTGGGATTCCTTTGAGTTTATATTAATATACCATTTTAATCTTAACAAAGTATCCCATTTTATCTTCTTTATTCAAATAAATTCACAGTATTTCATCCATGAAAATGTTTCTAGATTGGACACATACTGTGAAACTAGCTGGTTATGGTGTGACCCTCTTTCCATGATTTTCATCCCAGCCATAAGAAATGCACCTGTATATGAAAAAATAAATCACATAGAGGCCTAAATGCTCTATGCCATGGTTCTTATCTATCCATGGAATCACTCAAACAATACCGCCTCATTATGTGACATTACCATCTCATGGTATGTTGAGTTTATGAAAGTGAAATCTAATAATTTTTCACCACAACCATACTCGAAACATCATCCATGAATGAAACAAATATCATAGAAATCCAACCATATCCCAAAAAATATCATTGAAAAGTTATAATACATGGATTCTTAATCCAAAATGAATTTCCTGAAATTTTCATTGCTCTGAGAAAAAAAATTCCACAAAATTTTCGCAAGTCATAAAATAAGGTTAATAATAAAAACCATAATATAAATATTCTATTTGAAAAAAATTAGTGTTCCATAACCATTAATTTAGACAATTCTAGGTCCTAAATTCATCACTAATTCATCTTTTCTAACTCATAATGTTTAATGAGGATCATTTATGAAAAAAATCAAGAATAATATTTAAATTTGTTTTCAGCTACACCTGCTCATTACTATCCCAAAACACTATCATGAAATGTAATCATGGATATGATTCAATGTTAACCAAGGTTCCATAGAATAGTTTTATATCATACAAATGGTTCTCTCTAAAATAATTATCTACCCATAAATGTTGATTTTGAATCATGTTGATTTTTAGTATAGGAATCGATGACCAAAAATTCTCTCCCAATGGTCCATTAACACACTCAGTTTGGTTTCAAACTCATTGAACACAATTATAAATATTAATACCCATCATTTACCCTCTATCAAACCTATAAAAAACTTGTATCACAACAATAATATTCCACTACATATCTCAATCATAATTTGTTAACTTCGAGAAGGCATCAAATAATCATCCATGTACTGACATAGATGTCTTAAACTAGGACTCGGTGGGATTCCATGGTTGGGTCTTAATTTGACCACACCATCCATCACACATTGTCCATGAAAAGAAACACACATTTTATTGGACTCACACTCATATCGTACAATATTTTATCCTCATTCTATTTTTTACACATCGAATTTAGCTTACATCGAATAAAAATACCATTTGTGGAATTTACCATGGATCCAGATAAAATTGAATCTATTTGAACATGAGTACCGTAGTAGAATGTTTACCTTCCACTAAATTGTTTTATCATTATCATGATATTACTAACATGAGTGTCATACATCAGTGACTAATGCGATGTTTCACACCAAATGAGTGTCCCTATTGTTGCTCCACTGAATCAACTTATAATCTTAGAAACCCATGAAATATCCATTAGTATATAGAATTATTATAAGTCAAAACCCTACTCATACATTACCATCAATCCAAGACATCAATCACTATCCATTCTAATCTCACTAAGAGCATTATACTCAATATCCAAAAAAACGTACTTCTAATGAGGGTGACACCCTCCAATAGCCAATGGTGAATTTCTTACCATATTGATTTCCTTAAATTATTGTTAAATAATAACACATAATAGTTCCCATCATCAATTCTATTTTACTCAACCCAATACATGGTCACCCTATCCTTGACAACCCTGTTTAATGAACATGCTAGGATTTTCCACACGATGATTCATTAATCCATCTACAACATCCCCTATCAATATTGAGGAAATATTTAATTATAATACAATACTTATGAATATATAAACACAAGTATCTAAATAGTTACAATGGTCCTAAATCCATATTCTACATCAAGGGAACTCGTTTTACTCTGATCATAAACCTACCATGATCATGCACTGACCCAATCAAGTCCCAAAACTCTCCCCCGATTATTCAATACTAATGGTTACTCAAAATTACTACACAATAATTGTTACACAACAGCACATGGGTTTCCATGAAACTAGATAATTCCCAACAGACCACACATGACCTTCTCACCCATCGTTGAATTATAAAGACATCGTTTATGACGATCTTTCACTTCACTTAATGTAGCATTATTTTCTCCTCAAAATTTCATTCCAACCCTCACTTTTGACCTCAATAGATAATCTCGTTTGTTCTTATGAAAACCACAATTATGATCACATATATACATAATGTTTCTATTCTCTCATACCACTCAATCAAACAACCAAAAGAATATACCCACGAGTTATAACCCATCAAACCAATGTTCATGTGTCTAAAAAATGGAACATTTCGAAATAAATTTCAATACAAATTGGCCAAAACATACATAGGTAATCCCTAACAAAATTAATGAATCTTACCCATGGAAAATTCAACCACACATCTACTCACCACCCATACATCTTTCCAAAACTACAATGTGTCTACCCAAGCCATATCAACCCTAGACGAGACAATATAAAATCTTCATAGACTAAATCATCAAAACAAAATAAGTATCTAAAAGGGCTTGGTTTCCAGATAATCATATTGTCCAAACCAAACTCAATTCAAGAATCCTTTTATGATATTCAAACCACAAGAAAATGACATTATGAAATTCCTTTCCTAAACCATATCAAGGGTATGAAATCCTCAAGGTAACCCACTCTCAATACATACAACATCTCAAAGGAATAACATATATATAATAGATATCCTAAAGGAATAATATATGTCATCACAACTACTCAATTGATCCCACAAATATATATTAAGAATCTCATACTCATGAAAAGTACCCACTCTAGGGTACAAATCCTTACCAGGAATCCACATACTAGCCTACACCCATAGAGGGAGAATATCAAATCAATTCATATATAACCACATTTCCCTATTCAAATATATATTTAACAGATCAAATCTATATTTTTTGGTTATATAGAATTTCACTAAGAGACTATAAGATAAAGAAACACATTTTTATTGTTGATATACTATGTATCTGAACCAATATCTATATCAAGAACCATTATAAAGGCAACCAAGGATAAAATCAATTATGTGTCTATCACAATGAAATCCAATTCCTATATAAACTAACTAAGGTTCACTATATATCACGTTCATGGATAGAATGTATATAAATATCCACAAAAAATATCACTAAATGGTCCAAATAACCTATCATCCAATGAAAAATTGTATGGTATTTTTGAGTATAATTCAACCTAAAAGATATATAGGAAAACATTATACATGTTATTGATGAGGCATAAATTTTTTTAACATATTATAGTTAATGAAATCAACCAAACACAAGAAAACATATGTTATGTTAATCCTATTTATAAAAAATAATGCATTTAAATATGCCTCTTTCTAATAGGCCAATACCAAAAAACTGAAAATAAAAATCAGAAATAACCATATCATAATTCGATAAAAGTACTAACTATAATATAAAAAAAATACAATCAATAATCCCATCACATAGGTAACTATGAATACCCACAAGAAATGGTTTTCAAAATGAACCTGTTTGATTTCCATCACAAGCCCATACAACTTCATAATGATACATCTACCATATCCTAAATAGTACAAAAAATAAAGAGTCTCAAATATCAAATTTTGATTCCTTGGCATGAGACCACTCACGAGTGTTCTAATCAGTGTGTCACATAACCAAGGGCATGACTCCCTATAAACTAGTGGATATAAATAGTTTTGAGGATCTATAGTGATTTCATAGGGTGATTATATACCCATATCATAGTTGTATAAATAGTGAAAATATCATATAAGTAGTCAATACAACATCAATAAGAATATAAATCATTTCATGAAAAATAAAAAGTGAAAATCATAAAATCATGTAATAAAAAATGAGCTATTTTATATTTTACATAGTTTAGGTAGGCATACATAAGATATCACATTGGAGTAATATACATATCCCAATAAAAATAAATAAAATTTAAAATAATTACCAACAGATCAAGAATAAAAAATGGGTCTCATCTCCCAAATCCCTTAATGATATCAAGCATTATTAACCAAAAATATCCCCTAATAATATAGATACATTCAATCATAATTTCTACCCAGGTACCAATGTTACATGGATTCACAAGAATGGTGTTGGGAAAACATTATAGGCCACGACTAATAGAATCTCTAAAATAACCAGTAAATAATGTAAATGAATGATGTGATAGGCTCATTTTAACACCCCAAAGACTTGTGTTTCACATAATGGTAACTTTTATAATATATATTTTTTATTAATTGAATGAAACTTATTTCTTATAAAATAATAATATGATGCAATGGATTAAATTGTGTGAAACAAACACAAGGAGTTCTATTCAAATAAAAACAACATAGTGTTTATAAAAAACTAAGATTAACATGGGATATTAATCTAACCAAATATACAAAGTAAAAACCCTATTAAGATTACACGAAGTCCACTCAAAACAATGATAACCCCAAGAAGACGATAGGGGTACTTGGTATCCATCATAACAAACATAAGAATGGCCGAAGACACCGCATCCACACTAAGAACTAAAGGGATGACTTGAACCATCTTCTCTTTATCCTTCTTCTTCAATAACCTTAAGATTACGAAACCCCAAGTCTTGGTTTTATAGGGAACCAATCCGACCGTTACCTTTTTATATATCTGTTGGTGTCTTTGAACCTCTTGACCATTGGGTTTTTCTTTAAATTAATTAAGTATATATTCTTTATAAAAACTAGTTTTTTATAATTCTTTTATAATTTTATTTTATGTTTTAAATTA
This sequence comes from Viscum album, assembly GCA_963277665.1. Lineage (NCBI taxonomy): Eukaryota > Viridiplantae > Streptophyta > Magnoliopsida > Santalales > Viscaceae > Viscum > Viscum album. The sequence continues at coordinate 1,914,914,604 of OY728143.1, forward strand.
TATCTTCAAAGGTCATAGTTTTAAAATAAAAGAATACTTTTATTTATGAACCTAGTTGTTTTTACAAATCCTAATGTGTATTTATATAGTTGAAAACCTAGTAATTTAAGATATCTTTTAAATATTATAAAGGTTATAACTCCTAAATTGGGTATTTTAAAAATTATGAAACCAACATAGCTTTGTTTGCATGGTATGAAAGTAAGGAGTGTGTTTTCTTATACATTTTAGAGTTGAGTATGTTAATTATGAAATATAATATATTTTAAATGAGTTTTGTAAAATAGTAAAGTATTTTAAAACTAGAATTATATTTTGGATTTAAAAATTGTGAATTCATATTATTTATAATAGTTTATAAATTCAAATTATAATATTAATGTTTCATACATTATGACATACTATTTATTTTCCATTTTATATGCTCTATTATTTAAATTAATATTTAATAAAAAATTATAGGGGAACGGCCATCCGAGGGCAGCACATGGAGCCAAGCCCTCATGTCCAAGGACAAATCCCTTGTGGGCGACATAAAGAAACCAAGGGAGTCTGAGTCGAGTAGAGGCTGGGCCAGGTTGCGCGTGGGCCCGTGTTTAAAGCATGCGGCACGTGGTGCGTGAGGGTTGGCCAAGGCCCACAGGGGCCCATGTATAAGGCCCCATGGTATGTCTGCGTGTGTCATTTCCATTAAGCGGTATCACCCTAGATTATAAGACACTCTCTGCTTACGTTTCATTTTGATGTGGGACGACACTTTTTCGGTGCCACACGATCCAGGTCGTCCATCGCGTCTCGCTATTGATCTTGGCTGTCCACACGATCGAAGTCGCGTGAACGTCCCACACATCCCGTGACTGTTGATATCCCGAGAGATATAATCCGAGCCATCCATTTTTTTTAAACGATCACTCATCTCCCACACCAGCCATGGCCAACTGATCTAGTGATGGATCATCCTGGCCATCCACCCCATATAATCTCCCTCCGCGTCATCTTCTTCCTCTATAAGTCAGACATGTGGCCGTCTCCCTCACAACCTCTCCCACTCCACTGCTCCTCAATGGCTCGTGACCCTCGGAGGTCCTCTTTGGCCTCACCTTTCAACAAGCCTACCCCACCACCTCTTAACGCATCCCACCCATGGATCAGCCTCTCTGGTAAGCATTATATATAAGTATATATAAAATTCTACATTATTTGGGTCTTTTGGTTTCTCTAACTCGAGGTCTCGTTTACACCCTAGATAGTCAAGTGGAGGGACCCCCTATGGATATCAAGCCGAGAACTCTTAGAATTTTTAAAGTTCCTTCTATGTGTATGAACCCCACGAGTTCATTTCCTTTATCCTCTCCATCTCTGTCTCATGTTTCTGGGAATCTTTAGCAAGCTTCCCCTCTCTGCCAGTCAGAATTTCCTCCTCTATCTAGGTAAGTCGATAAATCCATTTATTTTTATGATGCAAAACCGATTATACACACCCTATGTATAATCGGATAATATATATATATATATCTGTGTGTGTGTGTAGACTCATTCTTGTACTGGAATCATTATCTTCCCCTTTTAAAATGAGGGTAATAATTTTGGAATGGAATTTCCTAAATGGTATAAGGGTTTTTCTTCTATTCATTTTTTATTTTAAAACATTTATAATATATTTTGTATATATCAAATTTTATAGTATAAATATTTATAAACCTTAAACACTCCCTGTTTAAAGTCTCCCATGGGGGGTTGTTCATGTATTGTGTGCTCAATCGATTTATGTAAGTTTTGTTTTGAATGGTTTACATTTAAGTAAAACCCATTATATACCACAAGTATATTCGGGTGTATTAGTATATTTATATATACAATCCAAATCCAAACTATTTTCCAGACCTCCAAATGATTGAGTATGTTTTATTAAGATTGTATATTTATAAAGGATGAATTAAATCTGTTTTATCATGCTACAACCCCTTTTCATAAACTTCGTATACCCTTATATAAATACATATATATGTTTTCCAATACAATCGTTTATCATTTTCAAGACTTGAATATTAACCCTTAAATAACATTTTAGATGCGAACTACGTTTTGGATTTAAGTATAATTTTTTTTATAGAATAATACCATAGTTTTTATATACTTGTGTTTATAGGGATACATGGATAATAAATCTTATATGGTTTTGGTGACAATCTAATAAATGTTTATTGTTTAGAGGTGTTTTTAATCTTAAGGAATTTTAATGGACCTTGTTCAATTTGTGTAAACCCATATACACACTTTTTGTATATATGGTTATGAATAAATGTGTTTATAAGATTAATTTCCAAAACCATGTTTTCAAGTATATATATTAGGACTTAGTTGATGATTTGACACATTTAAGGTATTAGTGTTTTTCCAAGCCTATATGTGTTTTATTATACACCAATAAACTTTATTAATTAGATAAGTTATTCTAACATGTACCCTCAATGTAATTTATACTTTAAAAGAATTTGCTTCGGCCTATTTTAAAGTAAAGGACTACGAATTTATGGGTTTATGTTATCATGTAGTAACCATTTATTATTTGATGTTAATCATGCTGCAGTGATTATTAGTGGTTAATATGGTTATGGTTAAATTTCATGTTCAAAGTCAAGTTAATCACAATAATTAATATCAAGTATTTTCTTCCGTGTTTCATTTACATGTATTGGAAATTTTAAAGAGTTATCATTTAAAACCTCTTGTGGAAAACCCCATTCATTCATCAATTTATGTGCTTTAATTATTAATACATGTGCAAATGATATTTGACTTATCCATGTCTGCCTTGGAAAATTATTATTGCCAAACTTTATATGTTCATTTTCATATCATGTATTTCTATGGAGAATGTGAAATGGTTTCGTTATCCATTTTATTTATCATCGTATTCAATAATTCATCCATAACTGTGAATGAATTGCAATTTTAAACTTTTATTCCCTTTTCAGAGTCTATGGATTTAATTGCTCCGGGTGGTTTCAGACACCTGGAACAAAATGAAAAGTGAATTAAGAAACCGTGTAATTAGTAAGAGATACATTATTTAAATAGATCAAAGTTGTATGTACACTTTGATTTATGAGATATAAGTAATGCATTGGACTTATTATGTGATGGGTGGGGCCTGCTACAACCCCTCGATGCATCGGTAGGTCTCATGAGACTACTGGTAGGGGAATTGGCCGAGGTCTTTCTCAAATATGAGTTATGGATTTTGGTTGTGGCCTTAATCATTAGAATTCTTGGATGAGGACATCACAAAGTCCGACATATGCATTTTCATCAATATGTCTATGTAATTAAATTAACTAGAAGATATTCGACTAGTAAAATATCAGTTAAAAAGCTTATAGATTAGGGTAGAGGCCTTAATCATTCGATGTCTTGGACGAGGCCTTGACAATATGTTTCAGTATGTTCGGAATTATAATCCCTATTTATGTGCCTGTTAATTGAGATCCATTGATTATGAGTATCAGAAAAGTTAATGTTAATGGCATGACATGTGTATAAGAACTCAGTGATTTTAGTATTTGATGTATAAAAATGAAATAATTACCTTTATGTGCAACTCTGATAATTTTCATGCTTAGTAATACCTTCATACCTTGCATGTTATTCTTAATTTTACTTTGTAGAAGATCATTAACTCTTGAAAAAAAACATTCTTACTTTGTATATTTAGTAGCTTTCCTTTAAATTTTCAAATACCTATGTATGAATGCTTTAATTTCATTATAGTATCCTTTGAAATGTCGTAATGTTTTTCTTAAAGGAATTATTTTAAGTATGAAAAAGTATTTTCAAAGGTTGTTTTCAGAGGTTGTATTTAAGTACATTCAAAACCCCTTATTGAGTATTTAAATTCTCACCCTACGTTTTAAATGAAAAAAAATTCAGGTTTTAGTAATGTCTTTAAAGTAGTTTCAGAATGCAGCTGGTTTACCCAGAGCCTGAACTGAATTCGATCCTCTATAGCATGATACATGATGTGATAATTGGAAATGTAATGTAGTAATTATGGTACATCGTGTATCATGGGCACTGGCTCCGAGAACATGGGGTCCAGGTCCTTACAGTTGGTATCATAGGATTTAGATTGGATAACTCTGGAAAACCAGAACTGAATAATGGAACATTTACTTAAGAAAAACCAAGAAAAATGTTTTTCATAATTTTCTTATAGAAAACGAACGTACTTGTCTTTTGTCTCTTCTAATAGAAGTATAAGAGATCATAGTGGGCAAATCATGTGTAGAAAACAATGAGGCTTTTGAAAATATTCTTTTATCATGAAAAACCCTCTACCAAGTATCCAGGTCTCCTCGTGTACTCCAACTTCACCATGGAGCGGGTTTTGTCTATTACCTCATGATCAAATCTCAACTCCCGTTCTATGTATGACAAGGGAAATACATCGAGGGTATCTTTAAATATTTTATCCTAGCCAATAATTTCCTTTCACTTAAGGCATTTGAAGAGGTGGCACAAGGGGGAGACCTCCGGGTAGCATATCTATTTTAAATTTTGACCAACGGTCTTTGCGGACGAGTTATGGACTTCAAATCCCTTAAGAATGAGAATAATCATTTGCATTATCGGCATTAAGTTCATGCTAATGTTGCTCAGCTTGATACCAGACAAGATTCTATTAATCTGAATTCTAGATATCCACACACGGTTGATCCTATTTGCACAAGTTTCATCTGGACCAAGGAGATAGAATAATTTATAATCGCATTGGGGATCCATTTGTCTGAAAACTGGGGAGATACCCAACATCAGTGGAATCTATGAGGAATCATTTTAGATGACATCAAGAAATAAATACAGGTATTTTGTGGGAGGGAGCAAGAGATTACCTAATTTCATGAATTTTATAAATCATGTCTAATGATTGATGTTGTATACTCTATTTTGATATGCTTTTATATTAAACAAATAACTATGCGTAAACTAGAATTTCCAAACTGAAGGTTTACTTCATAAAAATTTTGAGATAGAAGATATGAGTTCACAAACCAATATTTTATCACTGCCTACCGAGATATTAGAGATTATATTTGTCAAGACATGCTCTAAAGATGACAAACCATATGCCAACCTACATCTGACTTGTAAACTACTCCATCAAGTATCGAATCATCCAAAAATTATCCATCTTTACCATGTAAGAAATCTGGTCTATTAGCAAATTGAATATACACAATTTTCTGCATATAGGAAAAGAGGGAAGTATCATGGAGCACTCTATCTATGTTTCACTTTGGCTGATAACTACTGAGCTATAGGTAAATCTCTAAAATTATCTTTATATGTGACCATTGAGTATCCTACCTATTCCAGGTCTTGAGTTTTAATATGTACGAAGAACTCTACGACATCATTATTTTCATGAATGACATAGTTAATAGGACATATAGAGATTGTGTCCACTCTAAAGTTTCCAACCTCCACACTTCTCATGCCTCTTTATTGAAGGTTGAGTTCATTAGGCACAGGTAATACCCCAGCTATTCACAGTGTGTTTGGTCTAGGGAAATCGAGCAGCTGAGTATTACCTTTGGGATCCACCTCATGACGTCAGCACCCTACCATCAATGGTGTTCTCGGTAAAGGTACATTAGGAGTGACGTGTGTCTGGTGTCACTGTGGTTTGTGTACGAGCATTTTAGAATTGAGAGGACACAATTCATTGTAGGGGGGAATAATGTAACTCCCCAAAGACTTGTGTTTCACATAATGGTAAATTATATAATTTATGTTGACTATTAATCGAACAAAACTTATTTCTTATAAAATAATTATATGATGCAATGGAGTAATGCACATGAAATAGACATAAATTGTTTTATTCAAACAAGAACACCATAGTGTTTACAACAAACTTAGATTAACAAAAGAAATTAAGATTACCAAAGATACCAATTAATAACCTTATTAAGATTACAAGAAGGCCACTAAAAACAATGAGATCCCCGAGAAGATAATAGCAGCCCTTGGTATCGATCATAATAAACATAAGAATGGCGGAAGCCACCACAACCACACTAAGAACTAAAGGTATGACTTGAACCGTCTTCTCCTTCTCCTTTTTCTTCAATAACCTTAAGCTTAAGACACCACAATTCGTGGTCTTATAGGGCACCAATCCGACCGTTACCTTTTTATAAAGTTGTTGGAGTCTTTGAACCTCTTGACTATTGGGTTTATCTTTTAATTAGTGAAGTATATCTTCTTTATAAAAACTGGTTTTTTATAATGCTTTTATAATTTTATTTTATGTTATAAATTATATCTTTAAATTTCATAGTTTTAAATTAAAAGAATACTTTTATTTATGAAACTAGTTGATTTTACAAAACCTAATGTTTATTTATGTAGTTCAAACCCTATTCATTTAATATATCTTTTAAATATTATAAAGGTTATAACTCCTAAAGTAAGTATTTTAAAAATTATGAAACCAACATACCATTGTTGGCATGGTTTGAAATTAAGGAGTGTGTTTTCTTAAACCTTTTAGAGATGAGTATGTTAATTAGGAAATATAAATATATTTTAAAAGAATTTTATCAAATAGTAAAGTATTTTATAAACTAGAATTGGATATTGGATTTGAAAATTATAAATTCATAGTATTTATAATAGGGTATAAATTAAATTTACAATAACAATGTTTCATACATTATTACATACTGTTTAGTTTACATTTTATATGCTTTATTATATAAATTAATTTTTAATAAAAATTTGGAGGGGACCAGCTAGCTGAGGGCCGCCCTTGGAGCCAAACCCTCAAAGCCAAGGCCAAATACCCTGAGGGAGACCGAAGGAAACCAAGCGAGTCCGAGCTGAGTAAAGGTTGGCCCAGGTTGTGCACGGGCTCGTGTCTAAGTCTCATGGTGTGCGGTGTGTGAGGTTGGGCCAAGGTCCACAGGTGCCCATGTATAAGGCCTCGTGGTGTGTGTGTATGTTTCATTGCCCTGAAGCGGGATTTCCTTAGCTTATAAGTCGCTGCCTGCTTCCGTTTTATTTCTATGTGGGATGAAAATTTTTCGGTGCCACACGATCCAGGCCGTCCATTGCGTCTAACAATTGATCTTGGCCATCCGTGTGATCGAAGCTGCGCGAACCTCTCACGCCTCCCATAACATTCGATCTTCAGAGATATATAATCTGAGCCATACAATTTTTTATAACGATCTCTCATCTCCCGCTCCGCCCACGGCCGTCCGATCTAGAGACAGATGATTGTAGACATACACCCCTCTCATCTCCCTCTGCGTCATCTTCTTCCTCTGCAAGACAGACCTGTGGCTGTTTCCATCACCACCTCTCCCTCTCCACTGCTCCTCGACGGCCCGTGACCCTCAGAGGTCCTCTTTAGACTCTCTTTTCCACAAGCCTACCCCACCACCTCTTAACACATCCCACCCGAGGATCAGCCTCTTAGGTAAGATTTATATATATGTATATATACAATTCTGCATTATTTGGGTCTTTGGGTTTCTCCAACTAAAGGTCTCATTTTCACCCTCGGTAGTCAAATAGAGGGACCCCTTGTGGAGGTTGATCTAAGACCACTTATCCTTTTTATAGTTCCATCCATGCGTATGAACCCCGCAAGTTCATTTCCTTTCTCCTCTCCATCTCTCTCTCACGTTTATGTAGATCTTCATTAAGATTCCCCTCTCTGCCAGCCCGACTCTCATCCTCTATCTAGGTAAGGGGAGAAATCCATTTATTTTTATAAATCAAAATTGATCATACACACCCTATGTACAATCAAATATACTATATATATATATATATTTCTGTGTATATATAGACTCGTTCCTATACTGGAATCATTCTCTTCCTCTTTCAAAATGGGGGTAAGAATTTGAAAATGGTATTTCCTAAATGGTATAAGAGTTTTTCTTCTGTTCAGTTTTTATTTTAAAACCTGTATGATATATTTTGTATATATACAATTTTATAGTATATGTATATTTATACACCTTAATCTCTCCCTGTTTAATGGATCCAATGGGGGGGGGGGTTGTTCATGTTATTTGTGCTCAAGTGATTTATGTATGTTTAGTTTTTAATGGTTTCCATTTAAGAAAAACCCATTATATACCACATGTATATTTGGTTGTATTAGTATATTTATATATACAATCCAAATAGAAACTATTTTCCAGACCTCCAAATGATTGAGTATGTTTTATTAGGAATGTATATTTATAATGGTTGAATGAAATCTGTTTTATCATGATAAAAACCCTTTTCATAAACTTTGTATACACTTGTATATATATATATATATGTGTGTGTGTGTGTGTGTGTGTGTTTTCCAATACAATTGATTATGATTTTCAAGAATTGAATACTAACCATTAAATAATATTTGAGATGTGAAATACGTTTTGGATTTAAGTATAAATTTGTTATAGAATAATACCAATGTTTTTATATACTTATGTACATAGGGATACATAGATAATAAATTCTGTATGGTTTTGGTGAAAATCTAATAAATGGTTATTGTTTAGATGTGTTTTTAATCTTATGTAATTTTAATGGACCTTATTCAATTTGTGTAAACCCATATATACACTCTATGTATATATGGTTATCAATAAATGTGTTTATAAGATTAATTTCCAAAACCCTGTTTTCAAGTATTATTATTAGGAATTAGTTGATGTTTTGGAACATGTATGGTCTTAGTGTTTTTCAAAGCCTATATGTGTTCTAGTATACACCAATGAACATGAATAATTAGAGAAGTTATTCTATCATGTACCCTAGATGTAATTTATGCTTTAAAAGAATGTTCTTAGACCTGTTTTAGAGTAAATAACTATGAATTTATGGCTTTTTTATAATGTAGTAACCATTTATTATTTGATGTTAATCATGCTCTAGTGATTATTAGTGTTTAATCTGGTTATGGTTAAATTTCAAGTTCCAAGTCATGTTTATCATAATAATTAATGTCAAGTATTTTCTTTATATGTTTCATTTACATGTATTGTAAACTTTAAAGAGTTATCATTTAACACCTCTTGTGTAAAACCCCATTCATTCATAATTTTAGGTACTTTAATTATTAACAAATGTGCAAAAGATATTTTACTTATCCATTTCTTTCCTTGAAAAATTGTTATTAAAAAACATTATATTTTCATTTTCATATCATGTATTTCTATGTTGAATGTACAATGGTTTCATTATCCATTTTATTTATCATTGTATTCAATAATGCATGCATAAATGTGAATGAATTGTAATCTTAAACTTTTATACCCTTTTCTATGTCTATGGATTTAATTGCTCAGAGTGGTATGGGACACCCAGAATAAAATTAAATGCGAATTAAGAAACCATGTAATTTGTAAGTGATAAGTTATTTAAATAAATTAAAGTGGTATGTACAGTTTGATTTATGAGATATGAGGAATGTATTGGACTTATTATGTGATGGGTGGGGCCTTCTATAGCCCCTCGATACATCGGTAGGTCTCATGAGACAGCTAGCAGGGGAATTGACTGGGGGATTTTCCAACTATGAGTTATGGATTTTGGTTGAGGCCTTAATCATTAGACGTCTTGGACAAGGCCTTGACATAGTATGACATATTAATTTTCCTCATTATGACTATGATATTTAATTAACCAGAAGATATTTGACCAGTAGAATATCAGTTAAAGAGATTATGGATTACGGTTGAGGCCTTGATCACTAGATGTCTTGGTCGAGGCCTCGACAATATGTTTCAGTATGTTCAACATTATAATCCCTTATTATGTGCATGTTAATTAAGAGTTATAACTTATGAGTATCATAAAAGTGAATGTTTAGGGCATGAAATTTGTATAATAACTCAGGGATTTTAGTATTTGATGTATAAAAATGAAATAATTGCCTTTATGCGCAACTCTGATAATGTTCATGCTTAGTAATACTTTCATACATTGCATGGTATGCTTAATTTTACTTAGTAGAAGATCATGAACTCTTGTAAAAACATGCTTACTTTGTATATTTAGTTTCTTTCCTTTAAATGTTCAAATACCTATGTATGAATGCATTAATTGCTTTATAGTAACCTTTGAAATGTTGTAATTTTTTTCTTAAAGGAATTATTTTAAGTATGAGAAAGTATTTTCAAAGGTAGTTTTCAAAAGCTGTATTTATGTACTTTCAAAACCCCTTACTGAGTATTTAAATTCTCAACCTATGTATTAAATGAAAAATTTTCAGGTTTCAGTAATGTCATCAGGGACGTTTTAGATTGCAGATGGTTTTCCCAGAGCCTGAACCAAATTCGATCCTCTATAGAATGAGTCAAGATGTGATAATTGGAAATGTAATATAATAATTATGGTACATCTTGTCTCATGCGCACCGGCTCCCAGAACTTGGGGGCTGGATCCTTAAACTCATAATAAGAAACATAATAAAATTGTCACCATTAATCATTTTTCCAAATGTAAAACTAGTGGTAAACCATAGTCAAGTCTTCTAGGGTTGGATTTCTCTTATCATGTCAAACAATAATCAGGGGGGATGACATCCCACCTTTTAATCTATGATATATGTAAACACATTATGGGATCCCCTACCTTGAAATGTATTTCATATTGGGATATATACCCAAAATTATAGTACCTCATATATCATTATGTTTGGAGTTACAACATTTTAATTCCATCATATATCATATCATCTGGTGCCGAAGGGCATATCTGCACCTACCCTTGATTTATATAATTTATCATTATGTACTTGAGAGCATACACACTCACACATTGAAGAATATACCCTATCATAGGAACCAAATGGTATACCCTATACTCATATATAATAATGTACCATATGATAACGTACTAGAGGGAATACATGCTCTATAAAAAAATCTTATACCATGTCATCAGGTGCTCAAGTGTATATCCACTCCAATATAGAATCATATATTATAAAATTTGGTACTTGATGGAATAACCACATTTTCCATGAATCAGGTATCATATCATTAATTAACCAAGGACATACCCTCTTACTAATGGGAATATTATTCTATATCATAAGGTTCTGAAGGCATTGAAACCATGTGCCCAAACCAAGCCCTATAAGATGAGGTTTCATATCATTATCTCAGAGCCCAACATAATTTTAAACCAATTTATATTCTTGAAATATGGTACACACACTAGAAATATATAAATAACAATAATAAAGGAATTCTGGGAATTACTACTTACCTCATAATCTCACCAGTTCAATGTTACAAAAATTGTTACTTAAGACATAGCATTACATCTTGAAACACCCCACCACATCTACCTGTCAACACATGCCATTCTCTTTATGAACATATATTTCATCCAATCATAGTATTTTAGTTCTATAATAATAAATATCATATATGTAATTTATCTAAAGGGTTCCTCAAACCCATCATAGTCTCACCCAATGGTACTATGATGTATCTAACACACCACCGTGTTCTCTCTATCTATAGGACCTTTTCTATCCACAACCTCAAAATTCTAGTATAATTATTCATCTTATTTCCACATCATAAATATATCTCATTAATCTTGGATAATCCTGATATATATTTCACTAATCCCATTGGTGATGTGGTTCTATGTATCCTAGATATACCCATGACCCGTACTTATGACTCATTCATCTTCTCTATAAAGATAGTTCTCAACCCATCACTCCAATGAAATTATCCCGTTATATCTCATCAATCACAGGAGAAAATGTAGCACTCATAGACCATACATAGAGATCAGTCTACTTTTAATATGGAATTCTATTTCATGAAAGATATATATGAATGTCACAACAATAAACAAAATTCATATGTCTCTCATTCCTTTGCTACATATTATAAGACATCATTTTAGCCATACAAATCCCATTCAAACATAGAAACACCCCCTAACCCAAATTAAGACACAATAAACTCATTACCCTCACAACTTACTCAGAAGATGATTTGATTTTCTATAATACAACTGGATGATCTTCTCTATTTTTTTTGGCTTATAGGCAATCTATCTTTTGGTCTATTGGAGTCAACAATTTTATTTAATGTAAATCCTTCTATGTCCATGTGTCACCTGAAAAAATATTAATAGCCAATTAACCATCAATACGTAGTCCATAAATCATGGTTGTGTAATAGGGCCTTTTAATATCACAAGAAACATCACTTATATTCATGGGAGTTTTGAAAGAACCATTACTATTCATTATTTAACATATGGTTAGTCACACATCATTTTTATAACTATAGATCAAATAAATGTAATAAAATACATAATAAATAGAGATATACCCAAAGAAATCATACCTCATTCGAATTCATTCTCTTTAATTAATACTCTTATAGCATTTCTTAAGCTCTCCCATGTATTATCGAAGATTAAACATTCTCTTATTCTCCTATATGAAGAAATTACATCCAAAGTAATCAATTATAACAATTTATTATAAATTATTCAAAGTAATCCAAAATATTCATAGTCAATTAAGAAAGTCATTATATGACATAATAATGATGGGAACACATGAAGTGAGGTTCAATTCACTCTTTACCTAAATCAATATCTAATCCATTAAAATATCCATTATATAAACCTGCATCAATGAATAATTTTAACCATTTCGATCATGAAAACATAAATACATACATGGAAAAATATTCCATTACCAAAATAGTAGGAAATGAAATGAAAAAACCCTCTAAATATGCTATCTAGCCACTGTGAACAATATCCCCATCATTTAATAAGACTTTCATCATTACATAGTTGTATTTTCTTTGGAACACAAGTTCAATAAATTAAAAAATAATAATGAAGTTTGCAGAACAGTGAGATAAATGAGAATAAATTACAACAAATCTATCACTAAAATATGTCAAAATCACACCTCACTAGTGGGGTATAATAATAGGATTAAAAATATAGAATCCTATTGAAATGGATCTTCATGAACACCTATTGGAACTAAATAATAAACATGGATAATCCTGATGTAGCAGGTCTGCCCCTTTATTAAAAACTGCTACAGGGCCCCATCATTGTATAATGTACACAGTTTATGGCATGATTCCTTCATCTGGAAACTTAACATGGAATAACCCCTTGGGTCATAGTATTGTTCACCTCCCATCTCTCGAAACACATTCTTTATAGATAATGATATTATGTAGTGACAAATTGGATTATAGTGTGACATAAACACACATATAAAGAATTAACATCTAAAATATATATCTATTGTAGCATGGTCTTTTACTTATATAGAATGTCCATCAACCTCCAGCATGATTCCTCATGATAATAAAAATTACCTTCCTACAGTACTCCATGAAATCTCTAAGAATAGGACCTAAATACATGATCCTCATGTTCATGGCTTGACGATAATTTTTCATGGAAAAAAGATAGGAAAAACGATAAGGGACCCAAAACCCCATAAGTAAAGGTATTCATTATGGAATGTATTTTTATTCAAAAATGTGACTATACGAAAGGGTACTTACCTCAGGTAATAATCCACATAAGGGGTTTTTCATGTTTTTAAAACCAATGATCATGGTATGACTCCTCTACCAAAAACTTTCACTCATCCTTCACACCACTATTATTCCATGATACCCACCAAGCACAATGCGACATTAATCCTATGATCCACGGTAACTCATAGACTACGGTATGAATCCTCAACCTACTCACATTAATGTTGTGAACGTCCCAAATCATAGAGTGATGAGAGTCTATAATATAATTTAATAATGGGATCTCCCAAACCCCTCATCATCCATTATATGAGCTCCCCAAACACCTTGAAAGACTCCCAAAACATCTAAAACATCTCTTTGATATGTTCCACCACACTGAATCCTAATATGAATTCATTTTCATAAAAATTTTCTAGATTCATTTCTAATAATTCAATTTTAATTTAATTTTCATAGCCATTAATAATGAGTGTAATCAAATAGATGAAACCATTTTTATATTTTCTCATGAAAAGTTAATTTTTAATTATCACCTTCAATCTTATTATGATGTATAGAAGCAGTTAATAAAATGTAATACGTTTTTTTAACCTTTTAAGATTGAATATATTTATAATCAATGAATAATACATGAAATAAATGAAAAATGACCTAGGAAAAAATTTCTATCAATGAATGATTATCCAATTTTTCGACTAAATCGTTACATAAATACAATATAACATGAAGAATATAATTCCCCTCTTATGTTTTGATTCCTTCTAGAAATTATATTAATAGAATAAACCGTCCACATTTCAGTAGTAAAATATGTAGTAGGTCAATTTGAAATCATATATAGTTAAACTAAAAAACACGATGAAAAATATTGATCACATTTTTTAGGTCAAACACTAAATTTATATTCTAAAAATGACATAATTAATTGAATGATTCAAATTTTATATAATGAAAATAAACATATCAACCATTATGATAATTAATGTTATTTTATTGTCAATTATCAAGATATATCGAATTTCATTATTATATATAACATGTAATGGGATAATAATGATATAATTGTTTCTGTCTTTATAAATTCATAGAATAATATTCTAATGATAATATTTTTTTAATTTATTTTATTTTATCAATAGATTCCATTATTAAAAATTATTCCAATAATATAAAAAAATTATTTCTACCAAAACATAACAATTAAAATCTATTCCATTAATTAATTATCTAATTCATTCCTAAATAATTTGATAATTAAATTTTTTCCAATTAATATGAAAATTAATTCACTCCTATTTAATATCACAATTAATTGATACATATTTAGTCAACCATAATTCATTCCTTTCATCAGTATGATGCTCAAAAAACTAAACAGTCATAAAATAGTGGATATTTGATTATATTAAATTTTCACCAATATTTCCAGAATAATCCTTCATATGATGTCCCACTGGACATGTAGTAATTAACCCATCAAATAGTTTTGGTCATTCCACTCAACTGACCATAAAACATCATAAATTAAAAATCAGATTCCATATATGTTATTGTTTTCTTTTTTAATCAAAAATCCATAATCACTATTTTTTACCTTTAGTAGATATATATGACATCAAGTTATATATCACATATTATAAACAACATAGAAAAATCGAAATGATGTTCACAATTTTTTCACTACTTGTTTAAAGAGATGGGGTGGATTGTGAGTACTACTTATATATTTAATATTCCATCAAATTATTTTTATATCTATATAAGGGGAAAATGTCATATAGTATGTAATGGGTTATCAGATGAAACAATATACATTGTTATTTATACAATACAACACACACTAGTATTGAATCTGGTTGGGGGATAACATTGAATTATCTATATTTTACCTCAACATATTGATTAGATAGAACAATTACTAGTATGTATGATTCAAAAAACTATATCATCTCTATAGTAATTATGATATGACTCTGTGGAAAACCCATGAAATTTACATAGTCACATATAATGGTCAGTTGAGTGGACATAAATAGGTAAATTTAAGGGGTGGTTTATGAGAAGAACTAGGGTGGAGTAATCCCAGACCTTCAAGATCATGCTAAAAATTCTTATCCCATTGAGGATTGAATTTAAATCAATTTCTGAAAAAATGGGATTGTTCTATTAATCATTTTATGTACATTGATATATGGGTTGGACCACATTGTAAACAAGATTATTTTTTTCTAAAATAAATAATAGTTGTTATTATTTAATAATAAACAATAAATATATAATAGTTTTCATTAAAATGATAAATTATATATATATATATTCTAATATACCTATATATATATATATATTTATCATTAAAATATTATGTTATATTGAAATAACATTAAAATAATAAGTTATTAAACTATTATTATCACACAGCCCATCCCAAATATATTGAGTTATGTTCACTTAAACTCATGAATTTTTTTTTTCATATATCCATTTATTTCTATTTAAAATACTATATGATTTTTTCTATTTTAGAACACCCCATAAACGTGGGTTGGTGAGCAAGGAATGGGGACCTTGATCAATTCCAAAAGTGAATTAAAAACTATTATTCAAGGGAATTTTCACCTAAAACCACTAAAAACATCAAAATTCTATATTTTTTATAATGAATCATGAAAACATATATGCTCTCCCTTATTTCGTGATTTTCCTTATGTGATAACCTGCCAAATTATTTACATAAAACATCACATTTTAAGAATTCTAAACATAATTTTCCTCATTCTATAAATAAATATATAATTTCCTGAATTTTAATATAAACATTGATAAAAATTTCACTACCATAATCCTCATATAATAATCTAAATGTAGTTATATAATGATATATTTTAAAATATTATAAGAATAGTTTAACTAATATTCTTGTTTCCTAATATTCATTTATGTATGGTTAACTACGTGAACTTCATTCTCTCCTATAAATATGTATACATAAATTATACAAACATATATATTTATATATATGGATACATTTATAAATAATTTATATAAACTATTTAATGTTAGTGGGTCAAATATTTCACAAAAAACATATCAAACCCTTAATTGTCACTTAAAATTATGTTTTATAACTATGATACATACATGGGGGATAAAGTGAGAATTTTCCATTTGAATGAATAATTATAAATAACCACAACTAAATATTCTCAAAATTGGCATCCTTGGAGCAAATTTGTGAAGATTAAGTCATTAACATCATATGAATTAGCTATTCATGATTAAATTATTACATCAATTTAAATTTTTATTTATTATTCATACACTTATATTTTTATACTCAAATATTTCAAAAATTATAATTAAAATTTTAATATTAATTTTCATTATATAATTACTTTAATAACAGAAACTATTATAAAAATTTAACATATCAAATAAATTTATTAATCATTTCACTTGAAAATTCTCATTAACTCACCAACGTCATTTTTTCTTAATTAAATAAATCATATGTGATCAAAATAATTTCGATATAATATTTTTAAATAATTTCAATAAAAATGAGACCTTACATTAATGTAAAGGGAAACATGTCTCCTACGTCATAAATATTACAAAGTCTCAAATTTTCTTTTAATTAACCATTCCACCCTACATAGAATAAAACATGGATTCTTCATTTTTACTAATGTTAAATATCAAAATATTTTATTTAATTAACAATATTTACTAACTGGAAAATAATAATAAGGGGATATAAATACATGGAAAATGTAATTAAACTATCTCTTAGGTTGTGTAGCTGAGGTTACCCTTCATCTATCTGACTCGAAAGGTTATTATAAAATGTTAATAAACTTCATAAAATATGGTTTTTTTATTGTAAAAATATAATTTAAATAGAAAATAATAACTAAGTAAAATATATGACTAAACAAAATATTTTTTTCAAATATATATATATATATTATTATTTTTTCTCCTGTGTGGACTATGTTTTTAGTCTTTATATATACAATTATTGGAAAACTATTCATAGTATCATAATGGATATGTATTCTTGGAATAGGGCTAACAAATTCTGTTTGATCCATTTAATTTTAGTATTAATATGTCACAATATATTTATAATGCTGCCTCATAGTAACCAGCTAGCTTAACTACTACAATAAACATCCAGAGATCCCTATATGTCAATAAATTTAGTAACACATCATTAATCACTTGATTAATTTATTCAAGGTCATATTTTTGTGGGTAAATGTTACTAAATCCCTCCATTTTAATCTCATGGTCATAATATTATATATAAACTTTCATGGACTCAATATTAATTATTTGGATATTGATTGTTGAAAATTCATAATATAAATTTATGATAACCATATCATTAAATAATAAAAAATTATTTGGCCATAATGGCTACACATGCATGAGGTTTGTATAGATGTGTCTTTTTATTTAGGTATATTTTAATATTTTTCATTAGTATCCAATTACATAAGTAAGTTATTAATTATTATTTTCAGAACATAATGTTCTTCTATAGTATGTGAATGATATTCATTAAGTAAAATCTTGTGGTAATACACTATTAGGTATCATGAATCATTATATTAATTCATTACATCTTAATTGAATCCGTTGAATGATATTTTATATAAATTAGGCATAAAAATTTCAAAATAATCCATATGTTTATGAAAGTATCCAAGCTACAGGACTATGCTGCTCAGTTTTTTGATACATTCTTCTTTCTATTCATTTGTTGACAAAAAAAATCATTTGTACAAAAAATAAAAAAAATTAAAGTTAATTTTATATAGGAGGATCAGAAAAGAGTACCATAAATACGCACATGAAATAAATTTAAAAGATAAATATGAATTAATTTCAAAAACAAAAAATTGGTAAAATAATTATTTTATTATAAATTTTTTAATTTATATTTTGTTATCAAATTTTTAGGTTTGATTTTTTTATATTTTTTAATAATAAAAAACATGATGAAGTGATTTTTTTAATTGTATTTTTATATAGTAAATATAAATAATTTTTAAGTGTATATGTCTATTTTTAAAAATTAGTATAATTTTAAGGTTTATATAATTGTAACCATAATATCATATTCTTCAAAATACTCTATAAAATATTTTTTTGGTTTCACTCAAACGAGATCAATAATGATAATTGTATAAAATAACTGCATGTGCATGTTTAGATTATTATAGATAAATGTATAATATAAAATGTATTTTAATTGATAATGTATGGATGGTGAAATGTATATTTGGTTTGAGTTGTTGAATCACACAAGGAATCATGGAAAACTATGAATAATAAATTACTGATATAATACATCCTGATAGTCAAGGGTCTCTTCACTTTACTAGAGTTATTCTCATAAGTGGTAGTGTTTTGAAAAAAACAATAGAACCTAAACATATTAATAAACTATAAAATAAATGAGGGTGATGATCACTCATTAATTAGAAATATGTGGTAAATAACTTGAGATGTTCGTATTAAAAATATTTGTCCTCATAACTATTAATTTAATTATTTACTCAATTATTTAAATACTTTTATAAAAAAATTAATAATTTTTTATCCCCAGGTTTTTGGATTATGGATCCAATAATATATTTTAAATTTTACTAGTTTTTTTATCATCCACAATATATTATTATCAATCTAGAGTCCAATAATATTAATAATAAAAGGAAAATAGAAACTATAATTATTAGAAATATCAATTAAAGTGTTCATATCTGGTGGATTTCGTCTTATTGGATATATTTTTTGTTCAATTATTGTTGTCTTACACTCATGATTTCATTTACCTCATCTAATTAAATTATTTGATGTTATTCTTGATGACTAGTCCTTTCTCTCAGGCTACTCCATAATGATTTATTCCTCAGTACCTGATAATTTTCCTTACAAGTATCCATGAACCTTCGTTGTTCCTATACATTATTTATTGATAATTCTTGTAGAATATTAATGGGTTGAGAATTGTCTCAATCATGTCATTGAAATCATAAAAAAAATTTCCATGCATTATAACCATTTTACATGGAAAGAAATTCTCTATGGTTACAATAAATTATCATATAGTTTTAAACTCGATGATGCCAACTTTTTCAGTGTTGTTCATGATTTCTGGAAAACCAAATGAAAAATAATGTTATTATAGACGTGATAATATATTCTATAAAAATTAAATCCTATAAAATATTCCAAAAAAAATTATGTGATCCAATTATATTTTCATATAAATAACCAATATGGGTTAATTAATAACTTCCATAATATTTCCATATGTTAGAATATACACTACAATAATATGAAAAATATTTTTTTGACACCACTAATCTAAACATTCATACAAGGAATATTCCCTTTTTATTGATATTTTTCATTGAGATTGCACCTAATCAATGCACATATTTTTCTCAGTAATAAATCAACCAAGTGTCATGAAAACATGTTATCTATACCACATAATCAATTAAATAAATTTTATTTTAAGTTGATCAATATTATATATTTGGTCTATATTGGTGTTAAATTTTTTTATCAATGCAAACAAAAATACCTAAAAATCATAAATACTATAAAGTCGATACACCATTATTATTGATTAAAACCAGCATTAATAAAAGTTTTATTTTATTAGATTTCATAAATGCACTAACAATGTAAATCTTTTTTGAATAATGTTTTTGATACTAAAGAAAGATCCTCTTTATTCATGTTAGTTTCTTATGCTGATAAATAGGTCTAGATTTCGTTTTAAAAAAAGGAAAAATTTCAATCAGAACAAACATACACACAACCCCACCCCAATCCCCACACACACATGACCCAAGGACTACATGTGCCTGCATTCCCTCTATCTCTGTCCCACAACACACATGACACCACCACACTACATAAATCTAGAATTAATTTGAAAGGTGAGTGATTAAAACCCCTTCCCACCATCTAAAAAATAACCCATACCATTATCCCTGATGATTCTCCTTGTTAAATACTATCACATTTATATATAAATATTTTTTTAATAAATACATATTTAATAATTTATATATATTAATATTTTTGTACATATATTTAAATATAAATACATTAGTATATATATGTGGTTATTAATACACACCCACAAAATTTCTATGTAATCATTACATATAGATTTGTATAGGTATATATATACACATTTTTATGAATTAAATAAAATTGAAATGTATTTATATTAAATATAATGTTTTTATTTTGAAACAATTTATATATTTGAAATTATATTTTTATTTAAATTAAATTAAATATTTATTTATAAAATTTAAAATTTAAATGTAAATATATTAAAATTTATATATTTTTTATGTAAATATTTATAAATAACATTATAAAATCAATAAATGAAATATTTTAACTACATGGTATCCATATGAATGTAATATCATTGAATAAATAGAGAACCCACTATAAAAACGAAAAGTAGACCCTCTTAAGAAAAGCTAAGATTCCATCCAATGATAAATAATAATGGTATCCTGTCAATTTTAGAAGAATAAATATGGATTTTTTCTAGAAAGAGCTATAAGATAAAAAATAAGAAATGTTGTATATCGATTCTCAAGCATTCATTCAAAATCTTATATAGCCCAAAGAAACACCAGGATAAAAATATTTAGAAGAATCATTTTCATTTCATGTTTTTAAATAATATTTTGATGCTGATTAATTTAATAATATTTTATATAATCAAATTCTTATTAAATGCCTTTCAAATTAAGACTAATTATGAAATTAGTAATTAATATTAATTTTTAATTATTTTATAATCTATTTTCACTAAATATGTTCTATAATAAGTGAAAATACATATTTAGTAGTATATAAGTCATATTTAATATAACATAATAAATTATATCAATATAAATATATTTATAAATTAAAATATTATTTTTATAAATATATAATGTGGGTTTTATAATGTGTTTCTTTTATTATTGTAAAAAAATTATTATTGATAAATATTATATTTTATCATCACTAATTTTTATCACAAACAATGGGGTGCTTATATTTTCACTATGTTTATCACTAATAATGGGACACTGTTAATAAGTTTTTTATCATTAATAAATGGTAAACCAATATCTACCATTCATAAAAATCAATTGAATGAGTGTTTTTAATGCTAATTCAATTGTAGTGTATCTACAATAATCCTCCTCCTATCATTATCACTCACCATCATACATTATACATGAATAGTTAAATCCCTTTGACTACACATTTACACCATTTTCATTCCATAAAACATTTATTGCCTCATTATTAGTCAAAATATCAACACAAAGTGTTTAAAAACTCATAACGTAGTTTTATTTGGATTAATGAAACACACCATATTTGTTTCATGAGAAACCATTGAGTGGTACTCACTATAGTCTCCACATTCAAAATACTTGGGTTTGATTCCTATAAACATCCTTGGTGGGATTTATTTGGTAGTGTCGTAGGCATGCATTGATGCAAGCAAATGTAGGTAGGGTTACATTGGTAGGATAATGCATGTAGGCTAAAACAGGAAAGGGTTCCAACCTAATCATACACTGAGGTTGTGAAAGGACGTCAGGCTATTAATGGGACTTAGATCCAGGTATTGATTTTCAAGACACTGGTCCGTCAAGATAATTGTAATGGGTTAGCTTAGTTGTGGGCCTTTCTATAGGTGGGGGGGTCTGAGACTTTTTAACCCACATTGCTTGTGTGTGTTTCTATGTTTAAATTTCATATAACCCCTGATAATTTAAATAAATATCATATTAATAGGATAATTCAAGACTATTTTACATATTTCAATTAATATTGGTTCATCATGCTTATTTGTTTCCTCAATATTTCGTAATCACTCCGTTTAATGTTAAATCACTTCATTTTTTGTTCTAGTGTCTTAGTATTTTTATTTATGATGACCTATGCTCAAAATAATATAACTAACACATGTGATAATCATGACATCAATTCCTTCCATGAGTTGAAAAATAATCCTAAATAGCTATTTAATAATTTTTTATTTTATAGGTATAGATTTTATTAAAATAGAAAAATATTTTATAAAAACATGACATGGTTTCAAAACTCATTCAAAAAACATAGGAAATAAAAATTATGATATTAGTTCATTCTTTTCATTTAAAATTTTTAGGAAAGGAATTAATTTATTTCATTATTTTATATTATAATTCTAAATAAATATTTTAATTTTTTAATTATATATTTATATATAATAGTATTTGTTATTTATTTTATTTGAAACTACATTCATTATGTAAATTTGAAAATAATCAAATTACTACCCTCAACATCCTTTTATTATGATTATATGACTTGATATGTTATACATATTTTTGATATGTTATTTCTGATCCACTTAGATGTTATTACATTAATAATATTTTATAAATAATATTATAAAAATAAATAATAAATATTTAATTATATAAATAATAAATAATCGTATAATTAATAAATAATAATGTATATAATAATTATTAATTAGTAATTAATAATATTTTTAATAATATTTTTAATAATATTTTTAATAATATTATTAATATTAAAACACTAACAATTTATAAAGTATAATTTATATTTCAAAATATAATTAATGAATAACTATATTATTTAATGTTAATTATTGATATTATTTATATTAATAATTAGTAATTATATCATAAATTATATTATAATTTAATATTTTAATTATTAATTATATGATTAAATAATAATTTTTTTAATATAATATATTTCCTATGTAGAGGGTGGCATCCGTGTTTTCTCAAAGAAATCATGTAATTCTTGAGAGTTATTGGCCCTCATGGATTTTCTACATATATCTGATGTTAATATAATGATTTTTCTTGTAGGTAGACACTGAAATGAGATTGAAAAGGTCAGATATAAGTTATCCACTGGTGATACTACATTAAATGAGGATCTCAAGAAAATTTAAAAGCCACCAGTGGCTTGCTCTTTTCCATTTTCCTCTTTTTGGGGGACATTAGTTGAACAGATTTTCAAAAAACTAATAGTTATCTCATGTTCATGAAAATTTGATGATGTGGACAAGCATTTTACTATAGGTAATAATTCTCATACTATGAGGTTTTCCATTCTGAATGGGGAGAATCCCTAGTGAATTGATGAAATGGTCAACATAGTATCCTCTCTTTGGAGGTTCTGAAATTATAAATGTAACTCATTTGGGTGGGATTTCTTTCATTTATTCTTCCCATCGGATGGCCTAATCCAATGAAAATAATTCATCACCTAATTAGTACAAACTCTTGGTTTCTTCAATGTGTATATGTTATCATATGACATTGAATTGGAGAATATTAAGATTTATTTTACACAGGTTTAGATTACCAACTATTTTCTCAATTTGATGTTTGGGAATCCATTAATAAAATATGATACTAAAACATTGATGGGTCTTCTAATGTACATATATAATGACACTAAACTAGAATTGTTTGGTAATTATTTCAAGATCTGGGTAGGGGTTGATATTCGTGCAACTATTATTAGTATGGAATCAGATTCTACCTAAAATAATGAAATTAATCTTTGAGTAGAGTATGAAAATGTAACGACCTGGATCCGGAAGCCACTCAACTGGTGCCCCGTACCCAGTTCACCACATCACCTCAAGCACACTTCCCTAGATGCTAGAGGCTACCGACTAGAAGTGAGGGACTAAGACTAATAGTGGTGAAACTATGCCCTCATTGGCAAAGTATACACATCAGAAAAGTAAACAGAATAAATAGAGGAAGAAGTAAACAGTATACAACTGAAAGTAAATAGTAGAAGATAGGTCAAATATAACAACTGCGACATCTATGTATGATGTATGTCAAGTATCCTGAAAAGAAATGAAAAAATTCACCATGAAGAAATAAAAATTAAACCAATGTATAGCAGGAAAAAGTAGAAAAGGAAAATAGTAAAATCTAATAAGATTGCAATCCTAAGCATTGTCCCATGCTCTCAAGTTCCAACTAGTACTCATGTGCGTAATGTAGAAGGTCACTTTCCCTTATCAAAACCTGGGAAATTATAATCTATTTGGGTCGAAAAGCATGACCCAAACTGGGTGTGATACAAAACCTAGTAGTCAACCACTAAAATATCTATTCCTAATAGTCAATGAATATATATAGAAGGTATGTCCAATAACGAAAAGTAGTATAAATAGGTAAACACAGAAAAGTAACTAGTAAAGAAGTCTTCACCTAAGGCACAACACACTCTAGCACCACAACACCTGCATGTATATCAAAGCATCGCCCATAGGCAACATAGGTATAGCCCTTAGGCCACCTCAAGGTCCTCCCCCAAGTATAGTAGACCATACCCATTTTCTCAGTACATACTCTACCACATGCATCCTCTCATAGGCACAACTATACTCCACCCATAGGTATCAAATTGTCTCAACCCGTAGGAATAATATCACTTCGCCAGCCGGTGTATGCCCGCTGGCACAACAGAAAAAACTCACATAGGCATTTCATATAAAAAACAACACATGTAATCACCAGGTACATTTTTAAATCAACAGCTCACATGGGAGAAAAATCAACAATCCTAACAAAGGAATTAAACTATCGCATGGATTAAACACTAAATTATCTCACATGGACATAATTCTTATAACAGCCTATCATGTAATCTATTTCAAATATCAGGAATAAACTACAATTAACTGACATGGTAAATTGTATCACATTCAATAAACTCTTAATAAGGAAATAAGGAATTCTCATAGGCACCCTACGCCAAAACAGAAAAAACCAACTGAACGTGGAAACTCACCCATGGGGTGTCTTGAAACCAATGCATTCTTCCTTACACATTATTAACAAGCCATAGATTGTCCAATAACCATAACAGGCAATAGAATGGTTCAATCCAAAATCACAAAATACATAAAAAACGTGGGTAATCGACACTTTAACATTTATAAGGGAATAACATTCAATGAAAGGCCACAAACCTCCTACCTCGACGTTAGGAGATCAATATACTCCAACTAAAACCCCTGAATCAGCTTAAAATGATGTATATCGAGGGGATTTTATTGAACCCGATGGTGTTCAAAACGGATGAAGGATGACATATTTAGAGTTTGGGAATGAAATGGCATTCACGAGAGCTCTTTGGTGATACACAGGAAGAAAAATATGTTTTAGGGGTTTAGACGTGACCCCGATCCAACTCATCAAATAAAAAAAGTACACAGTGTGTAAAACCCTTAATTGACCTCCTACATAAGCATATTGAGTAGGGTATCACATGGAATGTACATAACCACTAGACAGCCAAAACACGGTGAGTCCAAGTACATGGCATGTATACTGAAAAACACAACGTGTATCCAGAAAACATTCATTTCCTACTTTTTTCCCAAAATGGTCTAAAAACAAGATCCATACCTGAAACTGAATATCTAGTTTCTTACCAACTCCCCCACCTTAAGATATTCATCCATGAATTTCCCAAACATGGTGGCAAAGAATAAACCTCGAACAGCTCTAGTCACTATGACCACACATCAGCCTCCCTTTTACAAGTCTCTTCTTGCACTCTGTCATGCTGCCATACCACCCGTACTAGATGAACAGACCATCCATTGAGAATATACATTCTACAATCAAAAATCTAAATATTATAGTCCTATAATGATGCATCCACCTTCAAATCAACCTCCTCCAGTTGATAAAAATTATACGGGTCTGAAAATTAACGTTGAAGCTAAGAAACATGTAGGACGTCATGCATAACCTTGTAACTCTGAGGTAACTGCAACATGTAGGCAACCAGCCTGAGTCTCCCCAAAACCTCAAACAACCCAATGTGCCTTGGTGAAATATTTCCCTATATCCTAATCATCATGTGTCCCTACCGTGGTGTCACATTCAAGAAAAAATGATATCTAACCTTGAACTCTAGAGGTCGTCTCCACTAATACGCATAATATTTCTTTCAAGACTATATAGTATCCATCCTCTTCCGAATCAACTCCACCTGCTCTGTCATCTCATAGACAAGATGAGGACCCATCATTGTTGACTCTCCTTCCTCAATCCAACATAGGGGTTAATCGGCACAGCCTACCACAAAAATCCTTATAAGGTGCCATTTGAATAGTATCCTGAATGAAATTATTATTGTAAAACTCTACCAAGGGAAAATGCTTCTCCCAATAACCCGTGAAATATAGGACGCCTGCCCTTAGCATATCCTCTAACACCTATATCCTACGGTCTTCCTAGAAATCTATCTGGGGATGGTAAATTGTAATGAACCGTACATGTATACCCAATGAACATTGTAGACTCTGTGAGTAATGTTACGTAAAGCAGGTTCCCATATCTGAAATGATAATCCTAGAAACCTTGTGCAAGCGTAAAATCTCTCAGATGTAAAACCGCCCAAGCTCATCAACACTGAAGGTCTTCCTGATCAGAAGAAATTTAAATCCTTCATTATCTATTCAATAACAACATAAACTGCATCATTCCCTCGACGCGATCTTGGTAAATTAGTTAAGAAGTCAATCGCAACATTGTTCCATTTCTACTCGAAAATGGGTAACTGCTGTAAAATCCCCACTGGTCGCTGATGCTCCACCTTCACCTACTGACAAGTGAAACACCACATAACAAAACCTGCTAAATTTCTCTTCATCCCTTTCCACCAATGTTGATGATGAATATCTCTATACATATTCATGAAAATAGGATGAACTACCCAAGCTGAAGCATGAAATTCCCACACCATCTCCTCACGTATGTCTACTAAAACCCATAGGTAGCATGAAAACAGAAAACCTCATCATCGCCTATGGTCCACCCAAGAGTAGGTTCCTTACCTAACATGCTCTCACATAGGGCTAGGCCTCCAGAATCTGACAACTGCCACATCAACACTCTATCTAGAAGGGTAGAGGTAACATCTAAAGAAGAAAGATAAGTCTGTCCCTATCTGTCGTGCACCTCAAAATGAATCTCAGAGAGTAGATCCATGAGCTTCAACACCCTGATGGCCTCTTGAACTTCCTGTATCTGAGTCCTCCTGCTCAAAGATTCAGCCACTGCATTGCCTTTCCCAAGCATATAGGCACGCTAAAATTCAAAAGACTGTAGGTACTGGACCCACCTCTGTTGTCTCAAGTTCAAGTCACTCTGCATAAAGATATACTTGAGACTTTTGTGGTCAGTTTATACCACAAAATTCTCTCCCAGAAGATAATGAATCCAACAACGAAAATCATGAACAACTGCAGCCAACTCTAGATCGCGCATAGGTTAATTCCTCTCATATGGCATCAACTGTCGAGATCTATACATGACAACTCAATCCTCCTGTATAAGCACTATTCCAAGCCTGATACCCGAAGCATCACGAGAGGTTGTATAACTCTTTCCAGGCTCTGAAAAAACTAGTATCGACGATGAAGTCAATTTACCCTTCAGCTTCTGAAAGGCTGAATTGCTGGAATCTAACCACTCCTACTTCACACCCTTCTTAGTCAGGAATGTCAGTGGAGCTGCTAACTATTAGAAGTCCTGGGTAAAATGCCTATAGTATCCAGCCAGTCCTAGGAAACTCCGAACCTCAAATACGTTCATTGGATGCTCCTAGGTAACTACTGCTCTCACATTCATAGGTTCTACTGAATCTTTATTCTCTGAGATGAAGGGACCTAAGAAGTGAATATATTCCATCCAAAAGTGGCACTTTGAGAGCATAAAATATAAATGATGCTCTCTCAGTGTACATAGTATGATCTCAAGATCGGTGGCATGGTCGTGTTGAGTGTGAAATTACACCATGATATCATCCATGAATAATACAACAAAATAATCCAAGTACAAATGGAAAACTCTATTAATCAGCACCATGAAAACATCTGGCATGTTTTTGAGACCGAATGACATAACCAAATACTCGTAAAGACTATAACTACTCCTAAATGATGTAAGAGGTATATATGATGACCTAACACACAACTAATTATACTTTGATCTCAAGTCAATATTTAAGAACACTCAGTCTCCTCAAAGCTGATCAAAAAGATCATCAATCCTCAGCAAAGGATAGCCATTCTCAACCGTCAATTGGTTCATCTTCCGATTATCCACTCAAAGCCGAAGAGTATAGTCCTCCTTCTTGGCCAAAAGAACAGGAGAACCTGAAGGAGATGTTTTGGGTTGAATGAAACCCTTTTCCTATAACTCCACCAAATAATTCTTGAGCTCCTGTAGCTCAGGTGTAGCCATTCTATAAGGTGGAATGGACACTGGTGCCGCTCATGGCACAAGCTCAATAGAAAATACCACCACTCGCTCTAGAAGTAACCCTGAAAAGTCCTTTGGAATGATATCTCGAAAGCAATGGACCACTAGAGGAAAGTGTATTTGTGAAGTCCCATGGTCATTCAGATATAAACTATAAATTTGGGATGTGACACCTCCCAACCCATGATGCTCTGGTCCATCTCTACTCACCTAGACATGCCATTCTCCCTTGTATAGAAACGATCCACCCTCTAGTGACATGAAACTCACCTTGCAGGGATAGTAATCGAAAAAGTCCTGGAAAGGAACTAGCTTGTCCATAATGTGAATGACGTTATAGCTCGTTATCTCCAAGAGATAAGAAACCTACGAGAAGTGACATCCACCAACCTCAAGAGGGCACTTCATATATTGATCCACACTAGCCATTATAATCCCCAACGGAGTGTCTAAAATCTTTGTATCATTATAAATAATGATAGAATGTATAAGTCTCTCCACAGTATTAATAGAAATAAAACTATGGGAATCCCCCATATTGAAAAGTACAGAAGATATGACTGAGGAAAATAAAATCCTACTTCTCCCTATAGAGGGTCCAGGATCCTGCTTCTACTAGGTCTGTTGTACTGCAAATGTCTAACCTATATTGTGGCCCTATGACCCTGCTTGACTACCCTGAGCTGATCCACCAAGTGCATGACCATCACCTCGGCCTGAATGCCATGAACAACTCCAGATCCCTGACTGAGGAGGGACTGGTGATGCTATTATTGTTCCCTTATCACCACTTGACAGTGAAAACGCTATGCAATAACGATGTAGATGACCCATCTTTTTGAAATACCAGCACTCGACTGGGTCCCTAGGGCACTGTAGCCTAATATTCTCTGTCTAGACACACTACTAACACCTCACCAGGTTACCAGTAGAAAAATAATTCCTGCTCCCATCACCACGTGAGAAATCCCTACGACGCTTACTGCTATCTATAGAACCACAACCAGCTATCTATACCAAAATAATCTATCTTGCACATCAATCTTCCCTTAGGTTATGCTCAGTAATCAGTTCCTATTTCATGATTTCAGATATAGAAGTCAACTGAAAAACATTCACAAAATACCAGATGCCATACCTCCGACAATCCTCAAACTTTCTCGCCAGAGATAGCTCGTCACCTCCCAGAGTAGGTGTGAAGCGCTGCAACTCTGTAAAACATTATCAATACTCCATAAATATATGAGAGCATAGCTACAAGGTCATGAAATAATGGGATGGATCTTCCCTCAGCACCGTTGGATTGAAGTAGTCGTAGAAGGTCCGCTGGAACTCTTCCCAGACCATATCCTGATGGCGCCCTACCTGGAGATAACATTCCACCACCTTTGGGTGGAATCCCGAAGCATATATGTAGTGAGATTCACCCTCCTCTAAAAAGGCATCTCTAGATGATAGAAGATCAAAAACATGGCCTCCATCCATGACTCTGTAGCATGTAGTCTTCCATCCCCAATGAAAGTGGGAGGATGTTGTTGCTGGAACACTTGTGTGAACTCCGCCATAGTCGAGGCAGGACACAGTGCTCCCTGAAAAGTATGAATCGTCCTCAGAATGCCTTCACTGAACTGTGCATCCACACCTATGTATAATATAACTGTTTGTGCTATGATAGGAATAATGGGGGGATCATCTGGTAGTCTTAGACCTACCGATTCTGGTGCCTGATCATCACCCTGAACCTGGTGTACAACCGTAGGACGTCTCGGTGGCATGAATCTGCAAGGTCAAGCGCACTCCTTAAGCAACCTATCATGATTTGAAACTCAAAATTGCAAAAAACAGAACAGGAGAAGAAAAACAGCCATGTTCCACAAAACATGGATACACAGTGAGTAGAAGACACACACAACGTGTTCCCTTAAGCGGACTCTTAGGCATGTACCTCTTTCATACTGGATGTGTAATAGCTGAACACATGGCGTGTTCAAGTCAAGACACGACGTTTACTAGAATTTTCCCTCCTACCCAAGTACTCATACACGTCTAGAACTACATGGTTCTCTCTGGTGTCACACTACATAGACTGCACCCTCTAGACATGGAATGTTTGACTAACGATCTTACCATCTGTGACGTTATTCACATGGAAAAACACATTTATTCAACTACACGGTGTGTATAACCATTACGCGGTGTGTTATACAATGGATTTTCCAACTCATGTACTTAATCACATAGGATCTTACAAGGATATCTACTAAAAGAAGTGTACATACGGTACACAGTGTGTAACCAAGAAAAGTTGTTTCTTCTCGAACAGAACACATGTTGTGTGTTCATATCCACATATGACATTTTCTCTGGGTGTCTGGGAAGTAAGTCTCAGAAACTACCCTAAAACCCGCCAAAAACATGAAAAAAAAATTCTGATGTACCAAATTATGATCCGCGGGGTCCCATAATCCCTACTAATCAAAGCTTGGAATCATTCTCACAAATATAATATTACTAAATAGTAGAAAACAATCCACCAAATTCTTATCAAAGAGGGCCCATACTCCTCAGGTATCAGAGCCTGGAATCCATGAGATTGAAATTCACAACACGAATACCCTATCAAATAACAGGAATTCTATCATGGCATCTATCACAACAACATGAATTTCTAAAACGACATCTTTCACAACAAAATGTAAATTTCAAATTCTCTCTAAATGGCATAAAAAAATGCATGACATGTGGTTTTCTAATAAGTACCAATATGATGCATGAGATGGCATACCCTCATCTCATCGGGTTGCAATAGAATAGAACTGCAATAACATAAAAAATAACAACACAACACAAGTGAGTCACCCATCAGTGAAATCAGATCAACTATAACAATTACAAAACTATAATAAGATATTTTTTATATAACTTGGTTTTTCTCTGTACACGGGTTTGCAACTCCCGTGCATAGTTTTTTACCAATAACCAATTCATTCCTATCCTAATCTATTTTCTCTAAAAAATTGAAACATCAAATAAAAAATAAAATTCTCCCTCTGATAACACTTTGTAATGACTCGGATCTGGAAGACACTCAACTGGTTCCCTGTACCTGGTTCGCCACATCACCTAAAGTGAATTTCCTTAGAAGCCAGAGGTTGCAGACTAGCAGTGGGGGACTAAGTCTGATAGTGGGGAAAAAATTGCCTCCTTGGTAAATTATACATTGTGGAAAAGAAAATAGAACAACTAACAGAAGTAGTAATAGTAAACAACTGAAAGTAAACCGAGGAAGACAAGTCAGACATAACAACTGTGACATGTATGTATGATTTATGTCAAGTATCTACGAAAGTATCCAAATAGGTCACAATGATAAAATACAACTAAAACAAAAGTAAAACAGAATCAAGTACAAAAAAATAGTAAACTCTAACAACATCACAATCCTAAGGTCGATCACATGCTCTCCAGCTCCCACCAGCACTCAAGTACCTGAAGTAGAAGGGCACATTCTCTAATCTAAACCTCCAACATTATAATATTTTTGGGTCGAAAATCATGACCCAAATAGGGTGTGAGAAAAAACATAGTAGGAAACCACCAAATGATCTATGCCCAATAGTTATTGAATATATATAGTAGTTATGTGAAATAAGAAAAGCAGTAAAAACAAGAAAACACACAAAAGTAACCAAAATGGATGTCTTTCACTGAGGCACAACACACTCAAGGACAACAACACTCATAGGTATATCACATCATCGCCCACAGGCAACATAGGTCCATCCCTTAGGCCACCTCATGCTCTGCCCCCAGGAATAGTACTCCCCAACCTTAGGCTCGGTACAAACTCAACCCACATGCATCCTCCCACAGACACTACTATACTCCACCTGTAGGTATCACGTTGTATGAGCCCGTAGTCATAATATCACTTCACTCACAGGCATCCGCCCACATGCACAATAGAAATAACTCATGTGGGAATTTCTTATAACAAAAAACAGATGTCATCACAAGGTAGATGGTTAAATCAACATCTCACATGGTCTAACAATAAAAAATCCTAGCATACCAATTAAACTATCACATGTCTTAAACACTGAACTATCTCACATGGGCATAATTCTTAACAAAGACTATAATTTAATCTATTTCAATTATCAGGAATCAACTACAATTATCCCACACGGTCAATTTTATCATATTCAATTAACTCTTAATAAGGAAACAAGGCATGCCCATAGGCACCCTATGCCAAAACATCCAAAAACCAACCGTACAAGGAAATGAACCAATGGGGTGTCCTGAAACCATTGTATTCTACCTTACACATTATTAAGAACCCATAGACTATCCAATAACATTAAAAGGTAATAGTAGGGTTCAATCCAAAATCATGAAATACCTGAAAACTGTGGGTGATCAAAACATTAACATGTACAAATTAATGACTTTCAATGAAAGGCCACATACCACAAACCTTGACGATAGGGAATCAATATACTCGAAAAATGAGCCTTGAATCGGCCTAGAATTACGCATACTAAGAGGATTATATTACACCTGATGGTGTTCAAAACGGATCACAGACGAAGGATCTAGAGCTCATGAATGAAATAACGTTCACTAGAGCTCCTTGGTGCTACAAGGGAAGAAGAAGTCGTTTCTGGGGTTTAGACGTGACCCTGGTCCAACTCATCAAATTAAAACAAATGTACACAATGTGTTATTTAAATATACATAGTGTGTAGTACCCTTAAGTGACCTCCTACTTACGAGGAGCCAACAGGGTATCAAACATCATGTACTTAGCCACTATCTGACATAACATAGCGAGTCCAAGTACACGGCTTGTATACTAAAGTACATGGTCTGTAATTAGAAAAATTCCATTTTCTTCCATTTTACAAAAACATCACGAAAACATGATCTGCACATGAAACTGAAGATCCGAGTTCTTATAGAAAACCACCATCATTTTTTTGTTGACTGAAAAGGAGTTTGAAATTCAATGGACAACTATCATAGGTCAGATAAATTTCATGGGTGTGGTCTAAAAGGTCACTTGGTCAATAACTCCTGGGAGTAGGTGTATGATTCTAGTAAATCTCAGGTTTCTCCTTCAAATGAAACTAGAGGAAAGGGGAATCCCTCATTTGAAACCTGGTGAAGGGGTTAGATACTTGGAAATAGAAATGTATAGGAATCAACTTCACATGCTAATGAAGTGTCTAATTATTAGAAGTCAACTAGTGATATGGTAGAGGATGGTTCAGTTAGAGTGTTTGACTGGAAATGGGGTACAATGGTAAGTGTTCCACTAGTATAGTGCACCTATAATAGCTTTAAATTTATTGTACCAAACATAAATATGAGATACATGATGTGATGTGGTCTTTCATCAGGATGAACTCTCTTACATCAAGTATGCTCTTATCAGGGGAAATGAGATAAGGGTTAACATAGACATTGAGTCACCCAAAAGGGATATTACTGCATAGAATGATGTAGAATTTAATTTTATTCAGAAGATGTAATTTCATAATTTGAAACATTTCAAATTGATAAAAAGAAGAAGATAATTAATATTTGAAACAGAATCCATATAAAATCAATTTGGTAGAGTTATTTTGAATTCTTCCTAGGATCACCCAAATATCAGAGAACTACACTAGTTAGTCTATACCATCAGTGTGTTCTCAAATAAGGGAGCTTAAATTGAATCTTCAATGAGTTCTAATACTCCATAAAATGAATGGTCTTTTGGAATTTTAGTTTGTATAACAAAAAAACTGGAGGGAACCCTATGAGTGTAATTGTAAGTAACAACAATTAAATCAAAGGTGGTTGTGGAAATAATTGATGGTTCAATAAAACCAGCTAAAACATCGACCATCATGTGTATATATTTTAGATATATAGCCTCAATCATTGAGTGTCTTGATACTCCATCTTATATGTTTAACATATAACAACACAACTATACTTCACCGTTTAATGGTGAGATGGTATTTCATTCTTGGGGGTTATTTAGATTATTTGGAAAAAATTCATGCATTGAGCCTATTTTTTAGAGTGGTATCACCTTTGAAGGATTACAAACTAATTTACGGAGACAATAAGAAAATATCCATTTTAATGGGGTAAATAATTCATTATCCAATTTAAACTAAAATGAGAACCTAACATTGGTTTGAATTATATTAAATATATGGAATATATTCAAAATATTCTGAGTTAGCCTATTAAAACCTGGAGGAATGGAAAATGATCATGATGTCCCCAAAAAAATATATTAATTTTATCATATGATTCGTATCTGGATAATCACAGAATTTATCAAAAAACCTATTTATGGAATTTTGATTTTGGAAGTTATGTTGGAGTGAAAATTATTTTCACTATCTTTCTCCATTTATTCTTTATAGTAAATAAGTGTATGTTTTCCTTTTCTAACAAAAATCCCCTATATAAATTGTTATTTAATAAAAATGGTCCTATGTTATGACATATTTTTATTAATTTATAATTTATAATTATTATTAAATATTAATAATTAATTATCATTATTTATAATGGGTTTATTATTTCATGATCAATGGGTATTCAATTATGATTAATTAAATTATAATCGATGGAATTCTAAACTAATAATTACAATGAACCAATGGATGTGTTCATTTGCATTTCAGGTATTCAGTTGTGAGTATCAGAACTACTCAATAAATTATAAATTTGGTCGATCCTATCCCATAGAGGTATAGGGCCCTTAATTTTTTGAATACCCATTATGGTTAAAGGAAAAATCATGTCTTAATTTTTTTTGAGGAATCATCTAAGGGTAAGTATTTCTTGTATTTTCTTTTGGATTTTTCTTATTTTCATAAAAAATTTACTAATAACTGATCCCAATAATTCATTGAGGTGAACCCTGATTCTTTATATTAATTTATAAAAGAAAGTAATCCCCCAATTCCTATAAGTATCATATATCAGTATAATAGAAATTCTTAGAGTATTTATGATTACTAGATTAAACGTACTTAGGTCCCATGTTTCTATATTTCATGAATAAAATCAATTTTTAGGAAGTTTTTACATTATATTTATAATAAATGTTATGATACATGAAGCATAGGGTTTTTATCTATTTTACTGAAACCATATTTATTATGATTTCACTGTTGGGATCCTTTATTTGATTATTGCTATATTGGGAACCAAATAACTCCATCATGGATAAATATTTAGTGTCCAAACTAGAAATTTTTATTTTTACTAATACTTTGGTTAATTACATTTATAATTGAATAACCCATCAAGATTGATATGGAAAGTGATCCTTCTATGTATGGTAACTTTGATAAAATCATTAAAGAGTTTTACAAATGATCTCCCCTTATCAAATCTATATTTTTGAATGCTATTGAATTTAGTTTGTATCTTTTATATGAATTTTTAAAAGATTCCAGATTTCTATGATTATTATATTTTTACTAGATACATAATAAATAAGTTTGGATGGTTCTTGAGATATGATAACTATAAAAATATTGGACAAATGATAGAATAATGTTTGTCACAATTTCCTATTATTGAGGATAAATTAATGGATGGTTCTGTTTGTTTGTCATGTGAGGAAAAATAATTTACGAATCATAATCAATTATAGGTGAACTATCTATCTGTTTTGAATATAGAATATTACATATGGATTTTGCCTATATTTTTATTTTCATATTATGGAGGTCTCCTTATATTGATATTACAAATATTAACTCACATAAGGTTGTTTTTGACTTCATGTTTGGCCATATGGTTGAAAATAATCTGAAATATGGAACCTTGGTTCGTAAGGGAAATAATGATAGGGAATAAATATTTATTATCCCATTTATTAGGTTGCATTAGTTTTCCCATGGTATGATGGGGGTACTGGTTATATGTATAAGATTCATGTGGGAAACAATAGTCATGGTATTACTAGTGTCATAAATTCCAATGTTGCAATGATTTGTTGGTCCTATTATTTGATAACTTCGGAGATTGATCATAAATAAACTACACTAATTTATATGAGGAATATTACTTGTCTTCAAGGCCACATAAGGTAAGTATAATCATTGGATATTCTACCTCTATTATGTTTCTAGGATAGAAAGATGAACATTTTAAGGATGGGGTTTCTTACAATTACATGTTCTATGCTAAAGAACCTAGTATCCACCGAGGACTCTCTTAAAACAATGATAATTATTATTTCACCAGAAGTGATGGATTCAATATAATTGAGGTATTATTAACAAATTATGAATGGGTTACCAGTTAATGTTTTAGGTGAGTCCAGGAAGTGGGGTTGGTTGTCTGAAAATAATGGGATCTTGTTTTTTCATGAGCCTATGAGCCTTGAACTACATGATTTGAGAAATATTGATTTACAGATGGAGGCCATCTAGGAATCTAATCTTTTACTAGATAAATTTTAGGTTGGGAAGGACAATCCTATGTAGGGCAGTCATAAGTTATCTTTATGTAAGGATATCTCTCTCATTCACCACTTTTGATTTCATCTAGGGTTTTTACTTCGCCAAATAAATAGGCTATCCAGGAGGATTTTATATAAGATAAAAGGAATTATAAACAATAACTCTATATAGATCTTGTAAATTTTGATGTTATGTCACTATTAGGTGGTAATGTATCAATCATGGTGATGAAATTGAGTTTTGATTGTGAAATTTTGGTTCCCATTATGTTAGATAATAGTTCTAGTGATGCTTGAAAAAATGGCATTGAAACACTGATGTTGAACTTCTATCTTCACTTTCATAATTCATATCGATTAATTTTTGTATAATTTTAAGATAGGTATGCTCGAGGAATACTATATGAAAATTTTAAAAACACCAACATCACAACATATGAGTATATTGAGAATGAAAGGTTATATTAGGGCCTCAATAATGATATCATGATCTAATTTGACTCAGTAGATGAGTATATTTATATAAAACTTTAACCTATAATCATCACATATAAATAATATGTTGTTGTATTTGATTTTATATACATAAATGTTGATTAAAATAACTAATCCAATCTATAACTGTATTTTTTGGACATATATTTGATATTCAATTCCCATAATTCTCAAGATATAGATGGTGAATCCATCAAGGCATCTAATGAGATTGTGGAAGAGGAAGAGCTTATAACATTAGATATGGACGACCATACCTATCATCTGTAAATTTGTATATCTCTAAAGGGAGACCAACATCAGACTATGTCTGTATTCCATGTAATGTGGCGAAGAGTTAAAATATTTTCAGCGGCTACACATGACTGGATAATACTATTGTAATTTTTATAATTTTTTATTCATTAATAATTTTATTAGATAGTCTTCTATTTTTGGTGTCTATATAGGCCACTTAAATTGACACTGTAACCCCTTGTAGCACATTATAATTTTTATTAAATGGATAATGGGCATGGTTATCCTAAACCATTGTCCAAATGATTTCATATTATTATTCATAATTATATTATTAGTTTTATTTATGCCTTTAATTATATAATTAAATATTTTGTATATCCTTATATTGTGATTATTAATTAATAATTTAAACTTTTAGTAATTAATTATCATGTTTTATTTGTTAATTTGTTAATTATTTTATAATATTAATTATATAATATATAGTAAATATTATTTGTAGTCTTTCTTGTCTTAGCATAGGGATTTTCATTTCTGATTAATTATAATTATTAACATAATGATTAATTATTAAATACATTCAAAATACTTAATAATAATTATATTTTATATTTTTAATAATGTCAATAATTATTAATTATATTATAAAAATATAATTACAATATTATTTATTAATTATATTAATTAATTATTCTGTATAATGTTAATAATTGTTTTTCTTAGGTAATATTATTAATATTATATAATAATTACAATGTTGATATATATTATCTAAATACTATATAAAAAACCATTAAACCATTTAAGGCCCTGTACCTTATAAAATTTTTCTATGAGTTGTTTATAATTACATTTCTAGCAGTTCTACACTTAAACTCAGAGGAATTCTACTATCAATGTTTGAATTAATGAATATTTTTTTCTACAGTTTATTAATAATGATCTATGAATTGAATTTTAATTTCAACTATGATTTGATGTCATGTGTTGTCCCATTTTGGGTAATATTTCATTACCAACTAATATATCTAGAAAATTCTCATTATGTTTTGGTTGTTGGTCAAGTGGTGGGAAATCCGTTGAAAATTTGTATTTACTGCTAGTGGATAATAAAACTCTATAACTTATTTATGTATTGAGCTTTAATTATCTAAACGTAATCCTAAAAAAATATTTATTGAATATAACCCAAGGGTTTTCTAGAAGTCGATTTTTAGATAAACCCCTTCATATTATTCCAAATGCACTAAATTAGAGTGTGATGTCTCTTTATTCCCTATTATTGTGGACCCCTATCCTTCCTAGGAAAATTTAATAGTACATTAAATGGAGATTTATTTGCAATAAATTGAAATTTTCATATTATGGATATATATTTTTAATTGATATTTTTTTAAATTATGAAATTGGGAGGATCCAATATTTTAAGAAATTAATTTTCTATGTGGGGGTTTTAGTGTGTGTGTACTTATAAATAACAAACGGATGATTAAAAGTTTCATCTAAAGGAAGGGTAAATTTATGACATGATTTATTTTTGGTTATTGTTCAATTTAATTAAAAATGTACTAAATTTTTTTATATGGGTTATTCAGATAACGGTCTTCAGATCTTTATGGTCAGATTTATTATTATCCCTTCTTTACTAGATTGCATTATTTGGTTATATCTAATTATTTTCATCTACCTACATGGTGTTTTGATTAATTAGTGTGCTTTATTTTTTAGATTACATTAATATTTTGGTTATTAAAATGTATACGTTACAATTTTTAAAATATTATTTTCTAGAATATGTCTAATGCATTTCCTATTCCAATTTTCCAATGTTAAAAAATTCTTAGTTGAAACTTTAAATTTAAAGGACATATTTTTTTCAAATGAATATTCAATTAAAATATCAGGTTTATGTGGGAGGGAAGTAATTTTATTCCACTCAACATTCAAATCTTTGGTTCGTTTTCATGTTCACCATTTCATCCAATATCATGTACCAATATAGAATTTTATGATAAATCTTGAATATGAATTACTATTTGATGATCCCATACAAAATAAAAATTATCACATGCAGTAATTAAAATTGAATGATATGATTTCATCATGTTAGTAAATTTTTATGTGTTTAAATCGCATAAACTAAAAGGATAGTTCGATATGAAATTAGTGTTAAATAATGGGATAGATTAGGGTTTCATTTTTTTCTTATTTATGAAAAAAATGATAAACCATATTGTCAGAATATCTCATGATCAATCTTTAAGAGAGTGTTTTGGGAATACTTATTCATAGAATATGGGAAATGATAAATTATTTCTTTTCTAAGAATGTGATAACCACGAGGTACAAAGACGACACATAGATTATATACTATTAAGTGAATATCAGGTTTTTTTGTTAGTTATTTTGAAATGGTATTAGTTGTAATTATGTTTTTTTCATTGGTAATATAATAAATTACCTAATTCCTGAGAGAATTTACATGTCACCATAAATGATACTAATCATAATGGTTCATTCCCATTTATTTTTTCCATGATTGTCATTTTCAATGAATAATTAAGGATAAGTAATGATGAATTATCTTATTTTGAAGTTTTCTTTATATATTATCAAAGGAGATGTTATGAAATTAATCAAGGGTATAGAAACTATGGTATAATCAATGAAAAATGAAGATATACTCTGAAGGAAAAAGGGTTTGTGTGTAATCGTTATAGTAACAAGGGGGATATAAATAAATTTTTAATATTATGAAAATAGAATACATAATTAATGTTATTCAATAATAGAAAAATGGTGACAGTTATTATCATGTATTTACCACCATAAGGGTGATCTTGTTAATTTTTATGAATCCATTAATATTTATTTTGATGATTCTTTTTGGTATATTTGAAGTGGAAATTAATTTTATATGAAATTGGGAATGAAATTTTTTACATCTTAGAGGATTAGTATATTTAAGATTTTGAATATGATTATTGATAGACATGTTTACATGGTTGGTGTTTGGGTAGTTATTTTTTATGCCTCTATACGAAGTAAACTAGTTTTGAATAATGTTGAAAATTCTCTTGAGGATTATCTAAATTAAATTTCTACATCTATTTTTATGATGATTTTTTCCAAAATTTTTGAGGTTTAAATTACATGGCTTCAGATGGTTCCATTATAGAAAATTGAGGAATGAAGAATTTGGGATTGTAAATGAATAAATTTTTATTTCTTTTGATTATACTTTCATTTTTTGAGTATATTTTTTTGTTCAAAATTACTATATACAAGATTATTCACATTAGTGAGAAGGAACATAATCTTTTGGAAAAGTGAAAGCTTCTTCCATGCCTAAAGGATATAAAATGGGAAATTTGTGATAACATTTTCACTAAAAAAATATAGTATGTTTGGTTTCATTATTCATCATTTATGAAAAATGTGGGATGTACATCAGTTGGTACATTATTATATATAGAGTCTTTCAAAATAAAATAATCTTAGTATTGAATTTTTTTTTTGCATTTTATTTATGACTATCAATATTATATTTCTATTTTATTTTTATGTAAGAAGTTAATTTTTATATTTTTATGATGTATCATTTTTTTCTTTGGGGGAAATATGAAATTATTTGAAATGTGTTTTAATGATAATGAGGATTGGTATTGTGTCCCTTTTGATAATAATTTCAATTAAGATAATATATGACATCACAATAAAACTCACAATACACCAAAATTAAATGTTCATGTTGGGGTAATGAATAATACTTTGATTAATAGTGTTTAATTTCATTTATATGAATAAAATTTTCATGGTAATTTTTGGGGTGAGGATTTTTTAGAATTGAAAATTTTATCTATTTATCACTAAATATGTTTTTACAAGCATACAAACCTAATATGTTTTGGTACTCAAAATAGTTCATTTATGATCAGTTGCATGTTTTCATTTGTAAGAAATTGTTTATTCTACAATGAGTGGAGAGAAATAATTTAGATGGTAATACGTCACAATATATTGTTTTCTTTTTAAGGGAATTATGTGTTTGTGTATAGGTTTTATGATATAGTCTTGAAGAAAATTTTCAGAATCCATGTGGTGATTTTTATAAAGGATCATACATTCATAGACATTTATATGATAGAAATATCAACCTTACAAAAATTTAATGGTTTTTATATCCTTGATCTAATTTATTGTTAATTTATAAATCATATTGTAGATTTTAATGATCAAGTTGATGTAAAAATGGGGTTCTATATGAATATGATAGAGTTTATGTTTTTAAACATCCAATTGTTTCTGATGATCATGTTCCTAGGATAATTATTGAATCCAATTTTTATCTCTATAAATCATCTCGGAATATTATCACTCCTAATTGGTATTCACATAATGAATATGGGGTGTTTGTTGAAGGGGGACCATATTTTTTTATTAGTTAATGGGAAGTGATCTGAAGAAAAATGGCTTGAAATAATTGATTATGAGATGTGACCATTGAATAGAAACCACACTTTTTATTATGTGAATTATCTAAGGGAAGAATAACTATGAAAAATAAATAGACATATCAAATTAAAGAGGTTGAATAAATTTTTATTTAATGATATAAAGAAAAGGTTAGTTAAAAATGGATTCCATTAGAATATATGTACTGGTTTCGATTTTATTTTCACACATGTTTTTAAAATGGATTTCATTCCTGTTATCATTGTTTTGGATTCTTGTTTGGATTCACTGAGAGAGTAGATTTATGTGATGATATATTTCTTCTATAGTGATTTATAGGATATTGCTTATATTGTGTGGCCTAATGCATTTAATGAAACCATTAAATTGGTTTATATATATAAGTTGAAGACGAGTCTATATGTTCTTATGAAAGTTATGATGTTGTGGTAAATTTTCTTGAGTATATCAATTTTTATTAGCGATTTTGAATGACCTCTTATTATCATTGTGATTTTGCTTAGACAATCATAGATTATTTTTTAATTTTATTATTCTTTTGTTTATGGAAAATTTATT
This sequence comes from Viscum album, assembly GCA_963277665.1. Taxonomy (NCBI): domain Eukaryota; kingdom Viridiplantae; phylum Streptophyta; class Magnoliopsida; order Santalales; family Viscaceae; genus Viscum; species Viscum album. The sequence continues at coordinate 1,914,957,809 of OY728143.1, forward strand.
ATTTTATATTATTATTCTATAAATAAAATAACAAAGAATGATAATTTTGTGTATTTTTTTAATGAAATAATTGTTTCTAGTATTATAGTTTCTTAGCATTATGATATCATAATATAGAATTTATAAAAAAATCATTGTTATCTTATAAGAATTTCATTATGGATGTAATTCAGAAATATTCTATTTATAGAACCAAACTTGTTAGTACTCTTATTAATAAACATTTAAAGATTTGTTCATGTCATTTACACTATATTGATGAGTAGATATAGGACATGATATATATAACTTATTCAAATATTATTAGTTATTAATATATGTTATAATATATACTAGACCTTATAAAAATCATATAGTTTGAATGGTCATTTCTTTTCTCTAAAAATCCATGTATAGAGAATTCTATTGTGGGGTTGTATACTATTTAATCTAATTATAGAAATTTTGATATAATATTTGGGTTTAGTAGTAGGAAAATGGTGATTTTTGGATTTATAAGTTCATATATGGTTGGATTTATAAAATATATGAAGTTAACTTAATGTAATTTGATCAATTATGTAGGGTAGATGCATCTTCAAAATACATAATAAAGTGTTTTATTTCTTTTTCTACCACCAATTTTGATTTTATTGTAGCTACAATGCAATGGAATGTTTTTTTAGAAAGAATATTTTATTTTTTATCAAATTTAAAATTAAGAAATATATGTTTTAATTATTTGTAGTTGGTTTAATATTATTCTAGGGAATAATTCAAATTATCATCATAGATAAAAACATATTAATGTGGTGTATCATTGGATACATAATGTTCTCTATTATATAAATTTCTATCATTAAAAGATTCATAAATTTGATAATGGATTAGTAATGTGAACCAAGATTTTAGTAAAAGGTGAATTTGATACTTTTAAACTGATTTTACGGTTATCAAGGATCTATATTTTAGATGAACTGGGTGACTCATATAAGACCTTCTCTCTCTCGTAGTGAAATGTAACTGTATTTTAAGGCAAGATATTTTTTGAATTGCGAATAGGTTTTATATTATGGATATTGATTTCGAATTAATATTTTTCAAAACAGTCAAATGTGGTTGATTCTTTTTTTATAAAACATTTATTTTTATACTAGATTTTATGTTGGGTTTTCATTTTCAACAAAAAAAATAAAATTATTGATTCTATCTACCTGAAAATACATTTTTATATTGTGATTCAGTTCGATCTATGGTGATTTTTTTCCAATAATTTTTATTTCAGAACAACTAATTAATAAAATAATGATCTTTATATCTATACAATCAGATTTATTTTTTCCTATTTTCTCATGGATATATCTTTTTAGAAGATTTGATATTTGTGGATTCTACCTAGATTTTTTTTGACTTATTATAGGGGAATATTTTTTATATCTATGGCATTTTTTGAAATATGTAATGCATAGTCTTCAATTTTAGTTGATTCTTTTCTAGAAAATGTCTTTTTGTTCTTTACAATTTTTTTTATTTCACTTTAAAAATTTCCCGATGTAAATATATATTTTGTTGAATATATTTTTTCCATGGTGCACATCCAATTAATTATTCTGTATCCGTTATGTGGGATAGGGTTTTATTCCATTGCCTGTTCACATATTTCATTTATTTTTCATTCACCAATCATTAACTTTTCTATCATTTTCATCCTTAATATAGTTCACCGATAACATTTATTCCATCTCATGTAAAGTAAAAACCATGGAATGAGTTTATATTATTAGAAAGTATTTTTATAATACTACTGATTTTGTTATGCTCTTTATAAATGAGTATGTTGTCAACTATTTTTTCAACATAGAAAAAACAATTGTTCCAATGGCTAAATGACCAACAATAAAATTTGTTCTTGATACCTTTATTATAAATCCTTTACACTTTGTATAGAAGAATAACTATGGATCTATATTGAATTCTTTGAATTCCTAAAATGGTGTAGGTGTTATAGATGTTTATGGTGATATAAGAATAAAATCTATTCATGAATAGTTAGTGGAGTCTTTGGGTTATACAAATATTAATTATGGGAATGATATGAATTGGATATTAAAGATGGGTGATGATTATTTTACATTTGTTGTTGTGGAAGACTACTGTTATATATAGTGTTGACCTTTTGTAGAAATCATACATGATGAGTTTGTAATACAAAGGATACTATAGTCAAAGATAATGGAATGAAACTGATGGTTGATGAGGATGGTTAAAATAATGTTAAGGGTGAAAATTATCATACATGAAAAGATTATTTCTTCATATCTTAAAATGATCTCAACAAGGTCCACAAGTAATGCCTCAAAATTTATTACTATAGTAATGCACTGTGATAAAAAAGAAAGTATTTTATAGGATTTTTTGTTTTTAATATTTAATTCACTTTTTTTCTAAAAATGAAGAGTTATGTGGAAGGGGATATTTCTTTTCACAAAATATATATAATTCATAAAGATATTATATGATAAATTCAATAAATATTTATATTATAATTCATTTTAGGTTAATAATTAGTTTACTTGGTTGAAAAAATAAAAGTTGGTAATATTGAACTCAAATAGATTAAATAAAAAAATTATAATGATTCCAGGAATGGAATAAATGAGAAAATTGATGGATAATGTTTTTCAAAAAAATAAAACATTGGGTTTAGCCTTTTTGGTTATTTAATTTCAATGGAATTTTTTATTTCATTATTGAAAAAATCCTTCTCTATACTAGACTAAAATACAATAGATCCTCATTAAGAATAATAATAATTTTTTTATTTTGATCGTTTTTGAAGAATAATTATGTTACGTGTTGTGTTCATATTTATATGTACCATTGTTTATCAAATTTTTCCATAAAATTCTATTTATTTATGGAAAAAAATTCAAAACTAGAAAAAATATTAACAAAATATTGTCAGAAAATTTTATAATTTTGGTTCATGATGAATGTTAAAATATTGAAATGGTTTTACCATGTTAGCTTGCCCAAAATTCTATGAATATCATAATTTTTATTTATTTTAAAACCTATATCCATAAATATAATAATCCTAAATTTGACCAAAATAATTAACTGGTATAACTGATCATGTTGTGATTTCCCCATTAAATAATACTAGATACATCTCTCACTTGTAATGGAATAAGGGAAATTGCTATGGGATATTGGGCTTGGGACAATGACTTGTATCAAATAAACACCCTTACAACCATCATCTTCCCCACACTCGTAGAATATTTTACTCTCCCATAGAAGTGGAATGCATAAAACTATGAAAAATAGCCCTAATCAACATATCATCACCTCTTATAGTGATGAGGTCTGATCTTCAATCCCAACCTAGACTTCTTCTGGTATTCATTACTCCCCCCTTAATGTGTGTTGGTATATATTATTGCCTTTTCTATCCTCTCACTGATATATTTACATGTTATATATCCAAATACCCTGTTAAATGGATGCTTGCATAACTCCCCCTCTCACTCCCTCCTAGTATCCCCTAGCATTGATGCATCTATATAGTTCCAAAGTATATTTTTTATCCCTTATCCCCTATATATATAAGTTTTGGTGGCTTGTTTATATCCAACCGTATATTTTAATTTTTAAAATATTATTATTTCTAAATTTATTAATGTGATCATTTATTTATGAATTTTATTTATCCTAATTTTTTAAATATTATTTTATGTATTATATGATTTTTATAATAAATTTTGATTCCAAAGTTTCATACATAATTTTATATTTGTAAACATCATATAGGTTATCATCGATGCATTATTTTATATTAAGTGATATTATACATTTTTTATTTTTAAATCATTTGTCACTTGTTATTAATTATTTAATTAAATCTAAAATAAATAAAATTTGAATTATATTTTATATTAATTCCTACAATTTTTTACCAATAACTTATTTATTATTTTATTTTTATAATTTTTATGTTATATTGGGTTTTAATGTTTCAGTTATAATATTTTAAAATGAAAATTGAAAAAGAATTTATTTACAATAAAATAATGTCTATATATATCTTATTATTAATTATAAAGAATAATATCACATATAATACTATAAGGATGCAGTTAACGATTGAAAAATAATTTAGTTCATTTAATTCTAAAAAATAATTATTTTTTAATTTTTTTAAAATTTCATTATAGAGTCAATTATATTTTATATATTGAATAATGTGTTTTTGAAAATATTTTTTCTATTTCATTTTCATAAACATTATTTAAAATATTATTGAAATTATTTTTAAATTAATGAGAATATAATATATAACCTTATTAATTTTAAAAATGTAAATAATAACTATATTTTCAAAAATAATCCATACTTTTCAATTAATTGTTTTATTACTAATTTTTTTGTTTGGATAATTATATTTCCATTTTTTTATCTCTATTAATATATATTTATTATTTTTATATGTTTAGGTGTTGCCCGTTTTTTAATTTTTATTTATTATTTTAATTTTCTAGATAATCATTCTCAATATCAATTGAATATGAAATAGAATAAAAGGAATTTATGTTAATACATGTTCTTTTATTTATGAGAGATTAATATTTTATCAATTTGGTATAGGGGAAGAAGATATCATTCAATAACTTCACCATGAAAGATATATCTTTATATTTTTTTTATTAAAAGTCATAAATATATTCTCTATATGTTTTAACTTGGGCCAAAAATAGTTAATAGTGCACTTCTTAAACATAAAATATGAAAACATATTTAAGGATAATCATGGAAAAATACATATTTTCAGAAAACCTTCCCTCTCACACTATCCCTAGAATACCATAAATGGAAACAATAACTTAGTGGATATTTTTGTTCTCTTTGGTCATTAAGAAGTTCAACATCACTATTTGTTCTCTTCGGTTGTTGTATGCACATGTAAGTAATATATTATATGTTTTAATCTAACCATAAGAAAAATGATATAGTTTAAACATAATGCATTTTTGTAAAGACCCATAAAATTCAAGGGAAAATTTTTCTTAATTTTCTTTGGAATTTTACAAGAGCGCAGTTTCTAACGGCACCTGATTCCGAAGCCCGGTGTGCCCGGAATCAATTTCCGAAGTTTAGCTCAGGTACGTTCAGTGAACGAACGAGCGGGAATTTCTACCATTTGAACCGGTGCCCGGAATCGAATTATGAGGGCACCGATAAACTCGCAGCGTCGATATTCTCGTAAGGAGACCTTTTCCGAGGTTCCGTTTTATGCGGGTTGAGAGTTAGTTTTGGGGGAAATAAAATGAAGTTAAATAAATTGTGGAAACACAATTTATTTTCATCCATGTTGGTTATATCCTCCCAAAGGGAGTTAGAGGTGGGACCCACATCCACTAAACCTCCCTTGAGAGGATTAAGTGTGGTGGGGCCCACACGAACCCTAACTCCTCAAATCCCCTTCAAACTCCCAATAACTCCACTAAATTTAATTTTTACAACTTGAGTTTTAATTGAAATGAGTTATTGTTTTTCAAACTTTTGAAATTCAAAGTGGTGAAGTTTTGTAAATAAAATAAGGCTTAAGATTATTTTATTTTGGTTAGTTTTCTCTTGCCACCTTGAGAGAATTTGGGAGCTTTCTTCTTCTTCTTCAAACCTTGATGAAGAACACGAAGAACACTTAAGCTCCGACGAAGAACGCCGCATCTCTTCTTCGTAGATGGTGTGTTTCTGAAGATCGAAGATGCCACTTCTTTCGATCTTCTTCCTGTGTCAATGAAAGGAGACGCCGCTTTCTCCTCATACTTTCTTCGTTAGCTTACGAAGCTTCTCCAGCAATGCTACCTCTTCGGATGCACCTCAACGTCAACGGAATCGACGTACGATTTCCACGATGCCCGACCTCCGCGACGCTAGTCTTCCGCGGCTTGTTGATGTGCTCCGCTCTTGAAATCGAGGTAGGGGATTATTGTTGTTTTATTTAATTATCCCCGTTCTTGGTTCTAGCATGACGAACTTCGAGGATAAACGATTAAATGTTATCATTTAACGAGAGGGGGGCCGGACCGCACAAACATGGTCGAACCCCCCCCCCCCCCCCCCCCTCATTTGTTCATGTTTGATTTCTTTGCGAATGGAATGGGATGGCGTGGTGTCGTCGCACCACGCGGGAATCGCACGGCAAGTATTGCGCGTCGCCATCGCGCCGCGCCGTGGAAAGAAATTAAAGAGCGCGACGCCGTCACGTCGCGTCGAAGGAAGTTGAAGGCGCCGCGGCCGGACCGGGGCCGCGGCGGAGGGGCGCGGTGCCGTCACACCGCGCCGGATGGAAATGGCCATGGCCGGTTCCGGGCCACAGCGGTAGAAGGTGACCGGCGGCCAGTCGGGCCGCCGGTGTCGGAACCCGGAAGAGGACCGGCCTTTGCCGGTCCTGTTGAGAGGGAGCCAGCCGGCCAGGTCGTGCCGGCCAGGATGGAGAAACCCGGGGGAATTTAATTCCCTCGGCCAGCCGAGCGGCCCCCCATAATGAGGGGGGCCGCGGTTACAAAGGGGGAGCAGCGCCCCCCCCCCCCTTGTTTCTCAATCAGCTCGGCCGAAGTCCGAGCTGGCAGCGCGCCCAGCGCGCTGCCTTGAGCCGGACCGGCGTGCCTGGCCGGTCCGCCAGGCCAGGCCGAGCCCAGCAGGGCCGGGCCGCGCCGGGCCGCGCTGTGCCGGGCTGGGCCACGCCGGGCCGGGCCACGCCTAGCCGGGCCGGGCTGTGCCGGGCTGGGCCGACCCTGTCCGGGGCAGGTCGACCCGGTTCGGGCCAGCCGGGGGTCTCGGGCCAGGTCGGCCCGGGCCCGAAACCCCCAATACCGAACTGTTTGGGTTCAAATGCCCATAACTCGGGCTACGGAGCTCTAAACAACACACCGTCAGCGGCGATGCGATCCTTGGATTGAGACGGTCGTTTTGGTATATCGCACTCAAGGTTTCAGATTACTTTGAGTTCAGCCGGGTTGGTTCGCACACGAAACCAACCGGGCCCTCGGAGCGGAAACACTCATATCTTGGGCTACGGACGTCCGATTGACGTGGCATCAGCTTTGTTGAGTTCCTCTTAGTGAGACAGATCTTTTGGAATACTCCGCCTGAGGTTTGGACACAGGTGGAGTATGGTCGGGTTGGTTTTTCCTTAAAAACCAACCGGGCCCCTGGAACGAAAAAGCCAATAACTCTCAGATCGGACATCTGATTGACGCGCCGTCTGTTGCGTTGAGTTCCTGTTGACGATACGGAACTTTTGGATACATCAACTCTGGACTATGTGACAGTTGATGTATCAGCCTCTCGGCTCGTGGAGCGGATCCTCCCGAATGAGCTTACTGTGTGAGGGAACCCTAGAGCTGGTTGCGACTGCTACTGTGACTGCAACGACGACTGTGTAGAGATTCTTAGTGGATTCGACGATGACGACTACACCACACAACGATCCTGTGTGGATCAGTGCTACCGATCCTGTGTGGGTCCGATCCTATGTGGGCCAGCGCTCAGCGGTCCTGTGTGAACCAGCGCCTATTGATCCTGTGTGGGTCTTTGCGGGGATTAGTACATATCGATCCTTTGTGGGTCCGACGACTTAGATGGATCTGTGATCATCTCTATCGTCCTCGAAGAAGTATACCTGTGTGAGCTGAATCCTGTTTGCTTTCCTATGTGGATTGTGTTGTGCTATCCTGTGTGGATTACGTTTTTTTTCCTGTGTGGAATACGTTTACTTTCCTGTGTGGACTAAGTTGTACTTAGGCTCGGAGGTTGGAGCGTATTGGAAGTGATGACTAAGATATATGTATGGGCATATACCTAATTAGTGTCGGTTGTTACTTCGTGATTGTATCTTTCCTCTGTGGTTTATACTTTGTGGGTTTTGGGAGACCTTCGGGGGTCTCGGGGTCCCTACTGAGTAGCTTATACTCACCCCTGCACGGGCTATGCCCGCACTACGTTGTGTTGGTTGCAGACGACGGACAACGTTGATCGTGGTTGAGGCTTGCATAGCAGGATGGTACCTGGAGGTTGACCACTGGGCAGGACGTACTTGGAGCGGACGGTGGGACCCGAGGAGCAGTGGAGCTATCTGTACCCACCCTTCAGGTGGGATTTCCAGTGGATAGCTCGGCGTAGCAGCTTTTACTTTTCAGTTGTTGTTTTCCTTTTCGAGTTGTACTTTACTTTCAGTTTGGGTTTGTATACTGGACCATTTACTTTTCCGTACTTTCAGTTGTACTCTGTTTTTACCTAGTGTTTGCTTTTCCACTTGTTTACTCTGAGGTGCTTGTTTACTTTACAAACGCAATGCCTTCCCTTTTTACCAGGATTTACGCCTTGGTGCTAGTCTCTAGCCCCTGGCCTTGGAAGGCGGGCTTGGGGTAGTCACGGCACGGGCCCCGAGGACGGGTTGTGACAAATTGGTATCAGAGAAGTTCAGTTCTACCGTGATCTCTGATCTTTTCTATGTGAAGCAATAGTGTTTAGCGTATTGAGTGTGGTTATCAGTCCAGGGAGTCCAGTGTTGGTGCGGCGGCCGACGTATCCGTACACCAGGACCCTGACTTCTGATTTTCGACTTAATGCACGAAAACATTGATTGCGTGTGTGTTTCTAAGTTTCGTTGTGATTACTTTATATCAGCTCACCAGGTATACTGTTCTGACTGTGGCGCACCTGTTTCCTTTTCAGTATGGCCTCATGACGACAGCCATCTAGGGTTCCGAGAGTCGAGCGTGACGACAGCCCACCGAGCGATGAGGCCTCGGTACAGGAACCTTTGTCAGCTGTGGCACCGACGGTAGCTTTACCTGCCGAGCCCCTGATACTTCCAACACCAGCCGCTGACGATGCATGTCGCCTCAGCGCACTGCATGAGTTTCAACGCCAGCAACTGCCCAGGTTTCATTTGGAGACGGACCCCCAGGCAGCCAAGGACTGGCTGGAGGCAGTTGTACAAGTTTTCAGGATAATGAGGACACCAACAGACCTCATGGTGATCCTCGTTGCGAGCCTACTGCATGCAGCAGCGAGCCGATGGTGGATCTTGATGCTCGAGGTGCACGATGAGGCATCTCTACTTTGGACGGACTTTGAGAGCCTCCTCCGCTCAGTGTTCATCCTAGCCACCCTCCGTGTGGTGCGTATTCAGGAGCTTCTTCAGCTGTGGCAGGGCAACAAGACGGTCGCTCAGTACTCGACGAGATTTACTGGTCTCTCGCGCTACTCGACCGATATGGTACGAGACCCATTCTTCCGGTCCTGGACCTTTGAGAAGGGCTTGAGACACGAGATCGGGGCATCGCTGATCTCCCTCAGCATACCGACTCAGACGGGAGTACTGGAGCGTGCCCTTTTGATTGAGAGTTTTCTTGCTGAGTCTACACCAGCGCTGAGACCCACCGCAGGGAGGCACGTAGCAGAGTCTTCTACAGCATGCAGTGGACGGATGACTAAGGGGTCCAAGAAAACCAGACACTCAGGCAGACGACCTCAGGACACTGGCCCAGCAGTGCGGGGCACACAGCGCGGAGCCAGTCTTTCGAGAGGCAGACTGTGCTACTCGTGCGGAGGGTAGGGCCACATGGCTCGTGACTGTCCGACCCGCCGTGCCGAGGAGCAGCAGACGGTTGAGGGACCACCGAGGCAGAGGCAGAGGGTTGACCGTGGCGGTCCGCAGGGAGGAGGCGGACGAGGCAGAGGAGCTGGCCGAGCAGCAGGTCGTGGGCGACGCTTTGAGGCTCTACCACCGCCACCACCAGGAGGTCCACCCCGACCACTGGGAGCTGGCGGGCAGAGACAGGCACAGCTCCAGGCAGCAGAGGCCTACGACCACGGTGCGCCCGAGATGATTCGAGGTACTATCTGTGTCTATTCCACCCTTTCTGCAGTACTTATAGACACAGGAGCGAGTCACTCATTCATAGCCGCTGCCCTTGTTCGGAGCTCGGAGATTCCGACAGAGCCGTTGGCTCGATCCTTACGACTAGAGATTCCTACGGGAGCAGACTCGACGATTACAGACTGGTGCCGGTAGTGTGAGCTTACTCTAGGAGGCGAGAGCTTCGGCTGGGATCTTCTTGTAGCAGCGTCGAGGCCTTACGACGTCATCTTGGGCCTGGAATGGTTATCTACAGTCCATGCACAGATTGACTGTTTTAGGCACAAGGTGCGATGTGTACGCACCGACGGGAGCAGGTTCACCTTCACCGGCGAGAACGGAGCCATCGCAGCACAGGATGGACTTCCGCAGAGGAGAGGACAGCCCATCACTCATCAGTTGGCTAGCCTCATCCTAGGAGTAGTTGACGTGCGGAGTCCTGGTTTTCCTGCAGTGGTGGATCAGTTTGCGGACGTCTTCCCCGACGATGTTCCAGGGATAAATCCTCATAGAGAGGTAGACATTTATATTGTCCTATACCCCGGGACAGCCCTGATATCGACTCCAGCATATCGGATGGCCCCCGCCGAGCTTCGAGAGCTACGGGTACAGTTGGAGGACTTTCAGGTCAAGGGGTTCATTTGACCCAGTGTTTCACTCTGGGCTTCCCTAATATTGTTCGCCAAGAAGGCAGATGGGTGCTTGGGACTTTGTGTTGACTATCGTCGCCTGAACCAGGTGACAGTGAGGAACAAGTATCCGCTACCGAGGATTGATGACCTCTTTGATCAGCTCAAGGGAGCACGGTGGTTCTCGATGATAGACCTCAGGTCAGGTTATCATCAGCTCAGAGTTAGAGACGAGGACGTGCAGAAGACGGCCTTTAGATGTTGGTATGGACACTATTATTTCTTGGTTATGCCTTTCGGTGTAACCAATTCTCCAGTAGTGTTCATGGCCCTCATGAATAGGATCTTTCAGCCATACCTCAATCGATTTGTCGTGGTCTTCATTGACGACATTTTGATTTACTCGACGACTGAGGAAGAGCACGCCTACCACTTACGGGTTGTACTAGACACACTCCGAGAGCACCAGCTTTATGGTAAGCTCTCGAAGTGCCAGTTCTGGATACGTGAGGTCCACTTCTTGGGATACATCATCTCTGAGGTGGGATTTTCAGTGGATCCTGCAATGATCGAGGCAGTGTTAGCTTGGGAGCCACCCAGGAGCATGACGGAGGAGCGGAGTTTCTTGGGTCTAGCTGGATACTATCGTAGATTCGTTCCAGACTTCTCTAGAGTTGCGGCACCACTCTCAGCTTTGAAGAAGAAGGGGAAACCCTTCGTGTGGTCAGACAGATGTCAGCATATCTTCCAGGTGTTGAGACAGAGATTGACCAGCGCACCTATCTTGAGGTTGCCTGAGGAGGGAGTAGGGTACGTAGTCTACTGCGATGCATCAGGGACCGGACTCGGTTGCATCCTGATGCAGGAGCGGGCAGTGATCTCCTATGGATCACGTCAGTTGAGGCCACATGAGCAGAACTACGCTACACATGACCTGGAGTTAGCAGCAGTGGTCTTCGCTCTGAAGACATGGCGACACTATCTGATAGGCGAGTGCTTTACAGTCTTTTTTGATCATCAGAGTCTCAGGCACATCTTCTCACAGAAGGACCTGAACCTGAGACAGTGGCGATGGCTCGATTTCCTCCAGGACTATGACTTTGTGATAGTCTATACTCCTGGGAAAGGGAACATAGTAGCTGATGCCCTCAGCAGGAGGACATGCATTCAGCTACTTGAGGAGGTGACGGAGCGGCTAGCCTCTTTTCAAATATCCTTCGTGGATAGAGATGGAGCAGCCTTCCTTCAGTCTCTCACAGTCACTCCTCCACTTCTACAGTGGGTCAGAGAGGCACATCGTGGGGACACTGACTGTGAGACGCGGCGCGCACAGATATCCTCAGGACTGGCACCTGATGGTTTCTCCTTTGGTGCAGAGCACGACATCCTTTTCAGAGGATGTACCATGGTACCAGTCGCATTATGGGAGGAGGTGCTGAGAGAGTTTCACACTTCTCCCTTGGCGGTACATCCTGGAGTGGCGAAGATATACCAGGATCTCAAATGACAGCACTGGTGGCCAGGCATGAATAAGGATGTGGCAGAGTTCATTTCTCGATGCCTCACCTACCAGCAGGTGAAGGCTGAGCATCAGGTACCAGCATGCTTGGTTCAACCCTTGGAGGTCCCGGAGTGGAAGTGGGATGGGATATCTATGGACTTCGTGACTGGACTTCCATGCACTTCTAGAGGTCATGACTCCATCTGGGTGATTGTCGACCGACTCACCATGTCGGCTCACTTCTTACCCATCAGAGTGCAGGGCTCAGTGGAGAGCTTGGGACGACTTTACGTTCAGGAGATTGTATGGCTTCACGGTGTTCCATCATCTATCGTCTCCAATCGAGATTCTTGCTTTACTTCCTGGCTATAGAAGGGATTATAGGAGGCATTCGGGACACAGCTACGTTTGAGAACAGCCTTTCATCCTCAGACGGATGGTCAGACAGAGAGGACCATTCAGACTCTCGAGGACATGCTCCGCACATGTGTCCTCGACTTTGGTCGTAGCTGTGAGGACCACCTGCCCTTGGTGGAGTTCCCGTACAACAACAGCTACAACTCCACCATCGGGATGGCACCATACGAGGTGTTGTACGTCCGACCTTGTAGATCTCCTTTGTGCTGGACAGACCCTGGGGAGTCAGCACTTGTGGGACCGGATGTTCCAGGCCATGACAGAGAAGGTCCAGGTCATCTAGGAGCAGATGAGGATAGCTCAGAGCCGGAAGAAGTCATATGCTGACAGGCTGCGGAGGCCACTAGAGTTTGAGTATGGTGACCACGTCTTCTTGCGGGTCTCACCTCGACGTGGTATACGGAGATTTGGACGAGGCGACAAGTTATCTCCGCGCTTCATCGGACCCTTCCAGGTCCTCAGCAGGATAAGCGAGGTGGCTTATCATCTGGATCTACCACCTCAGTTGCACCGGTTGCACGACGTCTTCCACGTGACTCAGCTGAGCAGATACGTGCATGACCCGACACACATCATTGACCACGGGGAGCTTGACATTGACGATGGGGCAACTTTTACGAAGGTTCCGGTGGAGATCGAGGATCGACAGGAGCGAGTCCTACGTGGATGGTCGATTCCTCTAGTGCGCATCAGATGGCAGCACGTGAATCTCCAGGAGAGCACTTGGGAGCGGGAGGCTCAGATGCGTTCTCAGTACCCTCATTTGTTTCCCTAGTTTTGATGTATCTTTACGGGGACGTAAATCCCTGAGGTGGGAGTAATGTAAAGACCCGTAAAATTGAAGGGAAATTTTTTCTTAACTTGCTTTTGAATTTTACAAGAGCACGGTTTTTGACGGCACCTGATTCCGAGGCCCGGTGTGCCCGGAATCAATTTCCGATGTTTGGCTCGGATACGTTTAGTGAACAAACGAGCGGGAATTTCTAACTTTTGAACCGGTGCCCAGAATCGAATTCCGAGGGCACCGATAAACTCGCAGCGTCAATATTCGCTTAAGGAGACCTTTTCTGAGGTTGTGTTTTATGTGGTTTGATAGTTAGTTTTGGGGGAAATAAAATGAAGTAAAATAAATTGTGGAAACTCAATTTATTTTCATCCATGTTGGTTATATCCTCCCAAAGGGAGTTAGAGGTGGGACCCACATCCACTTAACCTCCCTTGAGAGGATTAAGTGTGGTGGGGCCCACACGAACCCTAACTCCTCAACTCCCCTTTAAACTCCCAATAACTCCACTCAATTTAATTTTGACAACTTGAGTTTTAATTGAAATGAGTTATTGTTTTTCAAACATTTGAAATTCAAAGAGATGAAGTTGTGTAAATAAAATAAGGCTTAAGCTTATTTTATTTTGGTTAGTTTTCTCTTGCCACCTTGAGAGAATTTGGGAGCTTTCTTCTTCTTCTTCAAACCTTGAAGAAGAACACAAAGAACACTTAAGCTCCGACAAAGAACGCTGCATCGCTTCTTCATAGCAGGCGTGTTTCCGAAGATCGATGATGCCGCTTCTTTCGATCTTCTTCCCGTGTCAATGAAAGGAGATGCCTCTTTCTCCTCAGACTTTCTTCGTCAGCTTACGAAGCTTCTCCAACAACGCTACCTCTTCGGACGCACCTCGACGTCAAAGGAATCGACGTACGATTTCCGCGACGCCCGACCTCCGCGACGCTTGTCTCCCGCGGCTTGTTGATGTGCTCCGCTCTTGAAACCGAGGTAGGGGATTGTTGTTGTTTTATTTAATTATTCTCGTTCTTGGTTCTAGCATGACGAACTTCGAGGTTAAACGATTAAATGTTATCGTTTAACGAGAGGGGGGTTGGACCGCACAAACACGGCTGAACCCCCCCCCCCCCTCCTTTGTTCATGTTTGATTTCTTTGCGAATGGAATGGGATGGAGTGGTGCCGTCGTACCACGCGGGAATCGCACGACAAGTATTTCGCGGTGTCGTCGCGTCGCGCCGTGGAAAGAAATTCAAGAACGCGATGTCGTTGCGTCGCGTCGAAGGAAGTTGAAGGCGCCGCGGCCGGAGCGGGGTCGTGGCGGAGGGGCGCGGTGCCGTCGCACCGCCCAAGATATCAAAAGCTGCGGCCGGTTCCGGGCCGCGGAGGTAGAAGGTGACCGGCGTCCAGCCGGGCCGCCGGTGTCGGAAGCTGGAATAGGACTGGCATTTGCCGGTCCTTTTGAGAGGGAGCCGGCCGGCCAGGTCGGGCCGGCCAGGATGGAGAAACCTGGGGGAATTTAATTCCCCCGGCTAGCCGAGCAGCCCCCCATAATGGGGGGGGGGGGGCGGTTACAAAGGGGGGGCAGCACACCCCCCCCCCCCCCCCCCATTTCTCAATCAGCTCGGCCGAAGGCCGAGCTGGGAGCGCGCCCAGCGCGCTGCCTTGAGCCGGACCGGCGCGCCTGGCCGGTCCGCCAGGCCCGGCCGAGCCCAGCCGGGCCGGGCCGCGCCCAGCCGGTCCGGGCCGGTCCGACCCTGTCTGGGG
The DNA here is from genome assembly GCA_963277665.1 of Viscum album. NCBI lineage: Eukaryota > Viridiplantae > Streptophyta > Magnoliopsida > Santalales > Viscaceae > Viscum > Viscum album. The sequence goes on from OY728143.1 coordinate 1,914,972,812, forward strand.
TGGGTCGACCCGGTTCGGGCCAGCCGAGGGGTCTCGTGCCGGGTTGGCCCAGGCCCGAAACCCCCGATACCGAACTATTTGGGTTCAAATGCCCATAACTCGGGCTACGGACCTCCAAACGACGCGCCGTCAGCGGCAATGCGATACTTTGATTGAGACGGACGTTTTGGTATATCGCACTCAAGGTTTTGGATTACTTTGTGTTTAGCCAGGTTGGTTTGTACACGAAACCAACCGGGCCCTCGGGGCGGAAACGCTCATATCTTGAGCTACGGACGTCCGATTGACGTGTCGTCTGCTCTTTTGAGTTCCTCTTAGTGAGAAGGATCTTTTGGCATACTCCACCCGAGGTTTAGATGCAGGTGGAGTATGGTTGGGTTGGGTTTACCTTAAAAACCAACCGGGCTCCTGGAACGAAAAATCCAATAACTCTCAGACCGGACGTCCGATTGACGGGCCGTCTGTTGCGTTGAGTTCCTGTTGACGATACGGAACTTTTGGATACATCAAATCTGGACTATGTGATAGTTGATGTATCAGCCTCTTGACTCGTGGAGCGGATCCTCCCGAACGAGCTTGCTGTGTGCGGGAACCCTAGAGCTGGCTGCGACTACTACTGTGACTGCAACGACGACTGTGCTGAGATCCTTAGTGGATTCGACGACGAAGACTACAGCAGTCAACGATCCTGTGTGGATCAGTGCTATAGATCCTGTGTGGGTCCGATCCTGTGTGGGTCAGCGCTTAGCGGTCCTGTGTGAACCAGCGCCTACAGATCCTGTGTGGGTCCGATCCTGTGTGGGTCTTTGCGGGGGTTGGTACCTATCGATCCTTTGTGGGTCCGACAACTTAGATGGGTCAGTGATCATCTCTATCTTCCTCGAAGAAGTATACCTGTGTGAGCTGAATCCTGTTTTCTTTCCTGTGTGGATTGTGTTGTACTATCCTGTGTGGATTACGTTTTTCTTTCCTGTGTGGAATACGTTTACTTTCCTCTGTGGACTGAGTTGTACTTGGGCTCGGAGGTTGGAGCGTATTGGAATTTATGACTTAGGTATATGTATGGGAATATACCTAAGCAGTGTCGGTTGTTACTTTGTGATTGTATCTTTCCTTTGTGGTTTATCCTTTGTGGATTTTGGGAGACTTTCGGGGGTCTCGGGGTCCCTACCGAGTAGCTTATACTCACCCCTACACGGGCTATGCCCGCACTACGTTGTGTTGTTTGCAGACGATGGACAGCGTTGATCGTGGTTGAGGCCTGCAGAGCAGGAAGGTTCCTGGAGGTGGACCACTGGGCGGGACGTACTCGGAGCAGACGGCGGGACCCGAGGAGCAGTGGAGCTATCTGTACCCACCCTTCAGGTGGGATTTCCAGTGGACAGCTCGGCGTAGCAGCTTTTACTTTTCAGTTTCTATTTTCCTTTTCGAGTTGTACTTTACTTCCAGTTTGGGTTTGTATACTAGCCAATTTACTTTTCCGCACTTTCAGTTGTACTCTGTTTTTACTTAGTGTTTACTTTTCCTCTTGTTTACTCTGAGGTGCTTTTTTTACTTTACAAAGGCAATGCCTTCCCTTTTTACCGGGATTTATGCCTTGGTGCTAGTCGCCAGCCCCTGGCCTATGGAAGACGGGCTTGGGTTAGTCACGGCATGGGCCCCGAGGGCGGGTCGTGACAAATTTAATGGTTTTTAATAATAGATGAAATTGAATTATTTTTATTATTTTTAATAATAAATGGATTTTAGAATCAAATATTTGATTGTGGGTTGGATTGGGATCTCCTTTATATGGAATAACACTTTTGTCATTATTTTAAATAATAAAGTGTAGATAAAAAATCATCCAGTGGACATTGAATCGTCTTATCCATTGGTAGCTTGGAAACTCCAATGTAGATATTTGATTTCCCACATGACACATTGAATATAATGTCAATGTGAGATTGTAAGTGGTACCTTTATTTTTTCTAATGGATTGGTAGTTTATACCGATTTAGGAAGAAACCAAAATGGGTAAATCATGTGGGTTAACCAAGTTCACCAAACATTAATGATATTCATTACATAAAAGATCATTTATGATTTAAAAAAATGATCAGTATACTAATAATTTTAATTTTGGAACTATTTTGATTGGGTGTCATCTGAAATAATTATTAAATCTAGAAATAGATGGGATTTGTTGAATAGGCATCTTCCCATCTCCATGGGATAAGATGAAAATTATATGTTTACCTTTCTGTAAACTCTTCCATAATTATCAAAGAATATTCTTTATTTAAAAACAACAAAGGAAATTCTTTACTCCCTTGATTAAATATCCTCTTCAATGGTTAATATCTATTTTTTGTACTTATAGAGTAATGATCTATCATTGTATCAAAATCATTATTCCCCTATAACATGTTATACAACTGTGTTAGTGGGTTAATATCTCCTCTTAAGGAGAGTGAAAACATAGCATGCCATGGAAGTATGCATATACTATCATTTGAAAAAATTTCTATAAAATTATCCATCTATAAAATCAATAATATTAAGGCTAAATATCTTTTATGTAGTTATTTAACTGCTAAAATAATTATGAAGGTGGATAAATTTTATGGAAACAATTTAATTGGTGTAAAATAAGATCCACATTTAACTTTCAATACTCAATATAGTGTATAGTCTCCCAATATCATGACCCAATCAATATAAATACATTATGATCCAGGTTTCATAGATGTAGAAAGAAGAAGATAATGATGATCTAAATTTTCATGGACACATTTCAATTCCCTAAACAATGATTCCTTTTATAAATATCCATTTATTTTAACTAGAAATAAATTTGTGACACATTAGAGAAAATTTACTATACCAAGGGCATCATAAGTATGAAATCCCCAATAATAAAATTCATTTAATAACAAATGTGACATAATATATCTGGCATATTTTAGCTAAATAAAATAAAATTTTGTCACCAATTACTGGATCTATGGAAGAACACTAGGGGGGATGAATCCTTGATCCTAATTATTTTTATGTTTATATTGAAACAACCTTCTCCAAATATTATGATGATTAATGTTTTATTTTCACACACTTCCAAATACATGATATCACATCGAGAAATATATTTTACAATAATATCCTTTCAAAAATTGTGGAATAGTCTTTGTTTATTCATAATTTATTGAGACCGCACTATACACTAGTATATAACTATAGATAAAAGGGGGTAGGGTTTATCCTTGATCTCAGGTTAACTGTATATTAATAGTGTTTTAGTGATTTGTTATAAACAAGTGAACCCCACACATTATAAAGATAGTATATGATATTAAAAAATGATTTGTATTCAATACATATATTACTATCGAGTTCCCATGTGTACTATGTACGTATTCTTACTCAATTAATAGTGAGAAGGAAGACACGTCCTATATTTTCATGAACATCAAAACATGAAAATTATTTAGTCTTTCTATATATATTCACCATTAAGAATGTTCCTGTAAATAAATAGTAGAAAAAACATCTTATACCTCTCTCTCATTTACGAGCTTCATAGATTACTCACTTATGCATCTACAAATTGTTTTGTTGATTCATGTTTGTGTTATTTAATTTTTTACATTGATCATATTCTTATTCATCCTATATTTATATTCACATAAGAAGATAACTATATTTCCCTCTACTTCCACATAATTTTGGGTCATTAAAAAATTATAAAATAGTTATATTTATTTGAATTTTAATTCCTTTAAATACTCATATATATATTCTGAATTATTTTTGAATTATTTTTTACATATCTGTCTTCTTTACAATTCCACTTTTAAACACCTATTGTAAATGAAAAAACTCAAAATTACCAATTAAATTATTTTCCAATCAAAATGAAAAATTATATTTATTCCTATTTTTCTTTCTTCTCATATCATTAATTATCAATAACATGAATCCTAGTTTTAACCAAAGTACATGTTCTTTTTAATTTTAAGAACAATGAATATTCCTTTTCTAAAATAAATATATAACAATAGCATTATTGAAGAAATTTTATTTTTTACTTTTATGTCATTGATTAATAGATCTATTTTCATTAAATTAATTTATTTGATGATCCATATAGAGTTCCCAATATCTAATTTAATTCCACTCATATTCTATATAAACCAAAATATTATTTTATATATGTATACACCTTATATGTTATAAATAATTATTTAAAAAGGAGACATGAATTATATCATGAGAAGTTTGATATTTATCTTATATTTATCAGGAATATTATATATAATCAATGAATTTGTTTATTACAATGTTTGGTTTTTTATACAGAATCTATGTTTTTTATACATAAACTAAATTATCCATTACAAATATAGAATTTTATATTTTAAAGACTAATTTGTTTATTATAATGTCTTGTATTTTCATTTTTAAACCTGATATATATAATATTTCTTATACCAATCAAGATATTGAAATTTTATTAAAATAAAGTACTATAATGTTCATTTAAAACTTTCACAAAATATCTTTAAAATTCTCCAACCATATTCTATATAAAATCTAAAACATCCATATCATGAAATAACATTCACCTCACATGCTATATAAAATTTAATGTACGGTTTAATATTATTTTTGAATTGAAAAAATATCCATCATAATAATAACATATCAACAACAATCTTTTCATGGAAAACTTCTATAGAAAAAATATTGATCTTGAGGATGCTTCTTCATCATAAGGTAACATAAGATTCTTCTCTAGTATTTAACTAGCTTTCTAATTTCTCAAAATTTCTCCAAATATCTCATGGCCTCAGTAATTACACATTATCAATTTTTATTTTCAACCAAGTAACAAAAATAATAATGAAACATTTAAATCATTTAAATGAATCATAACTAAATATATCTAAGTGTATGAGAGAAAACTCATCATAGGAAGCAATAATTTTGAATAATAATATCATCTTATCCATAAAAATCATGAATTATATTCCACATCATTAGACATGTTTGATCAAGATTATTCTATATGAAAATGATACAACATGAAATAGAATCATCATTATCACAATTAATACTTCCTCATCACATCATCACTACATAAAATCTATCTATCAATTGACAGAAAAATCCACAAAACATATTGAAGAATAGCATCAATTCATACACATTAACAGAACTATAGAAGTAGTTTAAACATACATATATGCTAAATTCAAAGATTATCACCTATAAAAATATAATTAAAATCATTATCACACTTAGTAAGGGAAGCATATACCATTGGAACACCGTAACGTAATTTTCCTTAATTTTGATAATACATTATGTAAATACATAATGTAATCAAAAAAAAACATTCATGTTTTCCTTTTTTACAATATTGATAAAATATTCAAATGAGAAATTTGAAAGGGGACTGAATGTCATACCTTATTTTTGAGAGGGGTGTGGTTGAACTCACATCATTTACCACAAATTGTGAAATGAATCATTAAGAAATTTGTTTATGAAGAAATTATTTTTTTATCTTAATAGGAACAAATTAAAATATCAAATCATTTCATTCATCAGGATCCTTGATGATTTGATATATTTTATCAAAGATACTAGATTTTGAATTCTAAACCATTGTCCTTTAATGATAAATATTACTTTTACTATCATGCACAAGAATAATATGAAACTTCACTAATGCATTGATATCATTAAATTATGTTTTCCCCCACAATAATAGTGATACAAAATTAGTGGCATACAAAAATTCATCTTTATAAATAATCATGGACACCAAAATCAGCTGTTATATGTTCTCAAGAGTAGTTCCCTCTGCATAGTAGAAAATTCTACTAGATGTAGGCCACATATCATCAACACAATATTCCCAATATGCATATATGTATCCATATAGATCATGCATTTATTTATTTTCGTAGCTGAAGCCAAGATATAATGTCACATTGATGTGTTAGTGAATCCTTTTTATTGCACTGAATTGGGGATCCTGTAATATGCATTAAAAAATAGAATAGTTTATAATAACAAAATCTATATTTATCTATGAATCTCTTTTTTATAATAGAATTCTTATCAGTATATTGAATTCCCTAGGATTGACATCCTTTCCTTCCACATATTTGGGTAATATTTCATAGATAATATGATGAAATTGACATTTAATTCGTTATTCCATACATTCTACTAAATTTTATTACATACTTTTGTTAATAAATAAAAATTTTATATCTCTCAAGATAATTGTTTATTCCATGAAATTACCAAATCTCTCCAAGAATTGAAATTTTGATTAATATCTTCACACATTATAAATTTCTCCATTGAAATCATCAGAATTTATAGATAATATGAATTCATATAAATAAAAAAATAATGAGAAATGACAATATATATTTTTTAATAAAGATAATGATATATATTATTCCTTTAAAAAATTAAACATCCTCGTGAAGTTTTCCATATCAGAATACCATGATTACAATAATTTTTCAACAAATATTTATCATTCCATAACATTGAAAAAAAATTCTAATATTCTCCAAGGAATATTCCATATAGTACTTCAATGTATATATCCTCTTACAACATAGCATTGTGTAAGGTAGACATATCATCTATTCAAAAATATTATATTTTCATTATTATATAATATGGAGAACTATTCTAATTATTTCGTGTTTTGAAATGAATGGAAATTATTGATTAAAATAAATCAAATTCCCTTTGGAATAATATTTACATAAATGAATTTACTTATTTCAAATAAATTAATCATTTTCATCCATAGTATTCATGATTTTCAATTTGATTAAATTATTAATCTCGTCATGTAGTTTGGGTACCAATTCTCATGTCTCAATATTCTCTATCTAGTTCAATTAATCTATCATAGAATCATCCCTCCATTTTTTCATAATAAATCATCTACATATATTAGTTTAACCTAAAAATACTATGAGGTTCATATTTTACTCAACAATTTTATCAATGTTTGAACAAACTACCATTTATCTATAATAACATTTTACACCTCAAATTTTTTTCTCATAAATTGTGGTGATGAATGATATTATTCCCATATTGTAGAAATTTATGAATATTCTTCTCTAATATTTTCTTATTAATCCCTTCGAAATCGATAATAATTTTCAGTATCTTTTATAATAAAATTATTTTCGTCACTTCTGGAAATTTTTTCATCAATAACAACATATCTCAATGAATATTCCCAAACATTCACATAATTTGTTTATACAATCCCCCTATTTACTTTTTACAACATATGTATCCTAATATACATAAAAGATAAACAATTAATATTCTATAAAAACCATTTGGTTCAAACATGTATAGATTTTCACATTTTACCTTGATAATATAGGGACAAAAAAAGATAGGAAGATACATCATACTCATTGATTTTTTAGTGTATCACATATGAGGACACAATATAGTTTGGTATATAGAAAAAAAATATGAATATTTACTACTATAAAAATATCATTTCTCTAAATTTATCTAGATTCGCCATAAATATTATTTCAGACATTTCAATAAGGTTTCCAGTTATTCCTATTGGATATACAATTCATTCATGTATTTTACTTTGTTCTCCTCTCAGGACGGATTCTATTCTTCTCCAATTAGTTGTTAAGAATCACATTTATATACTCAGTTCCATTATTAATCCTTATTTTCATTAGTGAAGAACGAAAATCTTTTTCTCTAATTAAAAAAATATATTCATTATTAGAGTCTCAATTTTTTTTTAAAATAAAAACAAATGTATTGTGGATGAAATCATTGATAAACTAAATATAATAAATATATTAATTGGTTGACTTATTCCATATGGTTCTATATACATCTGAATGAATAATCTCCATTAGTTTTTGTTGATTCCCACAAAATGAGAATTTGGAAATTTGGAGTTGAATGAAATTCCCAAATTCCAAAAAATCATTTTAAAAAAGGGAAATTCAGAAGTATGAACACATGGTGATGGAAAAACTATGTTATGTGATTGTGTAAAACTTAGTGAGACATGAAATCTCGTAACACTTGAATCATTACATTATGCAAAATGGATAGTTAGAGTTTATATCCATATCAATGTTTACTTATCGTCACATGAACTATGATTGATCATGTGATGCACCTTGTACATGTCAATCTGATCTGGAATGTTCTGTTGGACATATCATTCCTTTCATGTGATCTTATGGAAAATACATGAGAATAATAAATCTAGTAATAATAAGATGATTAAATTATCAATGATTTCAAATTACACCTCTTGGTCTAAAATATATCCAGAGTGTTTATCCCTGACTAGGTGCAAACACCATCACATGATCCATGTTTGATCACACAAGACCCCTCAGAATCTTATGATTGATTCCATAATAGTCAAGTAACATAAAAAAATTACATGATCGAGGGTAATGGTAATGATATAAGGATTATGTGGTCATTTTTCATCATGTGATGCCCCGTGGAGTTATGAATAAGAATATTTTTTGTCCTTCACAAGGTGTTCAAACCATCACATGATCCAAAACTGATCACGTGATTCCCTTTGAAGCCTCTCAATCAACACTATGATTATCAGGTCAAGTGAAAGGATTATGTGACTGAAGAATATTATAATAATGATCCCCTATCATGAACACTATTTACCACATGATGAATGGGTGTATATCACCAATAACATGTGAATTAATTACACAATTCCCATGATACATCATTGACATATGTAGACAGTCCGTCAAATGACTTAAGATAGGGTACGTGGCTTTGAAACCATTTAAAAATTCCTGGATACAAGGGTTTAAATGCATATAAAATTTACCCCTTATAATGAAAAAACAAAAATAAATACAATGGAGAACCATATCGAGATGATGGATCACATGATCACAATAGACACCTTCTTAAAGAATCTCAATGAGCAACATAATGAAAATACAAGGAGAATGGTTCATGATATTGGAATGTGATTGTGAGATGTCCACTTGGTGATGTGATGGGAATATGATTTCATGATGACCAATTCTTCATGTGAATAGTCTATACAATAAGATGACCCATCATCAGTTCAATTATTTCATGGACCTCATGTCTTTGCACACACATGAGTTTCCATAGACTTCCCATGAAGTGCATACCAACCTCATCCTCTATAGATCAAATACCATTAATCATTTCCATTTCATTTGGACATCAAACACATCACATGAAGAATATTCCAGTTCAATTTTATTTTTATAGTCTTCACAAGGATTGCATGACCAACCATCCATCATGTAGAGTGGATGACCCCATGAAACATGCATGACCACATAACTCCCAATGGTTTTACTCTTCCTCTCCCAAGTCCTAATCCACAAATAGAGGCATTATTCCATTATTATCCTCAAAACTACCTTTATTATGGGGCCAGAGTAACCAAAATTTCTACCCTAACCCCTTTCTCTTTAGGGAGGAATTAACATGTGAACTATGAGGACTCTAATTCCTATAAAAACAGGATATGTAGGATACCTTCTCATGTATTCAACACCATATCAATCATATTTTGATAATATAATTCCATATATACATTCTACACAATATGAAATTAATAACATCATATAATCCTTCAAATTATAATTATTTTGGTGAAAATTATGCATCCATATCCCCTATGGGATTATAAACATATTTAGTTTTGGGTAGCCTTGGTGTGAAAGTATGTAACTTATATTTAGTGCATCTGATATCATGTTCACTCCTATTTCCCACACAGATCATGCCTCACTTGGGTTTAGAGACTTGTAAAAATAAATGTATGAGAATAATAAAACATTCTAATATTTATATCATATCTGGAATAATCCCAGAATATATATTTCCTTCCCATAAAGGGCCATAATCCTAATAAATAAAATATGAGGGAAATCTTAGTGTGTATGACCTTCTACAACTTCATGGTGTCCTTAGTGTGTAATCCGTGATCAAAAACTATGGTGACCTCAGTGTGTTATCCCCTATAAAACATTAGGGTGACCTCAGTGTTCAATCCCCACATAATTCAATGGACAACCATAGTGTGTAAGCCCCACCCAAACATCATGAAATCCTTAGTTTGCAATCCCCACAAAATCATTATCAGAAATTAATGTGCAATCCATAATCAATAATCCAGCCTATTATAGAGTATATTCCTCATACCAAGTAAAAATCTTGTTTGGAAATCTTCCTTAGATATAATCCCTTTCAATATCTTTATTCTCATGAAAGTGAAATATTCACAATGAAGCCTCCCAGGGTAGTTCTAACGTGTAATACTCATACAATTCAGTATTACACTCCCATGTAATGTGTCCAATCTTCCACAACCTCTTATTTTGAACAATGAGTCGAAAACACATGGTCATAGAAATCGTTGATTACTATTCCATAAATATAGTAAAAATGAACCCAATATGGGACTCTTTTAAAATTTAAGAATGATTGCATCTTCTCCTCCTTCCAAGAGAAATATTCCCCCAGAAATTTCTCATTGAAACTCACATACGCATAAGTTCCAATAAAAAAACTATTTTTTTCACATTTCACGACACAGATACCTAGATCAAACATTATAAAGTTTTATTGTTGTATTCGAAATATACATAGTATGATTCTATGAGGATTAAACCCCCCATAATATATAGATCAAAAATTCACTTATATTAATCCATTTTGTATGATGTTAAACTACATTGTATGATCCCATATTAACTATATATGTTTGTTTTTATGCTCCCATAGGATACGTAGGATACAATTTGAATTATCCATACTAATTAAAAATAAAAAACATCCTCCATTGAAATATTTAAAACCCAGTGTTCTTAGTAATACAGATTTAAAACATAATAAATCCCTCATTGTTAGTTAATAATGGGTAGCCAGATGAAAATCCTCTGAAACATTCATATTATATAATTTATAGGATTCTCCCTTAAATTTATTGAGATTAAATAATAGATAATTTTTTTAGGGTAACTAGTTCAGTATTAGGTTCTATAATAGATTCAAAAACATGTCATAATTTTATAAGATAGATATAGGGTAAGAAATAAATCCCATTTAATAGGGTGTGATGAGCCTGAACTCCCATCCTGTAAACTAATACAAGTTACTAAGAGTTGTTTGTAAGAAACCCAAATGACCACCAGCCTTTGAAATGTTGGTCCATAACTGATTTTGAATGTGGGACCCACATGGAGTTTCCTTGGATAAACCCTTCCATCAAGAATGGTAGTGAAACTATACCAAGACACCAACTATTAATCATCGAAACATAAATCCATCTAAAATAGAAAACAAGATTTCAACATGAATCATTAAATAATTAAATTCAAAATGGTTTCATGAATATCAATCTATTTCATTATGCATATTCCACAAAAAAACTAGCCAAACCAGTGAAAAAAAATAAAAAATGGATTCACCATGAAAAGATTACTAATAATGAAACTTTCTCATAATTTTATAGATATTAAGAACCTTGTTTATTTTTTTACCTTGTGATTATAGATACCATTTTAAAAAAATTATCCAAGACATAAGGCCATTGAAACATATGAAATAATTATGGAACCTTTCCTTCATTAACAACCTCTATGGTGAACAAATTTTTTTCCCACTTTGCACCAATAGAAAAAATTGTAAATGTAATGATCTTGAAGTACCACTAACAAAATATTTTCCCAACACTCAAGACAAAATGTAGAGGCCTTAAGAAATAAATGCATACAAACCCACCTTACTTGAGGAAGTCTATAATGAAACTATTGACACCGGTCGCCACTACTAATAGCATTGGGAGTCTGTCCCTGGAGCATAACAATCAAAATCTTCCATAATTATTAGAAGGTTAATCATTGATTCAGCTACATCTCTATAACTATTCATGAACCACCCTTGAGGGCCCCTATCAAAAGCTACCACCAGTGCCATCTTACCAACGCCTGTTAGCCTCCTGATGTGGGAACTACCTGAGAGACCACCTCCCCAAAATTTTAGATCTGAGTACGAATGAGATATTTTTCAGTGTTGTAATATGTGAAACAATGGGAGTTGGATGATATTATCACGTTCATTGATAAATTCCTCTAAAATAACCTAGTAGTAGCCATTGTTTAGACTTGTATTCTTAATAACCCATACCACGTTTTACCATTTATCCCTACTGACCCCTAACATGCACATGAATCCCATAAACACATTCCAATTAAACAAGGTGTAAATAATTGGTAATATATCTCCACATCAATTATTGATATCTATTAGTATATAATGGTTATTGAAAATGTGTAGGCCTATGTTTAAGTACTCACCCTTCTGAAGGGCTAATATATTCTTCTTGTAATAAAGGAGCTTCACCTATATATTCATTAAATGATATAGATATATGGAAATTTACATATTTTAACCCCAATAGTCAAATTAGAATATCATCATTTAGAATACTAAAATGTGGCTAATCAGGAGATAATACATATTATTTCTCCCATCAAGAAAGATTATCAGCATACTCTGATAAAGTATGAGTCACATGGTCAAGCTCATATTCTCATTATGAGTGGGGTTCATCAAATTAGTTTGGTAATAATATCAGGAAAAATGAATACTCCTTTCATAAGAGGCTTTTAAAATATTGCAACGGCTAACCAGGATCAGGACCATATCCTTGCTACAACAGTGGTTAATGAAACTATTCTAGATAGAACCTCTATTCCAGTTTATACTATTGATCAATAAGCCAATTGGCATGTTCCAACAGCTTACATGAGTTGGGAGCATGTTTCTGATCCTGGTGAAGAAATACTGGACCAATATCCTTTAAAATCTATACACGAGGAAGCACATATTCCATCTCCCATTCTGGATATTCTTTTTTATATTTTGTTGGAGAGTTCACTTATGAGTTTGGAATATTTCCCTACTTCATCCAGGGTTGAAAAATAGAATATAAAAATCACCATATAAAAGGATTATATTCCCACCAATAATACTAAAACTCTCTAGAATATCCCATCAACATCACGATAGTGGTATCTTATTCCCATAGTGACAGAATGTAATAGGAATACTCCATTCATCTCCTCATTATAGGCTAATATAGCTGCTCAACCCCAAATATAAGGTCGGAATATTCTCACTATGACATGGGATGAGGCTTGTATTTATACACATTTTGATTCCAATGTCCTTAACAACATGTAAAACATGTATACATCATATCAATGGTCTGGTGGCCTGTTAACTGAATTAGAAGGTGATAGGTACCTTGATAGTCCTCATCGCATTGTATAGTGATTTATTATAGGGATTCCTACCACTAATATCATATGTGGATGACTTTCTAATAGTGATACCTATCCCAAAAATGGAAATCCCTCCATTGGCAATATATCCTCAAATATTTAGGTGATCAAAACACCATGGATAATTGAAAATAGTTCCCTATCAACCGCTAATGACACCTCAACTATATTATTAGTAAACCCAATGAACCAACCTATTTGGTTAAGAAAGGTCAAGAAATACTCCCATAATGGAAAATATGATGACTTGGAATATGGAAGGAGATGGGAAAAGAATCCCAACTATATTTTGGATTGTCACCACCACCAAATAAAAAGTCATTAATGAAAAAATGGGAATTTTTATGCCTTACTCACTCTACATTTTGTGGGAAACCATTAAATTTATAATGTTTATGAATATCCCTGACATGAAATATAAGGTTTATATATAGGCTCCAAACACACACTTCTGTTAGATAGACATTTTTTCAGTATCCATAGCATGAGATCATAAGCCAAAGTGGCAGAGTAATGGCCAATGGTATGGTTTCCTCTACTACCTAACGACTCCCTAGTGACTAATTTTTTGAATCCCTATAAGTAAATCATATCTATGTATGGGGAGATTATGATGTTTTTCACATCACCTCATCCCAAGGATAGAAAATTCCCATGGTTACGGTGTCCTACAATTTCATATCCATAAGGAAGATCAGTTGACTACACAATGTGGTATCTAGTTGGTAAATTCAATGAAACTCCCTTATTTTGAAAAATATAGAAGTTTCGAGAGATGAGCTATAGATCCACCAAAGGCCCCCAACATAGGAATCATGAAAAAATATACCATGTATCAAACAAGGAAGTTGAAGTGCCATACTACACATCAGCTCCCCGTAACAAGTGATACCATTATGAGTGGGCACTACAACTAGCCCATGAAGGAGTATAGATATGCCAGATAAGGAAGACTATGATTGTGGCCTCCATGGAATACATATTGGGGTAAACCCATCCCACATGGATGCTATCATTATTAACTCTTCCTCCACCTGTGGGCCATCAAACCTCATGTGGGTCTTGAATAAATCAACACATGCTTAAAATAAACCCCATCCTATAGAACAAATCACATTTATATATCAATCTCTATCACGAGAGCCATAAAATTCCAAAAAATTGGGTCAAAAGGTGCCAACATAAGCCCTAAATCAACAAAAACCTATAAGGATGAGGGAATTTATATTATCTCCCTCATAAAGATTGGTCTTCACTAGGCTAGGTAGTAGCTACTAATGGCTAGAAAGCATATTTCACTACTCATCACGTGATGTACCCATGATATTTGAGGATCGCTTAGAAAGCATGATTAAAGAACCCCTCAAGGATCCTATTCACAATCCAAATCTAATGAATTAACATAAATATAGAATAAAACCCTATAATGGTTATAAAACTAGATGGGAGAATTTGAAAAAAGGCCAAAGGGTGGACCACTATGTAGAAATTTAAGTAGAAGTGAGTGGTGAAAATGGACCTATTACTTAGAGGATGATAAGATGATTCATTCCTCTTGGTATTCTATATTGATCATCATTACTTTCTATCCAGAATATGTTATAGAATAAGATATGGGTGCCAATGGGTGTAATATAGAAATAGTACCTTGAGAGGCATGTGGTAATGATTCAGAAAGTAAGGCCACACATATATTGAAACAGCAGAAGAACTAGAACATGGTAACTCCAAATAGTTATTTTCATCCTCCTCAACATATTTACACCAATTATAATGGGAAATAAATTGTTAAATACAACTCATATCCTAGAATAGAAAAATACTCTTTGTGTAAGAACTGTTATCTTACAATGAGGGGAGATATATGTCCTCAAATGTATCAATGTGGAATTACATAGGGGAAATATTTTGACTATGTACTGCCAGAAAGATGAAACATACATCCCTCCCCCCACACATTAAGAGTGACATAATCTACCTATGAGTGTGGAACAAAAGCATTAGGCCAGGGATAGTACTATACAACTAGATTACATAAATAAGATAATTGTGGAATACAATGATTTTTCCATGTTATAGTGACAAACCATCCCTTATTAGGATGTTCATCTAGTCCTGGTATAAAGTAGAAACTAATATGACATGAAATTAGGGGAACTATGTCATTTATCACATGTTTCCCATGATCATGACATGGTCTAGAGGACAGTACCCTAAAAACCTCTCAACACTATCAAGTCCCTATCTAGTCAGATAAAGGCCTTGGAGGTATGAAGCGCCACCATATGTCTAAAACAGAAACTGTGCCCCAAATTTTTGAGACTCACTTTGTTTTTAAAAAATTTCATAAAACATATACTTTTGATAGTCTACGATATGTGGGATTTATAATAGTATATCATGAACATCGTCTCCTATAATATCCCTATAATGGGCCCTCAATAATAGTAGTAAGTAACACAACTGAGATGCCTCGCACAAACACCAGTGTGGATATCTTTCATTTGGTATAAAAGTATCCCAGTGGGGTCCATCATACGATTATAAGAACATAGTGTCAGCTACTTTTTCAATTTGTCTTTATTATAAGAAAAATAATGATCATTGACCTAAAATATTGAATAAAAATATGAAATGAGAGTCTCTGACTATTTCTCTCGGTGTAAATGTCTAATGTACTAACTCAACATTCCACTATTATTAGAGATATTGTTTTATATTTTCACTAAGAACCACTATAATATGATATAGACAGCTTTTATCCCAATGAAGAACCCAAGTGATTTCAAAGAGTTAAGATGAAAATTGAATAATATCTAAATGATAACATTTGGTGAACTATGGAAAAATCTTGAATCTTGTCAATATCATAAGAGAAATGGTCTTGAAAATAAAAAATAAAAACATTCATTATCAAAATAGTAACAATGAATTCAAAAACTCCGAAAAATATTTGAATATCCAATCAACTCATGTAGAGTGAAAAAATCATTCAATCCACCATTCACCGAAGGAAATGAGATATCAGTGCCTCCTTTGATTTGAGGAATGGAAGAAGAAAAAATTATATTCCATCCAAAATTAATATGTCTACTATTATTTCAACATATAAATTGAAAGAAATATTCTTAGGATTTCTAAGACATGAAACCACAATGAGGTTAGCCTTTGTGATCATCCCAACTATTTTCTTTTTCATAGGACAGTCAGTCACACCATTGGGGATTTATTTTTCTTAAAATAAATCCTCTAGTGTATATTTGATTATAGATAGGTGATGTTGGGAAAATACAAGGCATATATAAATTGTATGACCACTACCAAACCAAAAGAAGAAGGTGACTGATTTTTTTTACTATTTTGAAGTGAATTTCCACAATTGGATCACTGGAAACTATGTTGACTAGGATCATCCCAGCCTCAAAGAGCATAATTATATAATGGTAATTACTCTACCACCAATGGTGACACAATTCAACCTACTTATTGAATGCAGATATAATCATCAAAATATAGGGAGAGGTGGAAGGAAAAGAGTCTAATTCAACCCCCACACTACCTCTATCTGTAACGCCCCGACCCTAGTTACCCAGAGTCGGTGCATTATTACATAACATTGGCATGATCATGAGAAAGATCAAGTCTCGAAAGACCGATTAGTTTAGTAGCCTTGGAATAACTAGATACATCCATAAATTTTTACATTACATCATAAAAAAAACATCTTGTCTTCATATCCCCTCATACTATCCCTGCAGGTCATTCATAAATTACTTCTTCATAATCCTGGGAAAAAAAATAAAACATTGAAAGGGGTGAGCTCGGATGCTCAGTAAGGATAACATTATAGCAGAAGCTTTCATAAATAAGCATAAACACTTAAGGAAATTTATAACTAAAACAAAAGCCTTTTAAACATGAACTTCAGCATAAAATGGCAAAGGTAAAATGAAATAATGCCATTTACTTACTCACATGGATATTCTACTAGTCGAATGATCACATGAAATATCAATAACCACTTTCATAATGATGGAATGCATAATGCCAGACTATCATAACCACATAGCCATGGCCTCGTGCCAAGACTACAAATAAGATTTTGCCAAGGCCTTGTGCCAAGGCACTAGTTTGTCACATGAGACCTACCGATGCATCGAGGAGCTATAGCGGGCTCCACCCGTCACTTATTAAGTCCAATGCATTCCTCATATGAATAGGTTTAAGCATAAAATAAACATTCGTATTAAAACTAGCATACGGAATGTCAATACTTTAACCACAAACCATGAATGGTATAAAAATAGAACATCCACAGTCAAATATAACTCATTTGATACAATATGGAAGATTGTATTGTATCACATTAACCTCAATCATGAATAATGAAGGATTTTGACATAGATGAAAATAATCATCAAAACTATTTGAGAGAAATATCCCCCTTTTCTTGAAAACATTTAAAAATCACACTATTTGTCAAGAAGCCATTTAAAAATAGATTTTTGAATCAAAGTGTCCCATTCCACTTTGAAACTTTTTAAAAGGAGTTTTAATTTCTAAACTTTAATGTCCATATAAATAAATCCTTAAAACCATTTTTTAAAACATGGACATTAATGAGAATGATTTAGATGAATAAGTCTTTAAATCATTTTAAAAATGGTATTTTAGTTAGAGATTCCAACCAAAAGAGACACTTGAATACAAATAATTGTGGTAATCAAAACTTTGTAATATCATGAGAATAAAGGGATTCATGATATACTATGTCAAAGTACGTTATATACACCACATAAAAGTGATTTGGTGTATATCAACAAAGAAGTCTCAATGGAATGTAAATTGAGATGAAATCTCTTGTAAAGGTTGTATCCTTAGGTTAAGGATAAATCAATGACATAATTATGTGTGACAAATATAAATACACTAAATATGATTGGATATTCAGTGTAAAACAATCAAAGGACATTCACACATATTCTTGTAAAAACAATACCAACGAATTGGATGTTTAACTCAACAAATGGAGAATGAGTTAAAATTACTTTTATCAAATTCATATCAATGACTTGAGAATTACCAATGGAGTGATTATGTGCATCAAACTTATATCCACAGGAAGGGGAGTGGAAATTATGACATAATCAAATGAATAGTGATTCCACACATAATCTTGGGGTAATATAATCAATGAAATATGTGTAAAGCCAAATGAGTGGAAATTGAAATCTCAAATTCCCTTATCGATTAGGTAACTTTCGAAACATACACCCATGAAAGAAGTATCATACCATGATGATGTAAATACCCATAAATTAATGTATATTACACAATGAATACAATCATGGGCAGTACACATACACCACATGCAATAATTAAGTGGTGAACAATAGAATTCTCACGAAATTAAAAGTGAGATTAGAAAATCCCTTACATTGTACTTTTTCCTTGGTCGATGGTAGGTTTACCTCCTGTATAATGGTGAAATAATTGTTATTGAATAATAAAAGAATCATTTACTTTAATATGATATCATACATGATCTTTTATCATTGATTTGTTAATAATATATTAGAATTATCGTCATTTCGGGTGTTAACGGGTTCATTTTACTTTATATTCTTTGTTATGTGAGCCATATTCGTTATTAATGGGATGTATATTATTCATATCCAGAATGGTATCAGGTTCTTAAACATCATTTTTAAATCATCAAATGATAATCATACTTGAATGGATACGATGGAGAATGAATCTCATCGCGTTCGTGGAGACGATAGTCCGTACGTACGCACGAACGCTACTTCCATTTAATTTTTATTTTAAAAGAATCGAATCCAAATGATACATAGGTATATTACTATTACAGTATAATATAATATTTTATATATGTTACTTAAGTTCATTAACACCATCCTTTATACGTTCTATGTGTGGTATGAATGAGTCATATCATTTTAAGGGGGCGGTAGTCCGCACTTCCTCAAATGAAATTATCGTATGTATATACAACATGAAACGAATAATGGTATGAAATAAAATGGAATTACAGAAGCTTATATATAAAATATATATCATTAACATCATATTTAATTACAGTGCCATCATAATGGCCACCATGAGAGGCGGTAAGATGTATTTGAACAATCATCGTTTTGTGAGGCGTTAGTTTTCCATCCACAGAAACATTATGTTCATCATCCATTAGATGGAGTTGTGTGTATGTGTAGTTTGAATAATTCTTATAACAATATCCTAGTATATTGAGGATACTGGTGTTGTTACAAAAGAAAGGAAATAAAAAGAGTTTGGGGGTTGGAGAAGGAAAATAAATGAAAATAATTTAAGAGAAAACGTTACATTTAATTTAGGTAACTCACTTTGGTTGGAACCAAAGGACTTGTTGAAATGCTTTCTGCCTAAGGGGAAGCTTCAAGGAGGAGGAGAGGGATGTGGGGAGCTTAGTTGGGCAGAGTTTGGACGAGCCAAGTGGCTTGAGAGGTGTGAAGAAATGAGAAGGAGGAGTGCCCTTTTATAAGAGGGGTGAGGGGCACCTTTGGAAAAGCTAGAAATATTAATTTATAATAAATTCATATTCGGTTTCCAATGGCTCCAAAGTTGATTATTCAAAGGATAAGGTGGGGATAGGTCGCAAACCACTCAACCAATAGAATTTATACAGGATTGGGTACTTATATTAACCTTATCTTTAAGTATTAACTCTAAGTTAATTAGTTTCACTTTTACAATGTATCTTTGTATTTTTATATAATATGGTTAATAAACTTACTATATACATCCAAGCGACCCAAAAGTGGTCCATTAATGATGAACCTATCCTGATATAAGTCTTTTGGCCGAACCTTAGATTTTTAGGAATTTAATATCAATTAATAATATAATATTTGTTTTAAGAACTCTTTTTTGTCAATTTTGACACTATTCAATAGTTGATTTTTGTGAAAACTCATAACAGATTGATTACTTCGAACAAGGTCAATTAAATCAATCCTAATATATCATATTATCCTAGAAAATTAGTTTAATTCATTAAAAGTTTCATATTATATTTTTTTGGGTATTTATAATATCAATTATTTTAATTTTTCACTATTATAGTAATTATTGTATCATCATTGTGTCATAAATAAAATAAATTATTTAATGTCTAAAAAATATAAATAATATATCATCATGTAGGAAATATTTTTAGCTTTCTAATTAATATTTATAATCGAAAATCCAACATGTATAACCCTATGTAAAAATTGTTCTTCTAAAAGATGTAAGCTTATTCCATTTTTATTTTTATTTTAACTTTATTAATATAATGTGTCCCTACCACATACAAGTGGCTCCAAGGGGTCCCCAAATTGACCCAAGGATGCCCATGGTCGGGTATGTGTCCACCAATAAGGTTAGGACACGTTTTAGGGTAATTTTGTATTATTATAATATTATTTTTTAACCCTTATTTACCAGATTTACCCTTTAACCATGGTAAATAAAATATTTACCACAGTAACTATTCAAAATGTCTAAAAATAAAAGATACCTATTTACACAATTTGAACATCCTGATTCCAAATATGGAATCCATTTTCCTAAATTCAAAACACAGAAGTGGCAGAAATTAATTTAAAATTAATTCCCGCTGTCAAAACAAAAAGCGTGTTTTTAAGAGATAATAACTATCAAAAGATTGACACTTGTTTATGTTCGGTTTAATAGTAAAATTATGTCCAATGACCAACATTATATTAAATGTTAAAAATATATTCTAAATATACTTTAAAACCACTCAAATTCATAATTTATCACTATTAATTATTTTGATTAAAAAAGTTGTTTTTAATTAAAATTTAGAAATTTTCACTATTCATCAAAATATGAAAGTTATCCGAAAAGTACCAAAATTTCACCTTAGGCTAAATTCGATATTCAGAATCCAAAAATGAAGTCCATTTTAAAATATCAAATATACATAATTTCAAAATTTAGGTATTACTATCCATAACGGTTAGTTTGATCGGTTGTGGTGTGTGTTAAAACTCGAAGTTGCGTACAACACACGCTACTGTTTTATTCAAAGGAATGCGTACCGTGTAAGCTTGGGATGTTTCATTTTAAATTTTTTGATGTCCCCATTTAGTCAAAAAGTTTGAAATAATTTATTTAAAAAGGGTTCACTATTAAAAGTTGGTAAAACAACAATACTGAAGATGAATTTGTTCTTACATTATGTCTAAGAAACTCATAATATGGATTCTAAAATTATAAGGATTATATAAAGTTTAAAATTTAGTTAATACTATTCATAACCTTTTTTGAACGGCTTGTTTGGTGAGTCATGGTGCGCTTGAACTCGGTGTTGCGTGTAGTGCATGTTATTGAATTATTTTGAAGAAATAACACACTATGAAATCTTGGGGTGTTACATTCTCCCCTCCTTCAATAAATTGCGTCCTCGCAATTTGAAATTGTTCTTAGAAAATAAAAGGTTGAAAATAGAAAATATATTTTTGGGAAAACCCACATCGGAAATTGGTTTACTAAAATTTAGTCTTAATATGAGGAAAAGAGAAATGAAAGGGTCACCACCAAATTATGATCTCGATTAGGAGAACATTGGTGGCAATTAGAGACATATAATTGGAGGAAAAACGTAAATATTTATAGGTAGTGGTTGAGGTCATCAATCACAAACAAGTATAAAATTGAGGTCCTTAAACTCATCAATCTATGATGATTTGAAGTACCATCGGTTCAACAAAATATAGGGTATTGGGATCACACATTTTTGACATTTCAAAATATCTTAGTTGAAATCCCACATCGAAAAATGAATTAATGAGGCCTCTATTTAAAATAAAGAGTGGAAAGTATGAAGATTACCGAAAATAACACATACTAGGGTTCCATGTAGGAAAATATGGATATGGAGGAGAAATCTAACCATCAATTATCTGATGGAGAGTGGTAGAGAACATGGCTATGAAAAGGCCAAAAATCCCAAAGCCATAAATTAGTGATGATTTAAGGTACCATCTAGGACAACATTTTTTTTCAAAGTTACATTACATAAGGAAGAGGAATTCATTTATGATATTGACTAAGAACATTATGAGATATACTTAAATTTTAAGTAGATTTTCATTCTTTAATAAATTTCCACCACTAACTCAATTTTTTTTAAACGATGAGTATTCAAGAAGACTTGGTCACACTGGAAGAGCTAGAATAAACTTCTATAGAATCACATGATCCATGCAGGATAAACCATATATTTACATTGTCTTTGAAGATTAATCAAAACCAAAATGGTTAGTGAATGATCTAATGATCCCCCAAAAGGATATTCATTGAGATAGATATGCACTAATCTTAATTTCTAAAATTAAACCAACAATACCCCAAAGTTAAATAGATACCATTCAATAACCAATTGTCCTTAAAATCCTTTAATATAATCCAAACTAATATTGAAACCCAAAACATAGAAGAATTTGATTATGTAGTCTCCCATGTTACATTGTATCTCCAAATTACATCAAATACTCTTAAAGTCACATACTTAAAAGTAATCAACATCATCACATATTCTCTGTTATAGGTTAATCATTTCCATAAATAACCCAAATCACTATAAATCAACAATAAAAATGTAGATAAAAATCCACCATTACTCTACAAATGAAACCTCATTGTATTCTATTTTCCTTGGGCATATAGTGTTCCTAACAAAACGAACATCTTCCAAAATAACATTTATCACTTAATCACCAAATCATTTTCCTATACCAAGGGTATTCATTTGATAAGACATAAGAACCCAAATCATCTTATTATTGATCAATAAAATCATTTAAAAAAAAAATAGTCACACTAACCAGGGACTTCACGTAGTCCAGTGGTAGGCGATAAATCCCAATCACACTTTGGTTGTGGGTTCGATTCCCACAGCTTTGTCCAACGCGACAGGTTGTCACACGGTCTACGTGTTGTCCTTTTTCAAAAACTATATTCTATAATATTACCTAAATGAGATAAATTCCTCAAAATAACAAAATTTAACCACAAATGTTATATCATACTTTGCATTTTCATCCCAAATTATAATAACTTATCATTTTCTCAAACCCCAATGATCATATAAAACCAAATGGTTATTTATATCTATATCCACAAGGGAAGAGACAATTCTTCCTCAAATATCATTCTCACATGGCAAACTGTGGGGTTACAAATACAAGGGAAAATTATTCCAAAGTAAACCCATCAACAAGGAGTGCTAATACTTTTTAAATTTTTATCCAACCATTTATTTCCACATATCTTCTTCTTTGACCAAGAAAATATCCTATAGAATAGGACATTCACTCGGGTAATGGCTAGGTCCCCTACATTTACGACAAATGACTGTAAATGGACTCTTGGGACCATTTTTATCTTCTTCTATAGTACTCTTCATTTTTTTCGGCAATTCTTCACTTTATGTCCTTCCTTCCCGCACGTAAAACATTTCGTTGTCCCATTGAGACACTTTCCTGGGTGTCTCTTTCCACAATTCCTGCATGATGAAAATTGAGGTCTCTTTTCTCTATGGTCTCCATTAATGGAGATCTTATCATTTATCACCTTTCTCTTCCTTGTTGAGTCTGGGAGTTGGTTAATATATATGTTGTTGATCATATTTTTGGAAAACTGATTTGGCATAAAGACGATATCTTTTACGCCTATCAACATTCCATTTTGTTGCTCATTGCCACCACTGTTCCCAATTTGTACATCATTCTCAAAGTCACTATGACTTCCTTGGAATCCAGCCATTGACTAAAACAAGAAATCATTGTGTGAGTAATAGTAGTCGTAAAATCATTTAGAGATTAAAATGTCACCATATTCTCAATTTGAAACATATTAGGATTAACCAAGGTCATTTACTCTCATCTTATGTATATATTACTTAAATCGGTTTGTAAAGAAAATGTAAATTATCCTAAGCATATCCCCCGGGAGTGTCGTAACCAAGAGTGCAGCAAGGCCCGTTGTCGTGCACCAGTTCCCGTTCGAGTCTAGCTCAAAGCGGTGTTTTCGGGTTTTACCCCTAGGTACATCTGTGCCAGAGCCGCCTCTACCTGCTCGTATCCAGACAGGGATGTATTGCTCAGAAAACTCACAAAATCTCTACAATAACAAAATTCTAGGAAGTTCTTTTATACTAATCCTCAAAGTTCATCTTAGGTCTACGTACTCTAATCAGAGTTTATCTAAATCTAGCTACCAAGGTTTGTACTAAACTTCCTCTGATACCAACTGTAACGCCCCGACCCTAGTTACCCAGAGTCGGTGCATTATTACATAACATTGGCATGATCATGAGAAAGATCAAGTCTCGAAATACCGATTAGTTTAGTATCCTTGGAATAACTAGATACATCCATAAATTTTTACATTACATCATAAAAAAAACATCTTGTCTTCATATCCCCTCATACTATCCCTACAGGTCATTCATGAATTACTTCTTCATAATCCTGGGAAAAAAAAATAAAACATTGAAAGGGGTGAGCTCGGATGCTCAGTAAGGATAACATTATAGCAGAAGCTTTCATAAATAAGCATAAACACTTAAGGCAATTTATAACTAAAACAAAAGCCTTTTAAACTTGAACTTTAGCATAAAATGGCAAAGGTAAAATGAAATAATTCCATTTACTTACTCACATGGATATTCTACTAGTCGAATGATCACATGCAATATCAATAACCACTTTCATAATGATGGAATGCATAATTCCAGACTATCATAACAACAGAGCCAAGGCCTCGTGCCAAGACTACATATAAGATTTTGCCAAGGCCTTGTGCCAAGGCACTAGTTTGTCTCATGAGACCTACCGATGCATTGAGGAGCTATAGCGGGCTCCACCCGTCACTTATTAAGTCCAATGCATTCCTCATATGAATAGGATTAAGCATAAAATAAACATTCGTATTAAAACTAGCATACGAAATGTCAATACTTTAACCACAAACCATGAATGGTATAAAAATAGAACATCCACAGTCAAATATAACACATTTGATACAATATGGAAGATTGTATTGTATCACATTAACCTCAATCGTGAATAACGAAGGATTTTGACATAGATGAAAATAATCATCAAAACTATTTGAGAGAAATATCCCCCTTTTCTTGAAAACATTTAAAAATCACACTATTTGTCAAGAAGCCATTTAAAAATAGATTTTTGAATCAATGTGTCCCATACCACTTTGAAACTTTTTAAAAGGAGTTTTAATTTCTAAACTTTAATGTCCATATAAATAAATCCTTAAAACCATTTTTTAAAACATGGACATTAATGAGAAATATTTAGATGAATAAGTCGTTAAATCATTTTAAAAATGGTATTTTAGTTAGAGATTCCAACCAAAAGAGACACATGAATACAAATAATTGTGGTAATCAAAACTTTGTAATATCATGAGAATAAAGGGATTCATGATATACTATGTCAAAGTACGTTATATACACCACATAAAAGTGATTTGGTGTATATCAACAAAGAAGTCTCAATGGAATGTAAATTGAGATGAAATCTCTTGTAAAGGTTATATCCTTAGGTTAAGGATAAATCAATGACATAATTATGTGTGACAAATATAAATACACTAAATATGATTGGATATTCAGTGTAAAACAATCAAAGGACATTCACACATATTCTTGTAAAAACAATACCAACGAATTGGATGTTTAACTCAACAAATGTAGAATGAGTTAAAATTACTCTTATCAAATTCATATCAATGACTTGAGAATTACCAATGGAGTGATTATGTGCATAAAACTTATATCCACAGGAAGGGGAGTGGAACTTATGACATAATAAAATGAATAGTGATTCCACACATAATCTTGGGGTAATATAATCAATGAAATATGTGTAAAGCCAAATGAGTGGAAATTGAAATCTCAAATTCCCTTATCGATTAGGTAACTTTCGAAACATACAACCATGAAAGAATTATCATAACATGATGATGTAAATACCCATAAATTAAAGTATATTACACAATTAATACAATCATGGGCAGTACACATACACCACATGCAATAATTAAGTGGTGAACAATAGAATTCTCACGAAATTAAAAGTGAGATTAGAAAATCCCTTACATTGTAATTTTTCCTTGGTCGATGGTAGGTTTACCTCCTGTATAATGGTTAAATAATTGTTATTGAATAATAAAAGAATCATTTACTTTAATATGATATCATATATGATCTTTTATCATTGATTTGTTAATAATATCTTAGAATTATCGTCATTTCGGGTGTTAACGGGTTCATTTTACTTTATATTCTTTGTTATGTGAGCCATATTCGTTATTAATGGGATGTATATTATTCATATCCAGAATGGTATCAAGTTCTTAAACATCATTTTTAAATCATCAAATGATAATTATACTTTAATGGATACGATGGAGAATGAATCTCATCGCGTTCGTGGAGACGGTAGTCCGTACGTACGCACGAACGCTACTTCCATTTAATTTTTATTTTAAATGAATCGAATCCAAATGATACATAGGTATATTAATATTCCAGTATAATATAATATTTTATATATGTTACTTAAGTTCATTAACACCATCCTTTATATGTTCCATGTGTGGTATGAACGAGTCATATCATTTTAAGGGGGCGGTAGTCCGCACTTCCTCAAATGAAATTATCGTATGTATATACAACATGAAACGAATAATGGTATGAAATAAAATGGAATTACAGAAGCTTATATATAAAATATATATCATTAACATCATATTTAATTACAGTGCCATCATAATGGCCACCATGAGAGGCGGTAAGATGTATTTGAACAATCATCGTTTCGTGAGGCGTTAGTTTGCCATCCACAGAAACATTATGTTCATCATCCATTAGATGGAGTTGTGTGTATGTGTAGATTGAATCATTCTTATAACAATATCCTAGTATATTGAGGATACTGGTGTTGTTACAAAAGAAAGGAAATAAAAAGAGTTTGGGGGTTGGAGAAGGAAAATAAATGAAAATAATTTAAGAGAAAACGTTACCTTTAATTTAGGTAACTCACTTTGGTTGGAACCAAAGGACTTGTTGAAATGCTTTCTGCCTAAGGGGAAGCTTCAGGGAGGAGGATATGGATGTGGGGATCTTATTTGGGCAGAGTTTGGACGAGCCAAGGGGCTTGAGAGGTGTGAATAAATGAGAAGGAGGAGTGCCCTTTTATAAGAGGGGTGAGGGGCACCTTTGGAAAAGCTAGAAATATTAATTTATAATAAATTCATATTCGGTTTCCAATGGCTCCAAAGTTGATTATTCAAAGGCTAAGGTGGGGATAGGTCGAAAACCACTCAACCAATAGAATTTAGACAGGTTTGGGTACTTATATTAACCTTATCTTTAAGTATTAACTCTAAGTTAATTAGTTTCACTTTTACAATGTCTCTTTGTATTTTTATATAATATGGTTAATAAACTTACTATATACATCCAAGCGACCCACAAGTGGTCCATTAATGATGAACCTATCCTGATATAAGTCTTTTGGCCGAACCTTAGATTTTTAGGAATTTAATATCAATTAATAATATAATATTTGTTTTAAGAACTCTTTTATGTCAATTTAGACACTATTCAATAGTTGATTTTTGTGAAACTCATAACAGATTGATTACTTCGAACAAGGTCAATTAAATCAATCCTAATATATCATATTATCCTAGAAAATTAGTTTAATTCATTAAAAGTTTCATATTATATTTTTTGGGTATTTATAATATCAATTATTTTAATTTTTCACTATTATAGTAATTACTGCATCATCATTGTGTCATAAATAAAATAAATTATTTAATGTATAAAAAATATAAATAAAGTATCATAATGTAGGAAATATTTTTAGCTTTCTAATTAATATTTATAATCGAAAATCCAACATGTATAACCCTATGTAAAAATTGTTCTTCTAAAAGATGTAAGATTATTCCATTTTTATTTTTATTTTAACTTTATTAATATAATGTGTCCCTACCACATACAAGTGGCTCCAAGGGGTCCCCAAATTGACCCAAGGATGCCCATGGTCTGGTATGTGTCCACCAATAAGGTTAGGACACGTTTTAGGGTAATTTTGTATTATTATAATATTATTTTTTAACCCTTATTTACCGGATTTACCCTTTAACCATGGTAAATAAAATATTTACCACAGTAACTATTCAAAATGTCTAAAAATAAAAGTTACCTATTTACACAATTTGAACATCCTGATTACAAATATGGAATCCATTTTCCTAAATTCAAAACACAGAAGTGGCAGAAATTAATTTAAAATTAATTCCCGCTGTCAAAACAAAAAGCGTGTTTTTAAGAGATAATAACTATCAAAAGATTGACACTTGTTTATGTTCGGTTTAATTGTAAAATTATGTCCAATGACCAACATTATATTAAATGGTAAAAATATATTCTAAATATACTTTAAAACCACTCAAATTCATAATTTATCACTATTAATTATTTTGATTAAAAAAGTTGTTTTTAATTAAAATTTAGTAATTTTCACTATTCATCAAAATATGAAAGTTATCCGAAAAGTACCAAAATTTCACCTTAGGATAAATTCGATATTCCGAATCCAAAAATGAAGTCCATTTTAAAATATAAAATATACATAATTTCAAAATTTAGGTATTACTATCCATAACGGTTAGTTTGATCGGTTGTGGTGTGTGTTAAAACTCGAAGTTGCGTACAACACACGCTACTGTTTTATTCAAAGGAAAGCGTACCGTGTAAGCTTGGGATGTTTCATTTTAAATTTTTTGATGTCCCCATTTAGTCAAAAAGTTTGAAATAATTTATTTAAAAAGGGTTCACTATTAAAAGTTGGTAAAACTACAATACTGAAGATGAATTTGTTCTTACATTATGTCTAAGAAACTCATAATATGGATTCTAAAATTATAAGGATTATATAAAGTTTAAAATTTAGTTAATACTATTCATAACCTTTTTTGAATGGTTTGTTTGGTGAGTCATGGTGCGCTTGAACTCGGTGTTGTGTGTAGTGCATGTTATTGAATTATTTTGAAGAAATAACACACTATGAAATCTTGGGGTGTTACACTATCTCTAGTGGATTTACTTCACTAATCTCCTAGATCATGGATACCATAACCCCAATCAAAATCTTCATATAATGATGAGATTATTTGTGTATATTTTAGTGGAATCCACTTAGTCGTACCTTTCACAAATGATGAATATGAATTTGATATTCAATCACCGATAACTCACCAGGGATCTCGATGTCAAGGCGACAAAAGTCAAGGGAATAGGGGATGAAACAGTCGTGTTTAAACATAGTATATTGGAAACATCATCACTAATGCCATATATGAATTCAGGATCCATGAGAAGATATTTTTTGATCCCAATGGGATAACTAATATTCTTATAATTCATTTATAAGAAACCTTGATCCAATTATTTTGGAACACGTTCAACATGGTTCACTAGTATTTGATCATTCCAAACTAAGGGGTAGACCATCGTAGCCCACGCCCTTAAAAACATATTCTACCTTGACCTCTATCCAAGAAAAAATCATATCCACCATAATAACTTCAACCCTGAATATAAATCTTAAGAGGAACCCTACACTAGAATGTTCCATCCTATGGTATTGAAATTTGATATTTTGAAATATTGGGTGGCCATCTCAGTTAATATTTCAATCAAGGAGGCCCTCTATCATTCAAATGGATACAAGGAGACATTTATTTAGGCCCTATGAAATACTAATTAAATTGAGAGATAATTCATCATAGATGAGTTTTATCAGGAGAAAAATATTCTAGAAGAATATCATGATACCATCCCATTCATAGAAAATGATAAAAAGGAATCTATCTAGAGACAAATGAGGCCCTATAATGATTTTGTTAATCTTGAAAATTTCAACATATTATTGGATCTAGATACTATAGATTCAAAATTTAATCTCATCCCTGTCCATAAACTCAAACTATTGGTGTAAAATGAGGATTAATTTTAACAAAAAAGATGACCATTCAAGGAATCAACAAAATTGAGAAAATTTCAAATGAAAAGATAAATTTCAAGGGACAATTAGGTTATATATTTTCTAATTAATTATTAATTATTATAAAACAATATATTCTATATGATTTATTACATGGGGATACCTTGGATTCATATCCACATAGTGGTTCAATCAACATTTCAACAGTGATTGAAAAACCCCAACAACAAAAGGCCTATTTTTTTTGAGTTAGTTTCCATCAAATATTGTGAATATTGTTATATTGAGGTCTATTTATATGAGAGGAAATGTATAAAACTAAGGACAGAAGTAGATATGTATGTTTCTACTCCAAACAGCTTTGTATCCAATGATATATACCATATGGAATTTTTTAAAAGTTGCTATATACTACCTATAACCCACATCAAAGAAGAATATACAGTTCTAGTAGGTTATTACAGACCAAAGAATTAATTTTCCCATGTTTTTCCAATAACCCCCATGTTTTCTGTCATGAGACCATCAAAGAGAGTTTGTCCAATTCTGAATCCATGTTTGAAACTTTCCTGTCTCAATAAATATAAATATATAATTTCCAAATGATATTCGACATATATTGGGATGTACATACCTCTCATTCCATTTGTTGAAGGAGAAAGGAATGTTAACATCTCAAAAATACCCTGACAATGTACCGGGTTGTTTAGGATTTCAATGAATCTTTTTAAATCCATGCACACTTCGATATAGAGATAGATTCCTCCATATTGTCAACCATACATGAAGACTCTCCTAGTGACACAAATATGGATGTGAAGTAGGGTGACCCCATGGATGCCTCTCAAGTATTTAAATATGTTGTCTCCACCACCATCAATGAACTCAAGAAATTAAATATAGAACAGAAGAGGACACAAGACCAATATTGATCAATGATTCCACTACCCTTGAAAAGATAGAGATTTATATTTATTTCTTAAATCAGCATCACTATGTGTGGACCTGGAATCATACAGAAATTCCTAGGCAAAACCCTGATATAGCTACACAGTATCTAGGACTACCAGATAATCATTAATCATTAAAGCAGGGATCAAGAAGAATTCTCCTTTATCAGGACACCATGTTAGAATCGAAAGATGAGATATTAATCAAATCCATTATTATATAGGAGGTTATTTTCCCAACATATATTATTAATATCATTTTATTTTAGAGAAATAATTGGAAGATCATGGTATGCATCATCCATTGGGATCATAATAAACACCAACCAATGGATGATTTCCTAATACTAGTAACAAAAATTGTGATTGATGAGAATGAAATATACTAATACCATTAAATAATAGATATGTATTTAGGATATAAGGAGATCAAAAATGACACTAAATATGAGCAAACAATGTCCTTCATGGAACCTAATGGAATATTCTATTACTGATTCATTCCCATTTTCATGAAGAATTTTATAACAGATTATCATAACACCATAAATCATATCATTATACCCTTCCAAGGTTGAATATCCTAGTGCTACATTGAATACCTGGTGGTTTAATCGTAGCAGTGTTTTGATAACCTCAAAAATCATAAAATAATCTTTAGTATATTATGGTAGCATAGTTTCAAGATGAATCCATTTAAATTTTCTTTTTGGGTAAAATAATGGAAATTCATTTTCTTTAAATTACACCACCATGGAATTGATATTAATCTAAAAATTAAAAGTGCAATTATATAAATTCCACCTCCTTGAAATATTAATTAATTGTGTTTATCCCAAGGGTACCACACTTATATCAGGTGATTGATAGCTATCCTGACAAGAAGGTCTCTCCCCTTCACTAAGATACTAAAGATGAGACTCACCTATTTTTGGTATAGTCGCTTAAATTAAGATCTTATGAACCTAAATTAGTACATACTAAATCATCCAATTTTGATTATTTTGAATTGAAATAATGGAACTCATCCAATACATGGACATTTTTGTATAACTTATTAGTGTATTTATCACATTGAA
This sequence comes from Viscum album, assembly GCA_963277665.1. Taxonomy (NCBI): domain Eukaryota; kingdom Viridiplantae; phylum Streptophyta; class Magnoliopsida; order Santalales; family Viscaceae; genus Viscum; species Viscum album. The sequence goes on from OY728143.1 coordinate 1,915,005,349, forward strand.
AAATAATATAGGGAATGAAAATAGACTTTACTATCTATTCCAATGGATGATAGATATTATGTCCCAATAATCTAATATTATGAAGAACTACGTTGAATTCGTCTTCATTGTGGAAAATATAGGAAATTACATGCAGTATCATGTTGTACACCTATTCTCTCCTATTGACCCGCTCTAGCATATAATTAATTACCCAATGCTAAAAGGGTGTTTTACCTGATTGGTATTAATCCTAAAAAATATGAAATCCAATTTGTATTGTAGAAGGAAAACAAATGGTGGTCACTAAAAAATTTCCCCATGGAACATCCTTCCCTAGATGGAATGATAGTCAACCTTGAGATTCTATATGATGTTTTTTCTATTCCTATGACACCCTTGGAACATGGGTGATATATTTTTACGGGGCCTCCTGGTTTCTGATGAAAATGAAAATTGTAAACCACAATATCAACAATGGTGGTCATGGAATTGTCTTTGTTTCCCTAGAGATGGGAACCATTCCCTATATATTCTCTTTGTTCTTTGCCTAAGCTAACAAGGAGGTCAAATACTGATCCCTATTTAAAAGCCTAGAGCTATCCATATAGAAGTAGATAACCTATCTGAATGTCAAAGGTTACATTGAGATAGAGATTAAATAGAAAAATGATTAATAATCTAAAATAATGAATAATTCACCTCGATCATAGGATATGTGAGGGGAATTATCAAAGAGTTTGGTTTTAAAAAAAGGCCTCATGTCCCACAATCGATAAATAAAAATGCTAATGCACTGAAAAATGTCGATATAGTCCAATATAATACTAAACAAGGTGAGGTGGTATTTCATATAACAAGCTAAAGGGTGGTCTCACCAGTAATAAAATAAGACATTGATGAAATTAATATTATTAATGCTATGACAGGGCACGATGAGAATACGTTCATACTTAGATGTATGAACCATATAATATATCACCTTCAAGATGGGACTGCTCCACTTGATATCCAAAAATGAACAAATTCGAGGAAATGTGAAAAACATCACCCTTTATGATGGTCCAAAATAATGGAAATTCCTTATTAAATGAGGCTTCAATGGATCCTTCCTTAGATTCATTGCTATTGGAGAGACCAACATTATCATGAAAGAAGCCTATGTAGGATCATATTATTCCCACTTTTCTAAAATAAAGCTCTCTGACCAAATCAAGTGGCTTTCATACAGTTGAATGATAATTATAAAGGCCTATGTGGGGTTCACTAAAAAATTAATTTCATTTAGTTTAATGAAATAATCAATAATCACCCTAAATCATCTATTTATTTTTAATATTCTGTGGAATTTTTCATATTAGGAATTGATGGCATGGGGCCATATCCCCTATCTATAGCTAACAAGTATAAATATTTCATTACTACTATCAATTTATCTCTATTATTTTTTATGTATATAAACACCTTGGAATTTGGGACAAAGACTATCATCAAATTCTTCAAGCCCAATATAAATGCCAGATTTGGTGTCCCTCACCAGATATTAATATACATTAGAACCATCTTCTGTTCCTCAGAGATTAAAAAGTTGTATCAAGATTATAACATTAGGTGTAAACATTCATCTCAGTATCATGTCATGGAAAATATGATCACAAAGGTCTTCTATAAGAATCAGTCAAATATACAACAGAAAATGGAGGGAAAAGGTATGAGGTGTTATCTGGAGAATCTCATGCATGCTTTGCTTACCAACCACAACACAACGCACACTACCATGAAAGTGAACCCCATCTCACTAGTATATGAAACAGAGGCCATTTTTCCATTGATTTTCTTCTTCCATCACTTAAACATCTCTATTTGGAAAACTCACAAGAGATGAAAAATCACAACAGTGAATTGAAGGGATGGAATGAATTGATGAGAAAATTTTTTGTACACTGCACAACCTCAGAGTCCATTAGAACCAGATCATGTGAGAATTGAAAATATATTTTATGTTACCTCATTCTAATAGAGATAACAGGTATTGGTTCCCATATCTATTATTATACCTTGGAAGAAACCCACAAATAGGGGAGCCAATGGAGAATTACATACATCATATATAAGGTCTATTCTAATAGAGATTCCTCATTTTCCATGGTTGAATGGGAACATGTCATGCACCGTCACCCCCCCCCCCCCCACCAATGAATGTTTTATATAGATATATATTACATAATTTCTACCATGATGATAAGTCCTATAAGAAATACTTTAAACCGCAAAACACTATAGGTCCCCAAAGTAGGACTCTAAACTAAACAACACTCTAAGTCATGGAAGTAAGAATTTAACCAATTGAATACCATATTTCCTATAAAAAATAATTTAAATTTTAAAACCCCAAAAGATCTATAAAAATGATTTAAACTAAAAGATACCCTATGATATAATATAAAGCATTTAATCTGAACAACACCCCATTGTTGATGCTCCTTTCCGTCACATAGTCTAATGAATGAAAAAGGGAAATTCCTTAAGAACAAAGAGATTCATCCTTTGAAGAACATCAAAATTTTCCAAAGGCAGGAACAAGGAACATTTTAAACATTGGTCGTGAAAGTTTCTTTAGGGTCGCGCAGGTGACTTGTGCGCCACATATGGGTCGCGAAAGTCACTTGCGCACCCTATTCTTTTTTCGCCCAAGGTGATCAGTGGCCCATAAATAACCCCTATGGGCCCCCCATTTCAAAGACGAATTTTCCATAACTCAGAATTAAGCTCTGGTCACCCTAGACTCTGTTTGAAGTCTTCCAAACACTTCTAAAGTAATTTCTTACCTAGAATGAAAGTTCTAAAGAGAAATAATAAGGCCTATGTTTTAGAAATCATAAATACTTGCGTGCCTAAGTATCCATCCCTTTAAGGGAAGTGATGATACTTGCGTGAAACCTTTCCCTCTCAAGGAAACATTCTCTCCACCCATATGAAATCCTCTAGGGATGATAATAAGGGCTCCAATTCCAAGTCTCCCATGTATCACTTCACAGGTTCTTCGTCACCCAAGTGAACAAAAGTCGCACAAGTATACTTGCACAACCAGGACTTGCGCTCCAGACCAATACTTCCATGCCTCCTTCCAATTCACATTATTTCCACAAATTCACCTCTTCTATTCAATATTTAGCCTCCAAAACCTTCTTCAAATACATTTTTCGCATGTTTCACTTGTTGGCTTCCTTATCTGAACAGAATTATGAAAATTCCTTTTGATTTGGGCCTCCTTCTCAAGAGTAATCCCCAAGTCTCAAGTCCCCTTAATTCGGGAATCCTCCTTAGGAGTAAGCTCTAAATTAAGAATCTAAATCTACATAAAACCCAAATACATTTATGGACCCTGTTAATGGGCATCCTCCTTAGAAGTAAGCCCCATGTCCCCCCTAATTTGGGCATCGTTCTCAGGAGTAGGCCCCAACCATATTTTCTTTTGATTTGGGCTTCCTTCTCAAGAATAAAACCTAATCATAAGTATCTTAATTTGGGACTTCTTTTTTAGGAGTAGGCCTCATGTTAAAATTCCAAATCTCCGTAAAGCACAAATACCTTTATGGACCCTTCTCCTAGGCTTCTTTCATAAACTATGTCCTGATCATCATTTACTCGGGCCCTCATACATACGTAAGCACCACATCATTTCTTCTGAATGCATCTTTCATGGAACAATCATTAGATTTACTGATACCTCTTTTTTCTCACATCGAGAATGAATCACATGAGATTAGAGTGTAAAAGTAACTACGACACATCTCTTTGGGCCATTAATCATACGTAATCCCCACACATTTTTAATCGAACTACATATACTTTGATCTCTGCCTTAAAATTAGATTATGTAGGAAGCCTTTCTAATGTTCAACCCTCTCACTAATTAATTCTCATATGTATCATATGATGTTAAACTAATCTTAATTCCCAAACTACGTGGGTTTTGATTCCTCTTTAACAAGAATACGTTGGTAGCCCATCTCCGGGTACGATCCCAACTCTAAAACAATCCATGTCCTTATGAATGAAAATAAACTTCAAGTTCCCAACCGAGTGGCTTTAAAACTAGTATGGCCATTATAATTACCAAGAGATTTCTATATAATGTATTGAATGATACCATTGACTAAGAATCTCCAATACATCCGGATGATTCTCCATCGATGAAGAACCTCAAATACATATAAAATATTCCCTAAATCTTATACATATCAATAATTGATTTCCAAATCTATGGGAAAATTCATTTTTATGCTTAGAAAATTACTAAGGATTCGTGAAAATATCTTAAATCTATAAGAGAGTCCCATAGTAGATAATAATTCCCCCAAATAGGTGCGATGAGTCTGACCTCCCATCCTTTCGACCAATGAATACTCTTAAGCCTCATCAGTCCACAACTAATGAGCACCTTCCTTTGGAAAGTATGTACAAATGGATATAGAATCATTTTATGTGTCTAGTTATATGAATAAACCCATTACAAACCGATTGGAATGTTGGAACCTTAAATAGACAAGGTCATCCCCATTTCAAGAGGAAACAAAAAATGGTGAACCCGACTTGAATCCTTAACCAAGTTAAATGATGTTTTACATATTTGATAGGCCCCTATTTAACTCAATGTGAGGGCCAACAGAGCAATAAATAAACATATGTGCTCATCCAAAAGATATATTCTGGACAAACTTATCTTGATTATGTCTTTTATATCAAATATGGACTATTTTCCAAATTCTCTTTGCATTACAGATATGGATTCAATAAAATTCACACATGTGAATGCCTCGGCTGATACTCCTGATGGATCCTTGTCTACTCTAAGGATGATATCACATACTCAGTGTATTCAATGATGGGTCTCAAATTCATTGTATAAGGAATACTGTCAACATGGTTCCATCCTGACTCTGGGGGATGCTTGACTAGCCCTCTAGGTTAATAACTCACCCTAGTTGTTTGACCAGTGATGACCAATGATCAAGAAGCAGGTGGTGCTAACCACAGTTTCTAACAGTTTCGGGTCATTATCCCTAGAACGCAATAACCAGTCCCTCCCATATTATAGGGAGGTTAATGAATAGGTCACTCAAGGCCTCAGTTCAAGAAGACATGAATCCTTCCCGATGACTCCCATCAACATTCTCCGCCAGACTCGTGTGGTATTTCACCTTCAACATGATGAGGGTATTACCTCTAGTGGTTCATCTAAGGTTCCTCAAACTCGATCATGCAAGACGAACTTCCAGAGGTGAAATTAGGCCAATAGGGATAAGGTTTATACCTCTTCCCACTAAATAAGTCCAACATCTTAACTTGATGGAACAAAATGAGCGGGCAAACACACTCATCCGTTCTAATCCCGATGTCCAGCAGACTCGTCTGGTAGCAATCCACCAATCCCGTCAGGCGATTCCGACAGAGTACTATAGGCAGGTACATACACCTATTTATAATTAATCATCCAGTCATCAGGATCATCTGAGTGCATCCAAAGGAGCTCACCAACCAAATGTTGTGACCACCTGTAAACAGGCACATACACCTGCTTACAATCTCCAATTCTGTCAGCTGTCGCGTCTGCCAGTATTTAAGTAAACCCGTCAATAATACTTGATGGGGAATACAAATCAGGAACATACACCTTCCAATTTTCATCAATTCTGCCAACAGTCTTGTTTGGTAGCACCCGAAGAATTTAGTCAGAATGCTCCGACGACAAATTTGGAGCAGGCTCAACTCTCTGCCCCTATGAATGAGTACTTTCAGAATTCATTGATAGGAAAAGGAGGATAGGAGTAGGCACATACATGTGCTCCTGACACAGGATGGACATATATTCCTGTTCCGGCAGCTGAAGTCACCAAGCACATTCTGACAGTGGGGAAAGAGCATAAGCAAATCCCTACCCATATTCTAGATACCTGTCAGAATATTATAATAACTTTAGTAGTATCACTGGGAAAGAATCATAAATCTATCCCTATCAGTGGAGTGAATCATCAACATATAACTTCAGAGAAGATACAGACCTTTGTTCCAGTCCATGACGGTTGTGGGGAATAATCCCCCATATCACACGAACAATCAAGTAGGGTACATACACTAGATTTGAATAGATATAATCAACATAACCTGACCATTTCTCCAGAGTTGGCACATATAACTTCCCATAATAACCACTTTCGTCAACAAGTGGTTTCCAAAGTGACTAAGGACGCGTCTATGAAAAAGAATCGTCTAGAACAGTTGTGAAATCGAGAGCCAATATGTAATAATGTTTTAATCGATGCTTGAGTTCTTGATGAACTCAGACAATTATCTATTACAGTTCAAGATTCTACTCTCTCATTTCTAGATTCTATAAGTAACAACAAAAATTCTGAAGGTCTTCATCAGAAACTTCCTCAAGAAGGCTTACTTCCTGACAGTTCGGTCGATCTCAAAGTATCATCTTTAGTTGAGAGCCACAGTAACCCTCTACATGGAAAAAATATCAAGGAGTTGAAGGTTTCATCTTTTGGTGTAACCCAACATGGTGGTCCTCCCCATGATGATGAATTTATCTAGGAATGTCTTCTCCACAGTAGTAATTTTATTTTCCTGGAAAATTCTTCAAAGGAAAATGTTTTAATGAGAAATACCTCTTATCTTGTGGCACTTGAAAATGTGAAGCCAGTCTTGTCTGATGCTTTACCACTAGCAGCTGGAATACTTTCTCAATCAGAAGATAGCCTGGGGTGTAGGACATTCTCAGAACCACCCCTGGGTCATTCATCTTCTAATTTGACAAATGAATTCTCTACCAATATTATTGAATCTGATGGAGCAACAAAGAAGCACCATCTTTGGTCTAATATGGTAGATGAATATTCATCGAATGATAAAGAGGAAGTACTGAATATGAGAAAAAAACTGGGGAAAGGTGAAGTACCAGTCATGTTTTGTCCTTTTCCTGACTCTCAGTATGATGCTACTGAAGTGATGACATAATATTGTATTAACAATATTCGTCTCAACATGTGGAAAACACTTTTTCATTTAAAAGAGAAAATATTATCTTATGATGAATATGAAAATCAAGTCAAGATAACAGAAGGCATGTAACGCCCAATTGATTTGGCATCTCTCTCAGTTTCTCGAAATCCAAAGGTTGAAAAGCACCAGAGATCCCTTCAACGTTCATGTCGTGGCACGTTAAAATGGTTTCACTAGTTAATTACCAATGCCCCATCTGGTTTTCATATCAGGGGATGGGGTGTTCATGGAGCACTGCATTTCACTGTACTCTCCTATCAACAATGCCTGCCAAACATGGTCTCATGCAATGTTATTGCCCATGTTCAGCAACAAACAATTGGTTTTGTGTGTAATCAATGGCTTTCTAAGGAACATTCCTCAACTAGTTCTTCAAAAATTCAGGTATAAAAAGAATAACTTGTCGAATTACTCTTGCATCAAACAAATGTGAATATCAAACAGGCTTCTCATTTATAGCATGTGAATCTTCAGGTGATAGAAGTGTCCGAAATCATCCAATGCTCATTTGAGCTAGGTGATTTGAGTGGATTTAGGTTTATGAATCCGAACAATTTCTAGACTAAAGTCCACAAAAGTCATGAGAGATTTTAAGAAAGTATCAGATGTAGCAGCTCAAGAGCCACCTCAGCTTTCCAGGTTGGGGAAACATTTAACTCAACCCTTGGGATCAATAGGTGGGATTCAAGGAGTTCAGTAGGGAATGTAGGAACAACCCCAGTCCACCAGACTTGGGTATTTTTCATTTCCTCAATCTCTTCCTCAGTGAAAGTCAATCTTTTCTCGAGTAGGGAAGAAGCCAAAAGAGGAAAGTAGAGACGAATTATCAGGAGACCCCCTCCAAATTACGATTCATCAAGAAGTTCTTGAGGGATCAACCAAACAAAAGGCAGTGTCTCATAAAGGTCATGGAAGAAGACAGTATCGCAGAAGCGCTGATTGAAGGGATTCAATGCATTATGCATCGATAAATGCCATCAATGTCATTGTTTCGGATCCCCCTGAGCATGAGTCTCACTCAGAGGAATTAGATGAAAAAATTTTTGTTGAAGAGGATATACACATGGTGGAAAATGAAGAAGGTTTACATACCAGAAATCAAAGGGTTACCCAGAATTTATGTATTCTTTCAAATAACCAACTCCCCCCTCTCTGAAATGCATCCAACACGGGGAAAGGAAAAATTCAGGTTACCCCTAACTCTGAAGAAGGCCAATCACTCTCACTAGAGGAAAGGTTCACATAGTAAGAGGAATAAATGAAGGAGTTGGGGAGGTTAAATGCAGAACTACTTAAAAGTAGTCTTCCTCCTAAGCGTGCTGGAGTAAGTCCGTAAAGGGAATTCGTAGTAGTTAATAGAATGGATCAAGAATATCCTTCATTACAAGTACACCCTCATAGGTCCAATCCTATGGGTCATGTGGAACAACAACCGGTAGTTCTATCATCACTTGTAGTACAAGTCAACACACCTATCCAATCTTAAGTTATTGAACCAGCATAGGTCCAAGCTCAATCAGATGTTTCTCAAAAATTAATGACTACCATTGAGTCATTAACAACTTGGATGGAATCTATGGAAGGAAAGCGTGCACCAGTTCAACTGGAGAAGAGAGCTTACCTTGAATGGGTGGATGCAATTCCTCCCCCATAAAATATTTTGAGTACCACATTCCCAATTTTTAATGGTTTGGTAGATCTAGAACAACACATAACACATTTTGTTTCTTATTGTGATCCTATGACAGGAAATCCTCAACAACAAGAATTAGTTTAGCTCGGGTGTTTCGTATAGTCATTACAAGGACCTACTTTTGTCTGGTATACAAGCTTGAAATCCCAGTCAATTACTGTGTGGGAAGATCTCTGTAAAAAATTACTTCTTCAATTCAACTCAATGTTGCCAAAGACGACAGTTTTTGATCTTACAAATTTTAAGCATATGGAAAATGAAAGAGTTTCAGATTTCATTTCTCAATGTAAGGGATTAACATATTCATTATGTTTAGAACCGCCTTATGAAATTTTTTGCCAAATCTGTGTGGAAACATTTCATAATGAATTACTCACATCATTGATTCTTGTGAAATATACAGGAGGGTTTCGAGACCTTACTTCAATCGGTCCACAGATTGAATATTCTCTTACAAAGACTAATGCTATAACTCATGTAATTACATCCGTCCCAGGATGGAGAATGGGGAAAGAAGAGACTATTACAGTTATGCTTAAATAAGCCCCTATACCTGCATCCACTTAAAAACCTTCATCATATCAAAGGGCTCCACCTCATGAACATCAAAAACAATGGCTGCCTCATTATGATGATCAAAAAGTTCAAAGGCAGAAATAGTTTGAAGATTTTAAGAACAATGTTTATTCTTTCGGGAATGAACAAGTTTCAGGCTAGTTTATCTCAGCTCTGGAAAACAACCTGGTTTAGTTGCCAAGGCCCAAAAGGCCGAACAAGGAAGGTGATGAAGAACTCCCCAATTATTTCCCATTTCATCCGATGTTGGGGCATCCCATTCAAAAAAAATTTGTCTTAAATGACATCCAGAAAAAGATGGTGGACTTTGGACATATAAAATTGAATGTTTTTCATCCCAGGTAGTATGTGTTGCTACTACTGATCCAGAGGAAGAAGGCGAATGGCATGAAGTCAAAAGTAAAAATGTGCAAAAATATGATTATGGGATGGTCAGGAAAATGATCATCTGAACTCATGCCATTTTATGTACACCATTGAATCAAACAATTGTGTCTTCTACTATGAATTCTATAGCAAAACCCCCTTCACTAAAGGATAATATTAAAAAAGGCAGCATAATTCGAAGACTGAATAGTAGTCAGAAGATGATGAGCTCATGTCGAAGCCTAAATTATTTTTGACTCTGGCAGGTTTTATGCCATCTACTTTTAAAGCTCAGGAACTGCCCCACTAAAAGGCGTGACCTGAACTGGTTAATCAGGAAGAATCTTCATCATATTAATATTTGATCTTTGGTAATGTTAACATGATTCATTTAACATATCCCTATGCCAGCCACAATTTCGATCTTGATAAGCCTGAGTTCCCTATATCAAACAGAGGAATTATAGGAAGAGACTGAGGTCTAGGATATAGTGGAAGACATGGATATTATAGAAGCCACTATTTCAAAATTACCCCTTCTAGAACTGTATATGCGGCCAAAACGTGTGGCAATGCCCTTCAGCAGGCTCAACAAGAATAGGAATGTTCTTCCACACATGGCAGATTCGGTTCTAGCACAGTTATTTTGGAGGATCGGTTAAAGGTCACACCTTCTTCCTCTCAGCAAATAAATAGGCCAAGTCAGTCTAATCTTCCAAAACCAAGAGTATTTCCAACTCCTACCCCGATATAATATGCATCTACTTCCAAATCATCAAGGCACCTGCAAAACCCCATGTTCTTGTTGGGAAACACAGACCTTTGGACCAAAAGTTTGATGTATTGAAACAGTTGTCCCAATTACTGTCCAAGTTATCAATTATGGATGCCTTGAATCTATCAAAGGATCTTCGGGGGGAACTCATTGAGGCTTTGTCAAGTCCTCAAGAATTCGAAACTGAAATTGTTGCGGCTGAAGTTACCATATAGAGAATGATCATGCAGAATGTCATGCAGTGATATCTTTTACAGATAACGATGAAGATGATGTTGTGCATGGACATATAGGACCTTTGTATTTATCTGGAAAGGTCAATGATGTAGATATCTGATGACCTTTCATTGATAATGGCTCAGGAGTCAATCTCATTCCTATTCGTACACTTCATCAATTGGGCCCCACTGAATCTGATTTATCTACTTAAACTTTGATTTTGCAAGGATATTATAAAAATGAACCTGAACCTCTGGTCGAGATTACACTCAGAACTCAGTTTGAAGACCTTGTATCCAATTCATATTTCCTGGTTGTTCGTCATGAAATAACCTTCAATATTTTTCTTAGAAGGCCTTTGCTACATCCACATGTGTTCGTACCTTCTTCATACCATCATTGTCTCAAATATTGTTTCAATGGAAAAATTGGGAAATTGTATTTTGATAAAGCCCCATTTAAAACATGTGAATCTCAATACATTGAGGCAGAATTCTATCACATGGAGGTAAAGGAGGAATCCACGAAAAAGGAGGTTACAAAAATTAATTCTCTATATGGTTTGGAAAATATTCCAATAAACCCATTCATAAAAGTGAGTATAGATTATGTGTTTCCTATCAGTCAAATTGATAGGATAGACCCAAATCCAAATACTCTTATGGAAACTTCAATAATTTCAATTACGACAACCAAGCCAGACAGCATGGTAGAAATTGTTGATTCAGCAGGAAATGATTAAAGCTAAAATGGAGATGTCTACATTTCATCTTCTAAAATATAGAAATTCTATACTTCATAAACCAGGCTAGAAGAAGTTATAACAATGCCAGATATGAATGTTGATGTCGATTCTCAATCCATCATCTCCACTTTATTACACAAGAAGGACCCTTCATCATCATTAGGGTCATAAATGGTAGCATTTTCTTCAAGATTCTAAAATTATAACTTATCCAATGATTATGGAAATTATACTTCATCATCTATTATGCAAGTAGAAATAGAATAAATAACACATATTAAAGAAGAAGAGGAGGATCTCAAAGATTCTCCTCCATCATTTTAAGAGGGTATCTCTACCACTATGGATGAACTCAGAGAAATAAATCTGGGTACAAAAGAAGATCCACACCCCACTTTAATTAGTGTGGCCATGAATCCTGAAGAGTAAGAAATGTATACTTCTTTTCTAAAGAAAAATCAAGATGTATTTTCTTGGAATTATTCGGAAATTAAATTTCTTTATCCTGATGTTTCCAATCATCATTTGGGTTAGCCAGAAGAACATCGAGGTTTCAAGCAAGCCGTAAGAAGAACACACCCAACTTATGCCTCCAAAATTGAAGCTAATGTGGATAATATTATAAAGTATAACTTCGTCAGAGAAGTTAAAAATACCAAATGGATGGATAATATTGTCCCTGTGAAAATGATGAATGGAAAAATTAGAGTTTGCATTGATTTCAGAGATCTTAATCGGCATTGTCCCAAGGTTGATTTTCCAGTTCTGATCACAAAACTCATAATTGATGAAACAACTAGTTATGAAGAACTTTCCCTCATGGATGGATATTTGGGGTATAATAAAATATGAATGGCTCCAGAAGATGAAGAATATACAACCTTCAGAGCCCCTCAAGGTATTTTTTCTATTAGGAAATGCCCTTTGGTTTGAATAATGTATGTGAAACATATCAACGTGCCATGCACCCTATCTTCAAACCCTTTTTAGGGAAATTTGTTGAATATTATGTGGAAAATTTGGTTGTTAAATCGATACAATGTTCAAATCACCTGGCTGATTTGGAAATTAAATTTCACAAACATTGATAACACAATTTGAAGATGAACTCCTTGAAATGTGCTTTCGGGGTAACCTCCGGAAAATTTCTTAGCTTTGTTGTATGCCATCGTGGTATCAAAGTTGATCATGATAAGTGAAAATTAATCTTTGGTATGTCACCTCCTCTAAATTTGAAATAATTAAGAGGACTTCAAGTACACTTGGCCTATATTCAGTGTTTCATTGTCAATTTGGCTAGCAAGTGTTTATCCTTCACCAAATTAATGAAGAAGGGAGTCACCTACCAATGGACCAAATATTGACAAGGGGAATTTGATATCCTCGAGAAATTTCTCTTGAGTCCACCGATATTGATGCCAACTATTGAAGTAAGACCACTTCTCTTCTATGTGATAACTTTAGAGTGGTCATTGGGTGCCTTCCTTTCACAACAGAATGATGCCTGGATTGAAAAAACCATTATTATCCTAGTCGGACTATGCATGAGGCAAGAACATGATATTAAAGTATTGAAATTTGTTTCCTAGAATTAATCATTACAATTCATAAATTGAGAAACTACCAGCAACATCACGAGGTTCAATTAGTATCACGCAAAAACAAATTCAAATTTATCCCTAGTCGTCCAATTCTTATAGGATGTCTAGAAAGGTGGGAAGTTATTTTGCAGCAATTTGATATCCAGTACGTGTATCAAAAGGCAATAATGGGCCATGATCTAGCTGATTTACTTGCTGAACACCCATCTATTGAAGATACATCTTTATATGTTGAACTTCCTGATGAGGAAGTCTTCTCCATCCAAGATAATCCTCAAACGTGGGAAATGTACTTTGATGGTGCTTCCAGAAGTCCAACAGGGAAGAAATTGGAAGATACTAAATTCAAATAATTTGGGTTAGGAATTGTTCTTATTTCCCCAGAAAAGGTAGTGCTACCATATTCCTTCTTATTGTTGGAAGGCGGTACAAACACTGAAGCAGAATATCATGATCTCATCACAGGATTGGAAATGGCTCTTCAGGAACAGGTGAATCACTTAAAGGATAATGGTGATTCAGATTTGGTAATCAAAAAAGTCAATGGGGATTATGACATCATAAAAGAATATTTTATCACTTTGCATGATTACTTCAGAAAGTTAATGGAGGAATATCCCTCAGAACTGACATTTTCTTATGTCCTGCGGTCACAAAATTCTCAAGCTGATGCAATGGCTAATGTAGCCACAACTCTGGAAGATCCAAACTAGGATGAAACAATCATCTATATTTCCCACCGTTATATAGTTTCACCTTATGTTCAAATCAGAGTAGTGGAAATTGTTGAAATTAGTCCCATTTCAGAACCATATGGTCATACTACAGGATGGATGACAGCTATCAGGGAATATCTTCAAAATAGAACACTCCCACCTGATAGAGCCAGGAAAGAACAGATATGGCGACGTGTGGTCAATTATACACTTTATGATAGCTCATATCACATAGAAAGAATTATTTACAAGTGAGTTTTTGATGGAATTCTTTTCAGATGTATTGATGGTGAAGAGAAAATGGATGTCATGAAAGGATTACACTTAGGAGTCTGTGGTTCCCACCAGTCTGGACATAGACTGTCTGATCAAATTTGAAGGCTTGGATAATTCTGGGCTTCAATGATTCAAGATTGTGTATATTTCACTAAGAAGTGTTATTATTACCATGTTTATTCCAATTTCATTCATCAACCCCCAGAGTTTCTACATAAAGCTAAAAACTCATGGCCATTTTCCACATGGGGAATGGATATTGTGGGACCTTACCCTTCAGCTATATCCAAGAAGTTTAAGTATATTATTACTGCTAATGAATTCTTATCCAAATGGGCAGAGGTAATACCTCTCAAAGAAGATAGTTTTAATATCACTGTTAGCTTCATCAAGTCTAACATCATTACCATATTTGGTGTCCCTCATACCTTATTAACGGGCAATGGCACCAACTTCTGTTCATATGAGGAAAGGAAGTAGTTTCAAGAATACAAAATCAAATCCTACCTTTCATCTTGATAGCATGAAATGAAAAATGTCCAAATAGAGGCCTTAAATAAGACACTTTCACACATACTGCAAAATATGTTGGACAAAGAAAATAAATGATGGCCTGATAAACTTTTTCATGCTTTCTGGGCTTATCGGACCACCACCCGCACTGCTACGCAGTCAACTCCATATTCCTTAGTATATGGAACAGAAGCAGTCATTCCCTTTGAGGTTCAATTACCATTTCTCAGAGTATCCATTTGTGATTAGTCATCTATAGATGAACAATATCCACAGTGATTGGATGAATTGGAATGATTAGATGACAAAAGATTGTGAACCCTGCACCACATGGAAGTCTATCAGAATCGGATAGTACGGGCTTTCACCAAAAAAGTTCATCTTCGTTCATTTATTCAAGGAGAATAGGTATTAGTCCTCATAACTCCAATGATACCAGGGAATAATCCTCCAAATCTTGAGCCAAAGTGGGAAGGACCTTACTCAATACATAAGGTCTACTCCAATGGATCATATTATTTAATATCAATGGATGGAGAACTCATTACAACTCCAACCAATGTGAGATTCTTGTAGAAGTATTTTGTGTAACACAAATACATTTTCATCCAACATGACATTAATCTGTGTTGTTCTAGCTACATAATGCTAAACTGTGCAGCAATGGTCCATGCATATGACCTAAAACTATTTTAATACTTACTATAAAACTTTAAACTGTATGGTCCCTTTTTTCCTTGCTACATGACATCGAATAGCTTAGCCCCTCTATCGTCCAACATGATGTTAATCTGTGTCGCCAATTATCATTCAACATGACATTAAATTGATTTTCTGAGTTGCAATATGCTAAAATGCCAAGCACCCCATGTCTGTGAAACATGTCATTTAAACTATGTAACAGTCCCTTATACATACTACATGTCGTTAAATTGTGCATTGTTAGGTTTTTTGCTACCTCTTGTTTCTCACACTGAGTTTGACTCACGTGAGAAAAGAGTAATCTTCAACCATAACACCCTCTCTGGTCTGCTAACCAATCATAAGTCCCGATATTATATTCGGTTTCTCCTCAAGTACAACTCGATCATCAATTCATTCTTCAATCTAACTACGCATACATGATCCTTTCCTTCTAGACTGAGTACGTAAGAAACCTCCCGAGGTTCAATCCGAAAACCAATCTATTCATGTCGGTTCACCTACTTCTAATACGATGTTGATCTGTGAAGCATCCCAAAACCAATCTCTTCACATCTGTTCACCTTCGTCCCACATAATGTAAAACTATGTATGTCCCTTTTGTCGCTGCTACATGACACTAAACTGTGCAGTGCCATCATCGTTGATATATGACATTAAACTATGTAGTCCCCTATTGTCATTACTTCAAGACATTAAACTACATTTCCATACGTCTAAGCTACATGATGCTAAACTGTACAACACCATTTCATGCATATAAACATAAATTATTCGTAATTTTGTCATGTATGACAATAAAATACAAAATTCTTTGATACCCTCAACTGAGAGGGAATAATTATTGACATGGATTTCTAATCATGTTGTGTTCTAATGACTACATGCATACATGGAAATTCCCAAACCTTTAATCTTGGGTCAAACCATCATTGCACTAAAGTCCCCTTTCACCCTTCACATGTATGAACTAAATCTATACCTAGGGTATTTCAAGAAATATGTATGGCTTGATTCCCATCGTTTTGGGATACGTAGGAACGTTCAAGCATCCCTCGAACCCAGCCCCAAGTCATTGGGATTAACCCCAAATTCATGTTTCAGTCCCATGGCTAAAAAGTCCCCCTGTGTAAACATGAATGTGGTATGAAAACCCTAGTATTCATTCACATCATGTTTATAAAACACATAATCTGTATTCCTCATTTTGGTCTAAGCTCTATGACCCTAAACTAATATCTCCTACACTCTCATCCCAAATGATGTTAAACTGTATTTCAAGAACTATGTATGGCATGATTCCCATCCTTATGAGATATATAGTGAAGTCCAGCACCTCAATTCTGGACCCAGCCACAACATTATTAAAGTTAGCATTGGTCTATGTATCTCTTTCATGCATTGGAAAATGCCCATTTTTTTGTTCCGTACTCCTAAACATAAGTACTTCTTGATCTCCTAAACTCTTTTCTTGACTTATCCCCACAAAATTTTTGATACCTGAGAATTATTTTTCCAGAAAATACAACATGTGCCCTTAGGCGGCCTTCCATAAGTAGTCTACATGATAGAACTGTCAACCAAAAGATGTTATAATTTGAATATGCAGCCAATTCCCTTATGTTTCCCTGCATAATTCAACCCCCTAACGGGTTTACTAAATAGTAGTAATATCATTCTTAGGAGGAAACCCACTTTTTCCTTATTTTTCATAACAACAATATGAAGGGATCTTCAAAAAATAACCATCTTTAACATATTTGTCCCATACACTTTTTCATGATCTGAAAGTATTCAAGTCTATGGTTTATATTTCTCTTCCCTACATTTGGGTCAGACCTTCGCAGGAGTGACATTCATCCAATTCTTTTACAATATTGATTGGGAATATCCTCTCCATATTCAAGTACCCCTCTCCATATAGAAAACTCTATGCATTAGAAAATTTGAATCTCCATAAACTTCAACGGGATTTTTTATCAATAAAAAAGTAAAATGTTCGAGAGTTATTTTTCCTAACTATACAGCACGTCCCCTAGGTGGCATTGCATAAGTAGTCTACATAACGAACCTGTAAGCCAAAAGATGATATTATTTGACTATTTATCCAATGCCCTTAAGTGGCCTTGCATAATTCAAACCCCCTAACAGGTTTTTCAAATAGTGGTAACTTCACTCTTAAGAAATACTTCCTCTAATTCCATTCATCCATTTTTTTCATATCATCCCTCATATTCAAAATTTCATAAGTCATTGTTTACCTTTTTAACCCTCCATACCTGAATGTGGTAATATGTTTCCAAACACATTATTAAGGAATTGAGTCATTTTTTAATCCATTCAATCAAAAGCTATTGAACCTTAAACATTATCCTTTTTATGCCCGACATGCATTCCTTTAAACTACCAAAAAAGATTGGGTACTCATTAAATTGGGAACTTGTAAAAGGAACTCAGAACAAAATTCGAGTCCCAGATTGCTAAACATAGGTTTTGTATGATTTATGAAATATTGAGAAATAAAATATTCAATGTTTGTGGGGTTGTTTGTATCACCCTAGAAAAAATAAATCAATGCATACTAGGCCCATTTCCTTAGGTAATATTAATTAAAGAAAATAGCAAGAGTATGCATGCACAAATGATTGAAGATGAAAGTGTTTTTCATTGATGCACAAGAGTTATAAGACATCCCCATATTGGAGTCTCTTCTCTTTTTCAAGAATTACAAGAGTCTTTCAACATAACTCTTCATTTGATTTACAGAATCCTAAACTTCATCATCATCCACTTGAAGCTCATTCACTCGACCAACTTCACTTTTTTCATCTTGATGGAGTTCTTTCTTGTCATCTATGATGGATTTCATACCATTCGTTTGAACTCATTCCATTGAATTGTTAAGATGGTAATGTTCCCCAGTAATAGCATATAATTGTTGCTGAAGGTGCATCTGATGGTCAACTTTCTCCTTGATCTTATGCTTCAGCTCCTTCTACTTTTCAGCATGATCAGCCTCAGCTTGGGACATCGCAGCCTTGAATTCGGTGATATTGGTTAATAGCCTTGCTCTAGTCAGATCTTGACCGTACTTTTTCTCCTTCTCCCTCCTTAATATGACTTGTTTCACCGCGGCATGGATCTCTTGATATCAAAAACTGCCAAGTCCTAACATGACAAACAAGGATGACAGTCACGGGATCTTTTAAGACAGCTCTTCAAGAGGCACATTAGGTATGATCTTTCATATATTCTACCATGCCTTGCGATGTGAGAATTGAAGTGCCTTTTGTACCTCCGGGTCTGATTCATCATCTCTATCCCAGGGGGGATATAGTCCGAGATTAATTCACTAAAAGAAGTGTTATGTCCTGCTCCTTCCCCCTTGACCCTTGTTACTTCACTTTCTACTCCCGTTGGGGCAGAGGTTGAGGCTTCAAATACGAATTTATCCACTAAATTTGATGGCCATGCATATTCAATTGAAAGATTTGGTTAATTTTAAAAGGAAAATAAAAGTTTATTAGATACCTTGAAAATTATGTACAACCACAAATATTATCATCTTTTACCCAATGGTAGATCAACAGCATGAGAATGCTCCTCCCCATATTTCCTAGCTTCAACAGGATTTTTAGGATGGTTTTCAGGAAGCACTAACAGGTTAAGCTGCACTCGAGATAGCATCTTAGCAATGATATGGTTGTACATACCCCCTTCTGGCATCGACAAATCAGTAGCTTGCTGATAAGGGACTGTAAATTTCAACAAATCCTAGTCATTGATGTAATAAGAAAATATTAAGAGGATGAAGGATATCACTCATGTCCAAAATCTTCTAAATTACATGATAATTTAACATGATCAAAAATTTACTCAAAATACGTGCCACATTTTATCATATCATCCTGTGATATCTCAGATTCCTGGTTAGTCCCACTAGTAAGAGTATTTGATACATCTTCTTGATGACCCTCCTACAACCTATGACCCCAGATAACTTCCTTAGAGATAATTATAGAGTCAGTTTTAGTGGTCCCCAAATGTTCTGGTGTAGGTGTTGAACCTAAAGAATCACAGAAAGTAAGTTAGTTGATTTCCTCATTCAACATTCTATGAAGTATTGATAATTTACCATAAGTGGGATCTTCTCTCCTTGTAGTAGCAATAGGAGCAGTACTAGGAACAGAAGTTGGCTCTTCTTCTCTCTTTGTTTCTTTAGGAGCAGCCAAGTCAGCATGAATTGGCGATTGTTTCCCAACACCCTCCGTCATCCTCGTAGGAAGGTCAATCCTCTCCCTCAAATGGGAAATTGAAGAAGCCCCTACAATCCCATGAAATATGATAAATCTTTTCATGACTTATGATTCTTGACTATTAGAAGGACTTACCACTACTGATGAAGCATTTAGCTGTGGACTTCTTCCTTCGATGTCTTTTCTTATTTGTCTTTTTGGGTGTGTTGACGTCTTCACCTACAAATAAGGGTATTGGAGAGTGAAAATACCTTTCTAACTCTTCTTCCATGTTTTGTATGCCTGGAGATAATTCACTTGGTTCACGGGGAGATTCAGAAGCTCCAGTAGCAGTCCCAACAGGGTTGTATTGTAGTGAAGGGACCTCAACAGTTCTTTTCTTTACAAGATGCAGGATCAAGAAATTTATTTCCTTGAGTAAAAATCATTGACTGAAATCAAGTTGAAAAAAAATAAGGAAAGAAACTTACATCATCAGGAGCAATGTAATCATGCCACTCCCCATCTATTGAAGCACCAGTCCCCTCAACGGTGCCATGATCCATCATTTTCTTCACCTGCTTGGTGATAGGAATGGAATAATAATTGGCATATATGAGTATCTCTATCTCTATGATGTAAGATGACACTTCATCGGGGCTATCCTTGAAATGGATATCAGTATAATCCCAAAGATTCCCTACTCCAGGGATGTGTAGCCCTTCCCATAAGTCCATCCAGGCAGTTTCAGCATCACAATATAAACTTTGCTAGGTATGGACAACCTCTGGTCAAAAATATTTATCATGTGCACCAGAAGGATGCGAGGAGGGTCCTATAATCTTAGAATTCCATTTCTTCTCAGCTCCTGCAATCACATATACAGGATAAGAAAATAAAACTTGTTTCACTATAAAATAATGGCGATTAAATTTCCTCAATGATATAACTCACCAGGAGGTGATGAAATAGGACTCTTAACTCTGGAAGGAGGATTATATATGTCATGAGGCCGCTTTGAATAATGTCATGCCTCATCATCCCTATACGGGGAATCCAGCGAATCAGCTCCAGGTGAAGAACCCGGTGAATCAGCTCCGGGTGAGGAAGAATCACCTTCCAGATGAAGTGTTTCTTTCTTGGCAGTTCTTTTTTCCCCACCTAATGAACCTGATGATTCAGTACCCCTTTAGGGTATGATGCTACCCAGTTCTTATCATACCATGTAGCCAATTGACTCACCTCTCCAGCAACAGGTAGATCAAACACTGCCCCGGTCTTCTCCATAGCTGTTTGCAACCAAAGTTAATGGAAAACCATTGGATTCTTCTCTGACCTGACATGCATAGGAGGGGATACCACAATCTGCTGTAGACACTTCAATTGAAATGCAAATCGATATGGAGCATAGGCCTCGCATATAATATATCTGTCAATCCTGGTGGCCAATACACCATCTCTACAAGCAAGCAAATAAGACCTCAATTATAGGCTAGTTCTTCCATCATCAACAAACCTCTTGGTTGGTAGGTTTCCATAAGGAATGAAATGGAATTCCTTGAACATGCTCAGCCTCACCTTCATATCATAGGGGTTGATGGACAATAGAAAAATTCCAAAATATGACTGCACTGATGGCCGGAAAGAACTTCCAAGAACCTGTACTCCACTATGTACAACATAAGTCTTGATGTGAGTGGTGATACATCCCCAAAAAACATGGAATGGTCCCACTATTCTCAAAGGAGACTTACCCATATAGACATGAAATATGATCCTGTGAATCATTTCAATAATTGGGGTGGCTAGCCCAACAATTTTCCTCTCAGCCAACTTGGCTGCAACAACGATGGTCCTTGGCCTAACACCTCCCATCGAATCCCTAACTGGAAGATGATAAACGCTGAGCCATAAGGCTAAGAAGCCCACCAGATGGGTCTTCTCTGGGATTCTTTGGTCCACTTCATACCCCTACTTTTTAAACTCTCCTACTTCTAGAGTTGTCCAGAATGTGATAAGATCACCCCTCTTCTCTATTTTGGGATAGCTGGTAGGACGAGTACATGAGGGCCCCTTATCTATATTCTTGTTGAGAAACATATCCATCCACTACTCTGGATGAATATCCTTTCTAGAATGAGTTTTGGTGGTCATTGATTTCTTGATGTTGTGGAAAATTTTCAATAATTCTCGAGCCAAATCCAGAGTCTTCTCCAAATCATTCCAAGTCTCCTTGAAGGGATGAATTCATCATACATATCGCCTAAAATCGGAGCCCCTCGTGATCTTGTAGACATCCCACAAATTGATTCCTACTTCTGCATGAGTCAGATGAAAATAATTCGTTTCTGGGATCCAACGACTGATTAGCTTCGGCACAAAGTTATCATTCTTGTAGACATATGTCTGTCCAGCCCAGACGACATCATATATTTCGGTTCCATTCAAATCCTTGACAAATTATGCATAGTTTTGTCGCACCCAATATTCCCACATCGAAGTCGGTTTCACACCTCCTCCGGGAAGGAAGTCACAACTCTTCTTCCAGCCTTTGGATTGATCCATCTGAGAATTTTAAAAAATAGAGGTATAACAATGCGGCTATAGATCAGACTTGTGAGGCTTCTTGTCTAGGGCACAAGGGCCATGATGCATTATGTAGGCTTCTCAACTGTTCCTTTATTAACATATGATCCTACAACTAAAACATTTTCTGATGAATAGTTGGTGTAATTTTGAAAACAAGAATGTGGGAGATTGTTCTTTGGATCTGTAAAGTTGACTCCTTGCATATGTCCAGGGCCATATAAAGGCAAGTAAATGCTATGTGGAAAATTAAGATGATACTTCTTCAAGAACATGGTCAAATCTAGGAGAGTGCTGTCGCAGATATCATAGTAATCGTGGCCAACAATGTTAGTCATGTCATCAATTTTTATGCTTGACAGTTCCTCAGCCAATCCAATTTCTCTTGGTTCCATTTAATCTACACAAAGACTGAATAATTAACTTATATGTAAATTTTTTTTCTATAAAATTTGTGAAGAAATCGAAAAAATGGCAAAGGCATTATGTCGTGCATGTATGGTTTCGCAAGTGTGACCGCGCAAGTCTGGGCATGCAAGTATTGTCGCACAGGTCAAAATACCTTTATAGAAGTGCAACACAATTTTGAAGAAATAATCAATTGCGGACATCATCACCTCCGTGATGAAGTATCACTTTCATGAAGGGAGAGAGAAGATTTGGAATCTAGGTGCTTTGGGTGAGAGTGGAACCCATATTTATAGGCGAAGTGGTATCCCTGCACGCCATAACCTGCACGCCAGAACAATACCTATGCACCTACTACTTGCACTTTGTGACACCTTATTTCTCGTTTTCCTCAAAGTCAAATACTCCTTTATTTTTTCAGATCCAACTCTGAGGGGGGACTTTTGTTGACGCTCCTTTCCGTAACAGATACTAACGAATGAAAAAGGAAAATTCCTTAAGAATAAAGTGATTCATCCTTTGAAGAACATCAAAAATTGACAAAGGCATGAAAAAGGAACCTTTTAAACATGGGTCATGAAAGTATCTTTATAGTCGCACAAGTGACTTGCCCACCACATATGGGTCACGCAAGTGACGTGCGCGCCCTATTCTTTTTTTATCCCAAGGTTCTCATTGGCCTATAAATACCCCCTTTGGGCCCCCCATTTTGAAGAATAATTTTCCAAAACTCAAAATTATGCTCTGGTCACCCTAGTAACTATTTGAAGTCTTCCAAATATTTCTAAGTTAATTTCATACCTAGAATGGAAGATCTAAAGAAGAATACTAAGGCCTAAGTATTAGAACTCATCGATATTTGCGTGCCTAAGTATCCAGCCCATTAAGGGGAGTAATGATACTTGGGCGCCGCCTTTACCTCTCAAGGAAACATACACGCCACCCATCTGAAAGCCTCTAGGGATGATACTAAGGTCCCCAATTCAATGTCTCCCAAGTATCACTTCATAGGTTCTCCATCTCCCAAGAGAACTCATGTCATGAAAGTATATTTGCACTACTAGGACTTGCGCGCCAGACCAATACTTGCGCGCCTCCTTCCAATTCACTTTCTTTCCTCAAATTCACCTCTACTATTCACGATTTTGCCTTCAAAACAATCTTCAAAGCCATTTGTGGCATGGTTCCTTTGATGGATTCCTTTTCTGCAAGGAATTCTGAGAAGTCCTTTTGATTTGGGCCTCCTTCTCAGAATTAAGCCCCAAGTCTCATGTCCCCTTAATAAGGGCATCCTCCTTAGGAGTAAGCCCCTATCTTATTTTCCCAACATCTGGGAATATTACATAGGAGTAATCCCAAAATTAAGAATCTAAATCTCCATAAAACACAAATACCATTATGGACCATGTTAATGAGAATCCTCCTTAGGAGTAAGCCCCAAGTGCCCCCTAATTTGGGCCTCCTTCTCTGGAGTAAGCCCCAACCTTATTTTCTTTTGATTTGGGCTTCCTTCTTAGGAATAAAACCCAATCATATGTCCCTTAATTTGGGATTCCTTTTTAGGAGTAGGCCCAATGTTAAAATTCCAAATATCCAAATAGCACAAATACATTTATGGACCCTGATTCTGGGCTTCTTTCCTAACCTAAGTCATTATCTTCATTTACTCGGGCTGTCATATATATGTAAGCCCCACATCATTTCTTATGAATGCATATTTCATGGCACAATCGTCAAATTTCTTAATACCTCTTATTTCTCACACTCATCATGAGTCACGTGAGCTTATAGTGTAAAAGTAACTACGAAATGTATCTTTAGGCCATTAATCATACATAAGCCCCACAATTTTTTTAATTGAACTATGTAGACAATGATCTCTTCCTTAAAAGTAGAGTATGTAGGAAGCCTTTCTGAGTTCCAATCCCATCACCCATTAATTTTAATCCATACCATATGAAGTTAAACTAATATTAATTCCTGAACTACATGGGTTCTGATTCCTCTTTAACAAGGATACGAAAGTATCCCATCTGCGGATACAATCCCACCTCTAAAATAATCCATGTACTTCGGAATGACAATAAACATCAAGTGCCCCATTGATAGGATTTAAAACCAGGATGGTCATCATAATGTCCATGATATTTATATATAATGTATTGATGGATACCATTTAATAAGAATCTCCAATACATACGGATGATTCTCCATTGATGAAGATCCTCAAATACATATAATGATTCTCTAAATCTCATACATATCAATCATTGATTTCCAAATCTAAGGAAAACTCATTTTTATTCTTGGTAAATTAATAAGGATTTGTGAACATAACTTAAATATATAAGAGAGTCTTGGAGTAGACATTAAATCCCACCAAAAAGGTGTGATGAGTCTGACCTCCCATCCTCTCGACCAATGAAATCTCTTAAGCCTCATCAGTCCACAACCAATGAGCTCCTACCTATGGATAGTAGGTCCAAATGGATGTTGAATCATTGGATGTTCCCAGTTCTACGAATAAACCCATTAGAAACTGATTGTAAAGTTTGAACCTTAAACAAACAAGGTCATCCCCATTTCCAAAAGAAACACCCATGTACCAATCACATGAAAATATACTCTTAGGAATAAATCCAAGTCACATTTCGTTAAATTGTGTGACATCTTATGTCCTCACTATAATAAATTAAAATACATAGTTAACATTTTTGTACATATATCCAAATTGATGCATGGGCGTGATCTATATTAATGGTTTTTAGTGAAGGGTTTAACAAGATCATGTGGGGTTATCATCGATAATCGACATAATATCAAATTCATTATTGCTTCATCCTATAATCAAAAACACATCCCCATTAGGATCCATTCATTCTTAATCATGGATTCCTCATTAGTGGAAATTCACTATAGATGAGATAAAGTAGTATAGAATATAAAATTCCCCAACCCTATGTTAGAGTCATATAATTATAATGGAATCGATATAAATATTACATATTACTTGATTCTTAATTCATTGATATATGAATCAATGTTAGTATTTGATACTCTAAGATTGGCCATAGGTTTAGAAGAGAATATTAATTATTATCTCTATCTCTCTCTCTCTAATACTAGGTTTCAAAATACCTTCACCATGCCCTATTTCTTGAATCATTTCTTCATGTATATGATTCCCTCAAGAAATTTCATAAGGTCTATACCTATAAAAAACAACCCATCCATACCATATGATAATAAATTTTATCATCACCATCCTTGAATTATGAATTGAAACAATAATGTGAGAGTCATATGGGAATGACTCTAAAATAAAAAGAATATCACACTCCTTGTGGATATTTTCATCCCTTACATGAGATCAAGATCCATTTATAGGGCTTATGATCTTGGAAAATATTTGTCTGGGAGAAGAAATTCCCCTATCACTTAAATATGAGTCAGAAATTTATAGATGATTTTATATTTTAGAACTATAAGAATGCTTGATTCCCAAATTGTATGATTTGTAGCGAAACATGAATCTCCCATCTCAGGCCCAACCATAATTTCACTTCCCTCCAAATCATATCCCTCCATGATATTCAGATCAATGTAGAGATTATATACCATATTAAAATGATGGAATTACCACACATTATGTATCATACACTCTAATGGGGTTGTTTCAATCTCCTATTTCACTATTGTTTCTTAGGTTGAGCATGACTTATGAAATATTAGGGAACCTAGAAATTCAATCTTACTAGTGTGATTGAAATTCATATTATTCAACGAATGTTAACTAAATCCTTGTCACGTGATGTAAAACTACATGACATGATGTCTTCACACAGAATAGATCATCCCCTTGGATGATTATGCACTCCTAAATGAAATGTTTTATCCATTTTCACAGAAATTGTATATAAATAACATTTATGTTGCCTATTGGATGCTTAAAATGTTCTTTAATATTTCATTATCAACAAAATAGCTTTATAACTATGATATTTGAGTTAATACCGACTAATTCATTTAGCACATATTCCCTTGTCCCTTCATTGAACTTTCACCCATGTACTCTATGATATCCCCTATGGCATATTCAAAACTTGTAATGACTGATTTGAAGGGAACCTAATTGGATATTTGGGTGAATAACTCAATTACATAGAGAAAATTCACATGGTAGGTTTCGATACAGGATGATTTAACCCCATTAAATATAGGAGCTATTATCCTAATTGTATGTGGTACATGACTCCAATTGTACTAATGGTCAATCTATACCCATTAGTTTCTACCTCCCATAGACTCAAATATTATCAGTATATGAATTAAACATCCAATAAAGAAAATATTCATGTGGATTTACATTCTCATTATGGTATACATCTATGAATTTTAATCACTATCAAAGAATTATTATAGAATCATAACCTTATACCCCTCCATTTTGTGGTAAGAATATCTTGTGATGACATAAATTCCCTGAGTTAGTCATTACTCATGGAAATATCATTTGGTCAAAGTTGAATAACTATAAAAAATCATTAGTCATTCTAATATAAAATTAAAATGTATGAAATTTGGTCTATTTTATAAGACAAAAAACTTATTGGACCGAGGAATAAAATGGGACCCACTTCGTAAATGATATCTAGATCCATGAATGGAATTGTGGCCCCTATAAAGGATCATGTGATAGTGTTGAATGTATTATCCCTATACGAGAATGGAATATGAATATATCATTTCCCTTTATATGAGATTGATCTATATTGAGGACCCTTTATCTAATTATTATGTCAAATCACACTCGAGTATAATTAAAAAAGGAATCACACTACTTGTGAACTAGATCTATTTAGAGAGTCCATATATGAACTACTTATCTTCATTACAATTTTATACACAGTTTCACCTAGATCCCACTTCATGGGACTAGATTCAATGGTGAAAAAAATCCCTCTCCATACATTTGGGTTGAACCTATATATTGAGTTTTCTATACACAAACATTATGTGGATTGAATCATGAAAAAACAAGATATGTATTAACATATAGATTTATTAATCCTTGTCCCATTAAAATATAGTTAAAAAAATAATACCCCATTTCTTATGAATGAGCCAGATCTATTTTGGGAAACATTCATTTTATGGACTTTGTGTGGTTTGATTACTAACCTATCAGAATACATATTAATTCTGAGTCATATTATCCATGGCCCAAATAAAATATTTAAATTTTCAAAACCTCCCCCAATTCTTGGACCATATTCATATTGAATGGTATTAATCAATTTTTGTCTTGAAGACTATAAATATCAACCCAAAAAAATCATCTACCAATATGAGGGACCTTCACCTTAATGATATCATCTAATGTAGAAGATCATGCACATAGAGAATAGTGGGTGAATTTTCATTTTAATGATAATATAAACTCCAACCTGCTTATGTGTTATATTTGTGAAAGAGAATTACAAATGAGTTTATTATCACTACTAGAAATATACAATTTCCCAATGATTCTGAACCTTTGGGAAAGCCTACAGAACCATTGGTATATCTTATATGAAAGGTTATGCAAAACCTTGGTAAGTAAGATGTTAGGAAATCTTTTCCCAATGGTTTACACAGAACTATTGGTACAGGTTAGAAAAATGAACCTATCCCAACGGTTTGGTAGAACCATTGGGGTAGCTTTTCCCAATGGTTTGGCTTGAACCGTAGGGACATCCAACCATATGACTTCTTTCCCAATGGTTTCTAAACTTTTTGGAAAGGTTTTTTTTTCAAAGGTTTATAGAGAACCAGTGGTAAAAAGATACTGAGAATCCTATGCCAACGGTTTGAAACCGTTGGCATAGCCTATGCTGTGCAAATTGCACAACAGCCTACAATTTTCACAACAGGCACAGAGCAGGGTGTTTATTCCCTCTCTTTTCTAATTCCCTCTCATTTATAATTATTGTACAAAAAATAATCCACTAACACATACATATACAATTATTGTACCTGCATTAACCAACTAAAACATACATATACAGAACAAATTCATACACATTTAACATATAATGCATCCTGGAAATATACACATCAAGAATTAAATCAAAATTCATAACGTAATTATAAATATACATAATTCATTTAGAATTCAATTTAAAATTTAGATGATGATTATTTGTGTAATCCGTAATTCAATTCCTAATTTGATCGGTTTTTCTTATACCAGATGTTTTTACAAGAAAAGATGTCCATTTTTAAAAAAAATATATACACCTGGAGTGATACTGGCCACACCGTGCCTCATATTGAGGCGAGGTTAACTCGTACATGTCCCAAATGACCAAGGGATTGTTTTCCTAATGTATCAACATATTCTGAAACCATTTGATTGGTTTTCTGTAAGTTAGTTGTTGTTTTCACTTAGAATGAAGTGCTTTTTAAATAAAAGAGAGACACTTTGAGTGGTTCCAAACACAACGAGCCTCGGATTGAGGTGGGGTTCACTCATACACGACACTAATAACCCATGGATCATTGTGCTAAATTATCAACACAATCAGAATCCGTTTGGTCGGTTTTCCATATGTACATAAAATGTTGTCCATTTTAAACATAAGAGAGACACTTGGGAGTTTCCGGCCACACCGTGACTCGTATTGAGACTCGGTTGACTCGTAAAGGACACATATGAACCATGGATCATTGTCCTAAAGTTTCAATAGATTCCGAATGCGTTTGGTCAGTTTTTCACATGCCAGTTGTTCTTTTCACTTATAATCCTCTCTATATTAAACAAAAGAGACACAGTTAGAGTGGTACTGGCCACACCGTGCCTCACATTTAGATGGGGTTGACTCATATAGTTCTCAAATGACCCATGGATCATTTTACTAATGTATCAGCAATATCCAAATGCGTTTGGTCCGTTTTTTGTATGCCAGTTGATGTTTTCACATAAAATGATGTCCTTTTGAAACAAAAGAGAGATACTTTGAGTGGTGACGGCCACACCGCACCTCAGATTGACGGGGGGATGATTTGTACAAATCATATATGACCTATGGATCGCTGTGCTAAAGTATCAACACAATCAGAATCTGTTTGGTCAGTTTTCTGTATGTACTTAAAATGTTGTCCATTTTAAACAGTAAAGACACACATAGAGGGATCCTGGACACACTATGCCTCGGATTGAGGCAAGGATGACTCATACACGTCACATATGAACCATGGATCATTTTCCTAAATAATCAACACATTCTGAATGCTTTTGGTCAGTTTTTCTTATGTCAGTTGTTGTTTTCACTTAAAATGATGCCCATTTTAAACAAAAGAGAGACACTACGAATGGTTCCGGCCACACCGCACCTCGGATTGAGGTGGGGTTGACTCGTACACATCACATATTACCCATGGATCGCTTTGATAAAGAATCAACACAATCAGAATCCGTTTGGTCAGTTTTCGGTATGCTAGTTGTTGTTTTCAATGAAAATGAAGTCCATTTTAAACAAAAGAGAGACACTTTTAGTGGTGTCGGCCACACCACACCTCGGATTGAGGTGAGGTTGACTCTTAAACATCACATATGACACATGGATAATTCTCCTAATGTTTCAATGGAAAATGACTGCGTGTTTTTGGTTGTCCATATGTACTTTGAATGTTGTCCATTTTAAACAAAAGAGAAACACTTAGAGTGATCCCAGCCACACCGTGAGTAGGATTGAGCACAGGTCGGCTCGTACACGTCACATATGGCCCATGGATAATTGTGAAAAATTATCAATAGAATCCGAATGAGTTTGTTCAATTTTCTGTATGTCAGTTGTTTTTTTTCACTTATAATCCTGTCCATTTTATACAGAAGAGACATAATTAGAGTTGTACCAGCCACACCACACCTCAGATTTTGACGGGGTTGACTCGTACATGTCTCAAAGACACATGGATCATTTTTCTAACGTATGAACACAATCCGAATGCATTTAGTTGAATTTCTGTATGCCATTTGATGTTTTCAATTAAAATGATGTCCTTTTGAAACAAAAGGGAGACACTTTGAGTGGTGTCGGCCACACAACCCCTCGCATGGAGGCGAGGTTAACTCGTACACATCACAAATGACCGATGGATCGTTGTGATATTGTATCAATACAATCAAAATCCGTTTGGTCATTTTTCCGTATGTACTTAAAATGTTTTCCATTTTATATATAAAAGAGACACTTAGGGTGTTTTCACCCACATTGTGACTCGGATTGAGGTGCAGTTGACTCGTACACATAACATATGACCAATGGATCGTTGTCCTAAAGTTTCAATAGATTCCGAATGCGTTTGGTCAGTTTTTCGTATTCCAGTTGTTCTTTTCACTTATAATCCTGTCTATTTTAAACAAAAGAGAAAAAGATAGAGTGGTGTCTGCCACACCGCGGCACGGATTTAGTAGGGTTGACTTGTACATGTATCAAATGACCTATGTATCATTTTCCTAAAGTATCAACACAATCCAAATGCGTTTGGTCGGTTTTCCATATACCAGTTGATATTTTCACTTAAAATGATGTCCTTTTGAAACAAAAGAGAGACACTTTGAGTTGTGTCAGCCACACCACGCCTCATATTGAGGTGGGGTTGATTCTTACACATCACAGTTGACCCATGTATCATTTTTCTAATGTGTCAACATAATCCGAATCTGTATGGTCAGTTTTTGGTATGTACTAAAAATGTTGTCCATTTTGAACAATAGAGAGACACTTAGAGTGATCCTGGCCACACCATGCCTCATATTGAGGCATGTTTGACTTGTACACATCACATATGACCCATGGATAGTTTTCCTAAACAATAAACACATTCCGAATGCATTTGGTTAATTTTTCATATGTCAGTTTTTGTTTTCACTTAAAATGATATCCATTTAAAAAAAAGACACTATGAATGGTTCTGGACACACCGCACCTCAAATTAGGGTGATATTTACTTTTACATGTCACATGTGACCCATGTATTATTGTGCTAAAGTATAAACACATTAAGAATCCATTTGGTCAGTTTTCTGTATGCTAGTTGTTGTTTTCACATTAAATGAAGTCCATTTTAAACAAAAAGAGACACTTTGAGTGGTGTTTGTCACACCGCGCCTCGAATTGAGGTGAGGTTGACTCGTCCACGTCAAAAATGACCCATGTATTGTTATCCTAATATTTCAATAGAAACTGAATGCATTTGGCTAGTTTTCTGTAAGAACTTAAAATGTTGTCCATTTTAAACAAAAGAGAGACACTTAGAGTGATCCCTGCCACACTATGACTCGGATTGAGCCCAGGTTGGCTCGTACACATCACATATGACCCATGGATCGTTGTGATAATTTATCAACAGAAACCGAATGCATTTGGTCAGTTTTCCATATGCCTGTTGTTCTTTTCACTAATAATCCTTTACATTTTAAACAAAAGGAACACAGTTAGAGTAGTACCGGCCACACCGTGCCTCGAATTTATACGGGGTTGACTCGTACACGTCTCAAATGACCCATGGAACATTTTACTAAAGTATCAACACAATATCAATGTGTTTGCTCAGTTTTCTGTATTCCAGTTGATGCTTTCACTAAAAATGATGTCCTTTTGAAACAAAAGATATACACTTTGAGTGGTGCTGGCTACACTGCGCCTTGGATTGAGGTAGGGTTCACTAATACATATCACATATGTCCCATGGAACATTGCGATAATGTATCAACAAAATCATAATCTGTTTGGTTGGTTTTCTATATATACATAAAATGTTGTCCATTTTAAACAAAAGAGAGACAATTAGAGTGACCCCGACCACACCGCGACTCGGATTGAGCCGGGGTTGACTCGTTCACGTCACATATGACCCATCGATTCTTGTGATAAAGTATCAATAGAATCCATATGAATTTGGTCGGTTTTACGTATGCCAGTAGTCTTTTTCACATAAAATCCTGGCCACACCATCCCTCAGATTTAGACGGGGTTGACTCGTACACGTCAATTTGAGTGTTTTCGACCACACCGCACATTGGATTTATGTGGCCTCTCTTGCCAAGTATCTCACATAGGGGACCGAGTATCACTTGAGGCATGTTATTTCCATATTTCAAAACTGACATGTCCTCAGTTTATCATCAAGGAACAAATATCATTCATGTGTAATAGAAAACATCCTGGTAGCCCTCACCTAAAAACCAAAGCATTCGTCCTGGAATTTCAAGTCTAAATTCCCTAAGCATGACGAGTCCGTCCATGAGTCCTTAACATGTAACCCATGTCATATTCTAAAAATTGAAATGTAAACCAAATCAAACAAGTCATAATTCACATAACATGGAGAATGTCCAACAAGGTTTTGTATTAAATTTAAAGCATAGCATCACATGCATTTGATAATCATGAGCTAATAAGCTTACCAAGACATTTATATAATTCAATAAATACAAAAACAGAATAATCCTAACTAGAATTGCATGATCATAGAAATAAAAAAGGCATATGAAATCAAGGAGGAGGTGGGGGGCTGTCTGGGGGTCCAGGGAGTAGGGTGGGTGGGGGCTGTCCAGGGTCCAGGGAAGAGGGTGGGGGGCTATCTAGGTGGGTGTATGTGGGGTGTCCGGGGGGGGGGGGGGGGCTGTCCGAGGACCAAGGAGGAGGGTGGTGGGGCTGTCCGGGGTCCAAGGAGGGGGGTGGAGGTGTTGTTTGGGGTCCAAGAAGGAGGGCGGGGGGGGGGGGGGGGGGGCTGTCCAGGGGGCTGTCCGGAGTCCAAGGAGGAGGGTGGGGGCTGTCTGGGGGTCTGTTCGGGGGCTCTCTGGGGGGCTGTCTGGGGGTCTGTCCGGGGGCTATCTGGGGGGCTGTCTGTGGACCAAGGAGGAGGGTGGTGTGCTCTTCGGGGGGCTGTCTGGGGGCTGTCCAGGGGGCTGTCCGGGGTCCAAGGAGGAGGGTAGAGGGGGGCTGTCTGGGGAGTTCCCAAACACACAAAACTCTGTAAAGATGCTCAAGATACACCTAAACCACTAAAAGATATAAAAATCCCTGAAAACAAAAAATATATAAAAATAAATCAACTCCAATACTATATACAGGTCTAGATAAAACCAACAACTAGAATAGATTAAACATAAAATTTCAGTAATATTAATAAAAATTGTAGCAGATCAAATTTTCCCACATCATCATCACTATCATCACCATCATCATCACCCTCATCATCATGTTCATCGTTTTCCTCATCATCATCCCAGCCTTCCTCAACGCCCTCCTCCTCGCCCTCACCCTCCACCTCGCCCACCTCCTTCACCTTGCCCTCCTCCTCTCCCTCCTCTTCCACATCAAACTCCTCGCCATCATCATCGTCAGGATAGAAATCATATTGACCACCACTAGAACCGCCACTTAGTGCATCATATATAGAACTTATCGATGACATATATTCATCAAAAGCTGGGTTGGCCTCTAGTGGATGTGTTGGACGTATAACTTCAATAAATTTCATAAATTCATTGTTTTCCCTAGTAGACTATTCATCTGTCTCTATGGCCCTTTTGTTAGCCTGTTCTACCTATGCCCTAACTTGCTGATGCTCGGTAGCACTACAACTCATACCTGAGGAGGTCCAGTACTTAGTCAGGGCTATCCAATGTCGGCAGTGTACTCTTCTAGAATGATCCTCTCCCAACACCTGATGTAAGTGATTAGTTGGCCCAAAATTGTCCAGTTATTTGGCATCGAGGGCCTCTAAAGCAGCCTGTTACAAATATAAATATATTATTAAGTTACAAAATTGATATTAAAATATAAAATCAACAGATTAAAACTTACAATCTACTTCTGAGTCGGTTCGTTGACGGCACTTCCATCCTTTTTCCATTTACTAGAGAAAAACAGTTTTTCTCAAGGCACACATCCTTCAATATTAATTTTTTGCCTCTACAATGACATTGAAAACTAAAGTTATATGAAAACTTTATAAAACTATTAAATAATTGAGGAAATAAAAAAATTTAAGTCTTAAAGAAAACTTATACACAAATTGTCATATGAGTTTCCTCTCTTGATCTGGCATCGTAGTACGTCCCAGTGTGTGGAGGTATTTTTTTTGAAACAATGTTTTTTTATAGATGATTCGTAAATAAAATTTGATAATGAAAAGGATATTATTAATAAAAACATGAAATTTATTATTTAAAAAACCTCAAATGTAATTAACACCTTAAAATGAGTAGTCGTCCAATAAGTAATCATCTGTCGATACTTCTCTATAGGACAATCATCCATGACTGATGATGACTCTAACTCAGTGCCAACTCTAGCATGCCAGCCAATATACAACTCACACTTGTAGGCTCTCCAAAGATAACTTAAATCTTTTAGACATACTGGTCGTGAACCCTCACCGTCAGGAAAAATAAATCAAAGCTGACACCAAAATATAAATTCATATAAATAAATAATAATAATTCATGGAATTAAACACAACATGTTTTTTTACCCAGATCTCTACCCAAGATCCTTCTCTGACCTCATGTGGAAGCTTTCTCCATGATATCATGCTGACAGGAATGATGTCGGAGTTTTTGGAAAGCGTCGACAAAATAGTCTGACATTGCTGCACTGTTTTCTAAACCATTTTGTTATTTTCTTTGTAATCCACCATTAACTGTGTGCGGGGGTTCCACACCTCACACATGTGTGTACACCCCCACCCCCACATCCTATCAGTAGATGTATCTGAAATGAAAGAAAAAAAAATATTTTATCAAAACATGTTATTATGAAAATAAATATTTGTATAATAATTTGTTGGGGTTTTATAAATATACCTACGCCAGTCTGATCGTTGAGCACCACTGGATCCACAGAAACCGATGGAACACCTTCTGGTGGAATAGAAATCAAAGAGGATGGAATATAGAAGCTCAGAGAGACAGAAGTTAAAGGAAAAGAAGATGGGACTGTTGTATGACAAGATTCCATCTGGGGAGTGGGAATCATCATGGGATATGAAAAAGATAAGCCAAAAGATACAAAAGGTGGTGAAAACATTAGAGGCCTAAATATCCTATGTTTCCCTAATGACACAATGGGATCATAATGTGGGAAGGACGACATGTAAGTGGGAGGGGCAGGGTCTAGTCTGGTACACAGAGCTGCTCATCTACCTCTAGTATGAACCCCCCTCGTACCACCAACCGAAGTACTAGGACAAGTGCTAGGCTCATCATCGAATAACTATCAATGTATAGGTGGATCCTAAAAAAAATTTTACAAAAAAATTAATCACAAGACATTATATATTCTTTTAATATATATATTTGAAATAAAGTACTCACTACATGAAATAATGGTTGAACACCCATCTCTGCCATTTGAAGATTATTCTCCATTATTTTTTCCTTCATCTCTCTTCAATTGGCTTCATATTCTACTTTTGAAAACAAATATGTAATTAATTAGAAAAAGGAAACTAATGTGTAACCCAAAAATATAAATATATGAGGGAATATAGGTATTAATTGGTAATTTAGCTATGAATTTTTTTAGAAGAGCATGAATAGATTTAATAAATCGCACAAGTTGTAATGTTCACCAAGTTAGAAATGTTGTTTGACTAGGTTTGAATACAGGTCAATTCCAAATTAGAAAATGAAATTCAAATAAAACTGCAACCGATAAACATTGAAAATTCACATAACAGTTAAGTCTGCTAAAACATATGTGTGATCAATACTAAATCAATTTTTATAGTACCAACCTTAACAACCCAACTTGAGGTAAACCAAAGGAATTGATAACATGGATGAATGATTCTATATATTTTCAACCACAACTTCATGTTCACAATAAACTCTGACAATTGAGCTATTGGAGTCATCAATAGAAATAAATGGATTGGTTCCAATAGCAGTAGGGAATGTGTCAATTCCATTATCGCCATCATCAAGAATATATCTTGGAATTACATAAACTATGACACAAAATTAAGGTTGAAGTTGGTATATGACATAAAAAAATTGTTTAGCCATTAATTCCAACAGATATGGTTCTTCGGTAGGAAGAGTGTGAGTTATATTAATTACTAAAAATCCACAATCATCAATAAATGTACCCTGTATCATCATCGAATCAAAACAATGTCATTTCATCATTGTGACTCGTCTATGAGACTAATAATCCAATATTATTATTTTCTTGACGACTCCATAATAACCCAGATTTTCATATCGCGGTCTACTATCTGATGCACTGGCATAATAATCTATTGTGGCAGTAACCAAAACACCATCATGTTGTGTTCTCATGTTCTTTGCTCATTCAGTGATAATAAATTTATACCCATGATAACAATTTATTTATAGTCACGAACCAGGGTATTAGGACTAAAAGCCAAAGCTCTTATTTCCTCAGAGACAGAGTCTGCAGAAAAACTCAGTACCTGAAATATGAATGATTGTTAAACTTAATTAAATATTGATTTA
Organism: Viscum album; assembly: GCA_963277665.1. Classification (NCBI taxonomy): domain Eukaryota; kingdom Viridiplantae; phylum Streptophyta; class Magnoliopsida; order Santalales; family Viscaceae; genus Viscum; species Viscum album. The sequence goes on from OY728143.1 coordinate 1,915,042,325, forward strand.
ATTATTTTAAATAGTAATATTATTACCTTCAATTTTAACTAAGCAGAAAACTCTTTCCTATGAAAAGCCTCCCTTTTTTTCAATGATATAGAACGATGCTTTCTATTTATTTTTTTATGTTCCCTGAAGATAAAAAATATGAGTAGTTTAACAAATATATATGTAAGATGTACATATTCAATTTAGTTACCTGATATTGTCATCGAAAAAATCACAGTTGAACAATACTGTGCGATGTACAATCTCCCGCTCTTCAGGGATTAATGTCTTCAATGTATATGATCCATGAATTCCTCCTGTTTGGGGAAGTGATGGAAAACTGGGTTCAATTTGCACATAATATTCTTCTTTATTTCTCATTGGTATGTTCATTATTGTAGTAAGATCAGAAAAATAAATTGAGTATAAATCTATACATTCTTGAGCCAAGTAACTGTTCACGATAGAACCTTTTGGATGATTCCTATTTCGGATATCAAACATTAATGTGTACATATTTCTTTCAGTTCGATACATCCAATGAAAAGAAACAGGTCCTATAAGAAGTATTTTAGTGGGAATATGGATAGTCAGATGCAACTTGCATGTGAAATATGATGGAGGAAATATTTTCTCCAACTTACACAAAATTAATGGGTCATATATAAACATTTTTTACAAGAAATACTTGGACAACTTCTTAGCACAGAGATCTCTAAACAAATGGCACAAATGAAAAAAAGTAACCCATACATTATTGGAAAAAAGATGACGGATTTCTATTGGAAGAAAATCATGCAGAAGAATGTGATAATCATGAGTCTTCAAAGATTTTAGCATCAACTCTCTTCGGTTGTCCCATTTATATATGTTTCTTGAATAGCCATCAAACTCTCTAATAGTCTCTAATACTTCCAGAATGTTTTCTTCGTAGGTGTCATTACATAAAAATCAGATTGAAGTTTCCATTTATTTTCACTGATACGCCTAGGATGCAATTCTGGTCTGATGCCCCAATAAACCAAGTCACACTGAGATCGTAAATCATCTTTTGTATTCCCCTTCAAATTAAGAAGAATCAAAAAAACATTTCACATATATTTATTTCAATACGCATTACGTCTATGTAATGATGTAACAAATTGGTTGACCAATAAGGAAAATAAAAAAAGTTACTCCACTTCCTCCAATTATAATAGGTTTCTGTGGAAACATTTTTTCTCTTTCCAGATTTAATTTGACCCTTCTCGAATGAAAAAATGAAATCTTTCAATTCATTAAGTATATCAGTTCCAGACATACACTGAGGTGGATCATCGCTCTCTATTGTATTATCCAATCTTTGATGATTATTTCTATATGGATGGTCCATTGGGAAGAATCATTGATGCCCCATAAAACTGAAACTACAACGACTTTTCATTATTCTGGATATTGTATTCTTCATACAAATAGGACATGACAGTTTTCCCTTCGTGCTCTATCCAGACAACATTTCATAAGTCAGAAAATCATTGATTGTCCATATAAGCACAACACGCATCTGAAATATGTCTTTCGAACATGGATCTTATATGCGCACAGCCACATCCCAAAGAAGTTTCAACTCTTTTATTAAAGGTTGCATGTATACATGAATATCAATGCCAGGATCAGAAGGGATAGATATGAGTATAATCATGAAAGTGAAAGGGTATTTCATAAACAACCATGGGGGAAGATAATAAATGTTTATAAAAAATGGCCATATGCTGTGTGAAATAAGAATCTGTCCAAACGGATTAAAACCATCACATGAAAGACCTAGTCTCATAGTACGCATGTCAGCTACAAAATCTAGATGATGAGCATCAAATATCTTCCATGAAAATCCATCTGCAGGATGAACCAACTCATCATTAGTCTTCTTTCTCTCGGTATCATGACATCTCAATTTTATTGATATGTCATCATACATAAAATGATTCTAGAGTCTGGGGATCAATGGAAAGTGCCACATTACTTTCTATGGAATGCAGGATGGTGTTCCATCAGATTTTGACTTCCAGTGGGATGTGCCACATTTTATACAATCATTTTGTTCAGCGGTTTCCTCTAAGAATAAACTGCAATCTTTCGGGAAATCATGAATTTTTTTCTTGAAAATTCACATTCCTCAACTAACTTCCATGACATATAGTGGTTTGAGGGAATATCTGCATCATCTGGAAGTAAATCCTTAAAGACGGTAAGAATGTAATCTATTGCTGTATTATAAATCACATACACAGTTTTCCCATGAAACAATCGGATTAAAAATTCCATCTTTTTCATTTTATCTCATTGTCGATATACTGGAGTAATGGAATCATCATTCAATTTTTTACCCTATCAATATCATCATTTTCACTAGATGCATCATCTGTCCTCATATCAAAGTCTTCTTGAGTCGAAATCCTTTCTTTTTCATGATGAAGAATAAATAGGAACTGATCATCTAACAAATTCTCCATTCTAGTCCTTCCATTTCAACCATCACCAATTTGAGATTTATGTTTCTCCCCATTGTGATACCACACAAAGTAGTTTTCTTGAAAACAATATTTGGTTATGTGGTAGCTGACTTCTTCATTTCACAATCAAGGTCTACCAACACAATTAGAACATGGGAAGTGTATGCGACCACTATTTGAATCATTGTGAAATGCAAAATCTATAAAGCTCTCCAAATTGTTTTGAAAATCTCTTGAGATATGATCGGTTTCATACATCCAACATCTTTCCATTCTGTAAAAAAATTTATATAAGTCATTTGGGCATAAACAATTCAATAGGATTGAACATTGATAGAAAATACAGTTATGTAAACGATAATGGAAGAAGTTTATAGTCAATGTAGTTAAATATTTAAATAATGTAATGAAAAAGTACTCAAAAATTAAATTAAAATTTATTTATATTCATTTTCATTAGTTCTATAAGAGGCACATTACTCAGGTCCCATTATGTGTTATAGACATCCCAAATCATTCACTCATGTTCAATAACTCATTATTGGAACCTCTATGGCCATACCTTTCATTACCCAATTACTTCCCCAAGTCAAGCGCACCCCATGGGTGAATAAATTTTAGGATTCTACACTAATAGGTTATTCATGTCTTGTAAAAACATTTAATTTCATAAAGTATAGACAAAAACATTTATTTTTAAACTTGAGATTAATAATAAAGTATGTCAATGATAATAATATTACTAAATTAAACTTGTAACTTATCTAACACTTTAATAGATGTCTGCACATACCATCATGGCTAGTAAAAAGCACCCCACCCTCATAAAAGCGAGTATTGGCCAAGAAGGACACCTAATATACAACATACAATGAGAACCATATTTAATTGACCCTAAATTTATATTATTACAATCATCTTGGGGGAAATGGAATATATGATCCTGGTTAACTGAGGAATTCAAAAGCTCGTATTCCATATTTTGGACACTATCTAAGGTAAGAAATCATGTGAGTATGGGTATACATCATTCAAGTTCATACATGCTAGTGAGAATGAAGGCTTGAATTAATGACTTGAGTTCACTGATTAAATGTGGGTAGATGTGGCATAGGTTGTGTAAACAGAATGATTAAATAAGGGTATAGGTGGCATACATTGTTCATGATGGGGGAGTCTCAGCTGATTTAGAAACTAAAATAAATTCCCATCATAGGTATCAATAAAAAACATCAGCATCAAAAGAAACTCTAAGTAAAAAAGGACTAAAAACATCAAACATTTCAATAATTCACTACTATTCACAGTTTATGCACATGTTTAGCAGTAATTATATGTCTTAATCATGAACCACCTCTACAGCTCCCAGTATTCACCAATAAAAATAAGGGAAATATCTCAAAATACCTTTAAAACAACTCATTAATAGGCTCAAAACGTAAATATAATCTTGAAACAACCATGTAATCTCTTTCACAACACATTCTCACACACCATATATCTCATGTGTTACTAAATACCAAACATAGTCACATAACAAGTGTACTATAACAAATTACATTACACAAGTCGTGTTAAAAAATTTCTCATTTTAATAAAACACTATCCTCAAGATTAAATCATTTCTGAAATATCTTTCAATATCCATTTTAAATAATAAAATACATTTGATAATTTTTGACAAATATTTCGAGTATTCTCAAGGCACCCTCATTTTGAAAAGACACATTAAATGCCCAATTTCCACGCTAAACCATTGAAGACAACTAACATGGGACAATCATCAACCACAAATAAATCAACAATAAATTAAAAAAACATAAACCAAATGTGATATAGAATTTAATGTTAATTCAGGGAAAATGAGATTAAATAGAGACAAAAACATCATAAATGGTTCCAACATCATAACTTTTAATTAAAACCACCCATAATAAGAAGGGAAATGACCCATACACCCTTAATAAAACAAACAAAATCGACAATTAAAAATGATAAGTTTTTTTACCCAAAATTTAGGGTTTCCACCTTCATAAATGGGTAAATATGCAAGATAAGTGGAAAATGAGCAAGAATACATGAAGATTTGGTCTTCTAACCTAGTTGGGGAGTAGCTGATTTGATGGAGTAGGCCGTGCGCGGGGATTCTGCAAATTGTGGGAGAGGGGATTCTGAAATCGGGGGAGAACTGCCGAATTCAGGTAGTACTGCCTGATTTGGTCTAAATCTGGGTATCTTTTCCCAACGGTTTCTAAAAACCATTCGGAAAACATGAGCTTTACCAATGGTTTGTCTAAACCATTGGAAAAGGGAATTATTTCCCAACAGTTTTCATAAAACCATTGGGAAATCATCACCTATGTATTCATTTACCATTGGTTTTATGAATCTGTTGGTAAAGGCCTCCTATACCAATAGTTTTGATGAATCGTTGGTATTGGAGCATTGGGAAAACCCAGGTTCCAAGTAGTGTATTGAAATAAAATACACTATTAACCTTGATCTATTATCCCCAATCACCTTAGTAAATAGATATCTCCCAAGGTGACACCCCTTTTCATCTCCACTATACAAGATCTGGGTCTATGCAAGGGATACTTCTCTCAAGAAACAAATATGGATTGATTTTGATACCTCGAGGATATGTAGTGATTCTAAGGTCATCCTTTATAGATCTGAATCATTAATTTTAAAAAAATGTCCCATCTAACCATATTGTTTGAAGGCTTGTCTAGAAACTTCAGATTCCTAATGGATCTGTACTATAGTAGGGTTTAATTATCCCATCATATACAAGAGTAAGATTTATATAGAGGAAGCCTTATAAATATTGTGCATATCATAAAAACTCCCCCTCTACACATATGTGTTCCATCTATGAAGGATGTAAATGAAAAATACCTTTCTCTTGATTCATGTTTCCACATGATACATAGAGACGCATGGATCCTTCAATCATATGCCTAGCTACAAAATCAAATGAAAACGTTCCTCCCCCATTATATGTATGTTCTTTTTGTGTTCATGAATATTTATTCATGATAGATCATTGTGGAAATATTCCTATGTTCATGAGATTCATAAGGAAACCCAGAAAACCCACAGAAAAAAATTTATATTCCCCTAGAAATTATCCATCTCAAAATACATTAAATATATAATGAATTTTAATGTCATACAAACATGAATCATCTATCTGTGATTCAGATCTATGTATAGATCACTTATTCATGATTAATATTTACCTAAAATGTTTCCCAATATATGGATACATTTCTGTAGGATATTTTAAGGAAAAATTAATTCATCCCAGATTTATACAGCCCTAAGATATACCTGGTTTCTCTAATGGAATGTAGTGTAATTGTTTCACATTGATTATCTACATCTTAGTCACATCGTATTAAACAGAATAAACAACATCCCAGATAAAAAAATTTAGACACTGTAGTTGTACATCCTTTATTCATGATAGATAAATATATGATAGATTCACTCTGATCAATTTTTTTATGACTATCAATTACAGTCACTTTTTGTCACTATTTCACAATCATGAATTATAGTCCTCAATAGTCCAAATTGAAAGACCGTAAACTAGTAGTGAAATATAGTAAAAAAATATCTAAATAATTCCCTATTGAATGGATGTCTTAGAATAAATCAAATCTCTTCCAACTGAGCTCTACATCCTAGTTGTTTAGGACAAAAAATCAGAGAATAAAAAAGGCAAAAAGTTTATAGGGATGATCTTGTGACCCAAGTAAAAGTTTGGTTATGTTTATTGGACACTACGTATCCAATAAAATGTTATATCAATGATTTAAATCAAAACCTCAATGTAATGACATTTTTTGTATATGAATACAAAAAATTTATGGTTATCAAAACCTCCATTGATGTTATATTTTATATCATCCAACTTCATGTCAATGAATTATTAGATGATTACCCCAACTCCTTTTGTTCATACACATATTTTATATCCCCATAGACTTTATTCAATTCTCATGGTTCTTCTAAATAGTGTATTGGTATTAGGTAATGATTAATCTTAATGGATCCTACTATGAAACACTGTTGAATAACAAAATTCATTAGAGTTTGTGATCTAAATATGTTTTCACCTAGGATGGATGGTACCCTTAAACCCATGAGCTATTATCCTTATTGTGTGTGATAATTCTCTCTATAATTTATAATGGTTGACATGTACCCTCAAGTCAATACTAAATATTGACTTAAGTAATTTTTATTATTATTTATGATTCCCATGGAAAAACTATTCAATTAGATCTGACATACATGATATTAACTCAATATGTATTTACCTATTCTCAAAATAGGAATTTGGTACTTAATTATTGAATTATTTAGTTTTCCTCATCAAAAAATCTTTAACCTCTTCATATAGGGTATAATATTTACAAATAAAGAATAATTTATTAAAATCATTAGTAATCAATGAAAATTATATGGGGTTCTAGAACCCTCATCAGTTATTCTTTTTCTCCATACCCTACGTTACAATACAAGTGTCTGAATCTTCAAAAATCTCCCACAACCCATTGAAAGTATAGGGAAATCCTATACATTACCATACAATTTTGGATATATCGGGTCATTACTAATGGACCTTGATTCATCAGATAGATTTTTATATTCCTTTTATGAAATGGCCTTTTATCCCTATGAGATCTAGAAATGTCATATTGGAACACAACACCTCATTGTGTTTTATGATCATCCCTAGCATTTTTTCCCTGTCTCATCATCCTCAATTCAACCTCCGTGAGGTTTGATTAAAAAAATCCATAATCCAACTACCCTAGAGGATTCAACATACCTGATATTATATTACCATAAACCATAGATGATCCTCCATTGGATTTAGGGTGTTATAACCCTTCATTAATAGTCATCATTTAAAGGATGTAGGTTATTAGAACCCTTCTAGAATATCTATCCTTCATCTTTATTCATAGGATGTAGGGTGTCAAACCCCTCCATTAATACCTTTATTTCTAAACCCAATCATGTATGCTAGGTTCCACAAAACATAATGATTACCCATCATTAATATACCACTCCATGTCTTAAGAATATTAAATCACAAATCATTAAGGCTATATGAGAAACCACAATAACAAAATGGTCTGATCTATACAACCCTAAACTAAAATAAGAGAAGTACAGTGATTTATGACCATAAACACTATTGTTCATATGTACAACATTTTTTTAACATAAACATTTGTTATATCGGTCTGGTTTATAAAGAAATAAATATCCAAAATCAAATTATTCTAATTTTCTACTTCTTGATGAACCACAAAATGAATCTTAGGAAAATGTATATTCTTTGCTCAGTGGACAAAAAAAATTTAATCAAGTAAAAATTGATCACCTAGAAGTGAAAAAGTCATAAAACATGTTATAATTAAAACCCATAAAAGGAGACTGAAGGAAAATTCAATACTAATCCCACTAAACCCCTCCCTAAATGACATAACAAAATTTTAGTTCTCAACATAAGAGATACAATTCCTATAATGTTTATTATCGATCCCTATAAAAAACATTTATGCTCACTGGGGCCCTGCATTAGTAAAAAGATTGAGCACTCTCTCTCTTTGTGGGACATCCATCTCAGACAATCCATATGAACTAGATGAGTACATTACGGTTCGATCCATTTAGTATATATTTTGGTTTAGTTTTCATTATGAAATTCATGACTTTTAAATTTATCTTTATGATATTAAACCATTAATATTTCATACACAAGTTGAGAGGATAAAAGGATTTACAATAAAACAAAGTGTTCAATAAATTCTTGTCCTTGATAAAGAACAAAGGGAGGGTGGAATCAACACAACCAAAAGACTTTACCAAATTTGTGTAGAAGGAATATAGAAAACAATATCGCATTAGAATTTGGTTTTTTGAGTTCTCCGAATCAGTTTGAGTATTGAGAGAGGTGTCAATTGAATGTTAAATTATCACCCTCTTTATTTCCACTATCATCACTAGTGGTTGAAAATACTCAGTTAATGAGGATAATTCGTCACCCCATTTAGTATAATTCTATAGTGATGATGGTTCATTTGAATGAACATACTTCACAAAAGATATAGATGCCTCATGATCTTCTCTGTTTGGGGCCATGTTGCTAATCTGATAACACAATCAAGATAAATTTTGATGGTTTTGTTCTAGAACCATTGAACCCATGATCATTTATTAGAGTAGAAAACTTTTATTATCAATTGTGACCATCTCTCTTGAATGAATATATAGTTATTCCTATGTTAGGATGGTTCCTATCCTAATTTCGTATAGTCATCGATAATTGAAGTCACCTACCCCTATGTTGTGAATGACATAGTGGAGGATTTCACCATAACAATAAATTTCCTCTATTGGAGTGTCAATGTATATTCCAGGACCCCAACAGATATGGGTCCATGGATACTTTATTACTTTTTCAATAGACATAATAAACTAGATCCCAAAAGCATTAATAGTTTTGTAGACCTGTAAAACTAGATATATACACGTTCCTCATCTTGTAATTGAAAATTAAAAAAAACATAAAAATTTCCTTGAGAACACCATTATTTACTTTATTATATCCCCACAAATCTATTATAAAATGCTTCCTGGTATCTTGGGGAAAGTAACTATAAGAATGGGGTAAGATCTGATGATCAATATAGTCTTGTGTGAAGTGGTAACTTACTGAAGGTAAATAAAACCCGAAAAGTATGGAAGTGATATACAAGAATCAAATATTTCATATTACTAATACAATAAAATAGGGGAATAAATCAATGGATAACAAAAACAATAATCATATGGATGTTATTCTATATTTATATAAAGATTAAATATAAAATATCAAACATTACAAACATACCCTCATGGATACATGCAAAGTCATCATACATAAATGCGTAAAGGCTCAGAGAAATTCCCAAAATAGTTTTTCACATGAGATGTCTCAGTGAAACAACATGCTATATCAGGCCCATACCATGTCATACAATGTTTGATGCATTAATCATAGGAAATGGGTGATACATATTCAATTTTAAAATTCATATTGAATAACTAACATATGAAATGTTAATAATTTACCCAATAAATAATAAAATCGTTAAATATATATAGTAATATAGAGAATGATATCATAATAAGAAATTATCATTAAATCATAATATTCATAAAAAAATATAAAATAGATAAATACACATTAAAAAGGTCACTAGAACCTTTTTTTGAGGGAAATGCCCCTATTACTTTAAAATTACTTATTTAAAGACTAACATGCATCCCAAATATTAAGGAATAATTTTTATTTGAAAATAAAAGTTTAAATATTTAAGGGAGGATACTATTTAATGAGACTCTATGATGATAGGTAATTTTGAAGATACTGTATAAATAAAAATACATTTCATTTTCACTATGGTAAATAGGGAAAAAATAATTTCATTCAGAAGATGAGAAGAAGACTTATTATAATTTTTTTAAAAGTTAAAATTGAAAAAATTTATTTAATAAAGAATCTTAAAATGTTAAAAAAATATTTTATACATTTTATGGAAAATTTCAGCACAGATGAAAATGATTCTTCCTTGAGTAGAAAAAAAATTTCTATTTTCCTTAAATATATTATTTTTGTATATTTTGTACTAACATAGATAAAAATGAGAGAAAAAATTTAATTTTATAGTTAAAAATTGGGTATTTGAAAATACATTGGTATTAGGATTGAAATATTATATAATGTTCCCAATGGATACATAAACAAATTTAATCCTGAATATTGATGAGATTGTGAAATAAACAGTTACCTCTAGTTTGACATCAATCATGTGTGTCTAAAAATTATATGTAATAAGTAAATATTTATTATTAATATATTTAGAACCAAATTAATATAAATATCATGGCATATATGATTTAATTATTATCTTAATCCCTCTTTTATTAAAAATTCTTTACTAAAATCACTATTTTAGGTGATAACTGCTTTATTTTTCATATATTCTTTGTTTTTTTATTTGGGGTCACTGTTCTTTTATCATTGTTGCATAAAATATATAATTTTATTCATAAAATAAATATCACACATATTCATTATATAAAAACATAGATATATATATATATATATACAAATCCATAAAATAAAAAATAAAAAAATATTTACATCGTTCGTGTAGATGGTAGGCCGTACATACACTTGAATGTTGTTTTCATTTTTTGATAGATGGAAAAAAGGAAAGGAAAAAAAGAAATTATATTTTTTTTAAAATATAAAATCATATACATCATGTATATCCATTGAATATACCCTTATTACCATCCATATAGAATATAAATAAAATATTATCCATAATGCTTTGTAGAGGATATAGTCCACACATATGCTTGAGCACTGTTATTGTTTTATAATAGATTAGAAGGATAAAAGTTTTATGTGATATTGTAATTAATAAGTAAAAATATGTCCTAAATAGCTGTTGGCGCAAAAATATTGCACCAAAGAAAGGGAAGAAAAAGATGGCCAGGACGCTGCCTCGCGAAGCACAGACGCGAAGCACCGACGCGAAGCACCGACGCGAAGCAGCCCGAGCAACGCGGTCCTATGAAGATCTGGAGGCGGTAACTCCCTGCGAACGGGTTTGACGTTCGCGAGCCCGCGACGAAGCTCCGGAGGCGGTAACTCTCTGCGAACAGGTTTGATGTTCGCGAGCCCGCCGCGAAGCTCCGGAGGCGGTAACTCTCCGCGAATGCGTTTGACGTTCGCGACCGTGCCGCGAAGAACCTTTGGCGGTGCACGGGTTCTGCTTCGCGGCACCCCTTGCCTATAAATACGGGGCTCCCCCTGAGTCCAGGGGACAGACAATCCGACCTTTCGGCTTATCCTCTCCCGAATCACGAAGCACCCTTTTTCCCCCGGGAATCATGAGCTCCGCGAGGTACTTCTACTTCACGTGACTCCTTTTCTTTGTCTCATTTCGAGCCCCTCTTCTGAGAGGGATGCCCTTCGTGAAGCCCAAGGGAAATCGCGAAGGAAGGGGATTCCCAAGGGAACCCGGGCAGCCGCGGAGAACATATGCTTCGCAAAACACCAAACCTGTGCTAGTGATCCCTATGCTAAGGCAGGATCGCTACACATCATGAAGCACACTGCTTTGTAGCACCTTGCTTCGTGAGGCACCTCTTCTTCGCGAGGCAGTGCTCCGTGAATACTGTTCCACTTTGTGAAGCACCCTCCATTCACACCTATGCCCTATGCTAAGGCTAAGGCACTCCACTTCGCGAAGCACACTCCTTTTCTCGGCAATTCCGCTTCCCGTGCGACCCTCCAAGTATGTAAGATGTGATTTCAAAGTCCCACAGACAATACCACTTGTAGCGTTGCTTCGCCTAATTCTTCTTCGCATAGGCACGCTAACGGCTATTGCTCCTTCGCATAGCCACGCTAACGTGGACCCATCGATGGTTCGCTCCACAACCCCCCTTGACCATGGCCTTTCCAGTACCTTCCCTTCCCCAAGGACCAGAGGGTACCGGTTATGTAAGTCCTAGGGGTGCGGAGTGAACCCACCTCGTTCGAGCTGCAGGACGTTAAACTGCCAAGCACTACGTCCTCAACTCATGACGTTAAACTGTGACCCAACCTCGTGCCTTTCACGAAGGGTCCCCCCAGCTCGAACATTTTTTACGCCACTCATCTCCACAAGAGTGGAATCATCCATCCACAAGGGATGATATCCTCTTTACTAGAGTGGTGTATGTTCTTAGAAGAAGGGAGACCCTAGTTCCCCAACGGATGGTTGCACCCCTACCTCTTCGTACTTCCCCACTACCAAGGTCAGTGGAGGACATGATAGGGAACGAGGCACCTCCCATCATTGGTCCCAAATCCCTCTTTCGTTGCACCTCTGTCGCACTTCTCGGGCCTCCATCCTGGAGTAAGTCCCAACACCATGGGCTGCCTAACGCGTAAGCCCCTCTTCGCTTCTCATGGACACACCCTTCGCGGCATGATCGTCAAGTCCTTGTTGTCTCTTGTTTCTCACACCGAGCATGACTCATGTGGTCTTAGAGCTAGAATTCGCCATGAAAACACTTTGTCCAACATGACGTTAAACTGCACACTTCGTCCAGCATGACGTTAAACTGCACACTTCGTCCATCATGACGTTAAACTGTATTCCCTCGTCTAGCATGACGTTAAACTGCACACCTCGTCCAGCATGACGTTAAACTGCACACTTCGTCAATCATGACATTAAACTGCACAACCATATGAACTACGAGGTCTTTGATCCATTTCAAGGCATGGTACGTAGGAAGCCTCCCTGAGGTTCAATACCACCAATCATTTATTCACGTCGGGTCCCATCCCCATCCAGCATGACGTTAAACTGCATTCCAGTCCGACGGCAAGCCGTTGTGACTCATCCATTCCGAACTACGAGGACTTTGAACCATGTCAGGGCATGGTACGTAGGAAGCCTTCACGAGGTTCAAGCCCACCACAAGTGGACCCCCGGGTCTACCTTTATGTCGGTTCGCCGACGAAGCCTCTTCTGAACTATGAGGACTTTGATCCATGTCAAGGCATGGTACGTAGGAAGCCTCCAAGAGGTTCAAGCCCACAAGTCATCCAATTCACATAGTGTTCCACCCCCATCCAGCATGACGTTAAACTGTATTCCAGTCTGACGGCAAGCCGTTGGGACCAACCTGAACTACGAGGACTTTGATCCATGTCAAGGCATGGTACGTAGGAAGCCCCAGAGGTTCAATCACATCCCCCATCGGACCGAGGTCGCTCGTTTACGTCAGTTCACCGACACCCACCGCCATCCCGAACTATGAGGATTTTGATCCATGTCAAGGCATGGTACGTAGGAAGCCTCCACGAGGTTCCAGCCCACCGCCCATCGTTTATTCACATCAGGGTTCGCTACCATCCCACATGACGTTAAACTGTATTCCACCAATCCTTTGAACTACGAGGACTTTGATCCATGTCAAGGAATGGTTCATAGGAAACCTTCCCAAGGTTCAAGACAACCACTAGTAGACCCCCGAGTCTACTTTCCTGTCGGTTCACCAATGAAACCCTTTGAACTACGAGGATTTTGATCCATGTCAAGGCATGGTATGTAGGAAGCCTCCACAACGTTTAAGCCCACCGCCCATCGTTTATTCACGTCAGGGTTCGCTACCATCCCGCATGACGTTAAACTGTATTCCATCAATCCTTTGAACTACGAGGACATTGATCCATGTCAAGGCATGGTACGTAGTAAACCTTCCCAATGTTCAAGCCCACCACTAGTGGACCCCCGAGTCTACATTCTCGTCGGTTCACCGATGAAACCCTTTGAACTACGAGGTCTTTGATCCATGTCAAGGCATGGTATGTAGGAATCCTCCCCAAGGTTCAATCCTATCTCTCAACGGACCATGTTCCACCTTCACGTCGGTTCGCTGACGATTCCCATCGGACCAAGGTCCACCTTCACGTCGGTTCGCTGACGCATCGGACCAAGGTCCACCTTCACGTCGGTTCACTGACGCATCGGACCAAGGTCCACCTTTATGTTGGTTCGTTGACGACATCCATTGGGCCATGGTCCACTTTCGCGTCGGCCTTCCGACGCCCACACCTGAACTACGTGGACTTTGATTCCCGGCCATGGGGATACGTAGGAGATCTCTTCGAGGCTCAAACCCAACTTCACTATCACCCCCTGTGATGGTCCTTTTCCATTCCCCTCTCCACTTCATTCAACCATCCATTCGTTCCTCTTCACATCCGTCCATAGGATGATCTCGGTATCAACACCCCCTTCAAGGGAAATCCCTCAATCCGATCCATTCTAGCTAATGCTATGATCAGGCCGATCCTTCTTCGCTGGACGTTAAACTCGCGGCATACCCTGTGTTAAACACAGAAAGCTGAGGAAAACCTCAGACATATGTCTATGGCATATAATTCCCCACGCTCGATGTGGGATGCCTCAGGCCTCCACGCCCTCGAGAAGCCCTGTGACTAGGGATAATAGACAAACATGCCAGGCCCCCAGCATCCAAACACGCTACTAGTGCCTCAACGTGACTACTCCCCCGACTGAAGGTTGCTTCCCTAACCGGACCCTTTGGAATGGCCTGACAGAAGCAGTGTAATTGACCAGCGTCCATGGAAGCATGGCACTGGGAAGAGTTTCACAAACAATGTATTAAATCTATGAGGGAGACCCGGACTAGGTGACGAGTTCTAAGGAGGAATCCACAGAAGGAAGAACCGACATCCCATCATCTTGTTTCGATCAAGGAGAAAACGTCCCTGAATAAGGAGCGAATGACACCCGCCTTTGGAATGTGGGAATGCGGGGAAACAAGAAGCGTGTCCTCCTCCGTGGACGGACGGATGTGCGCGCCCTGGTGAAAGCGTCGGAAATAGAAATGGTGAACCCAACATGAATTTCTTCTCCTCAATGTGAAGATTAGTAGCGTTCGAGACACCAGTAGATTGATGTGTCCCCGGATCCAGATATCTGGTGCTTGGTCTCACCTAGAAAATAGCGGGCCTGTCGTAAAACTCTCCGGAAATCGGGGCAATAGATTGTGGGGCATTCCGTTCTGCAGCGTGTTGGCGTGGATCTTTCTTCCAAATGTAGAGAATGAAAGGACGTTGGGGCACTGGTTGTCAATCCTTTTCCACGCAGTGTTGATGAGTTGATCCCTTCATTTCTCAGGAACCAGGTTGCTGTTACAGAGACCCGATCACCGGCCGCTCGCCTACGCAGGGGAAGGGGCAACACCACCACAACCACCCCACATGGCGCCGCTACCGCCACGATGGCTGCCACATCGCGGAATACGGGGCTCCCACGTCCCCTTTCCCCCTCAGAGGTCATCCAGTGAAGGGTGATCAACAATATCGTACACAGGTACGAGGAGGAAGGGGTCATCCCAACTCGGGATATGGCCATCCTGGACCTGGAGGCATCCAGGCCCTGCCGAAAATGCCGCCCTAACAGGACACGCAGGGATCCCCTGCTCCCCACCCCAACTTTCAACCGTTTTGGGAGCCTGTCCCCGGAACGCCTCGACGACTCCTCTCCTTACGCTGATGAGGTGGGTGCCATACGGCTCGGCCCGCTCAGGATCCCGACCCAAGGGCTCCAGGCAAGGGCTCCTGTCCGGCCACGTCAGTGCCACCGTCCGAATCTGCAGGAGGAGCAGGCAAGCCATGCCCCTGCACCACCTGCGCCAGCTCGTCTGAACCGTCGTCAGCGCCGGGCTCGGGCTGAGGACGCTTGCCCAGGTGCGTCGATATCAACAGCTACAGTGGCTCGAGCCACTGCCGACGTGCATCATGGGGCCCCTGCATACGCTGAGCAGGGTAACTCCTTCACCCAACAAGATCGAGACCCCAACCGCCCCACGGGCAGGCTGGGTTGACACTCCAGGTTGCAGGCCTGAGTGGTGATCACCACGAACTAACCCACGGTGATGTCACCCCGTATGGAGGCCCTCCCTGTAACACTACTCCTTAGAGCGCGGGCCTTCCCTGCTCCGAAGCTCATCATGGAGGTATGCCTTGTGCTACCCCCATCCTGAAAGAAGACCTACCCCGCGGCAGTGACGCTCGGTGCGGAAACCTTTCCCGCGCCCACTATACAGGGTATGGAGCCCATCCTCCTGCCCCTGACCACTGATCTGAAGGCACCGTCCATCCGGTCCTTCTCCAACGTGGGGGCCCTCCCTACATCCTCTCTGCGACTGTCGAAGGTCCTCCTCGCCCCAGCAACTCAAGGAGTGAAGGTCAGCCTCGCTCTGCATGCATCAATCATGGAGGTCCTCCCCATGCTCCTGCCAGTTCCAACAGAGGCTCCGCCCACATGGGTGCTATCCATGGAGGTCCTCCCCATGTACCCTTCGACATTTGCCCTGGTGCCCCTCCCAAATCGGCTATCTCGAGTGGGGGCCCTCTCCGCCACAGCGCCAGCGCCACCCCGAGGCTACATGATGAGAATCAACCGTGTCCCGAAGAGCCACCCCGGGGTAGGAGAGCAGGCCGTCGTCACCACAGGAAGAGTCCTGTGAAGGCCCGGGTGGAGATCAAACCTTCCCACTTCTCCGACTATGAAGCGGAGTGCGACTCACCGATGGATCCTTCTACCTGATCCTCTGTATCAAGGACTGGGGCAGGAACCAGGTGTGTTAGCCTCATTCTCCCGAAATATGAGGTCCACCAGATTCCCATCTCTCTCCGCGGGTACATCCAGGAGGAAGAAATCTTGGGAATTCCGCAGTTCTCGACCGCGCAATCGCCACCATTGTCACCAGAAGCGCCCTCTACCTCTAACAGAGATCACAGAGAGATATTTTGGGGACCAACGGCGGTAGAGAAACGACATGACATGTCGCTGGTAGCTGCGACGACATGACATGTCGCCGGTAGCCGCGACTCCTGTGCCAGAAGCTGCGACTATCAGACCATCATATCATGACATCGTGGCCAGTTCACCTTACTCTTCAGAGGAATGCACGGAATTTGGCGGCCAATCAGCTTCATTCGCCGTATTCTCCGCCGTCGAGTTTACTATCCCAGATGTCCGCCTCGGTACCGCTACCGGTCCCTCAACTGCCCCCGGTTGACGAGTGGGGAAATACAGGGCCAGACCCCGAGTCCGAACCCAGAAGCTTCTGGAGTATTCTCGCAGCGGACCACTTCCTAGAGAAATTCTGGCCGACGGCGGTGCTGAAATTTCGCGTACCAGAGTCACTTACCCCAGAAGAAGTGGGGTGCTTCTGTCGAACCCTATGGGTGACACACTTACGCCTTTGTTACGAGCGGGTGGTGTACCCCAGAAGTTTAGAGCACTTCGAAGAAATTGTCGATCAATGTCGCCTGACCGATTCAGCCGCACTCCTTGTGGCCAAGCACCCAGAGTCGCCAGGCCGCCATAGCGCCCTTCAACGGAAATGTGTTTAGAGTTTCAATGTACTCCGCAAAATTGTTAGGGAAGCTACCCCCCATGTGCAAGTCCATGGTTGGGGACACTATGCCGCTCTCATCTTCGACCATATCCGACGGAAGCACGATTCGTTATGCGACATTGAGGGCATTCCCTCAAGAGGGGTCATGGTCCACATGGATAACGTAGTGGACAAGGAAGACGACCTTGAATTCCTTGATGGAGACTTACCTCCTGAGGGTGTTCCGCCACTGCTGGACCCATCAGGGAGGGTTACCCGTCAGTAGAGGAACCTGCTAGGCCTCCCCGTACCCACCGAGTCGCTGGTACTCGGGAAAAATACCTACAAGGGTAAAGAGCACGTCAGAACTGTCAAGCACTCTGACCCGTCTGCCTCTGGGCAGAAAACAGACGAAGATTCCGAGAAGGCCACGTTACGCCAATAGCTTGCTGAGCAGAAGAGGCTGGTTGATGAGCTCTTGGCTGAGCGCGCTGCGGAGCGGCGACCCGACTATGGTAATCCCAGGCCGGTGAAGTAGGGGCAGGAAAAATTTCCCCCTGGTGAGGTGCCTCCGGGAAACCCTGATCATGCTATTTCTGTGGACAGGGAAGAAACTGGAACATACAGAAAGAGGGCGCGATATGTCTCGCCAACCCTCCCCGAGCGACGGGGCAATCTGAAGAATCCAGTCCGGGTTCCCCCAGTCACACCACAGGTTGTTCCGCCAGTCGATCCATGAGCTGCCGAAGCCATCTACCGTGTCGAAGGACCTGGAAACGCACTTGTGATAAGGGATCTCCGTCAAGACAGGGACCCCCACCCGGATGATCTGATAGCGGCGCTCATAGCATGCCTCGAAGCGTTGGAAACGCTGTAGGTGGTGGTCCCACCGGATGGCAAGCCATATCCCGCGTGGGTAGATGATATGCCCGTGCCCCCAGGTTTTGGGAACCCCAATTTCTCACCCTTCAACGAGACATGGGACCCGCCGTAGCACTTGGCTCATTTTTCATCCAGGTGCGGCCCCAGGCTGGGAACCCCGGCTCAGCAGGAAGCTGCCAAGCTCCGATGTTTCGTATAGACATTGGAAGGTCTAGCATTCGTCTAGTACAGCCAGCTCTCTGTCGGATCAGTGACCGGTTGGGAGGATCTCCGCCAGCAGTTCCTATACCAGTTCAGCTCCACCACGTGGAAGACTAGCATTGCAGACCTCTTCAAGTGCATGCAAAGTCCTGATGAGCGAGTCACATATTTCATCGCTCGGTGGAAGGGACTTATGTATTACCTCGATATGCCACTGACTCAGGAAAAATTACTGACGATGTGTGTGGGGAATGTCAAAACAGAGCTGGTACCCTCCATGATTACCCAGAACTACCCTGGAGGGTTCAGAGATTTCTCAGATAAGGCTCAGCGCCGTGATGAAGCTCTGCAACAGGCTAGTCAGCCACGTTCGTTGCCCCCAATGATCCCATCCAGGAGGAAAGCCAGAGCCAAACCCGCCGTGGTGGCCCAAATAGAATCCTCTAGGCAGATGGAATTACTGCCAGTTGCACCACCCCCGCAACCCCGCAGAGGTCCTCCACCTCAAGCACATTATCCCGCCCAGCAGCGACTGCCTCAGAATCGACAGGTTCCCCCGCGCAATGCGCCACCGTCACCTAGGCGAGACAATCAGGCGCTGCCTCCACGACAGGCCCCTCCGGCCCCTCATCAGGGCCAGGCCCCCAGGGCCCCCTATCCGGAAAGAAGGCACCTGACTTATTCGTTCAACGAAAATCAAGTCCTTGGCTACATCCGAAGTGCTCTAGAGCAAGGCATTGTGCACCTTCCCGAGTGAAGAAGGCCAACAGAGGCGCATCTCACCGATCACCCCAATTACTATCCTTATCATCGGATTCTGAGGCACACCCTCAAGCAATGCTATGTGTTTAAATAATGGCTTCAAGACCCGGTCAACAACAACATAGTCAGGATGAGCCTGACACCAGCACAAGTAGCGGGTGTCTTTGCAGGATTAGAGATCGGCAACGACAGCGAAGGCGAGTGGCAGAAGGTTCCCAGCCGTGGATTCAGGAAATACAATGAATGGATGGCTCGAAAAACCGTCATCTCTGCCCATGGTATCATCCGGGCATGCCTGAAGAATCCGGAACCTTCAGAAGAAGTAGCCGGTACCTCTGGATCACCTTCATAGTCGACCACTTCCCAAAAGGGCAAGCAGCAACGGTGCAAGAAGAAGCAACGCGCTCCGCCGGTGCCATCGTCATCCCGCACTCTTGGCGATTTTATGCCCCCTGAAATGGGGATTCCTCCCAGAATCCACCCGATAGAGGATGACTCCTCGAGTGACAGTTAGAGGTATGCTTCTGTTAACACTGTGGAGCTGGTAAATCCCTATATGACTCCCGACGTTGGAGAACGCCAGGCGAACCTCCCCAACGTTTCCAGTAGACGTCAACGTCAGCGGAATCCCAACTACGCTGGTCATCGAGGTACGTCAGCAGGAACTTTCAACCAAGACGTGGACGCTACTAAGACTAGACAGCAGGCTCAGCGCATAGCTCAGCATGCGCAACCCCATCTAACGCCCTCAGCTCTACCTCCACAGTCGTTCGTGCTACTAGATCAAAGAGAGCTTCCTCATTCGTATCACAGTCAGTCTTTCCCGGCTACAGGCCAGCCTCTGCTGTCCAATCCTAGTCCGGAGACTACTCTCCAGGCTTCAACCAGAAGGCAGCAGGATGCACCCAGTACTAGCCGATCGCCAGTTCAACCGGAAGGACCCACTATGCCTCCAACTGCTGAATGACATCTTGTAGGCAGAGGTTCGCGTTTGGCATGAATGTATGATGTCCTGAAGCACCTAGACGGTAGTCTGGCAAGGATTTCTATCCTTGAGGCCCTTCTTCTCTCATCTGAAATCCGTGTGGCACTTGCCGACTCCCTAACGAGCCCCCTCCAGTTTGAGACGGAGGTAGTAGCTGCAGAAGCCTTCCATACAGAGACGAATGAAAACGCCGAATTTCAGGCGGTTATCTCGTTCTCTGGTGAAGATGAGGACCCTCCTATACAGGGGCACATTCGCCCGCTGTACATCACTGGTCACTTCAATGGTGTTGAAGTCTGCCACTGCCTCGTTGACACGGGTTCCGGAATCAACCTAATTCTGACTCGGACGTTGCGAAAACTGGGTCTATCTGAAGGCGATTTTACTCCCTCTGAGCTCAGAATCTAGGGGTACGACAGGACCGAGCAAACCCTAGTCGGCAAGATCCACCTGAAGACTCAATTCGGTGGCTTAGTTGCCAGCACCGAGTTCATGGTCGTCTCTTAGGACACTGCCTACAACGCGTTGATGGGAAATCCATGGCTCCATCTGCATACAGCGGTCCCTTCTTCGTATCACCAGTTCCTCAAATACTCACTCAACGGTCGAGTATGCGTGCTCCAAGGAGATGCGTCCCCTTTCTCTTCTTGTGAGGCCCGCTATCTGGATGCGGGTTATTACAAAAGTAGGGATAAGCAAATCCTAGTAAGTGAGGATGAACCAACCACGGTCACAAGTGATCCCTCGGCAAGCATGGATGACACCTACATCCTCCCGATCCACCGATTGGAGGCCACGACCCCCAACATGGGGCAATGTTTTGTTGTTTCGGGTACACAAGGAAGGCATGTTCCTGTGTCCAAGTGACGGAGGAAAATCACCTCGTACACATACATCAACTAGGCTCAGGTGATCCCGGAACCTCCTACCCCTGTACGGTACCAGAATGTCAAGATTATGACAATGGCAGTATGCCATACGTGTCTCTTCCATCGGGCTGGAATCCACCGACTCAGGCCGACACGTCACCACTGCTTCGATATCATCAAATGTGGCCCCTTATGCCGAAGGCCAGATGGGATAGGGTCGACTGCCTTCATTTCTATGGTCACGATGGTGAGTGAGTCTCCTGATATGATGACCACTACTACCTGAGTCGGCACCAGCTGCCCCTCAGGCTTTGATAGCCCAGAAGTATCTCCCGTCGCGGGAAATCCCCCCATGGGTGGAGAGGAATACCTAGAGGATGTTCCCCCCACCTTTGAGGAATGCGTCTCTACCACAGTTGATGAAATGGTACAGGTGAACCTTGGTAGTGAGGCAGATCCAAAACCCATATTGATAAATGCATCCATGTCCCCTGAGGAGCGGCAGTAGTAATTAGACTTCCTCAAACAACATTATGATGTGTTTGCTTGGAGTTACAACGAGATTCCAGGACTAGATCCCCAGGTAGCCGTTCACCATCTAGGCCTCCCAGCAAACCATCATGGATTTAATAAGCCTCCCAAGAAGATGCACCCTTCTCATGGTGCTATGGTTGAGGCCGAAGTTGACAAGATTATCAAAGAGAGCTTAGTCAAGGAAGTCCAGTACCCCAAGTGGCTTGCCAACATTGTGCCAGTCAGGAAGAAGAATAGACATTTCAGAGTCTACATCGACTTCCGCAATCTTAATTGCCACTTCCCAAAGGATGACTTCCCACTCCCGGTGACGGAGTTATTGATTGACGCCACGGCCGGGTTCCAAGCTCTCTCTTTCATGGACAGGTATTCCAGGTACAACCAGATTCAGATGTCCCCTGAAGACGTGGATTCCACTGCCTTCAAGGCTCCCCAAGGTACCCTTTGCTACCAGGTTATGCCATTCGGTTTGAAAAATGCAGGTGACACTTATCAGAGGGCCATGCACCACATATTCATGCCGATTCTCAGAACATTGGTAGAGTGCTACGTAGATGACCTAGTGGTCAAATCATGTCAGCGCCAGGACCACCTCAAAGACCTCGAGAAGGTGTTCGGTTTCCTCCGTTCCCATCAACTAAAGATGAACCCATTGAAGTGTGCCTTCGGGGTCACCTCTGGGAAGTTTCTGGCTTTGTTGTTAGATACCGAGGTATTGAGATCGACCTAGAGAAGATCAAGGCCATCAGCCAAATGCCTCCTCCGAGCAACATTCAAAAAATTCGAGGCCTCCAAGGCCACTTAGCCTATATACACCGATTCATCGCGAATCTGGTCGGCAAGTGTAAGCCCTTTTCTTAGCTCATGAAGAAGGGAACCGCCTACAAATGGGATGAGGAGTGTCAGACCGCCTTCGAGGAAATCAAGCAGTATCTTCTCCAACCTCCGGTTTTGATGCCACTCGTATCCGAAAAGCTGCTAGTCCTTTACGTGACCGCCCTGGAAAGATCCCTCGGTGCACTGCTCACACAGAAGAATAACGAAGGTATCGAGAATAGTCTCTACTATCTCAGCCGTATGCTTCTTGATACGGAGGTCAAGAACTCCCCAATCGAAAAGAGTTTCCTTGCGCTCGTCTTTGTTGTGCAGAAGTTACTACATTACCTGTAGCACCATGAGGTGCAATTGGCCTCCCGGGTAGACCCACTGAAGTACATCCTGAACCGCCCCATGCTACCTGGTCAACATCCACGGTGGGCGGTGATTCTCCAGCAGTTTGATATCAAGTTCGTACCTCAAGAGGCCATTAAGGGACAGGCGTTGGCAGACTTTTTAGCAGCCCATCCAACCTCCAAAAATCAATCCTTGGACCTGGATTTTCCTGATGAGATGATCCTCTCAGTCGATCACGTCGTCCCGTGTTGGAAAATGCATTTCGACGGCGCCTCTAGGATCCCCACCGGTAGGATGCTCAATGATCCTAAGCTGAACAGAGTGGGCCTGGGTATTGTCTTCATTACCCCGGTGCAAGCCATCCTGCCATACATGTTCCTATTGTCAGAATGTCGTACGAACAACGAGGTAGAGTACCAAATTATCATCACCGGTCTCGAGTTGGCCCTTGAGATCCATGTGCCTCGTCAACATGTGAAAGGAGATTCCGAGCTGGTAATCAAACATGTGAATGGCGACTATGTCGTCAGGAAGTCGGAACTTGTACCGTTGCTGGAGTACACCGTCCGCTTAATGGCCGAGTTCTCTTCTCGACCAGAGGTTACCCATGTCCCACGGTCACAGAACGGTCAAGCAAACGCCTTGGCTGGATTAGCCGCGTCACTCGCAGAACCCGAGCAAGATGATTTGATCATACATGTGGCACATCGGAGATTCATTTCCCCCATCACCCAAGAGGACAATGATATCCTGTGGGTAAGTCATCTCACCACCGGACCCTCTACGTCAGAGGTCCCAGGTTTGTCAGACATAGTGGTTGAAGCCACTTCCAACTGGAGTGCGCCTTTTATCGACTATCTCCAAAATGGTCGCCTCTCGGATGACCGGGCCGAGCGTGAGCGAATCTGATGATGCGCGCTGTAATTTACCCTCCAGAGCGGTCCCAGTCTTGAACAGATCCTCTACAAGAGGAGATTCGATTGCGTCCTCCTCCGTTGCATTCAAGGAGTAGAGATTCCTCATGTTATGCAAGAGGATCACACCAGTTCCTGTGGTGCCCATCAAGCTCGGCCAAAGTTGTCCCATCAAATCTGGAGGTTGGGGTACTTCTGGCCCTCTATGATCCATGATTTTATTGGGTATGCCAAGAGATGCCTCGCGTGCCAAGTTTACGCCAACTTCCTGCATCGGCCGCCGGAGCCCCTCCACCCCACCATGTACTCTTGGCCATTTGTGGTATGGGGACTTGATGTAGTGGGACCATACCCACTAGCAACAGCTCGCCAGTGTAGGTTCATCCTGACTGCTACAGATTTCTTCTCCAAGTGGGCAGAGGAAGTTCCACTCAAAAAGGTCAAGGCTCGTTCCATCGTTGATTTTTTGAGCTCCAATATTATCCACAAATTTTTGGTCCCTCACGACGTCCTCACCGATAACGGAACCAACTTCTGAGTGGATGAACTGAAGAAATTGTACGCCAAGTACGACATCCATTCAAACCATACCTCCCGCTACCACGCGCAGGCAAACGGATAGATCGAGGCGTTCAACAAAACCCTCTCTAACATTCTGTAGAAGATGGTTGGTCATAACAAGAAAAGTTGGCTGGAGAAGCTCCCCAACGTCCTCTGGGCTTATCGGACGATGACTCGCAACTCTACCCAGGTGACCCCATATTCCCTGTTGTATGGAGCTGAGGCCGTCCTACCCATTGAGATCCAGCTGCCATCGTTACGCACTGCAGTCTATGATCACCAAACTTTAGATGAGATAGCCGAAATCCATCTAGCTGAACTAGAAGCACTGGATGAGAACCGGCTTCGTGCCCTGCACAATCTGGAAAGGCATCAGGATAAGATAGCGAGGGATTTCAACAAGAAGGTTTGTCTACGCTCTTTTCTACAGGGCGACCTGGTACTGGCCCTTCGAGAACCAATGATTCCCGGTAGGAAACCATCCAAGTTAGAACCCAAGTGAGAAGGGAATTATATCATCCATAAGGTTTACCCCAATGGAACATACTCCTTGGTAACCACGGATGGAGAGCGCCTAACTCTTCCCACCAACGCCATGTTCCTCAAGCGATACTTTGCCTAGGGCAAAAGGGTCCTGCACGACCTTAAACTGCATCATGGTCTAGCATGACCTTAAACTGCATGGAAGGGTCCCACATGACCTTAAAATGCACGTTACGATCCAACACGACCTTAAAATGTAAGGTCCTGCATGACCTTAAACTGCATCTTCGTCCTGCAAGACGATAAACTGCAAAATGGTCCGAGCTCTATGACCTTAAACTAAAATCTCGCCTCGTCTTACTACAAGACATTAAACTGCAAGTCAATCAAGCCTTCCTGACCGAGGCTCAGCCTCAGGCCCCTTGTCCACCTCGGGCCCACAGCCCTCGTCTTCACTGCGAGACGTTAAACTGCAAGAAGGTAAGGTCTCCCTGACCGCGGTCTGGCCTCAGGCCCCTTGGTTATCCCCGACTTACCCTCTTGCATAATTTTACGGTTGTGCGTAGGATTATGTCCTCATTCACGTCGGATTACTTTCCGTACCTTACATATCCCAAAATGAGATGCATCCTCGTCTCTCATGACGTTAGACTGCATCTCAAGAACTACGAATGGCCTGATTCTCATCTTAATGGGATACGTAGGAACGCTTGGATTCTTCATCTTGAGCCCAGCCCCAATCTTTTCTCTTCCGCTATCCCCCCTGGGGATAGTTTCCTTAGAGGATCTTTGTGTGGCGAGGAGTAGACTTTCTTAGCCCGCTCATACAACCCCGCTCACACAAGGATTGTAAGGGTCGCACCATGTGCCCACTCTCGTTCTTCTATCCTCCCACGTCCTCACCGCACGACGCTAAACTACATGGCCTTCAAGAACTACGTATGTCTTGATTCCTATCCTAATGGGATACGTAGGAACGCCCGAGCATTTCACCCATTGGCCCAGCCCAAAAGCCAAAATCTTCCCCTCGGGTCAAGACATATGGCAGGGTGCACACATTTTGTAACGCCCCGACCCCAGCTACCCAGAGTCGGTGCATTAGTTCGTAACATTGGCATGATCACAAAAGATCAAGTCTCGAAAGACCGGTTAGTTTAGTAGCCTTGGAAACACTAGATACATTCGTAAACGTTACATTACATCATAAAGTGAAAAACTACAATAACAAAGTCTCTATAGTCCACACTCATATCCTCTTCTCACAATCCCTGCAGGTCATTCATAAAGTACTTCTTCACATCCTGGAAAATATTAAAACATTGAATGGGGTGAGCTCAGATGCTCAGTAAGGTTAACAATATAGCAGAAGCTTTCATAAATAAACATTAACATTTAAGGTAATGTATAACTAAAACAAAAGCCTTTTAAACTTGAACTTCAACATAATATGGAAAAAGTAAAATGAGATAATTCCATTCACTTCTTCACATGGATATTCTACTGGTCGAATAATCACATGCAATATCAATAACCACTTTCATAATGATGGAATGCATAATGCCAGACTATCATAACCACGTAGCCAAGGCCTCGTGCCAAGACCACAAATAAGATTTTGTTAAGGCCTCGTGCCAAGACACTAGTTTGTCTCATGAGACATGCCGATGCATCGAGGAGCTATAGCGGGCTCCACCCGTCACTTATTAAGTCCAATGCATTCCTCATATGAATAGGTTTAAACATATCATAAACCATAACATAATCGTATCACATAAAACATGCACAAAGGAAACATAACATTTCCACATTTCAATCACAAGATATAAATACAACACATTGATATAATAAAAACGCTTTCAAAACCATTTTTAATACCAATATAAAAGAAAGTTAAAACATTGTATTTATTTTTCATTAAAAAAAATGATGGCTTGTAGAGGAAGCCAAAACTCAAATAATGGTCACGGCGGCGGAGAAGTCGTTGTCGCCGCATAAGTACGGAAAGAAAAACATTCCCTTTTTGTCGTTTAGTAAAACGCTTCGTATAAAAATATTCCTTTTGAATAAACGTAAAAGTCAAAGGGGTTTATACATTGTATAAAAGAAAATTGTGTATAAAACCAAATATGCCTCAATGAAAGGGGATTGAGACGAAGTCCTTAAAAAGATCATTATTTTTAAATAAAGTACATCTATAATGTGTATTCACTATAATTACACATAAATAATGTACAAATACAAGATAGGACAAAATAATATCATGACATAATTTGAAAGTAGAAGATTAACCCAAAGAATAAAAGTTGGGTTAAGAAGTACCCTTACCTCTTGTCTGACTTGACTCAACCATTCTTTAACCTCATGAATAATAAAATAGAGTTAATATATACCTTATTAAGAACCATTTTCAATTTCATTATCCTTATTATATCAATTATTACAATGTTATGAACGTTATGTAATTATTTAAGTTAATAACGGTCGTTTTGTCGATCTTTGGTACTTGTGTCAACAATAACCTTCTTATAATTACAAGTTGTTCATGTGGTGAAATATCCCTTATATCCAGAATTATATTCATGATTTATATATCATATATATCATATATATCCAGTACATACATTCATTCATAATATTACATAACATTTAGAGGTAAGAAATGAAATGCACCGTTCATGGAGACGGTAAGCCGTACGTACACATGAACGCTACTTTCATTTCTATTTCGTATTTAATGTAATGGAATCATAATTATATAAATGTATAATATAGTTCCAGTATAATATCATATATAATATCATTTACTCCATCCTTTATACATCCCACATATGGCATTAACGATTCACATCACTTTGAGGGGGCGGTAGTCCGCACTTTCTAAAATCAAATTATCGTGTTTTACCCATAATGGAAATCATAAATTATGCCATAAATGAGAAATAAAGAAGCATAAGTAAAACATAAACATATTATATATCATATATAAAAATAGTGACATCTTAATGGCCACCTTTGAAGGTGTTATATGAGTGTTGAACAATCATCGTTTCGTGAGGCAGAAATTCGCCATCCACAGAAACCGTATGTTCATTAACCATTAGATGTATGTGTTTGTAAGTGTAGCTCGAATCCTTCTTATAAAAACATCCTAGTATATTGAGGATACTGGTGTTGTTACAAAAGAAATGAATAAAAAGAGTTTAGGAGGTTTGAGAAGAAAAATAAAACAAAACAACATTAGAGAAGACATTACCTCAAAATCGGGTAACTCTTTTTGATTTGAGCCAAAGGCTTCCTTGAGAAGCGTTCTGCCCAAAGTGAGGATTCTAGAAGCAAGAGGGGGAAGTTGGGAGAGTATTTGGGCAGAGGTTGGCCGATCCAAATGGCTTGAAGGTGTGAATAAGGTGGGAGAGGTGGGGGCCTTTTATAAGTGGAGAGGAGGGGCTCTTTTGGAAAGATTGAAATGTTACATTATTACACAATGATTTTCGGATTCTAAAGGTCCCACACTTATATAATTCGTGGTTAGGTGATAAGGGTTCGAAAGCTACCCATCCAATAGTCTTTGGACAAGTGTAATCCTTGGATTTTACATTATCTTTTCATTTTATTAAAATCGTTAAATAATGAGGTCATCGCTGCATCATAATGATGTCATAAATAATTTAATTTATTTAATGTCTAAAAATTATAAAAAAAATACTATGATGTAATAAATCTTTTTAGCTTTCTAATGAATATTTATAGTCAAAATTTGGACTTGTGTAACCCCACTTAAAAACTTTTTTAGTAAAATAACTCATGTTTGTGTCAATTTAATTTTAACATTAAATAAATATATATTAATGTCATTTTCCAACTAAAGTGGCTCCATGGGGTCCCCAAGTTGACCCATGGGTTGTCTTGGTCGGCCATGAATCATCCAATAGGAGTAGGACAAGTTTCATGATCATCTCATATTATTAAAACATTATTTGTACCTTAAACTACACTAATTACCTCTAATCGCGATTAAGAACTTAAAAGTTACTATTCACCAAAAATTTATTTTAATCTCATTGAACCACATTTTACTTCTTAATGACAACCATGTATGTCGGATTTTTGAAAATCAAATCACAGAAGTGGTAATATTTCATTTAAATGAAAAATCAGTTATTTAACTACCACTTAGTGGTTTCACTATTCATCAAAAATTGAAGTTTTTCAGAACAAAGCCAAAATTTCACCCTAAGCAATAATTGATATTCCAAATTGTAAAATGATGTCTATTTTACAAAATTCCAAACATATAAGTTGAATTAATTAATTTTATAATTAATTCCGGCTGTTACGACAAATAGCGTGTTTTTAAGAAACAATTTATATCAAAAGATTGGCAATTGTTTATGTCCAATTTCAATGTTAAATTAATTCTAATGACCACCATTGGATAAAATGGTAAAAATATATTCTAATTATTACTTAAAACCACTAAATAGTATAGTTTATCACTATAAATTACTATGATTAAAAAAGTTGTTTTTAAGTATTTTCACTATTCATAAAAAATTAGAAGTTCTCAGAAAAATACCAAAAATTCAACATAGGCTAATTTTGATATTTCGAATCCAAAAATGAAGTCCATTTTGAAATATAAAATTTCTATAATTTTAAAAAGTGGTTATTACTATTCATAACGGCTACTATGATTAGTTGCGGTGTTTTAGAACTCGAAGTTGCGTACAATACAAGCTATTGCATTATTTAATGAGAAGCGTATTGTGGAAGCTCGGGGTGTTACATTCTCCCCTCCTTCAATAAATTGCATCCTCGCAATTTGAAATTTTTCTTGGAAAATAAAAGGTTGAAAATAGAAAATACCTTTGAGGAAAACCCACATCGGAAATAAAATTAATAAAATTTAGCCTTAATAAGAGGGAAAGGGAAATGAAAAATTCACCACCCAATTATGATCTCGATTAGGAGAACATTGGTGGCAATTAGAGACATATAATTGGAGGAAAAACGTAAATATTTGTAGGGAGTGATTGAGGTCATCAATCACAATCAACTGTCAAATTGAGGGCCTCAAAGCCTTCAATCTATGTTGATTTAAAATATCATTAGTTCAACAAGACATAAGATATTAGGATAACACATTTTTTTGTTTTAATATCCCTTTAATAAAGTTTAAGAATTAATTTATTCATTGAATAAGAGATAGGTATATATATATTTATTCTTGTAAATTAGAGTTTCAACCTTCAACTCATCTTTCACTCAAAAAGATAATAGAACTCAAAAATATTATACTTATCCTAATTGTATAAGGTTCCAAATGTAAACACATACCATTTAGATTAGTAATATTATTTTGTAATAACCAGGGACTTCCTGTAGGCTAGTGGTAGGAAATAAAGGCATGTCGCACCATGATTGTGGGTTCGATTCCTGCAGCTTTGTCCGACGTGATGGGTTATGCCCCACCCTGCAGGTTGTCCTTTTCCTAAAAATATAGTACTATACTATTCCAAAAATAATCTTCATAAATGTTTTAACGTTAAACAATACTATCCAAAGTTCAACTAAATCCATTCCAACCTTTATAGTTATCCAAAATACCTATGTCCAGACTTTCTCTAAAAGGTCTCTAAATTCCAAAATCAATTGTGACATCAGATTCCCCAAACAAATTAAAGTTTCTCTTGTGTCACATACTAAAAATATGATTACCTTCATCATATTAAAACCTTACTGAAATCAACAAGTACTGCATTACAATCCTTATATATATATGTATCACATTATTCTAATAACCAGAATATAATCCATGAGTCCAAAAGCACCAATACATTAATTATTCTACTTCAACTGTAGTAACAGCATAAGATTGTACTTGATCCCTTGGCCTTTTCTGAGATAAGTTTCCCTAACGCTTAGGATATTAATTTTCTTAATTCCCCATTTCCCTACAATTGTAGCATTCAACATTTATAGCCTCTTTCTTTCCCTTGCAATCACGCGCCTGGTGACCTTTTTCTCCACATTTATAACAAACTCCCATTCCTTTTAGGCAAGTACCAGGGTGATTCTTCCCACAATTATCACATAATGGAAAATCCTTCTTTCCCTTTTTCCCTTTATCTGTCTCTTGTTCCACCGTCTCTTCTTCTCTTGCTTTACTTTATTGCCATAAGACTTAGAAAATTCCTTTTCTGTCATGATAGCACACGAGACAATATCTTCATATGATGAGAAGTATTGTGATACTAATGCTCGACGGAGAAATGGTTTTAACCCATAAAAGAAACGATATATATTACTTCTTGGGTTACGTATATAATCTGCAGCATGCCTCGCTAACCTTGTAAAGTTAGCCTCATACTTTGCGACATTCTCATCCTCCTTCTGCCTCAGACTCAGAAATTGCCTTTCCATATCTCCTCGATGGTCATGTGGAATGTATTTTTCTAAGAAAAGATCTTTGAACTCTCTCCATTCCATACTTGATACTTCTTCATCTTCCTTTGTATTTTGAATCAATGACCACCATTGATCGGCATCTCTAGTGAGGCGGTAAACTGCCATGACGACCTTCTCCCTTTCACTACTCCCCAAGGCATGGAATATTTTCTCTAAGGAGTTTATCCATTGCTCAGCTACTAATTGATTTGTACCTCTATTAAATGTTGGTGGTTGTTGCCTCATGAAGCAGTCTAACATTGATCCTCCACGTTGCGGATTAGGGTGCTCCATATGAGTAAGGTTATTATTCATAACCTGAGTGAGTTGTCCCAGTATGGTAATAATTTGATCAGCACCAGTTGTATCTCCAGATCCACAATAATTATCTTGAGCAGGACGGAAATCCCTACACGGAGTGCGTGCATTGATACGGTTTCCATTCCTTCCACTAGGCGCCATTTCTAAAAAATGTCATAAACTAGATTAGTTTATGAATCAAAATACATAATTCCGTACTTATAAAATACATAACATAAATTGAACTACTTATGGATATAATCCATAAAATGTTTTCTTTGAGGAATTATATACTCATAACCCTTCATAGTGGTTTGTAAAGAAAATGAGAATTATCCTAAGAATATCCCCCAGGAGTGTCGTAACCAAGAGTGCAGCAAGGCCCGTTGCCGTGCACCAGTTCCTGTTTGAGTCTAGCTCAAAGCGGTGTTTTCGGGTTTTACCCCTAGGTACATCTGTGCCAAAGCCGCCTCTACCTGCTTGTATCTAGACAGGGATGTATTGCTCGGAAGACTCACAAAATCTCTACAATAAAAAAATTCTAGGAAGTTATTCTATACTAATCCTCAAAGTCTATCTTTGGTCTATGTGCTCTAATCAGAGTTTATCTAAATCTAGCTTCCAAGGTTAGTACTAAACTGCCTCTGATATCAACTGTAACGCCCCGACCCCAGCTACCCAGAGTCGGTGCATTACTTCGTAACATTGGCATGATCACAAAAGATCAAGTCTCGAAAGACCGATTAGTTTAGTAGCCATGGAAACACTAGATACATTCGTAAACTTTACATTACATCATAATGTGAAAAAATACAATAACAAAGTCTCCATAGTCCACACTCATATCCTCTTCTCAAAATCCCTGTAGGTCATTCATAAAGTACTTCTTCACATCCTGGAAAATATTAAAACATTGAAAGGGGTGAGCTCGGATGCTCAGTAAGGTTAACAATATAGCGGAAGCTTTCATAAATAAACATTAACATTTAAGGCAATGTATAACTAAAACAAAAGCCTTTTAAACATGAACTTCAACATAATATGGAAAAATTAAAATGAGATAATGCGATTCACTTCTTCACATGGATATTCTACTGGTCGAATAATCACATGCAATATCAATAACCACTTTCATAATGATGGAATGCATAATGCCAGACTATCATAACCACGTAGCCAAGGCCTCGTGCCAAGACCACAAATAAGATTTTGTCAAGGCCTCATGCCAAGACACTATTTTGTCTCATGAGACCTGTCAATGCATCGAGGAGCTATAGCGGGCTCCACCCGTCACTTATTATGTCCAATTCATTCCTCATATGAATAGGTTTAAACATATCATAAACCATTACATAATCGTATCACATAAAACATGCATAAAGGAAACATAACATTTCCACATTTCAATCACAAGATATAAATACAACACATTGATATAATAAAAACGCTTTCAAAACCATTTTCAGTACCAAAATAAAAGAAAGTTAAAACTTTGTATTTATTTTTCATTAAAAAAAATGATGGCTTGTAGAGGAAGCCGAAACTCAAATAATGGTCACGGCAGCGGAGAAGTCGTTGTCACCGCATAAGTACAAAAATAAAAACATTCCCTTTTTTTTGTTTAGTAAAACACTTCGTATAAAAATATTCCTTTTTATTAAATGTAAAAGTCAAAGGGGTTTATATACCGTATAAAAGAAAATTGTGTATAAAACCAAATATGCCTCAATGAAAGGGGATTGAGACGAAGTCCTTAAAAAGATCATTATTTTTAAATAAAGTACATATATAATGTGTATTCACTATAAGTACACATAAATAATGTACAAATACAAGATAAGACACAATAATATCATGACATAATTTGAAAGTAGGAGATTAACCCAAAGAATAAAAGTTGGGTTAAGAAGTTCCCTTACCTCTTGTCTGACTTGACTCAACCGTTCTTTAACCTCCTAAATAATAAACTAGAGTTAATATATACCTTATTAAGAAACATTTGCAATTTCATTATCCTTATTATATCACTTATTACAATGTAATGAACGTTATGTAATTATTTAAGTTAATAACAGTCGTTTTTTCGATCTTTGGTACTTGTGTCAACAATAACCTTCTTATAATTACAAGTTGTTCATGTGGTGAAATATCCATTATATCCAGAATTATATTCATTATGTAGATATAATATATATCATATATATCCAGTATATACATTCATTCATAATATTACTTAACATTTAGAGGTAAGAAATGAAATTCACTGTTCATGGAGACGGTAAGCCGTACGTACACATGAACGCTACTTTCATTTCTATTTCGTATTTAATGTAATGGAATCATAATTATATAAAGGTATAATATAGTTCCAGTATAATATCATATATAATATCATTTACTCCATCCTTTATACATCCCACATATGGCATTAACTATTCACATCACTTTGAGGGGGCGGTAGTCCGGACATCCTAAAATGAAATTATCGCGTTTTACCCATAATGGAAATCATAAAGTATGCAATAAATGAGAAATACAGAAGCATAAGTAAAACATAAACATATTATATATCATATATAAAAATAGTGACATCTTAATGGCCACCTTTGAAGGTGTTATATGAGTGTTGAACAATCATCGTTTCGTGAGGCAGAAATTCGCCATCCACAGAAACCGTATGTTCTTTAACCATTAGATGTATGTGTGTGTAAGTGTAGATCGAATCCTTCTTATAAAAAAATCGTAGTATATTTAGGATACTGTTATTGTTACAAAAGAAATGAATAAAAAGAGTTTAGGGGGTTTGAGAAGAAAAATAAAACAAAACAACATTAGAGAAGACATTACCTCAAAATCGGGTAACTCTTTTTGATTTGAGCCAAAGGCTTCCTTGAGAAGAGTTCTGCCCAAATTTAGGCTTCTAGGAGTAAGAGGGGGAAGTTGGGAGAGTATTTGGGCAGAGGTTGGACGAGCCAAATGGTTGAAGGTGTGAATAAGGTGGGAGAGGTGGGGGCCTTTTATAAGTGGAGAGGAGGGGCTCTTTTGGAAAGATTGAAATGTTACATTATTACACAATGCTTTTCGGATTTTAAAGGTCCCACACTTATATAATTCGTGTATAAGGTGATAAGGGTTAGAAATATACCCATACAATAGTCTTTGGACAAGTTTAAGCCTTGTATTTTACATTATCTTTTCATTTTATTAAAATCGTTAAATAATGAGGTCATCGCTGCATCATAATGATGTCATAAATAATTTAATTTATTTAATGTATAATAATTATAAAAAAAATACTATTATGTAGGAAATCGTTTTATCTTTCTAATGAATATTTATAGTCAAAATTTGGATTTGTGTAACCCCACATAAAAACTGTTTTAGTAAAATAACTCATGTTTGTGTCAATTTAATTTTAACATTAAATAAATATATATTAATGTGATTTTCCAACTAAAGTGGCTCCATGGGGTCCCCAAGTTGACCCATGGGTTGTCTTGGTCGGCCATGACTCATCCAATATGAGTAGGACAAGTTTCATGCTCATCTCATATTATTAAAACATTATTTGTACCTTAAACTACACTAATTACCTCTAATCGCGATTAAGAACATAAAAGTTACTATTCACCAAAAATTTATTTTAATCTCATTGAACCACATTTTACTTCTTAATAACAACCATGTATGTCGGATTTTTGAAAATCAAATCACAGAAGTGGTAATATTTCATTTAAATGAAAAATCAGTTATTTAACTACCACTTAGTGGTTTCACTATTCATCAAAAATTGAAGTTTTTCAGAACAAAGCCAATATTTCACCCTAAGCTATAATTAATATTCCGAATTCAAAAATGATGTCTATTTTACAAAATTCCAAACATATAAGTTGCATTAATTAATTTTATAATTAATTCCCGCTGTTACGACAAATAGCGTGTTTTTAAGAAACAATTTATATCAAAAGATTGGCAATTGTTTATGTCCAATTTCAATGTTAAATTAATTCTAAGGACCGCCATTGGATAAAATGGTAAAAATATATTCTAATTATTCCTTAAAACCACTAAATAGTATAATTTATCACTATAAATTATTTTGATTAAAAAATTTGTTTTTAAGTATTTTCACTAGTCATAAAAAATTAGAAGTTCTCAGAAAAATACCAAAAATTCAACATAGGCTAATTTCGATATTCCGAATCCAAAAATGAAGTCCATTTTGAAATATAAAATTTCTATAATTTTAAAAAGTGGTTATTACTATTCATAACGGCTACTATGATTAGTCGCGGTGTTTTAGAACTCGAAGTTGTGTACAATACAAGCTATTGCATTATTTAATGAGAGTCGTATTGTGGAAGCTCGGGGTGTTACACATTTTCCCCAACTCACATCGAGCAAGCCTCAACCCGGCTGCACGTCCCCCCTGGAGACGTTCTCCCCTTTCGTGGATGGATACAGCTATGCTTCACCAACTCCTTGACTGGGATTCCATCATTTTTTTCACACCTAGAGGGACCCCCAAGAACGGACTAGATACTACGCCCAAGGGATCTCCTACCGATACGGGCCAATGCCCCCGAGGGTTTCCAAGCAACAAGCCGATGCAAGTCCCGCGTAGCAAATTTGGTTAGCGGTCGATGCTCATTTGTTTCTCCCATATCAGGTCACCATAGGAACGCTGTGTTTCGAACATGGTCGACAGTGTCCTAGATCTTCGGGTCCACCCCGAGATGTCCCAGACATCGAGTGCAGTGATTCATTCTACCCCATACCGAAGTGACAAATTTGCTAGCGGATGGTGCTAGTGGTCAGGCCCACGGCCCAGATTCTCCATAGGGGTGTACGGTGTGGTGTGGGACTACATCCTCATTCACGTCGGGATCAAGTACTATGTCGTACGCATTCCCTTACGAGGCCCAGACTCAGGCCCCTTGGCCTCTTCGGGTCCCCGACCCCATCCTCATGCAAGACGTTAAACTGCAGACCAGCCAGGCCTTCCTGACTGATGCCTTACCTTAGGCCCCTTGGTCTTCTCGGGAACCTCCGCCCAGCCTCTTACTCGGGTTGTACGGTGTGGTGTGGGACTATGTCCTCATTTACGTAGGGATCATGTACCATGCCATACGCCTTCCCTTACGAGGCCCAGCCTCAGGCCCCTTGGCCCCCTCGGGTCCCCGACCCTCATCCTCACTACAAGACATTAAACAGCAAACAAGTCAGACCTCCCTGACCAACGCCTAACCATCAGGCCCCTTGGCCTTTTTCGGGCCCCGTCCCAGGTCCTCTCTTATAGGAGTGTATGGTGTGGCGTGAGATTATTTTCCCATTCACGTTGGTTTATTCGCCGTACCGTACACCTCCCTTGTTTGGAGGTATATTAATCTCCCCTCATCCTGTATGACGTTAAACTACATCCAGATAACTACGATTGGCTTGATTCCCATCCTCGTGGGATACGTAGGACCACCTGAATGTTTAGGATTCGGGTCCAGCCCCATCTCTCGGGAATCTTCATCCCATCTTGGCCCCTTGGCCGACCCTTCCACCATGAGAAGAATATATAGTGTGGTGTGGTATTATGTCCTCATTTACGTCGGTCTCGTAATGACTACGCCATGTACATCTCCCTTCTTAGTTGTTTCGTCGACCCCTTTTTAGGCGGTTCACCAATTTGCCTAAGAGTACTCTGGTTTATTACCTGGAATGCCAAGCTTTACTCGGACACGTCCTCACCCACTTTCCAGGCTTTGTGTATCCCTGCATCAGAGCTTCCATCATCTCTCACACCTGGAGGGACCCCAAGAATGGCCTGGAAACTATGCCCAAGGGCTCTCCTACCATTACGGTCCAATGCCCCCTAGGGTTTCAGACAACAAATCGATAAAATCCCGTATTGGGAATATGGTCAGCAGTCGATGCTCGTTTGTTGTTCCCACCTCAGCCTAACGCGATATGGACGCTATGTTTTCACCATGGTTAACAGTTTTCCTCTATCTCCATACCAACCCATTGAGCCCAAAATGTCAGGTACACAATTCACACCATTCATCACTTCATCGTGTCCAAGAAGAGTTTCGAAACTCTTGGTACTACTCCTCAGTGCGCATCTGCACGTTATAGGGACAAAACCACATTAAAGGTGTCCTCTGGGGCTCTCTGCTGACTCCCCTCTGATGAACGCCCCAAGTATTGCGATGAGGATTACCCCCTTGTTTCCCACACCGAGTTTAACTCATGTGGGCTTAGGGATCGGTTTGACGTCTGCGCTTACTCGGGAAGTTGTCACCAACCATGGTCCGAGCTCCAAGACCATAAAATAAGATCCATCTATAACTATGTTCAGCTTGATTCCCATCCTAATGGGATACATAGGAATGCCCATATCCCTATCTTCGGGTCCATCTTGAGTTCAGCTAATTCACCTCTCTGGTCCTGACATCGGGACCCCAACTACGGGACTGCGTGGCGTAGTGCGGGATTATGTCCTCATTCATGTCGGATTTGCAATAGCCGCACCATGCACACCCCCGTTCTGAGAGTTAACCCTCCTATTCCTTGTCCTGCATGACGTTAAAAGGCACCCTTAAGAACTATGATCAACTTGATTCCCATCCTCATGGGATACGTAGGACCACCTGAATGTCCAGACTTCGGGCCCAGCCGCAGCTCTTCGAGATCGCCTGATCTCCCAGTCACCTAGGCCACTTGGACTATCCCTCTCTAGGAGGGGAATGTAAAAAAGGTATGGTACAGAGTTTTTGGCATTATGCCCTCTTTCCCGGGAGTCCACCATCTCTATATTGCCCTCAAGATGAGTCCCTCGACTCCTAGCAGTGATTCAACCATGTGCTAAGAGTACTCTGGTCTAGGACCAAGAGTGTCAGATTCAACTTGATCAATTTCCTTCCACTTGTCAAGCTTCGTGTTCCCCTCCATTCGGCCTTCCATTACCTTTCACACCCAGAGGGACCCCCAAGAATGGCCTGGATACAACGCCTAAGGGCTCTCCTACCGTTATGGGCCACCGCCCCCGAGGGTTTTGGACATCAAAATCGATAAAATCCTGTGTTGCGAATACGGTCAGTGGTTGATGATCATTTGTTTGTCCCCATTTCAGGAAAATGTGACAGGATGTTGTGTTGCGAACATGGTCAGTAGTAATCCTGTATCGTCACGCCAACCCCTTCATTCCTCGAATTTAGGTTGCATGATTCACATCATTTTTCACCCCGTCGTGTCCAGGTGGAATCTCGACACTTTTGGCGCTATCCCTCAGTGTACCTTTGCATGTCAGGGGAACAAGGCTGTAATACGACGCCCTTCGGGGCTCCCATGGTTAGAGCTCTAAGACCATAGACTAATATCCATCCGGAACTACGTTCATCTTGATTCTCATCCTCATGGTATACATAGGACCGCCCGGATTCCCTGTCTTCGGGTACAGCCCAATTAGGGAGCCAGTCTCTCCCCCTGTTTCACGACTTACCTCTATATAGGCCCCTCGGCCTAAGGTATCCCTCCCCGAGTGGCGTACAATGAGATGTGGGATCATGTCTCCATCAATTTTGTTTTATAACACTATGCACGTTCCCCGCCTAGCATCGACTCTGCTACGTATGCGCAACATGATGATAAAATGCATGCTTGGTCCTATCATACGACCCTAAACTGTGACATTATCATCCTGGCCGTACGATGAAAAACGGCACTGCATTGTGCTGACCTCATTGTAGACTACATCACGTTGGGTATTGGTCACGTGCCATGCCGTTTGTCAACTCCCATCATGGCTTGATCCTTGTGGCAACACCACGACCTACTACTCTAGGCCTGTCGCTTCACAAAAAAACCACTCACCTTAAAGGACAAACAAGATTTATCAAATTCCGCTTCTTTTAGTGCAGGGGCCACGGAAACACTCCCCTTTTCCCCTGACACTGGTATCTTACCATGTCACCCTTGAGAACTACGTGTGGCTTGATTCTCATCCTCATGAGATACGTAGGAGCGCCCAGGCACATTCCCGCGGTCCCAACCTAACCTTTGTGTTCGGTCCCTCGACTCGAGCATTTCCCCAGAGGACGCAGGGTAAGTAGGGCTTATGTCCTCCTTCACGTCGGGTTTTGTCGCCATGAGTCCCCTGCTCCCTTTACCCATTTATGGTCTAAGGTCCATCATGAACTATGTGGGGCTTGATTCGCATCCGTATGAGATACGTAGGAGCGCCCGAGCACTTCCCCGCGGGCCCATCCTAACTTTAACTTTTGTTCCATCGACCTAAAACCTCACCCAAGGGGATCATGCGATGTGATATGGTACTAAGTCCTCATTCACGTCAGGTTTTTCACCACACCGTACACACCCCCTATTCCCATTCACGCCGGGTGTTTGAGTTACTCCACCATGTGCCTCTTATGTCTCCTCCCATCCATGGTCCGAATTCTACGACCCTAAACTAAGATCTCCCTCTGGGAAAGGACTCTGCTCCCCCTATCTAATACATCTCGTTTTTGTATTTAGATGTGATTCGACAAAGAGCCCGAAGTGTGGGATTTTCATAGGGACGTCCTGCTCATCCCATGACCATACTTCGTGAGCTCGCTATTTGGATCCCCATCCTCATCCACATCCAAAAGGACCCTCAGACGACATGGATACTAGGCTTAAGGGCTCTCCATAATTTCTGGACCTAAGGGTCCTCCAATCGTTTCGGGCCAACGTCCCTAAGGATATCTGGCAACATTTGTGATATGGTCCAGTGTTTCGAACATGGTCAATGGTCAACCCTCATTTGTTTGTCCCCATTCTAGGCTAACACGATATGGATGCTGGTTTTCTGCCATGGTCAACAGTTTTGCTCCATC
Source organism: Viscum album (assembly GCA_963277665.1). Lineage (NCBI taxonomy): Eukaryota > Viridiplantae > Streptophyta > Magnoliopsida > Santalales > Viscaceae > Viscum > Viscum album. Next base: position 1,915,082,792 of record OY728143.1, read on the forward strand.
GTCACACCGCCATCATCGTGATCTGAATCTCGAGCACCATGATTCACAAATTTCCACTTCCTCATGTTCAAGTGGAATTCTATCATACTCGGCTCTTTCTCTTCGTGCATCTAGGTGCGCTAAATGATTTTGTTAGTTTCATAGGGCTAGTATTTACCGAGCGTCCCATTTCCCTAACATGCCCCTTTCTGTGTCGGAAAATTCCCACAACTACTTCTTGTTTCCCACACAAAGAACGACTCACGTGGGCTTAGTAGTTTTGGCATGATTTGTACCGACACGGTCAGGCTTCTCATCGTCCCGCATGACGTTAAACTGTGCTTCCAGAACTACGTATGGCTTGATTCCCATCCTCATGGGATACATAGGGACACCTAGGTATTTAACCTAGGGTCCAGCCCCAGGAATCACAAAATCATGTTCCTCCCCAGTTCCGGCCCTCTGTCCTGGCCCCTCGAGGGGAACTATGTAGCCACAATTTTGCCCTGAACAAGTTCAGGATGCCCCACGATCCTATTGGGAAGCGACAAATCCCCTCGCCATAGAGGCCCTATCTGAAAGAAGGAATGATCCATGATCAAGCCAATGCGCCCATATGGTGTACTCCCACCACGGTGGTGTAACTACCTAAGTGCTAGATTCTGTTCGGACAAACCATCACTCCACATTCCACACTTTGCGTGCCCCTTATTAAGACCCTCATCCCCTTTCATGACTCATGGGACCCCCTAACGGCCTGGTCTCATGCCGCATCAGCTCACCTACCATCCTGGGCCAACGTCTCGGAAGACTGGTCATGTTTGGAATGACCCCCTAACAGTATGGATGCTTGACCTAGGGTCCGCCTGCTGTCCTGGGCCAACGTCCCGAAGTATTGATCGACAATATTTGTGACATGGTCCCGTGTTTCGATCATGGTCAACGTTTGACCCTCATTTTTGTCCCCATTACAGGCTAACGCAGTATGGATACCGCTTCCCCTCCATGGTTAACGGTCATCCCTTATTGTCATGCCAACCCCACAGTGTTCCGAATCTTGGGTGTCGTGATTCACACTTCCCGTTTCCATCTGTCTAGAACAATTTCAATGCCCCTGGAGTTGCACCGTTCGTTCATAAGGGCACACTGAAGAAATGATAATTCGGCTATTCAGAAAAGTTTCTTCTTCGGTCAAGCCTCTCCCATCTTTCGGAAACCTGGACTAGTAATCCGAATCCCGGATTCTTGGAGCATGGTCCCCACTCTTATGTTAGGTGGGACGAGAAGGCATCTATCTCCTATTTCTCACATCAGGCTTGACCCACGTGGGCTTGAGGAATTATTGCCAAATGTCCCGCAAACATTGTAGGGATGTAACGAGGTGATTCAAATAGTGGAAATCGTGCATTCTATGTCATTCAAAATAAAGAAAGAAAATAATTTAATCACGAAAGTACCAATAAAAGGTTTTTGGTGTGTTACAATACCCGGGGGTTGACTCCCCCCATGGACGGGTTGACCCCGTCAAAAGAGCGTTGTAGCTCCGCCACCCGTTGGCTTGTGGCGTCCAAAGTTTGTTGTCGCTGACTCAGCTCCCGCTCCTCCTCAGCAGCGGCGGGGCATAATTCGTCAGCCATGGCCCTAGCCCTCTCTACCTGAGCCTGAACGGCAGCCATCTTTCCAGAGGCCTGCCTCATGAGCTCCTCTGCATCTGCCAGCTGGGCCTTTAACCGGGAGACCAGCTCAGATTGCGCATTCAGAGAGGCTGAGTGCTCATCTGCCCGGGTCTGTAGTTGTTGGACCTCGCTTTCAGCCTCCTGGAGCTTCTTGATGTTTGTTTCTTTCCTCCGTTTCCAGCCCATGGTGAGTCCAAGATCATGCTCCCGGATCTTTTCGGCCATAAGATCTCGGATGAGCGCGTGAGGACGTTGGGCGTCCACTCCCCCAGTGCACAGTTGGCGCATTCGCGAGCGGATTCTATCCATTTCGGCCAGCCATAGCGTTTGGGGGGTGTCATTGATAATGTGTGTGATTAGCTTCCACGACCGGCGGTGGACTATGCTGCTATCTTCCTCGTCGGAGGCCGGTTCGTCCCAGTCTGCGCGATTGGAAGGCTCGTATGCATGATACGCCTGCAGGAATTCCTTGGCGGGATCTTCATCTGGCATTGAATCCGGCGCGACATCTGGCGCCGAAGCAGGCGTGACAGGAGTAGGGCCGGCCGACCGATCCTCTACATCAGAGTCCACCTAGATGACCTCAGGCATGACCCTGCTGGTGGTCCCGCCAGTGATGATGTGTGTTGCAGCTTGAGGAGATGGGGGGACTATCGCCACCATCACCGGTATGCCCCTAGGAGGGATGCCACCAGACATCCCGACTAGCCTTGCCACAGCAGCCCACGCAAGTCGGAGAACTGTATGACAAAGGGGGAAATAAACAATAGTTTCCACATTCTACATATGACGCAAGGAAGCCGGTAGAGGAAACTTATGGAGATCGACCTCCTGGCGCTGCTCTTGAGCTGGTACTGACGGTACCCTGAGGCGACGCCCTCCCTATACTGTTGGAAGCTCTAGAGATTCCAGAGGAGCCACCTCGGGTGCTCTAGTCCCACCAGACGTTAAACTGGACGCAGCCATAGGTGTTGGTTCTGAAGGTCCTGCATCATCACCCGCCAAGGGGAGAGAACAAGGGTTGTCAACAAGTTCCTCCTGCATGGCTCAAACATCGGTGAGAAGTCAATAGCGGCCTGAGAATGGACCATAAGGTTTGGAATGCTACCTCGAGAGCCTTTGTGAAATCGTCGGAATCTGAGCCCTGATCTCCGACCTCGCCCTCCTCCAATGGGATCCCTCCTCCAGCCTCATCCTCCTGAGAGGAGTCCACTGATTCTTCAGCAGGGGGAAGCGCTCCCTCAGTTCGGCAGCTGATAACTGTGGGGGGACCGTTCGATTCAGCAGTACCCTCACCCAGTCTGTCATTGGGCGAGGGACACCACTGGAGTGGACGTAATCCTCCAGCTCATCCAGGTATTTCTCTGCCTCTGTTGGAGATGCCATGAAGCCAGCCTGGACTGGGACTATGCCCGATAGTTCCATCCCGAGGCGATTCAGCTGGGCCCATATCTCAGGTGGGCTGAGGAATTGCCGGTTGACATCCCAAATGTCCCAGGCTTCTAGGAAGACGACATCCTCTTCCATGTCGATATAACACAGGCATTTCCCCGGAGCCTGAGTGGATATCCTATGAAATCCCCTCGGTGGCTGCCCCTCGAGATGGCCCTGCTCTTCCAGAATCACCAGATCCGCCACTACTGCCACACCCTCGGTCAGTGCGGGTCTCGCCGCCACAGCAACCCCGCCATCGTGAGCGGCCCTAGCTGCCCTCCAACCCTGACCTTGAGATAGAGGAGGCCCACCGTCACCGACCCAAATAGTCGGTTTCTTCATCATTTCCACTGGGTAAGCAGCCTCCGAACTAATGGCATACTCCCTCACCAATCCGAAAGCGGCGGTGGATGGAGGCAATGCAATTCACATCTTCCCATATTCATGTGTGAACATGTGCCACAACTACCTCATCACGCACGGGTGGTCCTCGTGACGCACCTCCCAGTTGACTTGCGGGGTTAGCCGCTGGAGGCACCAGAACTGCCTCGAAAACCGTTGCGGGGTGTTCGGTTCGCAGAGTGGCTCACGATCTACTCGTGCCACCAAAACTCCACCACGAAAGGCCAGGAGGTAAGCCCGATGTTCTATAAATCCCCGCCGGTCGTCAGTCAATATCCCCGTCGGCAATGGGAAGGGGTGGAAATTAAACTCATCCTCCCTCCACACACGATTCAGCACCATCGGCACGGCTAGTTTGAACGGGAATCTCTCGACCGCGTTCAGGATAGAGGGGCGAAAATTCGATCCCGGCGGCGAAATAGGGTTTGGATATTCATAGATCCCCCTGATGTGCGCTGCGATCCACCCATACAGGAGGTGGAAGGGTCCACATATCCTTGGCGGATTCTTGCCCTCACTAATGTGCCGCAGCATTCTGTACAGTTTGGCGAGCATTGGAATCCACAGATTGATCTGTTTCCCCATGGCCAACATGGACGCCATAACAAATGAGCTGGGTCGCACCCCCATGCTTGTATCCCCCACCAGTAGGATGCAACCGTAGATGACAGTCGTGATGAACGCCACCAACCTGACTATCGGCTATTGTTCAGTGCCGACACTGAAACCCCAAGTCTTCCATTGGCTGTCCTCCAAGACCCGCCAATACGAGTGCCCCTTACCCCGTTGGGCCGCCCTCGGACAAGTTTGAATCCTCGGAGGGAACTCTCGATTCTCTGGGAAATTCATGAAGCACTTGAACCATCTCCTAAAGTGGACATCCCCCACTACCTCCTTGTCCTCTACAGGGATGAATGCCATCAGCACTGATGCCAGTCGCGGCATTTGCTCGGTATCCTCCCACGCGATCATGATGGGGAGGAACTCATCATACATGGACCCAATGATCGGAACCCCAGAAATCTGGTGGACATCCCACGGGCTGATAACCACCTCCCTATGATGCAGGTGAAAGGTATTGGTCCTAGATTACCATATGCTCAGCAATTACGGAATCAGTTTCTTTGGTTGGTAAATGTGTAATTGGGAGGCCCATGCCACCTCATATAAACCCACTCTCCTCAGCTTGGCCCTAAAATCCTCGCATGAGGCGCCTACCCAGTAGGCCCTAGCCTAGTCATTAGTAAATTTTCTGCCCTTTCAAAGGTCCCACTCATCGGACCATCCCTTCTTCGAATCATGCAAAGACGCCTTCAGCATGGTACGATAGAGAGGAGGGGACGTCTCCGGGAGCAATGGCTTCCTGTCAATATCGTTTACATGGTTGTAGAGAAAATCAGTGGTAACGGGTGTGAAGTCGTCCCATGCATGACCATCGGTAGCCCTGAACCATTGGTGATGGCATTGTGTACTCCTGAACCAGCAAGCTGGTTCATCCCTACTCTCCTTAGGGATGAAGACGTCATCCCTCAACCCGAAGCCGTACAATGGCAGATTCTTACACAAAAGATAATTCTTCTAACCCTCCGATAGAAGATCTCTCAAAGAAGTGTGGTCCGAATGGCTTCGGACCATCTCCCCAAGGCCTGGGTAGATGGCCATCTCATCCCGACGGGCGGCATCTACAAGCACCCCCAATACGGCTTCTTGATGGGCCATTTCGATTCCGACCCTCAGAAAAGAATTTTTTCAGAACGGATCGCTAAGATGGATCATGAATCCAGATCACGAAGGTCGGTCACGAGGCCAAACCGTGAAGTATAGCCTCGGCCGACAAGCAGAAGTTCACTTGGCGTGGATGTGGAGTCGAAAACCCGCGGTTCGCCGCAAAGCACGTTCGTGGATGGATTTCGCGGAGTACCCGGAGCTTCGTGAGGTCGAGAGCACAAAAATACAAGGAAGTCGCATGAAGACAAAAGAGGTCGACCCCCCCTATTTATAGGCGGTGACCCCGGAGCATCGCGGCGCGCCTCACCCGCGCAGAGCATCGCGGTGCATCCGGATCCGTGGCCCCGTTCAGCACCGCGGGCCCTCTTCGTGAATTCAGCATCGCGAATAGCTGACAATTTTGGCGATTTTCCCTCAGACTTCGACCCTTCACCCTCCGCGGCTCCAAGTCTGAGGGGGGGCATTTGTTGGCGCCAAAATATTGCATGAAAGAAAGGGACGAAAAAGATGGCCTGGACGCTGCCTCACGAAGCACCGACGCGAAGCACCGACGCGCAGTACCCCGAGCAACACTGTCCTGTGAAGCTCCGGAGGCGGTAACTCCCCATGAACAGTTTTTATGTTTGAGAGCCCACCGCGAATCTTCGGAGGTGGTAACTCTCCGAAAACGGGTTTGATGTTCGCGAGCCCGCCGCGAAGCTCCGGAGTCGGTAACTCTCTGCGAACGCGTTTGACGTTCGCGACCGCGCCGTGAAGCACCTTTGGCGACGCGCTGGTTCTGCCTCGCGGTGCCCCTTGCCTATAAATACAGGACTGCCTCTGAGTCTAGGGGACGGAAAATCCGACCTTTCAGCTTCTCCTCTCCCGAATCGCGAAGCACCCTTTGCCCCCCGGGAATCATGAGCTCCGCGAGGTACTTCTACTTCGCGTGACGGATTTTCTTTGTCTCATTCCGAGCCCCGCTTCCGAGAGGGATGCCCATCGCGAAGCTCAAGGGCATTCTCGGAGGAAGGGGATTCCCAAGGGAACCTGGGCAGCCGCAGAGCACTTATGCTTCGCGAAACACCCAACCTGTGCTAGTGATCCCTATGCTAAGGCAGCATCGCTACACATCGCGAAGCACACTGCTTCGTAGCACCTTGCTTCATGAGGCACCTCTTCTTCGTGAGGCAGTGCTCCACGAATACTGTTCCACATCGAAAAGCACCGTCCATTCACACCTACGCCCTATGATAAGGCTAAGGAACTCCACTTCGCGAAGCACACTCCTTTGCTCGGCAATTCTGCTTCCCGTGCGACCCTCCAAGTATGCACGATGTGATTTCAAAGTCCCACAGACAATACCACTTGTAGCGTTGCTTCAACTAATGCTTCTTCACATAGGCATGCTAACGGCTATTGCTCCTTTTCATAGCCATGCTAACGTGGACCCCTAGATGGTTCGCTCCACAACCCCCCTTGACCATGGCCTTTCCAGTACCTTCCCTTCCCCAACGACCAGAGGGTACCGGTTATGTAAGTCCTAGGGGTGCGGAGTGAACCCACCTCATCCGAGCTGCAGGACATTAAACTTTCAAGCACCACGTCCTCAACACATGACGTTAAACTGTGACCCGACCTCGTGACTTTCACGAAGGGTCCCCCCAGCTCGAACATTTTTTACGCCACTCATCTCCTCGGGAATGGAATCATCCATCCACAAGGGTTGATATCCTCCTTACTGGAGTGGCGTATGTTCTTAGAAGAAGGGAGACCCTAGTTCCCCAACGGATGGTGGCACCCCTGCATCTCCGTACTTCCCCACTACCAAGGTCAGTGGAGGACATGATAGGGAATGATGCACCTCCCATCATTGGTCCCAAATCCCTCTTTCGCTACACCTCTTTCGCACTTCTCGGGCCTCCATCCTAGAGTAAGTCCCAACACCATGGGTTGCCTAACGCATAAGCCCCTCTTCGCTTCTCACGGACGCACCCTTCACGGCGTGATCATCATGTCCTTGCTGTCTCTTGTTTCTCACACCGAGCATGACTCACGTGGGCTTAGAGCATGCATTGTCCATGATAACACTTTGTATAGCATGACGTTAAACTACACACTTCATCCGGCATGACATTAAACTACACACTTTTTCCAGCATGACGTTAAACTGTATGCCCTCGTCCAACATGACGTTAAACTGCACACCTCGTCCAGCATGACGTTAAACTGCACACTTTGTCCAGCATGACATTAAACTGCACAACCATATGAACTATGAGGTCTTTGATCCATGTTAAGGCATGGTACGTAGGAAGTCTCCCTGAGGTTCAAGGCCACCCATCATTTATTCACATTGGGTCCCATCCCCGTTCAGCATGACGTTAAACTGCATTCTGGTCCGACGGAAAGCCGGTGTGACTCATCCATTCTGAACTACGAGGACTTTGATCAATGTCAGGGCATCGTACGTAGGAAGCCTTCACGAGGTTCAATCCCAACATAAGTGGATCCCCGGGTCCAACTTCATGTCGATTCGTCGACAAATCCCCTTCTGAACTACGAGGACTTTGATCCATGTCAAGGCATGGTACGTAGGATGCCTCCATGAGGTTCAAGCCCACCAGTCATCCAATTCACATCGAGTTCCACCCCCATCCAGCATGACGTTAAACTATATTCCAGTCTAACGGCAAGCCGTTGTGACCAACCCGAACTACGAGGACTTTGATCCATGTCAAGGCATGGTACGTAGGAAGCCCCAAAGGTTCAAGCCCATCCCCCATCGGACCAAGGTCCCTCGTTTATGTCGATTCGCTGACACCCGCAGCCATCCCGAACTACGAGGATTTTGATCCATGTCAAGGCATGGTACGTAGGAGGCCTCCACGAGGTTCAAGCCCACCGCCCGTCGTTTATTCACGTCAGGGTTCGCTACCGTCCCGCATGACGTTAAACTGTATTCCATCAATCCTTTCAACTACGAGGACTTTGATCAATGTCAAGGCATGGTACGTAGGAAACCTTCCCAAGGTTCAAGCCCACCACTAGTGGACCCCCGAATCTACTTTCCTGTCGGTTCACCGATGAAACCTTTTGAACTACAAGGATTTTGATCCATGTCAAGGCATGGTACGTAGGAAGCCTCCACGAGGTTCAAGATCACCGCCCATCATTTATTCACGTCATGGTTCGCTACCGTCCCGCATGACGTTAAACTGTATTCCATCAATCCTTGGAACTATGAGGATTTTGATCCATGTCAAGGCATGGTACGTAGGAAACCTTCCCAAGGTTCAATCCCACCACTAGTGGACCCCCCGAGTCCACTTTCCCGTCGGTTCACCGATGAAACACATTTAACTACGAGGTCTTTGATCCATGTCAAGGCATGGTAAGTAGGAAGCCTCTCCAAGGTTCAAGCCCATCTCTCATCGGACCAAGGTCCACCTTCACGTCGGTTCGCTGACGATGCCCATCGGACCATGGTCCACCTTCATGTCGGTTCGCTGACGCATCGGACCAAGGTCCACCTTCACGTCGGTTCACTAACGCATCAGACCAAGGTCCACCTTTACGTTGGTTCGTTGATGACATCCATGGGGCCAAGGTCCACTTTCGCGTTCGCCTTCCGGTGCCCACACCTGAACTACGTGGACTTTGATTCCCTGCCACGGGGATATGTAGGAGGTATCTTTGAGGCTCAAACCCAACTTCACCGTCGCCCCCTGTGATGGTCCTTTGCCATTCCCCTCTCCAAATCATTCATCTATCCATCTGTTCCTCTTCACAGCCGTCCATAGGCTGATCTCGGTATCGACACCCCCTTCAAGGGAAATCCCTCAATCCGATCCATTCTAGCTAATGCTCTGATCAGGATGATCCGTCTTCGCTGGATGTTAAACTCGCAGCATACCCTGTGTTAAACACAGGAAGATGAGGAAAACATCAGACATATGTCCATGGAATATAATTCCCCACGCTTGATGTGGGATGCCTCGGGCCTCCACGCCCTCGAGAATCCCTGTGACCAGGGATAATAGACAAATATGCCAGGCCCCCAGCATCCAGACATGCTACTGATGCCTTAACGTGACTAATCCCCCGACTAAAGGTTGCTGCCCTGACCGGACCCTTTGGAATGTCCTGATAGAAGCAGTGTAATTAATCGGCGTCCATTGAAAAATCTCACTGGGAAGAGTTTCACGAACAATGTATTAAATCTATGAGGGAGACCCGGACTATGTGACGAGTTCTGAGGAGGAATCCACAGAAGGAATAACCGACATCCCATCATCCCGTTTCGATCAAGGATAAAACGTCCCTGAATAAGGAGAGAATTTCGCCGACCTTTGGAAAGCGGGAATGCGGGGCAACAAGCAGCGCGTCCTCCTCCATGGACGGACGGATGCGTGCACCCCGGCGAAATTGTCGGAAACAATAGCATATCACTAATACAAAACATGACATTAACATCACTAAAAATGGTCTTTAACAGTGCTAGAAAAGTGCGGACTACATAAGAGTGGTTAAAAACCCTGGTCTTTTATCAACACTAAAAAGGGACTGATAATGGGGTCATTTATCGATGCTAAAAAATCACTAATAAATGGGGCCTTTATCAGTGTTTTAAAATTGGTGATAAAGGACCCATTTATCAGAACTTTTTTAAATTCCACTAATGGATCCTTTTATCCATTCTATTATATGTGCTGATAAAGGGTCCTTTACCCATTCATATAAAAGTGTTGATAATGCAGACCTTTATCAATGCTTTTAGAAGCGTTGATAAATGTGTCTTTTATCAGCACTTTTAAAAGAACAAATACATTTTTTCTTTTATCAGTGCTTGTAAAAATGCTGATAATGGGACATAATGCAGTGTGCTATAATAGTACATGGTTGCACCACTGCAATGTACTATAACAGGACACCATAGCACCAAAATCTCCAGAAACACACTAAATATAAAAAACAAATTCCCAATAAAGAATTTAAATGAAAATAAATTTACAACAAAAATAAAAGAAAAAAACACTATATTAAAGAAATTCCAAACATTGGTTTATACAATTACATAAATACAAATTATTACTTACAATCAAAAAAATCAATGTTCATTTGTCTTTTAATACTAACCTGACTCATGTTACTACCAAACAAACCAACCCGGCTCGAGAAAAAATGCACCAATATAAGAAACATATTCTTATGTTATTAATAATATAGAGAAATAAATTAATATAAATTGTAAATTTTACTAAAATTGATTTATATTTTAAATAAAATGACAGAATCTGAGTTATGCTAGTCACACCATGCATGATATTGAGGTACATCTGATTCCAACACATCTCAAATGACGTGTGAATCATGTGTTTGATTGAGGTGTGGCTAATTCCTACATTTTCCAAAGTCTCAAAACAGTAAAAATAAAATCAACATTCCATTATATAATTTTATAGTAAAATAGAGAAAGTATATTTTAACATTACCTTTACATATTTCCAAATAGTATCCATCATTATAGTTTTTTTTTCTGAGGGATTGGTAATATCATCATGTGTAGAATACATTATCTGCATAAGTAGTCAAGTATTTAATTTAGATCATGTAAATATAGTAGAGAAAACATAATATTATGAGAAAAAACATAATACATTTAAAAACTTACCTTCTCATAAAAATATCATTATTTTTTAAAGGATTCATGGATTTGGTTCCTCTATCAAGAATCCAATTCCCCTCTTTGTGGTCCCATCTAACATACAAGAAATTTTCTTCATTGGGACCAGCATGAATTGATTGTAACGTCCCAATGAAAGGGTCTTCCATGATTGAATTTTCATCTGACTAAATTTTTTTTTTAGTAACCAGTAGGAAAATCGGCCAATTTTTACTTGATGGATCATAGAAATTAAATACATTAACAAATGGTGATGAAATTAGGAATGGATCGTCTTTCTACCCTTCCTTCATTGATAATCACCTTCAAAAATAACATTTCATCAAATTTCATGCATTTATATTGTCAACCCATTTGCAATGGAAATGTGATAGTTAAAATGTTGTATAATCCAACTCGTATATTTGTTCAATTATGCCAAAATATAACATATTTTTATAAATTGGATATCTATCCTTAGAACCATATATCTTCATCACATCATCCAGACACATGATACCACTATTTTTTATTATACTAAATTCATAATTTTCATTTATATAAAATGTATAATCATTAATTACAAAACTAGAGTATTATATAAAGTTTTCATTCGGTACTCTGGCTAGACATTGAAGTCAGTCAACAACTAAATTTTGATATTCAAATATCTCCTTACAATTATGATATCTGAACTATCCTATACACTATTAATTATGTTTATTTTATATCCATCCCTCATCCCTTGATGGATTCAAATATCTATAATTTCTCTGTGGACTTCAATTTACGGATCAACATCTTCACTATAATGTAATATGTAAACTTGTGCTTGATCCCACTTTGTCATGGTAATTGTAACGACTTTTCATTCAAAAATCCCTTCACCGATAAGGTGTTTTCTATAATGAAACTTTGGGAGACTTATGCTTTCAATATCCGATAGGTAATCCGCATAGAATTCCATAGCTTCTTTAACAATATATCATTCTACAATACAACCATATGGCTGACATTTATTCTTGACATAGATTTTCCAAATCGTCATATAGTATTCAATGGGTTACATCCATTTGTAATGTATGGAACTATATAGTTGAACCTCTATGACCAAGTGAACCGTTAGGTGGACCATAATATCAAATAATTGTGGTGGGAATAACATCCCTAATTCAAATAATATGACTAAAATCTCTTTATTCATGATGGGAAACTTCACTAGGTCTACAACTTTAGTAATAATTAATTTCAAAAAGAAGCAGAGTCTGTTTAATATATGTCATTTCTTTTGAGGAAGAATTAAATAGAAAGCAATAGACATTAAATCATGTAAAAATAATTATTTTCGTGTGATTTTAGTAAATGTAACTTCATTTTAGTCATTGACACAACATTCATGATATTTTATGACCACCCTTGTGGAACTTTTATACTTGTAAGGAAAAGTAAAAATGGCAATTTTCCCTATCTAGATAGAGTGTACGACGTTAGGGAAATAAAATTATTCCATTTACCCATCACTGGTTCCAAAACTTCCTTTATCCCTATTTTAATAAATTCTAACCTAGCCATGATTCCATCTTTCTTTTTTATAGGATCATTTTGTAATGTTCCCAAAAAAAAATTCAAATACATTTTTAACTACATGTGTGACATCAAGAAAATGTCTGACATACAACCAATTCCAATACAGTAATTTGATGAAAATCAATCTCCTCTTCCAACCTAATTTTGTAAGTTTTTTTAAAATAGTTTACTGAAAATAATGACAATCTTTTTTAATTGTTTTTACAGTTGATCACTTCTTACTGGAGACGGTGTTGTACTTTGTTCAATATTCCCACAGAATGTCATCATCTAGGATCAATATTTATGTCATCGAGGTAACGATTTCAAATTTCCTAAAGTCATCGTCTTCGAGGAATGTTTCAACCAAATATCATATGTGAATTTATCACAAATGGGACACCACTATATTTTGATAATTATATAGACTGATAAATTTCCATAAGCGAGGAAGGCATTTATCATTCCATACAACATGGCCCTTAATGTGAATTCTTTACTTCTATGAGCATCAAAGATCGTAACACCAGTATCCCACATTAATTATAGATCTTCAATCAATGGAGCCAAATAGACATCAATATCATACCCGGGTTGCATTGGTATAAATATAAGCATAGAAAAAATAATTTAATTTTGCTTCATTCATAACCATGGAGGCAAGTTATTATTTACCAACACAATGGGCCATGTACTGTGAGTACTACTATATACAACATAATGATTTATTCCATCTATAGATAATGAATAAAATATCTTGGATCATCACCAAATTCAAGAAACACTTAATCAATTTTCATCCATTGAGGAGAATCAGCTGGATGACATCGGTTCCCATCATTAATTCTTCTATCTCCATTCCATGTTAATTTTCTTAAATTTTTATGACATCCATATAGTCTTCTAAATCATTGAATGATAGTAAAGTACCATACTGATTTTGAAGGACATGATTCATTTTTCTTGTATCGATCTGCGCCATAGTTAGAGAATTTATGAGTGATCATGGTCCTTATGAAACAATATACAATAATTTGGAAAAGAATATTCTTTTTAGAGATCATATACATTGAAGGTAACATTCATTTAGTGTTATATGTTCAGAATGGTAATTCATTTTCATCTGGAATCATATCTTTCAGAAGACCCAGTAGTTTTGTAAACTTAGTATCACTACATCAATAGCCAGCTTTCAAATTATATAACATCAATATAACTGACAATGTTGTGTATTTAGTACAACCCATAGAAAATGGTTTTGTGGAATATTTATTTAACTTCTCAAAAAAATTTGTAAAATCATGATGGTCATCTTCAATTTCCATTCCTGTTTCCTTCATTCGATCTCCATTATCTTTATATAGGTATTCATATCAAATGATTCAAAAACCATAGTATCATTTCAATTAATGTCCAAATACAATTTTTCGATGTAATTTGTCCAAAATTTATAGCTTTGATCTATTATTAGAAAAATAAAATATTATTCCAACTCTTACAGACTAATGTTTCTTGAATAAAAACAATATAAACATGTACCGAGGATTTTAGAAGGGTTTTCTATATACACTCTTACAAACATAAAGAAATATTTAACTCTATCCTCATATTAAATTTTCAAACAATTAGCACGGATCCATTTTCCATTCATATCCTTCAAATTGTTTTCATAAACAATAAATAACATATGATATATAAATAAATTATCATAAGATATACATTATCAAAAGTGAATGTCATAGGGAATTCCAATAACGGAAACTAACATTTGATTGTTTCAATGAATTTTAGTATGTTGAAGAAAATGGGAAATTGATTTTAAGAAATTAATTACTCCATATTATTTCTCTGTTAAATCCCCTAGACAAATGAAAATATAATATAATACATTAATGAGAAATAATAAACTATAATATGATAAACAAGAATAATAAACACTCATTAAATCAACTAGATAAGTGGTTATATGGATCAAATAATGATAATATTATTATTATTAATATTTGGATTTCTGAGTTAGACACCATCTCCCAGTCCCTTTACAATTCTGTAAATGGTCACAACTTCATTCCTTGTAACATCACTAACCAGGTTTGAAATTGCAGTAGCCTTATCACCAACAAAATTGACATTACTCAATCTTGCTGCGAGGGAAACAAAGAGGGTGACTTTCTTACCTCTAGGGCTCTTCGAGATTCTTTGTTCTCTTGTTTTTCTATAACCATCCCTTCCACTCTTGGTGTAACTTTGATTCATTTGAAAAAATCTATTTATAAAATGTTTGGATTGGAGACTCCACTCAAAATTTCATGGAACTATGTGTTAATGTATTTATGTAGAAACAATCTTTCCTAAAAAACATTCAAGTAATTTTATAATGCCTTTATCTGTGTTATGAGAAGGGAAATATGGATCATTTCTAATAGAATATCTTAGAGCCTAGTTATTCCAATTCCATCAACAAGGGATATTGGGATTGGATAAAAATAGTGGGAGGTATAATATAATCATTAATAAAATCAGAATCTGTAATCATTAAAATATAATAAATATTATTTTATTTTTGTAGAAAATAGAATGTTACTTGACTACTTCAATTTACTTATGTTATAAATTATAGAAAGAAGAACACATATCTGGGGAATACTTCTAGAAGTAGTACAGCCACTAACACATTATTTTATAACACTTCTTGGAATACTTCATACTTAATTATAAACCATGTAGACAGAGTGAGGGTGATAATGATTCCAATATAAGGCACATATGGGATGCATCATAATTATAATGAATCAGGTTATTAGTTATGTCTCTGATGCAAGGATACATGATAAGGACAATGAAGGATACACTATGTTGAATCATCTCAAAGAATATGATAATGAGAAGTAGATAAAGGCATATAATAAATGATAGTATCACTACACATTATTGGTATAAAATGGAACATGGATTGTGTAATTTCCCGAACCGGATTTACCCAAACAACACCAAGTCAGATCATTATATGACCTCTAAGACACCTCAAAGTCGCTAAAATCTGGTTTAATCTTTCGGTGTAAAAAACCTTAAATGGGAGCCCCCCCAAAATAGAAACAATTTGTACCCGAGGTCAAACAAAATTCTAACATGAAAATTGGGGTCAATGGACATATAGACCCAAAATCATCATTACCCGATATTGGCATACCTATTAGAAAAGAAACTATGGAAATAAATGTTGCACTAGATATATAGACACACATACATTTCACACCAGTATAATAACTCACCTATAGTCTAAAAGAAATTTCAAATAGATAAAAACTTGATATTCAAACATAAAATGAACGAAAGGCAGCGTAATGATTCAAAAAGTGAAGGCCTGATGAGGTAAAATCTCATGTTCTTAACTAGGGATGGCCTCTTAGAATCTATTCCATAGGAAAACTAATGAAAATATTAAATTCTAAGTGGAACTTGATCATATAATACATATAACCAGTAGAGTAACACACATCACTCCACAATCTTATTTCCTCAAAAATAACATCTAACGGTGCATGGCCACTAAGGTGTCCATGAAATGTGTCGACATATATTTAATCATTAGGGATCCACCAATGTGCCTGAAATCAATTTTCAATAAATAAGAATATACATGAATATTTCTACATAGTTATATACATATATCAAAAAATTATTTAGTCAGAAGATATAGAAAAAGAAGTAAAACAACAATGAATAAATCCAAGGTTTAGTGTCAGATATAACCAACAACTCCATATATCAAGAGTGTCCATATGTGAGTAGTTAAATAAACAAAAAATCCTTATCAAATCGTTTTGTTCATAATCTAAAATCAAAATATTATACAATCATTAGACCAAAAATATTGAAATCATCGAAGAAGAAACAAAAAATGAAACAAAAAATACACAAGGATAATTAGAAGGCCTATCTGACAAGGTTGAAGAGAATCTGAGTCCCCCTTTCAAAACCCTAACAGAATTGAAACACCCATTGTTGGACGAGATTTTCGAGCAAATGGTGGTTGTTGAGTGGTGTTATTCTAGATTCAATACATCAAGGAAAAGTGCCAATAGTGGGTGGCTTCTGCGAAAAGCTCTTGATATCTCTAGTGGTTCACAAATGGTTTGGCTTTATTAAATAGATCAAGACACTTTTATGAGTTCCTACAAATAAGTTTTGATAAAGGTAGGTATTTATCAGTGATACAAAATCACTGATAAAATCAAACTCTATCAATGCTAAAGTTAGTGCTATGACAAATATTAATTTTATTAGTTCTTTGTTTAGTGCTGATAAATCCTCATCTTTATTAGCATAGAAAAGCACTAGTAAAGAGGCTTTTATCAACACTTATTACTTAAGTGCTAATAAAGGATTTATTATTATAATTATAAATAAAAATTGTAAATTTTTATATAAAATTAATAAATATATATAATTATATAAATATTAAATATATTCCTTTTAAATATATTTATTATATTTTTATAATTATTTATTAATAATTATAGATATATTTTTAAAATATAATATTTATATTATCATATTTATCTATATAATTATATATATAACAATAAATTTATATCAATTTAAATATAGTAAATATATTCATTATTTAATTAAATTTATTATCAATTTAATAATTATTTAAATATATATAATTATATATTTATAAATGTATGAATACTTTTAAAAAATTATTTATTTTTTTATAATTATTATTATAGAATTATATAAATGTATTTAGTGTACATTTATAAATATAGTTATTTATAAATATTTTTTTTTTCAAATATAATTTTAACATTGTTAAAAAATATATAATTTTATGGGCATGCATATATGTTAAAAATGAGTGAAATTTAATAAATTAAGAATAAGTACACTTTATCAATATTGGAGAATGGATATGTTTTGTGTCTGTGCATTGTATATAAAAATTCATTAATTACGTATATATGAAATCAATATAGTAGACATTTGATCTACATTAAATTGAAAAATCAAACAACATTCAATTATATGTCGAGTACTGTGCAATTAGTCAATATTTTTAATTCATATTAATTTTTAATTGTAACCAATTATTGAATAAATATATGACTATTTAACGTAAAGAACATAAATAGTTTGTAATATATAAATCATACTTATATACATTAATATACATCTATATATTTAATATATACAATTTAATAACGTTAATTATCATAATTAACTTATTAGTCAAATTTATAATATTTACTAATGTTTAATCAATTTATTCATTTTCTTAAATAATTATTTAATTCATAAAATTTATAATATTCTTTTAATAAACCCATTTTTTATTTTTTATTTATTGAATTATTTAATTTTAATTTTTTAGACCTTTATCAGCACTAAAATGTGCTGATGAAATAAATATTAACCAGTGCTAAAAAGAAAGTGTTAATAAAGGGTACCCTTTAACAATGCTAAAAATAAAGCACTGATAAAGGATTCCCTAAATCAGTACTAAATATAATGCACTAATAAAGTGTTCCATTATTAGCGCTAAAAATAAAACGCAAATAAATGTTCCCTTTATTTTTTCTAAAAAAAGATATGATAAAATGATAAATTAATCACTGCTTTCTTTAGCACTGATAAATATGCCATTTATTAGCGTTTATTCTAGCAATGATAAATACTATCATTATTAACTATTTTTTTGTATAAGTTAATATATACATCAAATCATTCACATTATCAATCCATGAGAGGTGGTAATGGAAAATGAATTACTTTGGTTCATGAGGCAGTAGTCCACTATACACATGATCGATGGTTTTGTTTCACATTTGATTGAAGAAACAAGGATATATGTTATACCATCAACATAATTACATATTTGAATATGATATATATGAGTGTCTGTATAATCTAATTATTAATAAATTTATGAATGTTGTAAGAGAAAAAGTAATAAAAGAGCTCGGTTAAGGAAATTACCTTCACTTAGGAAAATTATCTTTGGATCTTTATTTATGGACCCATGGGTCGGTATTCTTGGAAGAGAAATAGATCCATAATGTGTATTAGGATTTGGAGGAGATATCATGGAATATTTTTATTGATATAAATGAGTTAATTGGTGTAGTGAAGTGAGAGGATGAGGTGGTCATTTTTAAGAGAGGAGTGGATTTTTTGTAAATACCTCAAACTATTCATTAATGGGATGTCACTCTCTAGCCAGGTGCCTCAAAAGTTGATAATTAATGTATTTATGAGAATATATGATTGATAAAAAAACCATTATTGAATGTATAGTATTTTTTTAAACATTTTAAGCTCCTAAAATGTAAGGATACTCAATTTTACAATTTTATTTTTCTTCATTGAAAGAATTTTTTTTCTATGTAATTTGTCATTTAAGCCTAAAAATAAAACAAAAAATTATTTGATAATTTGGAAAAATTGAAAATATATTTGAAATAAATTTTATTATAAAATAATAATTTATGAATAGAAAAATTATTCATAAGAGGCACAAATAACGTGTAAAACCCAAATTTATCGTTAACTGCGTTAATTAATTTATAATGTTTTTAATATTAATTAAGACAAAAAATATAATTCAAATTATTAATTAATATTATTTTTCTTATTTTAAATATATATTCCATTTAATTAAATTAATATCAACTAAGTGGCGTAATTGGTTTTAAAAGTATGCCTGCAAACGTGATGAAAATTCTGTTTTCCAAATAAAAAGTTTTCTTACGTACATGAATGGTTAATAAACAAATTCAACATAAATTTTAATAAAATGAAATAAATTAGATTATGAGAAATATAATTTAAATACTTTTAATTCTATAAACATTTTAAATAATGTTTAACTTAATAAATTCTTTAAATAAAAATAATTATTTTAATAAAAATATATGTTTTTCATTATTCATTGAAAAATTAGTCTTTTCTTAAAACTATAAAAAACTATAATATATATTTTAATTTTTAATTTCAAAATTGAATTGAATTTTTTGAAATAAAATTTTATAAATAGGTAAAAATTAATTTAAAAATAAATTCTAACAACTTCAAGAATCAACTTTATAGAAAAATCCAGTTTTAATCATAAAAATGGACATTTTATTATCCCATGTCTATTAAAAATATTAAACGATTGATTATTTTTTTGAATATATTATATATTCATTTCATTAACTTAATTCACAAAATAGTTATTAATTTTATTAAATAATATATAAACACATTGCGCTCATAAGAATTTTCTTTCAGAAATACATTTCCTTTTCAATTCTGAATGTTTTTTAAATTTTATTTAAAATATATTGATCACCATTGAAATTATTTACAAATTTGTAAACCATATAAGTTTAATTTTTCAGTAAACTCTAATCATATCATCCAATTTTATGGATAATTTATAATAATATAATACATTATATTTAATTTAGATACAGTGTTGTGTGCATCATAAGTTATCAAAGAGACTATTTTTTTAAGATGAATCATGTTGTAATGTCATAGGGTGTTACATTATCCCACCATTCAAATGAATTCTACCTCAAAATTTCAATATTTTCATGTCAGATACTTATTTTTGTATTTATTTAAAATAATTTCTACAAATTCCTATATATCATCATTTAACATATGATTTATCCATGTATATTTACTAGTCAAATCATCAGATTCCTAATAAATTGTCTTCTAGATTAATTTTTTTTGATAATCCCTTCAATGTATGATAGATCATGTTCCACTTCTGTTTCATCAGAGTAGATCACATGCATTGGGTCTAGCATGTAGTTTATTTGAAATGAGATATGTAACACATCCTGTAATTTCAAGAGGATTGGTGAAATTTTAAATTGGTAATACAAAACTCTAATTCCTTAAATATTTTTAAAATTTCCAATGTAATGTGGGGTGGGGGAATTTTTCCTACTTATCGAACCTTATAACACCCTTCCATAGAGAAACTATAATGAAAATATTATCTCCAACCCAAAATTCAAAATCTTTTTTTTGGTTATCTGTAGAACTCTTTTTCAATCATTGAGTTCCATGATATAGGTTTGAATAGAATTTACATTTCTCATTGTATCCTCACTAATTTATGGGCCTAAAATATTCAGTCTAACAAATTCATCCCATCATGTTGGAGTATGAACACTCATTCCATAAAATTTTTCACATGTCATCATATTAATACATGAATGGAACCTATTGTTTTAGGTGAACTCTACCAAAGGTAATTTCTATCTCACAAGCTTTGAATGTTATGTTATCATAACCTAAAAATTTCTTAGAATATTTTTATAGACCTTTATATGGAATCCCGCCTTTTTAATACACAATATATTCATTACATAGAACAAAACATAGGATCTTTAATGGTTAGTGTTTTGGAAACAAGGTATATGATACATAAACACATATAAAGATATTCTAATAACCTTGAAGGATTATTCATTTGTTAATAATAATTATAGTTTTTCCAACTCATAACCTGGGGTCTTAAATCAAAGGAAAGTGTGAGCAGAAGGCCCAGTAAGGGAAAATAATGGAAACAGTTTGCACGTGATACTGAGAGATATCAATAATAACTTGAGGTACATCATAAAATAATGAAAAATAGAACATGAAGAATAAAATAATAAAGATACCATGAATCATAATTTGAAAATGTGGCTAAAACATTTAATTTAGACATTCTTGTACATATCACCATGGTCCATCCCCAAGGTGTCGTAAAATTACCAAGGTTATTCACCAAAGTATCATAAAACTTGTCGCATCTAGAAATTAATCCATTACCCATTGAATTCAATCACTATCATGGTGCACCGTTAATATGTATTTATTTTCATGTGTTCCACATGTATCATAATAAAAATTTCACAAATAAACCATATAGAATAAAACAAATGGGTTTCAAATCATAATCATCGAGTTTTCAAAAGTGTTTTTATAACAAGATATTTTAGTCATTTAAACCCATGAAAAAGGAATATGGGATTCATGTATGTTATTACCAGAATGAAATAAATAATTTCTAAATATATATGAATAACCATGGATAAGAAAGTGGTTTGTCTATTCACATAAGAAAATAAAATATTTTCTTGATAAAAAGTGTGAAATTTAATGACAAACATTCTGCAGCATAATGGCCATGTAACATGGTTTTAGAAAACATTAAAAAGAGCAGGGAAAAGTGTTACTCATTTATAAAAGACCCATAAAATTGTACCAGGACATAATTACCTGAATATAAGAACATTTTATGGAAATATGAATCACATACCACATGAAAATGAAATTTGAATAGAATATAGAGAATGAGATTTCTTTTACAAAAATTCAGCAGCCTAACGATGTCACTTAAAAATTCAAAATATGAATTGATGAGAGAAAATAGGGTCTCTCATCATTTAAACACAAAAAGGATAGTAAGAGGGATATAGAATAACATACCCCAATATAAGAAACTGGATCTTAAAATACATGATAGAAAAGGAGAACTTGAAAAAGAGGAGGGTGGTATATTCCCTTACCTTTAAGAGTAGCTCCCAGAACACGAAAGTTGGGACATTGTGGGTTTGAGGGGACCAAGGGATGACTCCTTTGGAGGAACAAAGAACATATATTCTTTTAGAGAGAATTTTTAATTTATTGTTATAGAGTATTGTGAAGGTATTTATAGGAAAAGAGGGGGAATATTTTATTAATTTATTAAGACACCTCGTTAGTGGTTTTGCAAAACCACGGGCTTGCCAATGGTATTTTCCCATGTTTTACGACACTTGAGACAACTCTTATAAAATTTTATACTATAATATTTGATTTTTTTTTAAATATTTCATTACATCATCCTTATATAGTAATGATTCCATTAAACACACCGAAAACTCAAATCTATATTTTTACTATTCCTGAAAAACACAACTATTTTATAAAATTATTATAAATTCACCCAAACCTAATATCAATATAATGAATTTAAAACTGAAATTTATTTAATCTAAATAATTCTCTAATTATGATAAATTTTACTTTTAATTATAAAAATAAATACTTCTTAAAAATAATAACTGACGAAAATGCATTGGGATTTTGCATAGTGAAATTTCTAAAACATTATTTTATCATATAAATTTAAATAAGAGTGTTTTAATCATACTACTACATTAAAATGGACATTATAAATAATTTAATAGTATATTATAATCATATATACATTTTCATTAAAGTTCAATTTTCTGTCCGAAAAATCATTTATCAAAACAATACTTACATTTAGTAAACAAAAAACTTCTTAAAACAAAAATGATTGAATAAAAGTTTTATTTACACAAAGGGATTATAAATTATCTAACTATGTCCTTGACACATAAACCCTTATAACCCCCATGTAGTGCCTAAGTTTAAGGTGTGTTATAGTGACACTATCAATGGGTGGCTCTGATAAGATCGTCTGAGTGGTAATTTCCGACAACTTAAACTTCTCCGGAAGATGATTTCTTTCAAGATTAAAATGTTAAAGCTCATATGAGACTTGGTAAAAATAAAATATCAATGATGCTACCTTCTACCCAATCTCTGATAAATGATCTTCATAAGGAATGACTCTACTGGATGATTCCATTGACTATTCATTCTTCATTTTATTCCTTTGTCATTTCTATTTATAAACAATAACCATAACATTAAGAGTATAGTTTCCAATGGTCATAATTGGCCAAAAGTCATATAACTATTATAACTTGATGGTTATAGTTCAATTTATAGTCAACTAATTATTAATGATATCTAAATTTTTTGTGTAAAAATAATATAACACATATTATTAGGAAAAAATATTATTCTAAAAGTCTGGGTCGTTACATTTCAGACTTCATATAAATTTGATGCTGATAAGCTGTGATCAAATGAATCTCAATATTTAGATCCTTCTGAATAATTTTCCATAATTTTTATATAAATCATGGATCCTGATGAGACATAATTAAAATAGGTTTTCCATGATGTCTTACAAATTAATTAATAGAGTTTTAGGAAATGCACTGAAGTGATAAATTATCCCATATATAAACGATATGTATATATATTGTAAGGTGATAAAAAAATAACTCATACTGCATCATTTTGTTAGAGAGTTATTGGTTATCCTATGAAAATTTCTATAATAATTTCATTCCATCTACATATAGGAATAGAAATAGGTTTCTTTAATCCTCTAGGATTCATTCTTTCAACATTTACATAATCAAAAACTAAATATCATTAAACATAATTATAATTTCCCACTACATATTATCCCACTACAATTTTCCTTCAATTATATATACATCTTGGTGCTACTAAGGTGTAAAATGAAATTCATTTTATGATCATCTTCCAAAAACTCCCTTTTTATCTTAGGAATTGATGGAAGACATAGGCTCTTTCCAAATTTCATAATTGCATCTTCATATATATATTCTTCTAATTTTACATCATTAATGGATTTAATTTTCTTTTGAATATTATCATCATCTGGATGATGAAGTTTTATAATATCCAGTAAATATCGTTTTTCAATAATTTTAGAAAAGATATATTTTATCATATTTCATAAGAATTCCCATATCAATATTTTCTTTAATGATGAACATTGGATCCAAATAGACCCTATTTTTATTCTGAAAAATATTATCATTACTACCTAATGCATATGCTACCTTTCATTCCTTCCCAGTTGGATTTGTAATGAGAAATCATAATCCTTGTATTGCACGAGTCATCCCCTTTTCCTCATGTTGACCACTTTCTTTGGAAAGGTGTATTTTTATAATATTTTAAACCATGTATATCTCACATATTTCTCAATAGAGATAATTTCTCTTTCAAGGGAAAGATTATTTCATCCAGCACAAGATCCTAGGTATGAAATGTATTTTTCATAAATAATTAACTTCATTTTTGCATATATAATAACATTATCATTATTTATATAGACACAACCATGTCTATATTTAATGAATAACTATATATAAAAAATCCATAATTTCATGATTCTAGACTCAAAATCAAAACACTCACCATTCTCACCATCAATTCTTCAAAACATTCATCACATTCAATTATCCAAAAAATAACCCCTTTATGAGTAATCTTGGTTAATGAGTTATCCATTTGGGAATTTGTTTTAAAAAAATTATCAATATTAACCTGAAAAATCAATGAAACTATGTATATATGTTATGATCGTTGATATATGACACTCTTGGACTATCATTATCTTCATAGGATAAACTGATATTTCATCATTGGAGAATATATGGACAATAAGAGAAACATTATAATGCCAGAATTCCCACTTTTTCATTCCCATATAACTCAATTATTTTAAGTGTCTCAAGAATGATCTGAGAGATATTCTCATGGGAATCATAGGTGATGAAGTACACCATGATATCATCAAATAAACAATACAACAAAATCATATATAAATTTCAAAAATAATCTATACACAAGATCCAAAATAATATAAGGTGGATTAATCAATACAAATGGAATTACAGTAAACATTTAATTTCCATACCTCTAACAAAATTCTCTCTTTGTATTACCATATTTCATTACTCCCAATTGATGATACCCAAAAACATGGTCAGTTAGTTAAATATATTGAGCCCTTAAATTTGATCTAATAAGTCAACAATATAAGGTAGATGCTATTTTTTTATCATATTAACATTTATTTATCTATAATCAATGAATAGTCTCATAGCTCCTTTCATTATGAAAAAAAGAATAAGGGGCCACTATGTGCAATAAAAAGGGAACATAAATCCAATATCACACAACATAACTTTTTTTCTTCATCATCATTAATTCTATAGTGGCGTACTCTATATGGATTTTTTGATATATATATTGTATCTGAGATTAAATTGGTGGAAAAATTAACTTTAGAATTTGTGAATTTCCAGATAATTCTTTAAGAAATGCATCAATGTATTTCTTAAATATAGGTACATAAAGAATATAATGATTACTTTTTCCTTCTTTAGATTTGTTCTTCTCTAATTCCCATAAAATATCATTTATAGGGGATTATATGGTTGGATATAGAAATGATTCAGGTGATAAAATAACCTATATAAAGATGAGGAATTTAATATATTCATCATGAATCATAATGTACATATCACAAATATAAAATATTTATTAATATTTGGAAATGTATTCCATACCCTGGATTATATAAAAATTTATCATATGTATAATTATAATGATTGAAAATAGGTAATTTTTGTGTTACATAATGGGAATTGAATAACACATCTCTTTTTCTGATGATAAGTCCAATGAGTCTTGACTGGTAACACCCTTCTTTAATTTCTAGAGAAGTTAAAAATTTTAATTGAAGACATGAATGATATAAAATATTTTAATGATATTGAATCAAATAATTCATTTAACATATATATATGAGGTTATAAATAAATTACCTACCACCACATCTTCATTAATTTCAACCTTAGCTGTTGTGATTACATAATCTTGGCCTTACTCCGTTGGCCAAATCTGTTGAAATTTCCATTGATGATAAGAATATTTTTTTTATAGCTCCCAATATCATTAATTTTGATGAATTAATCATTAGAAGATTATTTATTTCCCTTTAAATATTCTTTCTGGTGTAATTTCACTCTATAATAGTAGAAAAATCTTAATCTTATCAAATATAATACATTATGTTTCATTCAACATTTATTACAAGTTATAAATTATCCCATTCCCTTCTTTCCTTTTATTTTATTCTCATTTCAATAGTGGTCAGCTACACAATTATTATCATGATTTCCTTCAATGTCATAATTCTGTGACAATTCTATCTATATCATGATAGAACATGATACCATGTCATTGTATGATGGGATAGTTCGTGAGCCTAGTAACCTTAAAATATTTTAATTTAAATCATTAAAAAATTGGTAATCCATACTAATTAAATTCTGTATAGTGTCATTAGATTATATTTTGTTCCTTGTGTGGTTGGATTCATATATAGTAAAATGTTACACTTCATTTTTTCATAAACACAAAACATTTCTCTCATTAACATCTCATTATTCATGAGGAAAATATTTTTTCACGTAAATATCCTTAAATCCTTCCATTCCCTTCTCATTACTTCATCCTCGTCCTTTGTATTTAGAATCAATGACCACCATTTATCCAGATCCCCTGAGAGATTATTATCTACCATGAAAACCATCTCTCTTTCATTAATCCACATAGTGGTAAATATCTTCTCTAAAAAACATATACTTTGAAAAGAAATTAATGGATTTTATGTCCCAATAAATTCCAGAGGTTACTGAAATATAAAGTGGTATAACATTGTTTCACAAAATTTTGGATCACTAAGATGAAATATGCAAGAAATGTTAATGTCTATAACTTTATTTGTGTTCCATAAAAGAGTTATAATTTTTTCAGGTCTAGTTGTAGGTACAACCTTAGAATAATTATGTCAATAAGAGGGAAATTGATACATGTATTACATGTATTTGTATGGCTTCAATTACATCTACTAGGTTTTATTTCAAAATATTTTCATCTAATATATTTAATCATAAAATTATGAATCATATTATATAATTTCAAAACTAGTGAAACAATCAACATAAATTAAGAAATTTATGCATAGATAATCTCAGAATAATATACATTGTTTCTTTGGGAATTTTCATAGATCATAAAAATATTTTCAAAATATTTATAATGGTTTGTAATGATAATTTTAATTATCTGAATAATACACCCAGGGGTGTCAAATCAGGATTGTAGTATAGGAACACTCACCATACACCAAATTTATAGCTGAGATATTATCAAACTAACACTTTTTGGGGTAACAACCCCTTGATTCATCTCTTACAAAAACACATCCAATTTAGTATCTCGATAGGGATGTAGTTATTGGAAAACTAAAAAAACTATACCATACCAAAACATAAGGATGTAATCTTATACATTAATTATCCCCATTGTTAGACATCGGGTTACAAAAAATAATATATATTTTCATAAATCCAGTTTGAAATGTATATAATAAAAATCATATGATCCCTACTATAAAATACCCGAACCTAGTAACCTGAGGTTAGTGGAAACAATTTTATATTAGGAATAGATATAAATAATTTCATCCCAAAAGTACTGAATATATTTTTAATCTTGAAAAATTATATATATAATAAAACCACTTATTATAACTAAAATATACAAAACAACTTAATTTTTTTTGAGAAAAACATTATTTCATTTAGATAATCCTTGTATATCAATCATAAATCACATCCTCTCATATTTGGGAAAGTAATAACAAGAAATGGGTGATATCAGATTGTCATTAAGGTTATATATATATAGAAAACTATAACCAATTAATTAAAACATGAATAATATGGTCAAGATATAAAATAATAAAATATACCTAATAAATAATACTACAATTTAGATGACTAAATTGATGGATAATATAACAACATAAATAATTACATGGATAATAATAACTAATTTAAAAAAGGTTGAATGAAAAATGCTTGACATCATACACTTTTTGTCATAGAATCATTCCAAGACATCATATATAAATGGGTAAGGCCTCATCCAAATATCCAAACCAATTGTCTCATTAGGCCTATTGATGAATCAAGGGGATATAGCACGCCCTAACCATCACTTAATATGTCTAACCAATTGATCATATGAACTGGGTGAAAAAAAATAAATGTATTCATTCTTATTGAGAAAAATTCATAAAAGATGTTAAAAATTCCCACAATAAATAATCATATTCATTAAACATTAAAAATTATTAAATAGCTATAAAAATAATACATCCTTATTGAATTATAATATTAATCAAAGAATGTGGAAATAGAGGAATATGATTTACAAATATCACTGAAAATTTTCTAGTGGAAAATACATTTCCACTTTGAAATCACTAATTTATTATCTAAAATAATTAAAAAATATTATGGAAACCCTTTAATATAAAAATAATATTATAAAAGTGTAATGATAACTTTAATGAAATGAGGTTTTATAATGTTAGGAAATTATGTATAAGCAATATAATTGAAAATAAATTCCAATCGAACTATTGTAAAATGTTTAAAATGAACATTGATTAGAAAATGACAAGAAGATTAATTTTAAAAAAATGAATAAAAAGTGAAATATGGGTAAAAATTAATTTGACAACTTATTGGAGAATATTACTAACATCCTTTAAAATTTTTGGAAAATATCGACATGGATGAGTACGATTTTCAACTGAGTAGAAAACCAATCACAATTTTACTTAAAAATATTATTTTTTCATATTGAGTAATTAGAGATTATAAAATGAAATTATAGTAATAACAAAAAGATAATAAAATATATTGTTTTTATGTTATAAAGAGAAAATAATTTTTCCAATGGAGAGATAAGGATAATAAATCCCATATATTGATGAGATTGGGAAACAAACCCTGACCTCTGGTTTGAATTTATTCAAACATATATAAACCATGATTATAAAAAAATATTTATTTATTATAAATTAGTTATAAAACCAAATTCAAATATATAATACAATATATTATTTAATAATCAATTTTAACCACTCGTTTATTAATAATTATTTAAAAAAATCACCATTCTAGGTAATAATTGTATCATTTTGAATTTAGGTTTTGGTTTTTTAGTTTGTGTCCTTATACATTGACCATGGTTCGATCACCACAAGGATATAATTAATATAATAACTATCATATATAATCATTATATACATATTTATATTCATCCTTGAACTTTGATATAGAAAAATAAATCACACATTTCTTGAATATGGTAGGACGTACGTACAAATGAACACGATTTTAATTTTTCAACTAATTGTATTAAAAAGGTAAATAATAATTCACCATAACAGTACCAATATTATATAATATATATCTTATTTATCCATTAAATATATCCTTGTTACCATTCATCTAATATGAAAAAACGAGTCACTTCCCTTTGTGGAGGCTATAGTCCACATGAATGCATGAGTGATGTTATCATTTTCCAATAGATTAGAAGGTTGAAAGGTAGTTGTGATATTATATTTTCATAATTATAATTTTTTTATAAGAATAACATATAGATATTAAATCCATCATTACATCCATTATTCATAGGTGTTTATAGAAAATGAATTATATCTTTTCATAAGGTGGTAGTCCTTCGTACACATGGTCAATGATTTCTTTTCCTATTTAATGGAAGTAGAGATCGATATGGGTTATTACATAAAAAAAATAACACCTAAATATATATTTCATACTAGTGCTATTTTATTTTAATCATTAATAGAATAATTATGGTTATTGAAGACAATTACCTACTTTTAGGGAATAAATTGTATATATTATTAAGAAACCTGGTGTTGGAATTTTTAGAATCAAAGTAGTTTCATAAAATATATAAGAGTATTTGGGAGAAATTATAGTAGGGTTTGGTTGAGAAAAATGTTTGTATAGGTGTAAATAAGTTAGGGGATGAGGTTCCCTTTCATAACTTAGTATTAGTGTAATTTTTTTTATATACCCACAAATATTCAATAATGAGAAGTCACCCTAAAACAATGTACCTACAAAATTTATAAATAATTTATTGGAGCAAAGATAAGTTCAAGAAACAACACCACCATAAATAAAATAATTTTTTTTAACAATTTAATTCCTTTTACCTATAATCTTTCTCACTTTAAATATTTTAGTTTTTTCTATTGAACCTAGTTTTTTTTCAATGATATTTTATACTTTAATCCTAAAAATCATGTTATCCTTATTACATAATTTTCACCCAGTAATTATAAATTATAAATAAAATTTATCATATAAAAATAGTATGTGTGTAAAAAAATAAATTTTAACATAGACTAATGTAATATGAAAAACATCACTTTAACCTTAACTATGATAATTAATTTTCCGTGTCATTACTTCTAAATATGATAGACTATTAAGTTTTACATATTTAGAAATATTAATTGTTCTGACTAAAAATATAGAATCAATTTAATCTAATTAAATTCAATGAATTGGCATAATCTAATTCAAAATTAATCTTGCTAGATCGATGAAAACTGATTTTCAAATAAAATGTTTTCTTATGTTTAAAATTATTTTATATCAAAATTCAACATCAATATAATTTCATTGAATGAAATTTGATTACTACTAATACTTATTTTCTATTTTTACTTTTATAACCACTTAATTATAACTAGAAATTTATATATTCTTTTAAAAAGTAAAAAATATTAAATAAAAATTTAAATCATCACTATTAATTAAAGAATTAATCTATTGAAAAAATTCACAAAAAATCAATTTATGTTAAATTTAAAATGTTGATTTCAAAAATTATATGCATTATTTTCAATTAATTTTGAAATCGTGGAATAAATTAATTTTAAAATAATTGTGCACAACTTGACGAAACCAATTATTAGAAAAATATACTTATTAAGCATAATACATGATTTATTCTTATCACATGCCTTGAAAAAATATTAGATGAAGGATAATAAATTTAATTAAATATATAATATATAAATTTAATTAAAATATTTCACTAAAAGTGATTAATTTTATATAATAATATCAGATAAGATTGCACATATATTTATGGTTTTTAGTAAAAAAGTATTTACGTTATAATGTTTTTTTATTTTTATTTATAATTAATTTGTAAAAATTTAATATCTATCTACATGTGTAAACCACATAATTTTCATTAATTATTTGTTCATATTCATAATTTCTAAATTTATGATCATGTAACAATGATATACTATATTATAGTTCATTTGTACTTGAGGTTGTGTGTATTGTATGCTATGAAAAAGATTAAAGATATTTAAAAATAAATATACAATACTGTATTAGAATGTTACACTCAATAAATAGAAAAGAGATATGTTTGAAAACTAGAATTCTTGTTACCCTATTCTCAGTGGATATTTATGATGGATAAATATCACGAGAAGTGTTGGATAGGATATATTCATGCACCAAATGCATTGACTGAGGGTTATCCTAGTTGAAAATGAAGGAGAAAATAAAGTATCCTAGGCTTATCTCTTAGTGAAAATGATGTAGTTTTCCCATTCTATGATAAAAACATTATCTACAGTCTGTGACGAGAGGCATGCCTTTTTAAAAATTTACACATTTTTTTCAAAATATTATTTATCACGATGATGGATATTTTAGGAATGGATTTTTTATCAGTGAATGAATTCTGTTACAACAATAAGAAAATGGGTTGAGGAAGTGAGAGGCTTTTATATATTCAAAACCAGTTGGATCAACAAACCAACTAGATAGGATTCCACCCATGCATAATAATAATATAATGATAGATAAGTATGCGTATTTTTTGGTGGCATGGTTATTCTATCATTTATATCGTCATACATTAGTATTTTCCAAAATTGGAGAATAATAAGATGACTCAATTCCACTTTCAAACCATCAAAAGGGAAAGGAGAATACACATGAGTATAACGATAATTTCAAAAAAACAAATTATGGGTGAATGGGTTATAGATGATTTTTTTTGTACCTGAGCTTCAGAAACCTCATCATGACGTGATATTTTTGTGAAATATCGCCAATAGATCCACCACTATATCTATAATTATCCTGGAAGGTGTAGTTTATGGAACAAAATTGAAGTTTCAAGGGTTTCTCAATATATCAATATCCACATCATCATATAGAATTCTTGAATTAACCCTGGATACATTCAATATCCTCGATTAAGACAAGCAATGAGGTATATTAATGGTTCTGATATAGATAACATGTTAAGTGCTCACCTATCCAGAAAATAAAAATCTGGAATGGCCAACTATTCCAGTAAAGGGTATTACCCTACTGAATATGCGGAATGAGTTGATAGATACTTTCAATGATTGGAACTACTATGTTGATAAGTCACACTTTAAATAATATCACCACCATCATTGGTATTCCAACCAAGATACCCAAACTCCCATCCCATGCAGGGAAAATGTATCCATTTAGAAACATGTCTAGAAGCACCACTAACCAAATACATTTAGACACACATGATTTTACATTGTATCCCCATGAGGTGTACTGCCCGACCTCATGAATAACCATGTATGATCATGTGATACCCCAAACCGGTTTTAATTAGTTTTGATGATGTTTTTCCTTGGTTAGTCAAGACCCACATCGGTTGAATAATATTCATATATAGATATTGATGGAAACATTGATTATATCCTTAACTCCTTAACATTCTCTCGTACGATGATAGGCTTATACTAAGATATTTTGGGAGTATATTCTTGGTTATCCCAAATATTCATAGAGGGTAGGAAATCATCAAACATATTCTAAAGGGAATTAATCCCCTTGAGCTATTAGATATACCAACAGATGATCCCAACATCACCATGATGAATGTGAAAGGAGTTTCTTCGAGGAAACCAATGAGTAATCAATTCTTGATGAAAATATAATGGATGGAATAGGGTGATCTCTGAAATCAATGCTTTCTCATAAATATGTATGTTCTATAGTGGATCGCAAAACTCCATATTTCATTAATTAACCCTAAATATCCATCGCCATTCGATAGAGAAGTTACCAAACGGGTGGGCATCCCAATATGAACACCATCTGCCTTATATATTATCCAATAATGAATAATTTTTTTATTTAACACTAATTGATGTGTTGTTGGGTATGGTCAAAACTGTCATATATCATATGTGGGTTTCTCATTTTATGGTATAGTCTCATTAACATAATCAAAAATGGATAGCAATTCACATGGAATATGTCCTAAACATAGCCATTAGAAGATACAAACATAGGAAATGGAATATTATGGATGGAAAAATTATACAAAAGTCCAAATTAGTATAAATTTTGTCAGAGTGATAGATGATATTCTCGAAGATTGAATGAAATAATATCATTTAGAACCTAATTATCAGATAGAACCGAGAACCAGTGACTGCCATTGTGTTACCTAGAAATAATATCCCACCAACATACCACATTGGAATAAGTATGTGAGAATAAATCCATCTAAAGTAATGGATAATAAGATTATGTTAAATGAAATACATTACTTGTGGGAAATTGTGTAGAAAATATTACACTTTTCGAGTCATGAAATTTCATGATGATAGCAAGGTAACACGAATCACATAATTTATTATACAGTCCTGTGAGACACAAGTAACTCAATAGAATCACACATAGAGACCACATTTTATAAGGATGAGTGACATTCTATTGAAATAGTTCCCATTGATCATTTTGTGGTTAGGTTATTTGAGTGGTATGAAAATGTAAACAGACAATCGGTTCTCATGATATGATCATGTTGAGTGGTCATGTGATTGGGTCTCATGAAAAGAGAATATGAAAAATTGAGTGAAAATTAGGATATATCTAATTCTTCAAGTCCCAAGTCATTTGGAAGGAATGTAACTCTAAAATTTATAGTTAATCAAATGGAAAAACAGATTTCTCTCAAAAGAACAATAGTTTCATAAATGAGAGATGAGAGTTAGCCTATGTGACTCAGGTGGGAAAATAATTCCTCAAAACCATGTAATTTCTCTTTCATTTAGACATCAATTTTGAAATGGGTTATTTTTTTATTTATAACAAATGAACATTTGAAAATTTGGAGTTTAAAGAAGTAACCAAAGGATTAAAAATCATTTTGATAATGTTAAATAAAGAATCATGACCACATGGTGATTGGGATCCAATTATATTAGATCCTAAAAATATTGGTGAGACATATGATCATGTAACCCATTAAACATTATATGATGCATCAGTGAAAAGAGGAGAAACTATCCATAACAATATTCTGAAATTTTCACATGATCCATGATGTTTCATGTGACACATCATGGATAATTCATTGAGATCATGAGAATTATTTTAAACATATCAGTATTGTCATGTGAAACCATGGGTAGGTCATGTGTTCATGTATGCTGCTAGGGATAGGCCAATCACATGATCACTTGTCACCATGAACTTCCTCTAGGAGTGAAGAGCAAGTAGAGTTGAATTCCCTAATAATGTTCATTCCCCATCTTATGGTCAATTATTTATCATGTGACACCCTTCTGAGTCTTGTGAATAGATCCATGAAAATATAGCAACACAAAAGGATTATGTGATCAAGGAGGATTATAATGATTGGAGGACCACATGGTCGGTGTTCTTTTTTTTATGCATCATAAATTCAAGTTAATGTAGAGTTGATATACATAACAAGTTTCAGACTCCATAAAATAATCATGAACTAACCATATAATTCCTAAGGAAGTCTTCTCAATAATGACAGGATAATCAGGACATAGAAAATGTTTACATAACTGTGGAAGATAGAAATGATACAACCTTATAATGATCACAATTTATCAGGGGATAAATGGTTGGGAATCTCAAGAGATGTGTGACTTCATTAGGCGATACTCATGAGACATCGCCAATAGGTTTAGAAAATACATATGTTGACTTATTCAAAGGTATATGATCACTATGTAAAGTGACATGTATACAGGAACATCAATACCGATAAAGTTCCATGACATAAAAACAAAAGAAGAACACATATAATTGAATGAAATTTCTAGGTAATAGAGATTAAATTATTTTAATCGTATCATACATAAAAAATATTGGTGGGTAACTTAATGAAAATAAAATGAGAATGAGTCTTGTAACAATGATGATACTAAAAGATGGAAACATAGTCATGCAACATGGATATGACCAAAAAATTACATATTATTCCTTTAACTCATCTATATGATTACTTGGTCTATTATCATCAATGTGATTGAATAACCATAATATCAAAGAATTCTAATGTGACTCAACAAACATCACAGAAAACACATGACTACTCCATCTTCATAAGATTACATACCCCATGACTTATCAGAATAGGGTGAATTTAAAGCCATCATGAGAATAATATTCACATTCCTTGGAATATATGTGTGACTCCAAAAGATTCACTCAAAGAACATGACCACCCATGATTTATGTGGGGTGCATGAACCAATGAAACCCATATTTCCACATGAATTCCAACTAATTAACTCATGTTCTTCCATGTAACTGTCAACCCATAATGGTCATTTTTATTTAATATCCTCTATCAATACCTAACATAAAGGGAAAATATATATATATGACATTATCCATGAACCCTTATCATTATAAGGAAAATGGAATGATAAATATGGGTACTCTTATTCTTATCCAACTAGGATATCAAATATGTCGTCCCAAAGAATGATCTCTAGTTAAATCATATTTTCATAAGATGTTTCTATTAATCCATTTTCAATATGATTTCCTTAATACCCATGGATAATCCATCACGTTATAATGTCTTTGGTGAAAACTCATGGATCGATGTCCCTCAAGGTTATATAATAATATTACCTTAGGGAGACATCAATATTCATGTCCAACACTTATGTGAAGTGAATTCAATCTATTATTGTCTCATGTTTCTCACACTAAACATGAACCAGATGTTCCTAGGGACTTGAAATAGTCATTCCACTAGAAAACAAAATATCAAATATGTTCATCCACATAGGATTACTCCCAAACTATATATTACATTCCTTCAATCATCAATAATCATAATGCATCAAATTTCTTCGAAACCTTAGTGTGTAAGCCCAAATAAAATATCTGGGAGACCTCTGTGTGTAATCCTTACTCAAACATCTAGTAAAACTCAGTCTGTGATCTCCACTCAAAAATTAAGTAAACCTTGATGGATAAACCATGAACAAATATTAGTGTGACCAAAGTGTGTTATCCCCTCTCAAACAGAAATCTGACCATAGGGTGTAAGCCCCACTCAAGCATCTGGGAAACCACAGTGTGTATGGCCTGATCAAACATAATATAGACATCAGTGTGTAATCTATATCACATATACCACCAGTATGGGAATCCTCCTTATCTATAATAATACACCATATCCTTTTCTACTTAAAATTTCATATTACCAATTTTGCATACTAAGGAAGCCTTACATATTATTCCATGTACAGTTCAATAATATACTCCCATACATTGTGTTTAATCTTCCAATACATCTTAATTCTCATATGAATCAATACTCATCTATTCTTAGACATCCTTGATGATTGTTACTTCAATGTGATAAAATTTCCATAAATATGGTCGTAATTTCATGTGTAAGACAAATTATATATTTTCTTCCATTATATAGATATATTTCAAATAAAATACCTTTGGAAAACATAAATATGAAAAAGTGAAATTTAATCATTTATTCTCATACCTTTCATGATATAGATGCCTAATATGTATTATGTAGACTATGATTCTAGTATTCATAAGATTCATAAGATACTTCCCTATTGCATGAGCACCCATATCCATGGATCAACTTCCCTAATATATATATTTTTTACATGGTGTTCTATAGAACAATATAATCTCATATAAACTATGTGGGTTTTGAAACTAGATCACATAGTATACCAAGGACACCACCTAATAGTTCAATCCAAATTCTGAAGCACCAATTTCCTTAATGGATTATAATAAACCCTATAGTTCCTAGAAATATGTACTTATATCATAATAAGTCTCTCATTCTTTAATAAAAATAGCTATTATGATGAAGAAACTCTGATATATATAGATGGTTCTATTGATAGTGTTCCCACTTGCAGGAATGCAGAATCAAAAACCGATGTTTTTAGGGTAAATTATCTCATACCATAGTCAGGAAAGATTCATGAACATATCATAAATCTAAAATAGATATCTCTAGTAGTCAATAATTCTTACCAGAAGAGTGCGATGAGCCCAAAATCCCATACTCTCAACCAATATGAGTTCCTAAATGTAGTTGGTAAGAAACCCTATTGGACACCTCCCATTTTAAATAAGGATTTTAGATCGTAATGGATGTGGTATCCCCTGGGTATTTCCGTAGATAAACCTCAATGATATGAATGATTATCAAACCATATTATGTCTCCCTAAATAAATCATTACACTAAAAACTCTTCTAAAATGTTTGTGTGGATTGAATATCAACCTTCTTTTGTGAAGAGTTAAAAACATTCTTATTTTTTCATGTAGATCACATCAAATCTCCTTTGCTATTTAACAAAAGAAAATATTAAATATTTCGTCATTGGGAAATCTTATTCATGTCTCTTTGGTTGATATTTCTAATCCCTAAATGACATAATTAATTATCTTTTTTCATAATGATGTAACATGAGTTTCCAACATCACCCATTTGAAATAGGTTATTATTAGTCCACTGTCCCCTTATCACACTATTCCATATTAATTATTCTTCATCTAGAAGGCATACATCCTAAAAACCACTTCCTTTTCTTCATCAAAATGATATGACAAAAATTAAAATATTTTGTTTTAATCCATCAATATATAAATTATTTTTTGATTTCAACTTTATTTCAAATTTTTTTCCAAACCAACACCTTTAATATTTAGAGACCCACCATTTCCAAAGTTAACTAATAATTATTGTATTTTTTATCATATTTAATATTTTTTAAATATCCAATCATATGAGATGAGGATCTATTATCACTGATAAAAGGACACTCCCAAATGGATTATTTACATGACACATAGAAAATTAACGATATACATTTACTATGTATCTTATTATTACAGGGAGTTTGAGTGTTATAACTCATACTATACTAGGATTATAGAAAGATGAAAAATTTATTTTATTCATGACTTCGCTAGTCAAATCTTCTATATACTTGTTCATGAACTAAAAATCTATTCTCTTATTTATATCCAGAATTTATAATTTGATTCTAAAAATTATTCATTTTAAGGGGATAACTACCCCTTGAATATTTCCACTAAAGAAATTTTTAAAGGTTTTGAAACATGAAATTAAACCAAAACATGCTTTTAATAATACCAAAGTATCTATAATACCAAAAAAATTATTTAAAATTATTTTTTCCATTGTATAAAGTTTCATTTTCTAGAAATTGTCACTTATCTTTATTTATACATTAAATAACAGGTATTGGATTGATTTTACAAACCCAAATTGTTTTATATTCGTTACATACTCTTCTTAATATTATGATTCTTATTATCTTTTTAGTCAACAGTTGATTTAGTTTTAGACTGTATGTTTGTGTTCCTAGAGTTTCAATATTTCTAAGAGTCGCTAGATTTTACAATTAACATGTACTAGTATACTGATTTATTCTTCTCATAATTATCATAAATTTAATTTGAATTTATTTTACCCATATATTATAATGTTCCATTATTTTCATACTTATATATGTAACATCTTAATAGATGAATATTCAATACATAACATAATTATCCATTCCAGTATCATATAGGTATAGTTTCATTGGAATATTAGTTACATAAAAAACATATTCATAAGATTCTCCCCTTATTTTATTCATAAATATTCATCAAATTATTATAATTGAAATGGTTATTCATTTCCTAGTGAAGGGAAACATATGAAAGGGTACGATAAGATTCTTGGTATGGGTACAAGAGGTAAATACCAATAATTACATATTAATAAAATGAGCATAAGAGAATGAGAACATGAACATTACATTTAAGTACCATAAACAACATATAAGAGATCAAAATCACCAATCATGAATCTTTATAATAAATGAATCAAAAAGAAATCAAAGAACACATTCCATGAGAGAATAAAGTTGGCATTCGATATGAAATTTTGGTAAAGACATAAGGTCAGAAAATCATTTCCTTAGTAGTCATTGATAATTGAAAATACTATCACAGTGGATTGTGTTCACTCCAAAAACCATCATATTACATGAGGATCACTCCCGTTTCTATCACAGTGCATATATTCTGTTTCCAAACTGGGTTTATTCCTTATTCCATACATATTTATCTAATGAGAGATCCTTCATCACCCAATGCATTGGATGGTAATATAAACTTGTCCCAGTTTTCAAATAACGAAAATAAAACATATTTCTATAAAAAGATACAAAAAAATAATCATATCAAAACCCATGAAAAAAATGGTTTCATGAAAATTTCATCATAGCCAAACCTAGGGAAAAGAAACATGTTTCATAAACATATTTTCATTATCAATAGAAACCTTCACAAGAAATTATAAGGATGTCATAATTGAATCAAATACCATGTAAGACTTATTAAACATAAAATAATGTCATCATATATAAAAAATTATTTAATAAAATACTTGGAACATTTCTTGAGGAAAATATCATTTTCTATTTGAAATCAATTATTTAAAATCTAAAAAATTACCTATTATTTTGGAAAATATTTTGATTGAAAATGAACATTAAAACATTATAATTAATCATTAAATAATTTACTATTAATAATGGTGAGAATTTCATTTCACTTCATATATGTTAAATGAAAACATTTCTTTGGTAATTTTGAAAGAAATGTCAAAACGGACAACATTCATAAAATTAAAAGAATGTTTCTTATAAAATATTTATTACAAAGAAAATAGTGGATATAAAAGGCTTTAAAAAATCATAGGTTTGAATTAAATATTTCCTTACCAATATATTTAGAATAAGTGGATAAAGATGGAAAATTATTTTTGACAAAAAAGAGAAATAAATTGGTTGTTTTTATAAATATATATTTGAACTATTGAGTACATTATGTGAGAAAAATGAAAAATGAAAAATTATTTTGGAAAAATAACCATATGATGAAGAAGTTTGGGATTTATATTAGTTGAATATCATAAGATTTCATCATTGGGAAAATAATAAAAAAATATTCATGTTAAACAATGAGGTTGTATCATAAAACACTTACATATTGTTGTACTTGTTTCCAAAGTAATCTAACCTACTATATAATAAATATAAATTTATTTTAATTCCATACAATAATAATATAGACACTTTCAATGTAATATATTATATTTTACTGACATTTTTTTCCATTTTATTAATTATTGTTTATTAAAATCATTTTTTCCAGTTGTTCAATATTTCATTTATCATGAGAATTATAGTTCAGTAATTTTGGTGAGTGTAATTGTTTCATGGTTAAATCATTCATAAAATTTTAAAAATGATATAAATATAACATTTATTTATTTAATATTTTTTTTTAATTCATAAAATATAATCATAGAAAAATGAATTTCACTATTCATGTAGACGATATCCATACATACACAGGAACAATGTTTTCAGTTTTTGATGGATGAAAAAAATGAAATGATAATAATAATTCACCATTATTGAATAATTAGTATATAATATATTTTATATTTTTTCATTATATCATTCCTTATAGACATGAATTTAAAATGAAATTGAAAATCCAATCACGTCCCTTCCTGGAGGTTGTAGTCTGCACGTACACAAGAGCGACAATACCGTTTTCCAATGAATTGGAATGTAAGAAGGAATATATTATATTATTAATTAATAAGTATAATTATTTAATAAATATCATATATAATCATTAAAATAATAATAATATAAATCTATGGAAATGGTGATGGAAAATGAATTTCATTGCTACATTGAGACGATAAGTCATTCGTGCGCATGAGTAATAATTCCACATCATATTTGATGGAAAGGAGGATAAATAATAGAGGTTTAAAAATATAATAAAATTTTAGAATATTTAGGATACTGAATTTATTATTTTATGAGGTATAACATAGAATCAAGGGAGGTAGAAGATGAAATGAATTGAAATTCTTCAGGTGGAATGTTTACCTCATCTTCGGTAGACCTTTTTTAGATCACCAGCAAAGGAAAATAGAGTTAGAATTTTAGGATGAAAATAATCCATAAAACACGGATAAGGTAGTTAGTAAGAGTATTGGGTTTGTTTTAGTTGATCTAGAAGACACGACATGGTGTAAATAAGAGAAATGAGGGTTGTCCTTTTATAAGAGAGGGAGATGGAAAAATTAAAATTTATATAACGATTAAAACATAATAAATCCATTATCAATATAAATGCTTCAATATTTTAATAGATTATCATAAAAAGGGGGTATGGAGAAAATATCATCATCCATTGAAGTTATTAAATATTTTGGTGTAATTATGAATACTTTTATTATTTATTAATCCCTTAGTTAACCAATTGTATCATTAACTATGTTAATGATTTTATCGATTATAAAGGGTTAAGGTTGTTTCTATAAATTGAAAAGTGACTCATAAATTTTACATTGATGATATATCCTAACCTATTAAATTCACTAGGAGAAAGATATGAAATTTATGAATTTTAAAAATTTTAATTCATTTAATAATTTTTTTTGTTATTAAACATCATCAATATTTTTTTGGAACTATTAATTTAATTTTACTCTTAAAACTTCTTTAAATTAATGGAATTATAATATAGACCATTAATTACTCTATTAAATGTTATATTTATCTAACAAGATCTTATAACCCAGTAATTTATTTAAATAGATGTATTTTGAATATTTGTAAATTTAATTAATTTATGATTCTATTAATTAAATAAACTTCGTGTCAAGGTTTCATAATAATTAAAGTATACTATTTAGTAATTAAGAATGATAAATAATTTTCCATGAAAATACCTTAATTACATTATAATAACTATTTATAACTGAAAATCTCCAATGTTTATCCCTAGTTTAACAATTTGGAGATAATAAAACTAAGTGGAAGAAATTTTTTACTTTTCCTCAAATAATGTATTAAAAGTGTCCAAATCATGTCCAAATGGAAAATAAAGGACATATAAATGAAATTTTTTTGAGACATACTCATTAAATAATGTTAATGGAATAAATATTTTCATTTTTAGTACTTATCATATTATTTTTATCTTTAATTATCAAAATTTCCCTTTTATCGGGGTACAAAATTTCTATGGTCACAATTCATAAAGACAAAAAATAGAAGAAATATATTTAAAATATTTGAACATCTTAAATACAAATTTGGAATATATTTTTTAATATTATTATTATATAAGTGGTATAATATAATTTTAAAAAACCCAAAAAAAATAAATGACATGCTACTTTTCAGAAAAACAAAATTTTATTTTTGAAAATAGTTTTTCCCAAATTAAAATATAAAATTAATTCTAATGAATATAAATTGATTTTATTAGTAAAAATTAAATATTAATATTTTAAAAATAATCCAAAATCTAATATAAAATTGTAAATAACTGAAAAAATTTCATTTTTCAACAAAAATATATATTCTTTGTTATTCATTAATAATTTAATAATTTTAGAAAAATAGAAAATTCAACCTAAACTAAATTGTATATTATGATATCAAAACTGATATCTATAAGTAGTGTCTTGTGAATAAAGTGGGGGAGTGAATTGAGTTCCCAATAAAAATTTCAATTCAATACACTTCAAAACTAAATCTCTCAAATTAATAAAAAATGGCCAATTAATCAAAACAATAAAAATATATTTAACATTGGTCATTCAATTATTTTCATATAATCCTAACCATGGATGAATTCAAATATCATATAAAAAAATTATCATTTGAAACTAAGTTAATTATTCAAATACATTATATAATGTCAAATTAAGATTATCTTTTAATGTATATTTTTTATTTATATTTAAATACGAGATACAGATTTATCTTTGAAATATTAAAAAAAATAAAATTAAAATAGTTAAATAAATCAAGGGGTTTAAAGTCATGTCATGAATTTATAATTTATTTTTGGTAATCACATTCTTCCAATAATATAGTAATAATAATAATGAGGTCTATATCCTGAATTAGGTTTTGACAAACAAAAACACATAGTTTGTCCATGCTCAAAGCCTCTTCCACAACTATAGGTGCGAATAAAATATATACAGACCACACAAAACATCATCCATTATTTCCATGGGTATAAAAATGATGCATTTTTTATGTGTGTGTCTATCACACAACAATATAAGTAAAATATATAATTTTTATGAATAAACATTTTACAATATCACATTACTCAAAAGTAAATCATAAAATAAAAAGAGAAAGAAATATATGAATATAATTTGTGAGGTAGCTCAATTTGGGATGAATTAACAATTCTAATTCCTTGAGTTCTTATTTTTAAATAACTTGAATACATTTTATAGTAAGTTCAGTAAAAAAGGTTTGTTGGATAATGTGATCTGATTGAAATATTATGTTATTCTCTATGATTTAGTCAATGTATTAGTAGTGTAACATCATCTTCATTATGAAAAAATAAATATCTATAAATTGATATTAATATTAAAATATCCACTGGAGAATAATCATCCTTAATCAAATTCTATTATGCTTTAATTAATTCATCAAAACTGACTGTTGAAGATCTGAACTACTCCATTTCTCTGTTAGACATTCTAGGCTGTCTGTGACAACCTAGAAATTTATCCACATAATTTATATTCTTATAATTATATCAGGTAGTATAAATCTCAAACATCATCTAGAGAAACAAACAAAACATTAATATCATAAATTACAAATGATAAATTAGTTATAAAATAAACCTATTAGAAAGACAAATATTACAGTGGGAAAATAAATAGAAATAAGCGAATAAGAAAAGCGTAATTTGGATCATCATGATCAACCAACATGACTGCACTCAAAAAAATGGTTATAGAAATAAAGCACATGGTTAATAATACAATATTCATTTTTATGACCAATGTATATAAAAACTATTGATAAAATAAAGCAAATGAATAATGAATGTAATAATGGGTATTTATAAGATGTTGGGAAACCATATGACCATTAAAAATTGGACCATTAGAATAGTAATATGCCCGTTGGGATAGTAACTATACAATTGAAATAGTAATTTGGTTGTTAGGGATACTACCTAACCTTTAGAATAGTACCCATACCTATGTAAATATAAAATAAAATTTTGGTACCATATAAAAATAAAATATGATACATTTAT
Source organism: Viscum album (assembly GCA_963277665.1). Taxonomy (NCBI): domain Eukaryota; kingdom Viridiplantae; phylum Streptophyta; class Magnoliopsida; order Santalales; family Viscaceae; genus Viscum; species Viscum album. The sequence continues at coordinate 1,915,127,353 of OY728143.1, forward strand.
TATAAAAGTAAATAAATGATTTAAAAGTGTGAAATTATGTGATGGAATTTTTATAAAGCCCTAATGTTTTATTTTAAATTTTAAAGTAAAAATAATTATTTAAACATAAATATATTCTCATAAAATATAATAAATTAATGAATTCTACACATTTAAAATAGTTAAGGATGAATTTTGAGTATTTATTTAAAGTAGTTGAATTTTTGTGAGCAATGAAACATGGTTATTTATGGTATTTAACATTAAAATACAAATACACAAATCATTGGGTCATTTATAATGTAATAATCTATTAGTTCAAACTCATATTGACATGTTACTTTATATATTCAAAAGAATCACAACTATTGACAATATTGATCCAAAATACTAAACTAAACAATAAATTTAATAAAAGCACCCACTACAAAAATTGACTTATATCTAAAGAAATATATTTTGATAGAAAATTAATCTGTTGGTAAAAAAGGGAAATTCCAAAATATATAATGTCTTATTATTATTAATGTTATATACAAACACATATTTTCACTAATAGATATATTTGTTGTTATTGATTGTTTAACAGCACCAAAAATTTACCAATAGTTAAATCTATTACTTTATCATATCAATAATAACATTTTTTCCGATAAATGAATCTATTACTTTTACTTATTGTTACTAATAGATTTTTTACCATTATAAAAATCAGTTGTAACATATTATTCAATAAAATAAAATATTTTATCAAAATAATAATATATATGTACATATATATATATTATTTACAATGAATATTAAAAAATATAAATATTTTAATAAAACAATATAATTATATGTTTTCAATCAAAAATTTTATGTTTGTGGTATATAATAACTCAATATAAGATAAAATCAATGTTAACTGATTATATACATAATATCATTATATGTATATGATACTATTTTTTATCCATATAAATATATATATAACCTTTTTCATTAAACATTCGTTCCTCTCTAATATGCGTCCCTCTTCCTCTCCCTCAACCCACTAACAAAGCCATCCTTTTTAGACTCCCCCTATGCCTCACCATACAAAATCAATCTATCAAGTTCCCAATTACATAGAATTATGTCTTCCTTATCGACTTAGAACCATCGTTGTATAGTAGTAAGGTCGACATTGTTCTTCTCTTTTCTTAACATCACACCAGCACACATAAAATCTTGTAACAATAATTTCCTTCTCCACTTATTCTTATATGTATTAGGGTACCATGATTTTTTTCTTTGTTTTGGGTTTAATTTTGTCTTCCATGGTACATGAATCCTGAATTTAAGGCCATAATTTCATTCCTTGGTTTTATTTCCTCTCAATTATTGGATGATTTTTGTAATATAACTACTTTGTTGCTTGTGTTTTCAGGATTGTTCAATTATTATCTTCTCTACCAGTATTCCATTTTTTCTCTAGAATATAGTTGAATTGATATTACAATTTTCTACTATATATTCATTAGTGAAATACCAATAGCTTCATATTTCATGCATATTACATGCATTTCAAGTAATTTAATTTCCCTTATAAATCCCTTATAATTATAATAAAACCATTCAATTACTTTTTAAATTGTTTCAATGTTTATTAAATTTATTTATTCAGGATGGTTTCGGTAATGCCCAGACCCCAGTTACCTGGAGTCGGTGCATTACTACATAACATTGGCATGATCACAAGAAAGATCAAATCTTGAAAGACCGATTGGTTTAGTAGCCTTGGACACACTAGATATATTCATAAGTCTTACATTACATCATAAAGTCAAAAACTACTACAACAACATATTGTGTCCATATTCCACACTCATATCCTTACATAATATCCCTGCAGGTCATTCATAATTTACTTCTTCACTTCCTGGGAAAAATAAAACATAGAAAAGGGGTGATCTCAAATGCCCAGTAAGGATAACAATATAGCGGAAACTTTCATAAATAATAATAAACATTTAAGGAAATGTATAACTAAAACAAAAGCCTTTTAAACTTGAAAATCAACATAGTATGGGAAAAGTAAAATGAAATAATTCCACTTACTTATTCACATGAATATTGTACTAATCGAATAATCACATGCAATATCAATAACCACTTTCATAATGATGGAATGCATAATTCCAGACTATCATAACCACATAGACAAGGCCTCGTGCCAAGACTACAAATAAGATTTTACCAAGGCCTTGTGCCAAGACACTAGTTTGTCTCATGAGACCTACCGATGCATCAAGGAGCTATAGCGGGCTCCACCAGTCACATATTATGTCCAATGCATTCCTATATGAAAAGGTTTAAACATAACATAAACATTTGTATTAAAACTAGCATACAAAATGTCAATACATTCACCATGAACAATAAATGGTATAAAAATAGCACATCCACAGCCAAAACCTTTAATAAAATATAGAATTTTTTTATCATAATAAATCAACTCCAAATAAGCATAAAATCCATCAAAGGATGTTGACATAGATGAAATTAAAACTCTTTTTAGAGAAATATCACTTTCTATTATAAAATAATTTAAGAGTCATATATTTATAAAATAAAACATTTTCTTTGAATATATTTGTATAAGCTTGTAAGGGAAGCTTCGACGATTTTATAACAGCGAAAAATAACCGCACCCGCCGTTTAAGTTAAAAAAGCATTCTTACCTTAATTCGGTCGAAAAGGTTAAAAAGCACCTTGTTTGGAAAACGAAGGAAATAGACCTTTAAAAAACTCGTAAAAAAAGTCATAAAAGGGTATAAATGAATTTAACCCATATTCTTTTAAATATTAAAAATGTTTTGAAATACATTTTCAAGAAACATGGATGTGAATGATAAAGAGATCCCAGTAGATTATTACGTATAAACAACCTCGGATAATGAAGAGATTGTGAAATAACCCTTACCTTGTACTTTTCCTTGGTTGGGGTAGGTTAACCTCCTGTATAATGGTGGAATAATTGTTATTAAATTATACAAGAATCATATACATTAATATGATATCATATATGATCTTTTAACATTGATTTGTTAATAATATCTTAGTATTATCATTGTTTCGGGTGTTAACTTACTCATTTTATTTTATATGTTTTGTCACATTAGACATATTTTTAATGGAGAGGTTGTATATTATTCATATCCAGAATGATATCATGCCCTTAAAGATCATTTTTAAATCATCAAATTATAATTATAATTGAATGGATACGATGGAGAATTAATCTCATCTCGTTCGTGGAGACGGTAGTCCGTACGTACGCACAAGCGACAATATCATTCTTTTGATATTAAAATAATATATAAATGGATGGTATATCATATATAAAGAATAATTAACATGTTATATTTATTATTTACATGAGTTACACATCATTATTATACCCATCCAAATAATAATATATTGAATAACAGTTACACCACGACGTGGAGACGGTAAGTCGTACGTACGCACGTATGGTGACATGTTATTGAAAAGATAGATAGAATACTGAATATGGTTGTAACATATTTATAATAAAATCACAGTATATATATGATAATAGAGTTATTATTTTAGAATGGTAATAACAAAGGAATAAGAAGTGGAAGAAGAAAGGAACTTGGAAAAGGGTGGTGAAATCATTACCTCTTCTTCAGGTTCATCCTTTTGACTTGATCAAAAGGGCTCCTTAGGTTGCCTTTCTGATCAAACTTAGGCCTCTAGGTTGTAGTGAGGGATTTTGGGAGAGTATTTGGGCAGAGTTTGGCCGAACCAAAAGTCTTGAAGGTGTGATGAAATGAGAAGGGGGAGTGCCCTTTTATAAGAGGGGTGAGGGGAACCTTTGGAAAAGCTAGAAATATTAATTTATAATAAATTCATTTTCGGTCTATAATGGATCCAAAGTTAATTATTTAAATTTTAAGGTGGGTATGGGTCAAAAAAACATAACCAATTGATTTTATATAGGTTTGGGTTTCTATATTAACCTTATCTTTAAGTATTAACTCTAAGTTAATTAGTTTCACTTTTACAATGTCTCTTTGTATTTTTATATTATATGGTTAATAAAACTTACCATATACATCCAAGAGACCCCCAAGTGGTCCATTAATGACACATATATCATGATATAAGTCTCTTGGCCGAACCTTAGACTTTTAGAAATTAAATATAAATTAATAATATAATATTTTTTTTAAAACTCTTTTATGTCAATTTTGACACTATTAAATAGTTGATTTTTTTGAAACTCATAACAGAATGATTACATCAAAAACAGTTAAGTAAATCAATACTAATATGTAATATTTTCCTAGAAAATTAGTGTAATTCATTAAAAGTCTGAAATTATATTTATTTGGGTATTTATAATATCAATTATTCTAAATTTTCACTATTATATGAATTACTTTATCATCATTGTGTCATAAATAAATTAAATTATATAATATCTAAAAATTATAAATAAAATATAATTATGTGAGAAATATATTTATATTTCTAATTAATATTTATAGTCAAAAATCCAACATAAATAACCCTATGTAAAAATTGTTTTTCTAAAAGATTTATGCTTGTGTTATTTTTGTATTCATTTTAACTTAATTAAAATAAAGTGTCCCTATCACCTACAAGTGGCTCCATGGGGTCCCAAAATCGACCCAAATATGCCTATGGTCGAACATGTATCAACCAATAAAGCTAGGACATGTTTTAGGGTAATTTAGTATTATTATAATTTTATTTGTTAACCCTTATTTACCGGATTTACCCTTAACCACGGTAAATAAAATATTTACCGAAGTAATTATTCAAAATGTCTAAAAATAAAAGTTACCTATTTACACAATTTGAACATCCTGATTCCAAATATGGAATCCATTTTTCCAAATTCAAAACATAGAAGTGGCAGAAATTAATTTAAAATTAATTCCTGTTGTTAAAACAAAAAGCGTGTTTTTAAGAGATAATAACTATCAAAAGATTGACACTTATTTATGTCCGGTTTAATTGTAAAATTATGTCCAATGACCAAAATTATATTAAATGGTAAAAATATATTCTAAATATACATTAAAATCAATAAAATTCATAATTTATCACTGTTAATTATTTTGATTAAAATAGATGTTTTTAATTAAAATTTAGTAATTTTCACTATTCTTTAAAATATTAAAGTTATCCAAAAAGTACCAAAATTTCACCTTAAGCTAAATTCAATATTCCGAATCCAAAAATGAAGTCCATTTTGAAATTTAAAATATATATAATTTCAAAAAGTAGGTATTACTATTCATAATGGCTAGTTTGATTGGTTATGGTGTGTTAGAACTCGGTGTTGCATACAACACACGCTATCACATTATTCAAAGAGAAGCGTACTGTAGAAGCTTGGAGTGTTACATTCTCCTCTCCTTCAAATAATTTCATCCTCAAAATTTCTAGAATATTATCGCATGAAAAGACTCGGGTGGTTCTTCAGCATAACTTCCTCCGGTTCCCACATTGCCACTTCCATCTTATGGTTTATCCACAAAACTTTTACCAGATGCATCGTCCGGTTTCTCAGTACTTGTTCTCTCGTATCAAGAATCCTGACAGCCTCTTTGCAATAAGACAGATCAGGTTCCAGTTCTAATTCTTCATAGGTGAGTACATGCCTTGGGTTAGGCATGTATTTTCTCAACAGAGATACATGGAACACATCGTGAACTTTTGAGAGACTTGGTGGCATTGCCAATCGGTAAGCTACAACCCCAATTCGTTCTAGAATTTCGAAAGGTCGGATGTACCTGGGACTCAATTTACCTTTCTTACCAAAACATATGACTCCCTTCCATAGAGATACCTTCAGGAAAACATGATCACCGACTTGAAATTCCAAATCCTTCCTTCGATTATCGGCATAGCTCTTCTGCCTACTTTGAGCTGATTTGATGTGATTTTGGATTACCTTCACCTTTTCCATCGTTTCCTCCACCAGTTCTAGACCTACAAGTTTTCTTTCACCAACTTCATCCCAACAGGTTGGTGTGTGACATCTCTTTCTGTATAACGCTTCATATGGTGCCATCTAAATACTCGAATGGAAGTTATTGTTATAGGAAAATTCTACCAGAGGTAAATACTGATCCCACATACCCTGAAAGTCAAATGAGTAGGATCTCAACATGTCTTCTAAGGTTTGAATAGTCCGTTCTGATTGTCTGTCTGTCTGAGGGTGGTAGGTAGTGCTCAAATGATGTTCAGTATCTAGGGATTTCTAAAGACTCTTCCAAAATAATGATGTAAAACAGGGATCACGATCAGAAACAATCAATAGGGGTACTCCATGAAGTCTCAAAACTTCATTAATAAATAGTCTTGCTAGACGTTCCAGTGGTAGATCATCTCTTATTGCAAGAAAATGTGCTGACTTGGTAAGACGATCAACAATAACCCATATTTCATCATTCCTTCTAGGAGTCTTTGGTAGCCCCATGACAAAGTCCATCGTAATATTTTCCCATTTCCACTCTGGTATGGGAAGAGGTTGCATGGCTCCTCCAGGGTGTTGCCTTCCAGCTTTCACTTGTTGAAAAACCATACATCTTGACACAAAATCAGCAATCTACCTCTTCATATTGTCCCACCAAAAATGTTCCTTCAAATCTCTATACATTTTGGTGCTCCCAGGGTGTATAGAGAAATTGGAACTATGAGCATCATCCAACAATTCCCTTTTTGTATCAGGTATATCGGGAACACAAAGCCTCTTCCCGAATTTCAAAATTCCATTTTCATACACAAAATTTCTCAATCTCCCATCATTCCCAACTTTTATCTTCTTTTGAAATTCTCCATCATTAGTATGAGAACTCTTAATCCTTTCTAGTAAAGATGGTTTGGTAACCATTTGAAAATGAATTGATGTTTCTCCTTCCCTGTTTATTCCCATGTCCATCTTCACTAGATCCATGAAAATTGGATCCCTTTCTATTCTTATATTGTTCAAAACTGCATGATCTTTTCTTCTTAAAGCATCTGCCACCTTTTTTGCCTTCCCCGGGTTGTAGTGTATCGTGCAATCATAATGCTTGAGTAATTCAAGTCATCTCCTTTTCCTCATGTTGAGTTCTTTTTGTGATAAAATATACTTCAAACTCTTGTGATTAGTATAAATATCACATTTTTCACCATAGAGGTAGTGCCTCCATATCTTCAAAGAAAAGATCACAGCTTCTAACTCAAGATCATGAGTAGAATAGTTTTCTTCATGAATTTTCAATTGTCGTGATGCATAGGCAATAACTCTATCATTCTGCATAAGGACACAACCAAGTCCTTTCTTCAATGCATCACTATAAATAACGAACCCATCATTCCCCGATGGTAGAGTCAATATAAAAGCATTGTCAAATCATCGATTCAGTTCTTCGAAAAATTGTTCACACTCTTTTTTCCAAACAAATTTAACCCCTTTATGTGTGAGCTTCGTTAATGGGTTAGCCAATCTGGCAATATTCTGGACGAAACGTCAATAATAACCTGCCAAACCAATAAAACTATGTACCTCAGCTATAATCGTAGGTGCTGGCCATTCATGGATTGCCTTGGTCTTAGAAGGATCAACAAAGATTCCATATTTAGAGACAATATGGACAAGAAAAGAAATATTCTGAAGCCAGAATTCACACTTGCTAAACTTCCCATATAATTCATGCCTTCTCAGAGTCTTCAAGATAATGCGCAAGTGATTTTCATGATATTCGTAGCTTTTAGAGTATACCAATATATCATCAATAAATACCACCACAAATTCATCGAGATACTCCTTTAAAACTCTACTCATCAGATCCATGAATACAGAGGGTGCATTAGTCAATCCAAAAGGGATTACAGTAAACTCTTAATTCCCGTACCTGGTTCGAAATGTTGTCTTTGGAATGTCTTCCTTCTTCACACACAACTGATGGTATCCAGATCAAAGGTCAATCTTTGAAAAGTATTGAGCTCCATGCGGTTGGTCAAATAAATAATCAATGTGTGGTGTGGGATACTTGTTCTTTATTGTTATATCATTGATCTCCCTGTTGTCGATACATAACCTCATAGATCTGTCTTTCTTTAGTTCAACTAATTCTACAGTGGCCATTCTATAAGGGGTCTTTGATATAGGCCTTGATCCAGGAATTAAATCAATGGAAAACTCCACTTGTCATTCTGGAGGATGTCCAGGTAAATTTTCCAGAAATACATCTACAAATTCTTTCACAACAAGTACATCCTCAATTTGAACATTCCTTTCCTCACCCACAGTTATTTCATTCTCTTCCTCCCAAATAATTGAATTTACTTGAGCTACTGGGGGTGGATCTAGATAAGAATTTGGTGGTGACGATTCTTCTCTAAAGATAATGTGTTCCTTATCATCATCATCATGAATCATAACATCATTCTTCTTACAATAAATCTTCGCATCATATTCTGAAAGCCGGTCCATACCGAGGATTATACTAAACTCAATCATAGGTATGATGATGAGATCAGCAGATAAAGAACATTTATGTGCTCTAATGGGGACCGATTCACAAAACTTTGTTGCAATGATACTTCCCTTAGGAGTTTTTACTGACAACTCCCTTGTTAAATCAAATTGGAAATATCTAATTTTCATAGAAAACTGGGAAGATATGAAACAATGAGATGATCCAGAATCAAATAATTCATTTTCTAAACTTGAGGAAACCATTAAATTACCTGCCACCACGTCTTTCGGAGCTTCTACCTCAGCAGTAGTGATAGCATAAACTTGGCCTTGATCCCTTGGCCTTTTCTGAGGTAGGTTCTCCTAACTCTTAGGACATTCATTTGCATAATGCCCCATCTCCCTGCAATTGTAGCACTAAACATTGGTAGTTTCCTTCTTCCCCTTGCAATCACGAGCTTGGTGGCCTTTTTCACCACACTTGTAACAGACTCATGTTCTCTTCAACCAAGTACCAAGGTGTTTCTTACCACATTTACCACAGGATTGATATTCAACCTTTACATTCCTCCCCTTATTTCCATTCCCAGATCGATCAGTAGGTCTCTTCTTCTCTTGCTTTGCTTTAATGCCATAAGACTTAGAGAATTACTTTTCGGTCTTGATAGCACATGCGGCAATGTCTTCGTACGACGTGAAGGATTGTGAGACTAATGCTTGATGGAGAAATTGTTTTAACCCATCAATGAAATGATCAATCTCAATTCTTGGGTTACATATATAATCTCCAGCATACCTTTCTAACCTTGTAAAGATAGACTCATACTTTGCGATATTCTCATCCTCATTTTTCCTCAGACTCAGAAATTGCCTTTCCATATCTGCTCAATGGTCGTGAGGAAAATCATTTTCTAAAAACAGATCTTTGAACTCCCTCCATTCAATATTTGATACTTCATCTTCTTCCTTCATGTTTTGAATCAATGACCACCACTGATCAGTATCTCCAGTGAGTCGGTAAACTGCCATGATAACTTCTTCCCTTTCACTACTCCCCAAAGCCTAAAATATTTTCTCTAGGGAATTTATCCATTGATCAGCTACAAAGGGATTTTTACTCCCATTTAACATTGGTGGTTGTTGCCTCATGAATCGATCTAACATTGATCCTCCACGCTGCGGATCAGGGTGATCCATATGGGTATGGTTATTATTCATAAGGTGAGTGAGTTTTCCTAGTATGGTGATTAGCTGATCGGCACCAGTTGCATCACCAGCTCCACTATAATTATCTTGAGCAGGAGGAAAATCCCAACATGGAGTGCGTACATTGATACAGTTTCCATTTCTTCCACTAGGCTCCATTTCTAAACAATGGCATAAACTAGATCAGTTTATGAATCAAAATACATAATCCCATACGTATAAAACACTTAACATAAATTGAACTATTTATGGATATAATCCATAATCATAAAAATGTTTTCTTTGAGGAAGTATATACTCATAAACCATTCATAATTATTTTTAATGAAAATGAGAGTTATCCTATGCATATCCCCCAGGAGTGTCGTAACCAAGAGTTCAATAAGGCCCATTGTCGTGCACCAGTTCCCGTTCAAGTCTAGCTCAAAGCGGTGTTTTCGGGTTTTACCCCTAGGTACATCTGTTCCAGAGCCGCCTCTACCTGCTCGTATCCAGACAGGGATGTATTGCTCGGAAAACTCACAAAATCTCTACAACATCAAAATTCTAGGAAGTTCTTCTATACTAATCCTCAAAGATCATCTTAGGTCTACGTGCTCTAATCAGAGTTTATCTAAATCTAGATTCCAAGGTTTGTTCTAAACTTCCTCTGATACCAACTGTAACTCCCAGACCCCAGTTACCTAACGTCGGTGCATTATTACATAACATTGGCATGATCACAAGAAAGATCAAATCTCGAAAGACCGATTGGTTTAGTAGCCTTGGAAACACTAGATATATTCATAAGTCTTACATTAAATCATAAAGTGAAAAACTTCTAAAACTACATATTGTCTCCATATTCCACATTCATATCCCCACATAATATCTTTGCAGGTCATTCATAATTTACTTCTTCAATTCCTGGGAAAAAACATAGAAAAGGGGTGAGCTCAAATGCCCAGTAAGGATAACAATATAGCGTAAACTTTCATAAATAAGAATAAACATTTAAGGAAATGTATAACTAAAATAAAATACTTTTAAACTTGAACTTCAATATAGTATGGAAAAAGTATAATGAAATAATGCCATTTACTTATTCACATTGATATTCTACTAATCGAATAATCACATGCAATAACAATAACCACTTTCATAATGATAGAATGCATAATGCCAGACTATCATAACCACATAGCCAAGGCCTCATGCCAATACTACAAATAAGATTTTTCCAAGGCCTTGTTCCAAGACACTAGTTTGTCTCATGAGACCTACCGATGCATCGAGGAGCTATAGTGGGCTCCACCCGTCACATATTAAGTCCAATGCATTCCCATATGAAAAGGTTTAAACATAACATAAACATTCGTATTAAAACTAGCATACGAAATGTCTATAATTTCACCATAAACTATGAATGGTATAAAAATAGCACATCCACAGTCAAAACCTTCAATACAATATATATGTTTTGTATAATAATAAATCAACTCCAAATAAGCGTAAAATCCATCAAAGGATGTTAACATAGATGAAATTAAAACTGATTTTAGAGAAATATCTCTTTCTATTTTGAAATCATTTAAGAGTAATATATTTATAAAATAAAACATTTTCTTTGAAAATATTCTTATAAGATTGCAAGTGAAGCTTCGAAGATTTTATAACGGCAGAAAATAACTGCACCCGCTATATAAGTTAAAAAAATTCATACCGTAATTCTGTCGAAAAGGATAAAAAGCACCTTGTTTGGAAAATGACGGAAAGATTCCTTTATAAAACTCTTATAAAAATTCAAAAAAGGGTATAAATGTCTTTAACCGATAATCTTTTAAATAGTAAAAATGTATTGAAATACATTTTTAAGAAACATGGATGTGGATGATAAAGAGATCCCAGTAGATTATAACGTATAAACAACCTAGGATAATGAAGAGATTGTGAAATAACCCATACCTTGTACTTTTACTTGGTTGGGGTAGGTTAACCTCCTGTATAATGGTGAAATAATTGTTATTAAATTATAAAATAATCATATACATTAATATGATATCATATATGATCTTTTAACATTGATTTGTTAATAATATCTTAGTATTATCGTTGTTTCAGGTGTTAACTTACTCGTTTTCTTTTATATGTTTTGTTATGTAAGCCATGCTAGTAATGTATAGGTTGTATATTATTAATATCCAGAATGATATAAAGTCCTTAAACATCATTTTTAAATCATCAAATGATAATTATACATGAATGGATACGATGGAGAATGAATCTCATCGCGTTCGTGGAGATGGTAGTCTGTACGTACGCACGAGCGACAATATCATTCTTTTGATATTAAAATAATATATAAATGGATGGTATATCATATATAAAGAATCATTAACATGTTATATTTATTATTCACATGAGTTACACATCATTATTATACCCATCCAAATAATAATATATGGAATAACAATTACACCACGATGTGGAGACGGTAAGCCGTACGTACGCACGTATGGTGACATTTTATTCAAAAGATGGATAGAATACTGAATATGGTTGTACCATATTTATAATAACATCACAATATATATATATGATATTGGAGTTATTATTTTAGAATGGTAATAACAAAGGAAGAAGAAGTGGAGGAATAAAGGAATAAGGAAATGGGTGGTGAAATCATTACATATTCTTCGGGTTCTTCCTTTTGATTTGATCAAAAGGGATCTATAGGTTGTCTTTCAGATAAAACTAAGGCCTCTAGGTTGTATTGAGGGATGTTGGGAGAGTATCTGGGCAGATTTTGGCTGAACCAAAAGGCTTTGAAGGTGTGAAGAAATGAGAAGGACGAGTGCCCTTTTATAAGAGGGGTGATGGGTACCTTTGGAAAATCTAGAAATATTAATTTATAATAAATTCATATTCGGTTTATAATGGATCAAAAGTTGATTATTTATAGGTTAAGGTGGGGATGGGTCGAAAAAAACTTAACCAATAGAATTTATACAGGTTTGGGTTTCAATATTAACCTTATCTTTAAGTATTAACTCCAAGTTAATTAGTTTCACTTTTACAATGTCTCTTTGTATTTTTATATTATATGGTTAATAAACATACCATATACATCCAAGAGACCCCCAAGTGGTCCATTAATGATAAAAATATCATGATATAAGTCTCTTGGAAGAAACATAGATTTTTAGGAATTTAATATCAATTAATAATATAATATTTGTTTTAAAAACTATTATATGTCAATTTTGACACTATTCAATAGTTGATTTTTGTGAAACTCATAACAGAATTATTACTTCAAAAAAAGTTAATTAAATCAATACTAATATGTAGAATTATCCTATAAAAGTAATTTAATTAATTAAAAGTCTCAAATTTATTTTATTTTGGTATTTATAATATCAATTATGTTAACTTTTCACTATTATGTCAATTACTGCATCATCATTGTGTCATAAATAAATTATATTATGTAATCTCTAAAAATTATATATAAATTAGAATTATGTAGGAAATCTTGTTATCTTTATAATTAATATTTATAGTTGAAAATAAAACATATAAAACCATATGTAAAAATTGTTTTTCTAAAAGATATATGCTTGTGTCATTTTTGTATTTATTTTAACTTAATTAAAATAAAGTGTCCCTATCACCTAAATGTGGCTCCATGGGGTCCCAAAATCGACCCAAAGATGCCTATGGTCGAACATGTATCAACCAATAAAGCAAGGACACGTTTTTGGGTAATTTAGTATTATTATAATATTGTTGTTTAACCCTTATTTACAGGATTTACCCTTAACCATGGTAAATAAAATATTTACCGAAGTAATTATTCAAAAAGTATAAAAATAAAAGTTACCTATTTACACAATTTCAAAATCCTGATTCCAAATATGGAATCCATTTTTCCAAATTCAAAACACAGAAGTGGCATAAATTAATTTAAAATTAATTCCCGTTGTTAAAACAAAAAGCGTTTTTTTAAGAGATAATAACTATCAAAAGATTGACACTTGTTTATGTCCGATTTAATTGTAAAATTATGTCCAATAAACAAAATTATATTAAATGGTAAAAATATATTCTAAATATAATTTAAAACCACTAAAATTCATAATTTATCACTATTAATTATTTTGATTATAAAAGTTGTTTTTAATTAAAATTTAATAATTTTCACTATTCGTCAAAATATTAAATTTATCCGAAAAGTACCAAAATTTCACCTTAAGCTAAATTTGATATTCCGAATCCAAAAATGAAGTCCATTTTAAAATATAAAATATATATAATTTCAAAAAGTAGGTATTACTATTCATAATGGCTAGTTTGATTGGTTATGGTGTGTTAGAACTCAGTGTTGCGTACAACACACCCTATCATATTATTCAAAAAGAAGCATACCGTAGAAGCTTGGGGTGTTACAGTTTCTTTTTCCCAATAGTCTATATGTTAAAATGTTTTAAATATCATGAATGAGTTGTACTACTTTAAATACAACAAGTATCCCCTTTTTCATCATTATATTCATTTCTCATCCTCACACGTATCAGTTTCCCCTACTATAAACCAATGAAGCTTTTTCCATCATTTCCACCTAAAATTATATAACAAGTTGTCTTCTTATAATAGGCATGTACCCTTTTAAACTTTATATTATTAAATAATATTTTAATTTTTAAATAAATTGGATCCATGATGTTATTATTTCATACTATAAAATCATTTTCCATGAGAGAAGATGATGAAATGGATTTCTAGTTTGAAATGACCACCATAGGTAAGGGAAATGCACTCAATTGTGATAAACATGAATATGACAATGATTTCAATATTCATACATGTATGTATGATTCCAATCTCAAATAAATTATTATATTTCAGATGTTTTATTTCATTGTGGAATAAGAAATTTATTCAATATATTATACACATGTAATTATATTCACTTGTTAATCCTCCATAGGCTCAAATATACAATGACCCGTGGACTTACTACATGGAACTCACGATGAAATATTGTTCAAGGACATTGATATCTATCTTCATGGGGAGAAGGTTTGTGTGAAAATTATTTTTTCCCAATCTAGCTTGTAAATTGTTAACATAAACCAAGTCCATTACAACCAGGCCTAGTGGTATGTATCTAATTTTTCTATAATCGATCATCCTACCCTCAAATACTCACATTCTTTATAACGTGGTCTTCTTATAGAATTTATCACATGGAATGAGCATGCTAAAAAGATGTGGGATTAGTTCTATTTCTGATCAAATTACTTAAATTTAAGGACAAATCTACCTGGTTATATATATATTAAATCAGGTTTAGTGTGTGCAGTAAGTGAGATTGAGTGAAATAAGGTAGAGTGTGTGAACTAGGAAACTCGTGATGTGATTTAGAAAGGAAATTAAGTTTCATCCATGGAGAGGACAAAAGAACAATGAAAATCTCTATGTGTACTCTTCATGAAACATTTTTTGCACTTGAACACGTATGTTGTAACTAGAGAAATGGAACTCTAATGAGAGTGTTCACTATATCACTCATGATATGTGTCAATAAGGGAAATATGTTTCATCCATGGAGAATGTGTATTGTATAAGAGAGTGTGTTCACTTGGACAGTCATGTTATATTTCAGAAAGATAAATCAGTTTCATCCATGAAGTGTGTTCTAGATCTATTGTACCTTGTTGTGTTATAGATATTTCAACCATGTCAGTATTCTATTTCATTCATGACACTATTGTGTTTTGATGAGTGTTTTCACTTGTAAACACATAGAGTGTGTGTGCAAAAGGGGAGTTTGTGTTCTTAATGAACAACACTCATGGTGTGTTCTTGTGCACACACTCTTCCTTTCGAGACACACTCCATGTGCACTAGAAGACTCGTGCTAGTTACAACAATGAACACAAAAGTACCATTTCCCATACTAAAATTTATTTCCCTTACTATACACAACCTCTGTTAGTGTCACTATTTAATTATAAATTCTTAACTTCATTTTGTTGGAGTTGAATGCTTATATTTTTGTCATCTTGTCACAAACCAGATCTGGTCGTCTTCAAAACTGGCACCCGACCCGGTCTATGGAAAGAACCAAATGGCATTCCTGATCCCCACAGGCTGGCACAAGTGCCCGAGTATTATAAAATGAAATTTGGGAATGATTTACCCGAGTATATAAACATAAAACAACAAACAAATATAATAAAAAAATCTATATTTTTCAAACCAAATTAACTTTTACAAAATTTCAGAATTGAGTTACACAATTTTAAACAAGTTTTAAATATTTTTACAAAGGAAAAAAACCAAAAAACAACAGCCCATGAACCACCTCATGACAAGTGGAAATGCCCACAATCCATCTCCAAAACACCGCATCTTGAAGGACCGCTAGAAACTCAGACAGACGACACTAAAAGCTTTATCCAACCTGTGACAAAGATAACCAAGTCTACTTACACACAAATGTGAATGTATGGTGTGATTCAAAGCCCAGTAGGTTTCCACCACGAAAAAATTCCATGTGGTAATTATTATAAGGTAAACAACATAAAAGTTTTGTAAACAATAAATTCTATTAACAATCTTTAGAAGATGACACTTTTAATCAAAATCAGTTTTCAAGTGGGATACATTAAAATAAATCACCACTTTTAAATAGAATGAAAATGATAATATATTTATGCATCCAAACATACCATATGACTATGGTAAGTATAAAATATCTAATGAGCACTATCAATGGGAAAAAAACCATAGGCTCCAGCTCACTGTGGGTCCCATGTACCTCATACTCGGTCAAAGTAACCATAAAAATATTCATTCTCATGAACACGAGACACTAGTAGGGATCATTACCATAACCTTGTGATCCCTCAGAATTATCATCATCATATTTTAGTTATTTTTTACATCATCAAACATGATACGTGAAACATGGGCGAAACCCCAAGGGATCAGTAGCATTCTAGTACACATCCACCCATCTAGTTTCCCAGGTTTTCCCTGTTGTGCTCAAACAAGTTCCACAAGACATGAAATACAATTTTCACATGAAAATACCACATTAAAGTTACAAATAACCTAAAAATCCCAAAAAACATGTCACATGATCAACTTTTTGCATTCAAATTCATTTGTGAAATCATATTCACAGCAAAATAGCCCACAACATGTTTCACCTCTCTTTCATACTTTAACAAATCCTTTAATTTTTTTTAAAAATTCCATTCCAATATAGTACACATCACATAATAGCCCTTTATAATTAAAATATACCATTTAAACATTATACTACTACCAAAAAAGTTTTGAAACATTTTTGCACCTATTACATAAATCAAGAAACCATTTGAAACCTTCACAAAACAATTCCATGGAGTGTAACCATGTTTTACCCATAAAATCCTTATAAAACCCTCTATGAAAACCAAAATAAGACCAATATAACATAAAACCAGAATTTTCAGCCATAACATCATTTAATAAAACTATTCCATGTAACATTAAACAACCTCAATGGACACTATATGGAATACATACAAAAAATATAATTTTTTGCAAAAAAAGGGCAACTTAAAAAACCAACCGCATAACAAATTCCACAAAATATAATTTTTGCACCAAAAAAAATGTTATATAGTCCTTATACAAATATAAATCATTCAAAAATAACTACTCAAATAATGGTTACACATGGAATCACCTACCACTTGTGCCAAAAACTCCAAACCGCTGCGCAAAACATCAATCGTACCCCCACTGCACCACAAGGAAGTGAAATCAGGCCCAAATACACAAGATTTCACCAAGATAACACAAAATTAAACCATTGGTATGAACCCTAGAATCTATAAATTTTATAATCTCATTAAAAGTGGAAGAAACCTAGCACAAATGGGAGGAACATGGGAAGAAACCAACTTACTTGAGATATCTTGAATAAAACGCCCCAAATACATCTGTATCATAAATTAAGAACATCCAAAATGAAAAGCGTGGTCCAAATATGGATGATGTTGTAATGTATAAAGTAGAATGGGGTAAAAGAGTGAAAAATGATGGAGTTATGAAGGATTCAAATTACCTCTTCAAATATGAACGATTTGAAAAAGATTGAGAAGTTTCGCCATAATCTGCGATGGAAATGATCTCCAAAGAGGGAGACTCGAAGATTGGGGGAGCTCCTAGGGATTTTGGATTCGAGTGGGAGGTAAAATGACTGAAAAAGTTTAAAAAATCAATAATATATTAAATAAACATAATCAATTTTAGAAATGGAAATGGGCTTTCAGGCTTGCCCAATTCCTTAAATAATAACCCAAATCTACCTTGATTATGTATTTCTATAGGGTCCAAATTGACATGGTGGTGTTAATAGGTTAGGGAAGGCCATGTTTGAAGTGTAATGTGTAAAAAATGTTGAAAAATGAAATATATATTAAAGAAACTAATTTGTTTTTAAATCTGGAAATGGGATCACGGTTTTTCCCAAATCAAGAAAACTCACCCTTTCTTCCGAAAATGTATGGGAAACCCCTGCAACAAATAAATAATGGAAATTAAATGAAAAATATCTTTAAAATAATTCATGGATGTAAAAATAATCCCCACTATAAAACTTTCTTCCCTAAGAAATCCATAACAAGGCTAAAAGAAAAAACATAACCCAACCGAAAGGCCAAAATGGGCTCTGTTACAAAGTTTTTACCACCCTGAAAAGGCAAAAACACCACCAATTGATCAATAAAGGAAGGAATACTCTCACAAAAATTAAATACACCACTCCCTGAAACTATCAAGAATATTAAAACTACATCCCAAAACAAAACACCTCAAACACTATCTGAACAAGACTCATGAAACTTACCTGGAACGAACAATGAAAACAAACGATGTCACCACAATCTTAATTCATCAAAGCCATTGGGTGCACTACTATCCCAATTTTTACTCATGGAAGAAGTTGGTGGTTAAATAAGTCCAAACAAGACAACATATTTCCAGACCAACACTAGTTAGAAATGAATGTACTGATACAAATATACAAAAACAAACTCCCCACCATAAGGGGAAACTCAATTTGTTTTTTTCTGAGATAGAATTGGGACACTAACAGGGGTAGCCCGAATATACTCCCAGCATAAGTGGTAGACTTTAATTAATCTTTTACAAAATAACTTAAATGAGACTCATAGTGGGTCTCCCCACCATAAGAACCAACAATATTAACGGACTACCATGGGATAGGATGAAAAGACCCCAAAATTTAAAGAGCTTGCACAGCCGCACGATTAATCCACACCGTTTGGGAACTTGTGGGCTAACCATGTGGAGCATTCTATCTAAAGGGGAAACTATTCACGGTAACATGGGATAAGGTGCATGTCCATGCTAAGACCATGTGGCAGCTACTGTCTCTTATCAAACTATTTCCTAGGTTGGCGCATGGTTAATACTAACTATGTAAAACCCCTGCACTACCATCTTCCTAGCCCAATTTTCATACTTTTATCTACAAACTCATAGAAAACCAAAGGGGGAAAACATGAACTTAATAAATAACATCGGAATGAGATTCCCCCACCAATTTCCACCGAATGAGAATAACATGAGAAAGATGACAATACCAGAGGATTAAACTATTCCCATCTTTCATACTGAGGACATGAATTAGAGACACAATTTTTAATGACCCTGAGATTTCCCTTACTACTCAACAACTTCAATCTGGAACCTATGGCTATAGATTAGATTATCAAAGCATCGTCGTCCTCATAGTCAGGCCTTGAGAAACCCCTTAACGGAACTTCTTCTTTAGGTTACACAAACAACTACAATGTGATCCCATATGGATTTAATGAGACACAACACACTCTAAACTCACTTGACCAAAACCTGAAATTTTTCTGAAACAAGATCTTAGAATATGCACACACATCACAAATTATTTCTTCGGATGAGAAATGTAATGAGGAAAGGACATATGAAAACACCTTCATCTAAAAGGATGATGTTAATATTTTTTGAAGGTAGGCACACTTACTACAAAATAAAGACTCTCAGAAGATTGCACAACCATCAGTTTTGCAGTCAAATGAACACATGACATCGCATGGTGTCATCGAACATGACCCTTGCAGCTGATAGAAACAATATATGGACAAGGACTTTATGTTGAGTCCCATAAAAGACATGATTTCTTACAAAATTACTTATAAACCTCTCTTGAACATATTCCCCACATAGGTGATTTAATATGAACCCTCATTTCCAAGAGACCGATGAAAGGCCCACATGACCTCTTTGAAAACAGTTTACACTGACAACCCCGGACTGCATCCACCATTGGCGACTCAGGTTACTTAAGTAACTAAGGTATCTATCAACCTTCTACAACCACTCTACTGCTACAAGAGCATCAACAAAACCAAGAAACGAAATGGTGTGGAATCAACCTCCAATGCTCTAGAAAAGGACTCCCTGTATTGATCAACTAGAGGTCCTTCCAATGGAGAAGTAATCTAGGTTGAACTTCAATCTTTAATTTAATCATTATGGAGGCATACCCTATACATAAAGTGATCCAAAAGACCCAACCTTGCTGGTCTATTGGTCAAAAAAATATCACTAGTCAGAACCGAACACATGAGGGGAGCCACAACAAGGGACTCCGAAACAATTCTCAGAAGAGACCACTAACCATCACTTCAACCCAACATACCGACCAAACAGAAACCCGAAACAACATTCAAACAAGAGGGGTTCATGAACTCAAAACATCCCACAAAACAAAACATTTCCAAATACACATAATACACACCACCCAAACACCCCATTAAGACATCATGTTTTCCTTTAAAATAAGTCACTTCATTGAAGATAAATGCCTCACTGGTTAGCTTAACCACCAATGGTATCTTATGGGCCTCACTCATGCATGTTTCCATGCCACACAAGGAACCCTTCTCATATCTATCCTGGAATTCATCCATTCATTCTATTAACCATCCATCATCTCATATAACCCATGCATGTGGTCACTCATGGAATACTAATGGTTAAAACAAAAATTCCTTCAACTTTTTAAAACCAAAACATTCAACCGACACATCCCTTTTTCTCAAAACCATTAAAACCAAAATAAAAAACTAATTTAAATATTACATAACATTTCATAAATCCACAATCATTCAAATAAAAATTCACATTCAAGAAATACATTAATTTTAAAACATTTTAGGCCGTTTGAAAACACTCCACTTTAATGAAAAAAACTCCCTTTCATTAACACCCATCCATTTGTAAATCCATATTTTCATATTTAACCAAGATTGTAATGGTTCATAAAACTTTTGAAATGCATACTAGTTATCAAATATAAATATATCTTAAAACCCCATACATTAATTCCCAAAACATTTCATTCAACTCAAAACACTTGTTAATAATTTAGAAAAGTCTATTTGAAATAGATTTTCAAAACCCAATCTAACATAATTCATACATTAAAAAGAGGTGTAAACACGCCATTTACCATTTAAATATAGTTCCAAAAATTCATTTCCACTATTTTAGAAATAAAGACACTTCCACTTTACTGAAAAAGAATTTCATAAAAGTCACATTTCTTAAATGAAGTCTTTTTTATAATTTTAAAACCATGCTTCCAAGATTCCAAAACAAAAGGACACAAGACAATGTGAGAGGAAACTATTTTTTGTTGGGGACTTAGAAATATGGTTTGTGGCTATATTAAAATCACTTAAAAATCACAGAGAGTGTTCTAGGAAAATATCCCTGGCTCCACATGGCTTGTCATGCCCTGTGAGTTCATTGAAACCATTGACTCAACTCTCTTTTCATTTCCCCAATCATCGATGACCAATGAAAATAAATGGACTCAAATAAAATTTGACTTCCCCGGGTGACTTGAAACTCATCACAAGGTATGTTGGACATGAACCCTACTCGAAATCGGAATGTCAAGTCCCGATAACCTTAACTTCAGACTATACCAAATCATCCCCAAATAACATGACCCAAGAGAGTAAACTTGACCCTCTGAAACCATTTTGTCACGAACCAGATCTGGTTTACTTCAAAACCAACATTATACCTGGTCTGTGGAATGACCTGAATGGCGTTCCCGATCCCCATGGGCTATAACATGTTCCCAAGTATCATAAAATGATATTTTGGAATGATTTGCCTGAATTAATATAAATAAAACAACCAACTAATCCAATAAAACAAATCTAGATTTTTCAAACCAAATTATCTTTTATGAAATTTTTGAATTGAGTTACACAATTTAAAACAATGTTTAATGACTATTACAAGGAAAAAAACCAACAAGGACATCCCATGAACCACCGCATGACAAGGGGAAATTCCCACAATCCATCTACAAAAAACTGCATCACGAAGGACCGCTAGAAACCTGGATGACCGACACTAAAATAATTACCAAACCTGTGCCAAATATAACCAAGTCTATATACACCCATTTGTGTATGTAGGGTGTGATAAAAATCCCAGTACAATTCCACCACAAAAATATTACTTGTGATAATACTTATAAGACAAAAATCTTGAATGTTTTGTAAATAAGAAATGATATTAAAAATCATCAGAAGATGCACCTCTAAATAAAAGCAGTTTTCAAGTGGGCTACATTAAATGAAGTCAACACTTTTAAATAGAATGAAAACACTACTTCATTTCTCCAGAAAAACTTAATGTATACCTAAGTTATGTATAAAATATCTAATGTGCACTAGCAATGGGAAAACAATCATATCCACTAGCTCACTGTGGGTCCCAGGTACCTCGTACTCACTGAAAGTAACCACACAAATATATGTTCTCGTGCACACGAGCCACTAGTAGGATCATACCCTTATCCTAGAAGTCCCCCAAAATCATCATAATAATTTTTTACTTTGTATTTTCATCCACAAAAATTCTATGTGAAACAGGGTTCAAACCCTACAAAAATAAATACCATTCTAGAACACCTCCACCCACCAAGATACACGGGTTTTCCCACTTATTATCAAACAAGTTCCACAAGTCATGAAATACAATTTTCACATGAAAATACCACTTCCAAGTCACACACACACTAAAAATCCCACACATATGTCACATGATCCCATTTTTCATTAAAATTCAATTTGGAAATCATTCTCACGCCAAAACAACCCACAACACGTTTCACCTCTCTTTCACACATCAACAAATCCTTTAAAAAAATTTACAAAACCTATCCAATATAGTGAAAATCACATAATATCCATTTAACATTAAAATGTAACATTTTAAAAGTAAACTCCTACAAAAAAACTTTGAAAACATACTTGCACCTCTTACATAAATCAAGAAACCATTTAAAACCTTCACAAAACAATTCCAATGAATGTAACCCTATTTTGCACATAAAATCATTTTAAAAACCCTCTTTGATGACCAAAATCATATTAATATCACGTTAAAATAGAATTATAACCCATCACATCATTTAATAATATTATTCCATGAATCATAAAACAACCCCAATGAACATAACATGGAATACACCACAAAAATATTCATTTTGGCAGAAAAATGCCACTTAAAGACCAACTGCTAAACAAATTCCACCAAATATAATTTTTTCACCAAAAACAATGGAGTAGAATCTTAATAAAAATATAAATAAAGTAAAAATAACTCATTCAAAAATTCTTACACATGGAATCAATTACCATTTGTTCCAAAAACTCCAAATCGTTGTGCGAAACTTCAATTGCACCACCACCACACATCAAGGAAGTGAAATCAAGCCCTAATCCACCATATTTCAACAAATAGACCCAAAATAAAACTATATGTATGAACGATAGATTTTGGTCATTTTAGAAACTCTAGAAAAGTGGAAGAAACCCTCAGCAAATGGGAGGACCATTAGAGGAAACCCACTTATTTGAGATATCTAGAATAAAATGCCCCAAATACACCAGTATCTGAATTTCCAAATAGAAAAAATTGAATATGAGGTTTGAAAATGGATAATCAGGTCATGTAAGAACTTGAATGGGGGGAATAGAGTGAAAAATTATGGAGTTGTGAAGGAAACAAATTACCTCTTCAAATCTGGTCAAATTGAGAAAGCTTGAGAAGCTCGTAGTAATCCGTGATCGAAATGAGCTCCAAAAAGAGAGACATAAATATGAGGGTGCTCCTAAGGTTGTTAGGTTAGAGTTTGTGGTTGAATCACCAAAAAATTGTAAAAAATGAATATGATATTAATAAATAATTTAAAAAAATAAAATGGGATTACTGGCTGGCCCAATTCCATACATAAAAATACCAATCCACCATGATTATGGATTCCTCGAGGGTACAAATAGATATGGTGGTGTTAATAGGTAAAGGGAGGATAGGTTGGAAATGGAATGGGTAAAAATGTTGAAAAATGAAAGAGTCATAAAAGGCACAAAATTTGTTTTAAAATCTTAAAATGGGCTCACGGTTTTGCCCAAATGATGAAAACTCGCCTTTTTCTCCAAAAATATATGTGAAACCGCCACAACAAAGAATGAATGGAAATTATATGAAAAATACCATTAAACGAAGTCATGAATGTGACACTTCTAAATTAAATGATCTGCAATCTTATAATGATATTTCATATAGTATTATTTGTTTTTTTAAATACAAGGATGACCTTGTGTTCTAGGTATAGTCACTAATATTTTCGGACAACCTTATTAATCAATTTTAGGTCCATCCTATTGTTCATGATTGTTAACTACATAATCATGTGTAGATTTTTGACGAATGACATTTTTTCTCTTCATATTTATTTATGATGTCACTAAAGATATTATTTCCAAGGTTTTGATTCCATGTTGATGTGTAGAGCAATGATAAGGCCAAATGAGGTACAAGTTCAATGTTTTATCACTGGTTTAAATAGTTTTAGTGTTTTAAAAAGTCATACTGGGATTGATTTAGTTGGTTAGAAATTGTCTAGTAAAGATCTAAAATAATTAGAGGAATGGTCTCTAGGTTGCTAACATTGATGGTGGATAGATTTTTTTAGTTGATTGGTGGACATAATTAATCCAATGGATGAAATAGTGTATGGAAGGTGGGTATTAGTGTGAGTTTATAGAAAGATAATATTAAGGCTTCAAGACGTGGTAGGAGTGAACATGGCCATGATTTATAATGGATGAACTTGGAATGATCTTCTAATCTAAATATTAATATAGAGATGATGGAGATTTAATGGATTCAATAATTTTATAGGAGAATCTTCATCTCTTGATTCAATTTGGAATTCTATCATTTGGCCATTTAAATTTGTTTTGTGTACTATATTAATGTGTAAGATCAGATAAGATTTATATTTAAATTCATTATAGGAAAATATATTTTTCTCTTGTAAGATATTAGTTTTCTTCAATGATGAATTATTCTATTCTAAGATAAATTAATTTTACTTCTTCCTCAATTGATGTGTTGTTCTGTCATAACCAGAATGAAGTATCAATGGATTACGGTCTAATTTCATTCAAGTTTTTCATTTCCAACCATTTCATAAATTAATCTATTTTTAGTATAGGGTTATGTATCAAGGGATGAATATCCAAATATGTTTATCATTTTAGAAAATTGTTTTACCATTTACATAAGTTGGATGATTTTGTAAATAAATAAACTTATGCTTTATCACCAATCATATAATTGTATGATTATTGTGATGAGTTTTGTGGGATGTCACATTTATTTTTTCGCTTATTTTATTCATATTAACCCATTCCCATTGTTTTTCCCTAGGTTCCAATATTGAATGAAAAATATGAAAAGAGTTGGGATTGCATCTGTTTATATATGGGTCTCTCTTCTGGGTTCAAATCATTAAGGTAACATAATCATATGATATATTTCCTTTCTATTTTTTTATTCTGTGATTTCTATGATTTACCAGTTGTTTTTAAATTATTCTATTGTATGAAAACATGTCATGAGAAACTTGGGTTACACCTTTTATGGTTATTAGAGTAAATTGACAGATGCTGACTCGTAGATAATTGGTAGATGAGTAGTGATTTTGGATCTTTATGTTCTGTATTTTTTTCATTCATTCAATTTTATTTTGGGTGTTTTGGTTTTATACATTTTTGTTCATATTTTTGGTTTTATTATGATATATTTAACATATATAACCTTGCGATTCAATGGAAGTCTCAATCAACATAGTATAGAAATAAACATGAATAAAATGAAGACTCACAAGACTGACTAGATTAATTTCAATATTACATTTTCATTCCCATACTGTGTATCCAATATCTGGAAAAGAACTTTCAATTAATAAAATCAAAACATTCTAAAATATCTTAATTCTTATTATATTATTCATCTCCAATTATTTTTTTGTGATTTAATTTATTTCTATATTCATATCAATTCATTTAGATCTTTTGCACAGATTTTTTTGTATGCTATTTGGTTGTGTGTGGTATATATCTTGAAGCTAGACGGTGTAGAATAACATTGAATTAAGGTTCCTCTATGTTATTGGAGATGAAATTATTTTTTGAGATGACAACATAGATGATGAATGTAGAATACCGATTATATACATATTTTTTTCCTTATTTTCATTTAATGTTTTTTGTTTCAATTCATTTTTATATTTTTTTTCTAGGTATGATCTTTGGTTGTTTGGGGTAGATCATGGAGCTGACAAGTTTGGAATAATAGAGAAATTATATTCTTCAATATTACTGGAGATGACATGATTTTTTGTGATGTGAACATGGATGATGAATGAAAATTTCACATTCTATATATATAATTTTTTTATACTTTAATTTTTTTGATATCATTTCATACACATATTTGCACTAATTTGTTGGTATACTTTTTTATGATGTTTGGTGTAGATCATGGAGCTGAAAGCTATGGAATAACTATGACTTGATGTTCCATAATAGTACTTGAGTTGACTTGGTCTATATCTTCTAGTGGCCTAATTGAGGGGTGACAAAAGATCATTGGGAGAAGTTATTATTCTTTTTCAATGATAAGTGCTCTAGGATTTTAGAAAATAAATGACAAGTGATGTGGGGGTGTGGCAGCAACAACTGCATAATTGGATCCTTGGTTTTTTATAGGTTTTTGGGTTTTCAGTTTTCAATCAACTTTAACTATGTATTTATTCATTTTTTATTAAATTCCATTATTAATATAATTAATCTTTTTCTAAGTTTGAACATGTCTAAAAATCATCTTTACTTTGATAATTAAAACATGTGTATTATATATATAAGATAAATTAATAAGTATAATATGAAATTTTACTAGCATTTCAAATTTATAATCTTTATTTGAATGAAACTTATTAACTGATGTCATATATTTATAATATTATTAACAAAAAATATATTTTTCATATGAATCCATTTCTAAACACATTAAACAACATATATATTATCTATTCGTATTATTAAAATTGTTACAAAACTATTATATCTATAACAATGACATTTAGTGATAGAGTTTAAACTAACAGTTTAGTAAAATGAAAATATTTATTGGTTAAACATGTTACTAAAAGAGATATCATTTTTACCAATATATATACCCCTGTTGGAAAAGGATAATTATTTTGTAGTGACCCCACTCCTCCCATTATAAATATTATCACTCACAACCCCTTCTCCTCAAAATTTATAAGACATAAATCTTAACAAATTTCTAAAAAAAAATCTCTCCTCCCCACTCTTCCCAATTTAAGTGCTACTGGTCTAACCAAAATACCAATTACAATTTCAATAAGTGGTACATCAACGTGGTGATATTAAAGAGGTAACATTCTCAAGACACATCTCTTAATTTATTTTCTTCCATTACATTATCCTAACCTCCTTCATCTGCTAAATAGTAATAAATATAGTACAATTTATATAAATTTTACTTGAATATCTCATATCCACCCCCTTAAAAGAAACTAAACCATTATCAAAATTAAGGTGGTTAACTGTCTCCAGGGATAATGATTTTTATTATTCTCCATTTCCACCTTCAAGGCTGATCATTCAAGTATTATTATGATTAAATAAAAGTGTAAAATGTATATTATAACATATTTAATGTTCCCAAACTAATATATAGACATAATATGAAATCAAAACAACTTATTTCGTGTTGGTTGGAAAAAACACATAAATAAATTAAGCATTTATAAATAACTTTTTATCAATTGAATAATCATCATAACAGAATGAAAGGTGATACATGGGACTATTTAATGATACATAAATGCATTTATAGCATATAATTTCTCTTCTAGGGTACTATACCCATTTTACAAGATCATCCTTAATCATACACAAGATACTTAACCATGGAACTATGAAATGAATACTCTATGAATGACAAAATTAAGCTTTCAAATATATTGAAGTGTCCATAAAATAACTTAAGAAAATTGTAACAAATAAAATACACATTTAAGTGGTTCATAATGAAATTATTAATGAAACTATTCTAATTATAAAAAATATTTAATGTATGTGAATAAATCATTTAGATTTAAGGTATGGGTTCCCACCAAACATCTACGTTTCCAATGGGTTTTGTTTTCTCTCTATTTTCATTAATTTATTCATATCATCACCTTATATTTTTCACATTTTCTAAATATATGTCCTTAAAATATATATCTAACTAATTTTATAATTATTTTATGGGAGACACATGTTTTAAAAAGTGTCCTTTCTCAATTCTTCATGACAAGAAAACCCGATTGAAGGGATGTTCTTTGTTTCTTACCACTTTCTATGTACAACTCATAAACTATTTTAAGCCACAAATTTTTGTCTAAAATTCTTCATTCAATCCTGAAAAACAATTTTAGTTCGTTTTTGTTTTTTTGGAAATAATCATATGTTTATACTATTAATGACTCTTTATCCATTTCTCAAAAACTGTTCTTAGGTGGTGCATTTTTGTTGTAACCAAGACACCCTTTTAATTTTGTTCACATCAATTAGAAATTATTAAACATGATCTATTATTTTTTTACCTTATGAATGTTAAATAATTATTTAATCCATTTTTCATAGATTCTAGTATGATACATCCTTTGGTTATGTTGTTTGACATGATTATGAAACTCTTTTCTTTCTATGGGTAAGTCATATGTTTATTCCTTCTGTTCGATTTCATTATGTGGAAAACACATGCATTAAAATGTTATAATGGTTTCACCAAGATTTATCTTTATTTAATTGTGTTATTTTTTATCAGGAGATATTATTTACATGATTAGAGTGTAAACCAAATCCATTATGTGAATCAGTTCACCATGTGATATAGACTTGGTAGCTAACATTGACGAATGTTTATTCCATTATATATATTTATAACACATTCTTATATTTCTATTATTGAATATTGCATGTTTAATATATTATTCATCTATATATTTATTCATGATCCTTTCCTTTTATGCATCATGTTATCCTTTCTGACTCATGTTCTATGTTTATATTCTATTCATTTTCCTTTATTGGGATTTTTAACTCATCCATTTTGTCTATGTATTCCCCAAGTTATTCTTTGAACATGTTGGAGAAAAAAGGATGTTTTGATATCATTATGGTGATTTATAAAGAGACTTTTTATTCTGATTTCCCATTTTCTAATTATCTACCTAGTCTTCCAAAGTCACTAGGATTTTTGATCCCTGGTTTTTATTTCATGGATAAATATTCCAAAAATCATGTCATAATATTTATAATAGTCTCAGGTCCCTATATGTAGCACCCCCATTTTGAGGGATGTGGCCTTTGATTAAGAATTTTTTATGTGTTTAAATTTCATGGAATTAGTTGGTAATTGTTTGGGAGAGTTTGGAATGTATTTGGATGTGTTTGGAATATTTTAAAGTGGTTCATGGTTTGAGTACGGTTAGTGGAAACCATCAAGGTTCTCCAGGAGACTGTGTAGGGGAGACAGTAGGCTCCACATGGCCTACGCACGGTTTGCCAAAATGTGTGTGGTAACTGTTCAGAACCTTGCTTCCAAGGTAGTAGAGTGTGCACGGTTAGCGCACAGTTTGACAAACCATGCAGGCTAACCGTGCGGCCACCTAAAATTAGTGTTATAAAACCCAACATCACTCAGGATGGCCTCATTTCACTCCAATCCTCCTCCCACTTGAGCCTCAGTTGGGATTTTCGGTTCTCAAGGGTTGGAGGGGCTCTCCCACACGTTTTGGAAGCAATTTGAAGGGGTCTTAAGGTGGATTCAAGGTGGTTTCTCCTATGTAAGTCTCTCCTATTTTTTCTCTTGTGGTATCCTCTACATCTACATCTCCCTCTCTCTCGGTTTTCTAGATCTACACTTTTTGAGTCTAGATATATGGTTGTGGTTGCCTTGGATGTTAATATTAAGGCTTGTGGATGGTAGGGAAAGGTATCTAGAGAGGTTTTGGTGGTGCGTTCGTTGGATTTTAGGTGCGGTTGTTCTTGGGTCAAATTCTCAGGAACCCTAAAGGTAGGTGGCTTCTCTCTTGACTCCACATAGTTAGAACTAATGGTTTTGGTTACCATTAATTTTTTGTGCTTGAAATTTACTGTGTTTTGATGTGGAAATTTTTTTAGAAATTCCTTGGGTTATGTTTTGGGGATTTTTGGGAAAAAGGGTGTCTATGGAGAAATGTTATTCATGTGGATTTTAAAATGAAGATTTTAAAATCGGATGATATAGTTGATTTGTGAATATGGTTTATGGAAAGAGTTTTTAATAAAGGGTTTGTTTTATTGAAATGTTGTTTGGAATGGAAAATGGTTTTCAATAAATGGGTGATTTATTGAAGTGGATTGATATGCAATGGAATTGGTTGATTGCATGATGTTGTGACCTTGGTGTGTTTGTTCTTGGTTTCATTTGATTTAAATGTTTTATGGAATTGGGAAGAAAGTATCACTATAAAAAAGGGGGACGGATAGTGGTCAGAAGAACCACCATACGAGTAGTGGTCAGGATGTACCGCTAGTTGTGAATGGGTGAATGGGTTGGGCGGAAGTCCCACCATTTTGATTGTTTTGGTTTGAATGGGTGAATGGGTTGGGCGGAAGACCCTCCATTTTGGTTTCTTGTTGTGCATTGCTTTGCAGGATGGAATTGTTGTGCTTATGTGTAAATGTTTGGGATGATTGTGGCTTGTTTGATTACCTTCCCCTTGGTTGCTTGGTTTGGGTGTAATGGCTTGGTAAGAGCATGGTTGGCTGATGGTAATGGTTTCACATGTGATTGTTTTATATGAACTATTTTATATAAATGTGCTAATGGTTTTATCGTAGTGGTGTTTGTAGGAATTTCATTTGGGGAAATCATATTGAGTTTTAGTACTCACCCCCTAATTTGGAACTTTGGTTTCTTTGCAGATGTCGTATACCATGATGTGGGAAAAGGTGTGGCATCTACCTCATTTTGTGGAGCATTATGATCCCTTGGTGGAGCTTGGAGCTTAGAGATTGGTGCGGAGCTATGGTGGAGTCATGTCTTGTGTTGTTTGGTTGTTTAGATTCCGTAGTGTGATATGATGTTGTGTGGACAAGTTTCATTGTATTGGTTTTGATTTGTGTTGTGGAATAACTTGGTTGTCTTTTGGGAATGCATGGTTGGGTAATGAAATTAATGTTCATCATATAGTGCCTATTAGTTAATGGTTTGGTTGGTTTTTTCTTAAGGGAAAATTTTTCCCCAAATTGATCTTAAATCCCTCGGTATTTATTGATAGCCTTTGGTTCCCTCAGAACTTCCCTTAAGGCTATGTAGCCCTCACCGCCTCCTTAAGCCAATGTGGTAGGGGCGGGGTGTTACAAGTGGTATTAGTTTGTTTGGTCCTCTGGAGTTGATTCTCTGATTTGGTGTTGACATTCGTTCTGTTATATACCTTGAGTCGGTATGGTAGGAAGGTGTAGGAATGTTGGAATGTGTAATGTATAGCATAAAAGGATATAGCTAACCCTTTTATGCTGAAATTAATGTTACCAAGGATTTGGGTACATAAGTGTTCTAGGGACACTTATAGGCATTAGATATCTCATTGTGGTGGGTGTAGCTAATGAGATGAGCATGAAATGCATGGTATAAATGACTTCCCTATAGGATTCATATTTTATTGGGGTATAATGATATATGATGTGATATGAATATGTGAAATTGTAATGTGCATAAATTGGTATTTTGAGAATGGTTTGGTTTTCAAAATGGTGAAACATGGCACATGTGTAAAAATGTGAAATGGTGGAAAGCCTTGTTGTGATAATGTTGTGTAATGTGATTTGAAATTGGATTTTGTGATGTCTATGGAAGTGAGACTCATGGATGATTGTATTCTGTTTATAGAAATGGAACCGGGTAGGCATCGTAGAGACCAACCAGAGGAGACTGCTGAGAACATGGTTTCACCTGAGGCTTAGGTGAACCAGCGGATAGTGCAAAGTATAGTGCACGCTTTCCAAGATGGGGTAAGTGGAAATACAGTGGATGAACCAAGGCATGTGGATCATGCGGTTCAATTTCAAAAGCATAATACACCCTTCTTCAGGGGTGATTTAGAGCCATAAAGGGCAGGAGCATGGTTGAATATAATGAAAAAGATCTTTGAGTTCTTGGGAACACCGGTAGAGTTGAAAGTAAAGTTGGCCATGTTTATGTTGTTCGATCTTGACCTTCAGTGGTGGGAGTTGGTATTCCAAGCTGAGATGGACCAGGGTATGATGTGGGAAGTCTTTGAGGGATTTTTTAACAAACAATTCTACCCATATACGTTTAAAATTCAGTATATGACTGGTTTCTTCAGTTTGAAGTAAGAGCTTATGTCTGTGATGGAGTATGCACATATGTTTATGAACATAGTGATGTTTGTACCTGAGGTGGCGGGTAGTAGGTTGTTGAAGGAAATGATCCTTGAAGTGGGGTTAAGGCATGAAATCTGTTCAAAAATAATAGTTCTATGTATAGATGATTACACAGAGATGGAGAATATAGCCTCGGTGGTTGAGCGATATTTTTTGGGGACTCTGGGCGGGGGGAGCGTGGTGGTACCCATGGAGAATAGTGGGAACTCAAATGCTGGGTTTCCAAGAGGAAGAGGGTCACTTATTACCATGGTGAGAATATGGCTTATAATCCGATGGCAGGATTGATAAATCTTCCTCCGAATCCCCAGAGCAAGCCGGGATGTTTTCAGTGTAGGTCGACGAGCCACATCAAGCGGGATTGTACAGAACAACCCGAGCATGTCGTAATTGTAAGTAGATGGGCCATCTACATTTTTATTGTTGGAATTCTGAAAGGTCAGGTGAGCGTGACACTCCTCAGGGATCACAAACGTCATATGCTTTGACGGGACAGGGACATCAGCATACCCCTCATCAGCAGAGTAATGTGGGTCATGGTGATTCTCAGAATACCATGACACCTCAAAAGAGAAATAAAGAGTAGAGTGTAGCAACCAAACATGTGTTCAGAGCTAGGCAGGTTATGGTGGAAGATTAGTCGGGACCATCCACGGTGAGAGGTACTATTCTTTTAAATTCTACATTGATGCAAGCATTGTTTGATACGGGTTCTTCACACTCTTTTATTGCTGCATGTGTGGTTTATTTGCTGGGTTTAAGGGTAGAGATGATGCCCTCAGTTTTGAAACTCCAAACTCCTCTGGGTCGAAGAGAGTGTCGAGCCTTCTTTTGTAGATAATGTTGTATCGTAGTGAGTGAAGTTGACATAGTGTGGAATTTCTCAATGCTTGAGATGTATGGGTATGATGTAATCCTGGGAATGGATTGGCTGGTGGATTTTAAGGCCCACATAGATTTTGATGCATGAACAATGGCTTTTACGACACACGATGGAGTCAGACATCTCTTTGGAGGAGAGAATCATGAAAGGTAGGGTGCAACGAGTTTGTTGGCACCATCAGTGGGTACGTTATCGTATCAGTTGGCGGATTTTTCATTGGAATCAGTAGAGGGTGTTGAGCACAGTGTTCCTCCAGCAGTGGTGGATCAGTTCATGGATGTTTTTCTTAATGAATTCTCGGTGTTACCTCTCGTAAGAGAAGTGGAGTTCATGGTTGATCTCCGTCCGGGGACTAGTCCTATCTAACTTCCGTCTTACAGGATGACACCTATTGAATTGTGGGAATTGAAAATCCAGTTGGAAGAGTTAGAAAAAAAGGGTTTATCCGGACTAGTACATCTCTATAGGCAGTGCTGGTGTTGTTTGTGAAAAAGGCGAATGTAACTTTAAGGCTATGTGTTGATTATCGTAGACTTAAAAAATTTACGATAATGAATAGATATTCACTTCCACGAATTGATGATTTGTTCAACCAGTTGAGGGGAGCCCAGTGGTTCTCCAAGATCGAACTGAGGTCCGTATACCATCAATTGCGATTGAGGAAGGAGGATATTCCTAAAATAGCTTTCAGAAGTAGATATGTCTAGTATGAATATGTGGTTATGCCCTTTGGTATAACGAATGTGCCAGAAGTGTTTATGGAATTGATGAATTAGATATTTTAGAGATATATGGATTCATTTGTGGTGGTTTTTTTGGACAATATTCTTGTGTATTCAAAGACAAGGGTGGAGCATGAGCAGCACTTGGCGACAGTGCTGGGGATCTTGAGGGATAATCAGTTGTATGCCAAATTGTCAAAGTGTGACTTTTGGTTATAGGAAGTTCGTTTTCATTGACATGTGATTTCTTAAAGTGGTGTTTCAGTGTATCCAGAAATGATAGAGGTTGTTGTCTCGTGGAAACCGCCAAAAAATGCGGTAGAGATACAGTGTTTTCTTGGTCTAGCTTGGTATTATCGGCGTTTTGTTCGTGATTTTCCATGTTTGGTTTCCCTGATGATGGATTTGACTAGAAAGAATTTTCCATTCCAGTGGAATGAACAGTTTCAGCTGTGTTTCGAAGAGATAAATGGTCATCTTACATCAGCACCAATCTTGGTTTTTCCAGAATCAGGAAAAGGTTACGTGGTGTATTGTGATGAATCGGGATCTGTGTTGGGGTGCATTCTCATGAAAGGGAATCATGTGGTTGCGTATGACTCATGGCAGTTGAGGGTGCATGAGAAGATCTACCCAACTCATTATTTGGAGTTGGCAGAAGTGGTCCATGCTTTGAAAGTGTGGAATCATTGTCTCTTCGGTGATAAATTAATCATATATACAGATCATAAGAGCTTAAAGAACATTTTCTCACAAAGGTATTTGAACTTGAGGAAAAGAAGAAGGATGAAATATCTCCAGATGTTTTATTTTGACTTAATGTACACACTAGGTAAGGGAAATTTGGTGGCAGATGCATTATGTACAAAATCATATGCTCAGGTGGTGAAACAGCCATCGGACTAGTGGCAGTTGATGTCGGTTATAGCTGATATGCGGTTGGAATATGAGGACTAGGGCGACAGAGGTCTTCGTTCTAGTTTTTCTGATTCCTGACATGGTTGTCTTGGTTAAAGAGGCACATATATTCAATTCGGATTGTGTGACCATGGGGTCGAGACTCAATGGTGGGGAGACCATTGAGGTTTGGCAACTGAATGGAGAGTCAGTTTTGTGTTTTCAGAATCGGATGGTTGTACCAGCAGCTTGTCAGGAGGATCTTCTCAGGGTGTATCATCATTCCAAGTGGGCTATTCATCATGGTATTTAGAAAATGTATAAAGCATTGAAAGCACAGTACTGGTGGGATTGTATGAAAAGATGAGTGGATGAGTTTGTTTCGAGATTATTTACTTGTCAGCAGGTCAAGGAAGAGCATCAGAGGCCAGCAGGAATGTTGTAGTCTTTACCAATCCCTGATTGGAAGTGGGAGAAGATAATGATGGATTTTTTTACAGTCCTTCCAAGAACGTTCAAAAATCAAGATGCCATCTGGGTGATAGTGGATCGGCTAACGAAGTCGGCTCATTTTATCCCGATTCTTGAATCTTATATGGTGGAGTATCTATCCAAAATCTATATTCAGGAGGTGGTAAAGAGGAATGGTGTTCCAGTTTTGATAGTATAATATAGATATCTGAGGTTTACATCTTTTTTATGGAAATCCTTACAGCAATCCATTTGAAATCATTTGATGATGAGTACGGCATTTCATCCTCAGACAGATGGTCAATCTGAGTGGACGATACAAACTCTGGAGGATATGTTGGGGGATTGTGTCATTGATTTTGGTGGCTCGTGGGAGGATCACTTGTCATTGGTTGAGTTCTCATACAATAATAGTTATCAGGCATCTAGACAGATGGCTCTATTTGAAGCATTGTATGGGTGGTCCTATCGTTCTCTACTATTATGGGTGGAAACTAGGGAGTCTTCGATGGTTGGACCGGGTCTCGTCTAGGAGACTACGGAGAAGATCAAGTTGATCAGGAAGAGAATGGAGACAGCTCAGAGTCATCTGAAATCGTATGAGGATCATCTTAGATGACCATTGTCATTCCAGGTGAGTGATCATGTGTTCTTGAGGATTTCTCCAAGGTTGGGACATCGTCGGTTTGGGAAGTAGGGAAAGATTGCTCCAAGGTATATTGAGCCTTTTCAGATTCTTGAGTGGGTTGGGGAGGTGGAATATCATTTGGCTTTGCCATCATGATTTAGTGTGGTGAACAAGGTGTTTCATGTCTCACAGTTGAAAAAGTATCAACCGGATCGTGACCATGTGATTTGATTTGATCAGTATGAGCTAAAACCGGATTCTTCGTTAGTGCACGTGCCAGTGCATGTTGTGGATAGGAAAGATAAAGTCATGCATGTTAAAATAATCAGTTTAGTTCTTGTTTTGTGGCAACATATTCATATTCAAGAGCAGACATGGGAGTGGGAGAAAGAGATGATCAAGTAGTGGCCCGAGCTCTTTCATCAAAGGGCGGGTTCACTAATTTCCGAAGACGGAAAGTGCAATGGTGAGGAGAATGTAGCACCCCCAGTTTTAGGGATGTGGCCTTTTTTGTGTGCATATTTTCTGTGTCTAAATTGCATGGAATGGGTTGAGAAAAGGTTGGTAGAGTTTGGAATGGTTTTGGATGTGTTTGAAGGCATTTAAAGGGGTGCACGGTTTGAGTACGGTTAGTGGAGACCGTGCGGGTTCTCCAGGAAACTGTACAGGGGAGACAATAGGATTCGCACGGCCTACGCATGGTTTGCCAAAACTATTCAAGGAAACCATGTAGACCCTTTTATATAAGGCAGTAGAGTGCTCATGGTTAGCGCACAGTTTTCCAAACCTTGCGGTCTCATCGTGCAGCCACTTAAAATTAGGGTTATAAATGTCGAGCTCACTCTGGATTTCCTCATTTCACTCCAATCCTCCTCCCACTCGAGCCTCATTCGGGATTTTCAGTTCTCAAGGGTTGTAGGGGCTCTCCCACATGTTTTGGAAATGATTCGAAGGGGTCTAAAGGTGGATTCAATTCTGTTTCTCCAAGGTAAGTTTCTCCTCTTGTTTCTCTTGTGGTTTCCTCTGGTTCTACATCTCCCCCTCTCTAGGTTTTCAAGATATAAACTTTTTGTGTGTAGATATAGGGTTCTGGTTTCCTTGGATGTTAATATTAAGGATTGTGGATGTTATGTAATGGGATCTAGAGAGGTTTCGGTGGTGCGTTCTCCGGATTTGAGACGTAGTTGTTCGTGGGTCGATTCGTCAGTAACCCTAATGGCATGTGTCTTCTCTCTCGACTCCACTTGGTTAGAGCTAATGGTTTTGGTTAAAATTAATTTTTTTTCTTGAAATTAATTGTGTTTTGATGTAAAAAATGTTTTATAAATTCTATTAGTGATTGTTTGGGGATTTTGGGGGAAAAGGGTGTTTTATGGTGAAATGCGATTCTTGTGGATTTTAAAATGAAAATTTTAAAATGGGATGATACGGTTGATTTGTGAAAATGGTTGATAGAAAGAGTTTTCATTAAAAGGGTTTTTTTATTGAAATGTTGTTTG
Organism: Viscum album; assembly: GCA_963277665.1. Classification (NCBI taxonomy): domain Eukaryota; kingdom Viridiplantae; phylum Streptophyta; class Magnoliopsida; order Santalales; family Viscaceae; genus Viscum; species Viscum album. The sequence goes on from OY728143.1 coordinate 1,915,165,081, forward strand.
GCATGGAAAATGTTTTTCAATAAATGGGTGATTTATTGAAGTGGATTGATATGCAATAGAATTGGTTGATTTCATATTGTTGTGACCTAGATGGGTTTGTGCTTGGTTTGGTTGGATTTAAATGTTGTATAGAAGTGGGAGGGAATTATAACTATAAAAATGGGATGGATAGTGGTCAGAAGAACCACCATATGAGTAGTGGTCATGAAGTACCTCTAGATGTGAATGGGTGAACAGGTTTGGTGGAAGTCCCACCGTTTTGATTGTTTTGCTGTGAATGGGTGAACGGGATGGGCGGAAGACCCTCCGTTTTGGTTGATTTTTGTGCATTTCGTTACAAGATGGAATTTTTGTGCTAATGTGTAAATGTTTGGGAAGATTGTGGCTTGTTTGGTTGGATTTCCCTTGGTTTCTTTGTTTGGGTGTAATGGCTTGGTACGATCAGGGTTGGCTGATGGTAATGGATGCACTTGTGATTATTTTATATAAACTACTTTATATAAATTTGATAACGGTTTTATCCTAGTGGCGTGTGTTGGGAAGTAATTTGGGAAAATCCTACTATGTTTTAGTACTCACCCCCTACTTTGGGACTTTGTTGTCATTGCAAATGTTGTGTACCATGATGTGGGAAAAGGTAAAGCATCTACCTCCTTTAGTGTAGCATTGTTATCCCTTGGTGGAGCTTGGAGTTTGGAGCTTGGTGTGGAGCTGTGGTGGAGTCATATATTGTGGTGTTTGGTTGTTTATTTTCTGCAGAGTACTCTGATGTTGTGTGGACATGTCTCATTTTATTGGTTTTGAGTTGTGTTGTGGAACAACTTGGTTGTCTTTTGGGAATGCACGGTTGGGAAATGGAATTGATGAGAATCATATAGTGGTTGTTAGTGGATGGTTTGGTTGGTTTTGTCTTAAGCGAAAATCATTCCCCAACTTGATCCTGAAGCCCTCAGAATTTATTTCCAGCCTTTGGTGCCTTGGGAACGTCGCTTAAGGCTAAGTAGCCCTCACCGACTCCTCAAGCCAATGGGGTAGGGGTGGGGTGTTATACCATAGTTGGTATGAGTCCACATTCTAGTTATTTTTGAGTATTAGGACTAGAGAAATTTAGTATCAAACCTAGGGATAATTATATCACCATGGATAACCGAGATTTGAAACTGGGATATAATATGATAAGTTATACATTTTATTTATATGATTATCACTATATGTTCATTAGTTAAGTATTCAAGACCCACACCTAATTTTATTTATCTTTCTTTAGTTAATGGTTTGAAATAGGAGAACCTATTACAAAGAACAATGTGATAACGAATGTGTTTATTTCCCTAATGAGATTCTAATCCTCATGGGAGTAGTAACTCAAAACTTCATTATAGTACTCACTCAATTGGGTCATGTTAAAAATATTAAATTGAATCATGTAGATCTCCCTCCATCCTATAAGAAAGACAATGTTAGGGTCGAATAATTTTAGAGATTGCGCCCTCCAATATTTAGTGGATCTTATGATCTCCTCTTTAAAGAATATTTGATTAAATCAATTTACAAGATATTACCAGTCCTCTTGTTCTCAGAAGAAGAGAATTTTATACTATCAATCTATTGTTTTAATAGGGAAGTAGATTAGTGGTGGACATTGATAATGAACATGATTTCTAAAGAGGATATTGATTCACTGAAATGGGATGAATTCAAGAATATATTTTTCAATAAATATTTTCCATGAAGTAAACACCTTATGATAGAGAGGGAGTTCCTCACATTAAAATAAAAGTAATATGAGACTATCAGGGCATAAAAGGAAAATATCATAGGGCTCGCCTAATTTTCCTAATGATTTTTCATTAAAATTTCATAAAATGTGTATAACTTATTTAGTGGTTTAAATATGATTCTATGAAAATAGTTTTTTATTCAATACCTTGATAACTATGAAGATATTTTATGATGTCCCCTTAAGGTTGAGATATTTATTGGAGACTCTCAATGGTCTCATGTGCTTATATAAAAAAGGATTAAAATGTGTATTAATATGGGTGTATTAATAGATAAATCCCATGGAGGAAAGAAAATCCATCATTCAACATGTCAAAAGTTTTGGAAGAATCATCATGTGAGTTTTCTAAATGGAACCAAGAGATTCAAAAAAATCGGAATAGAGGGGAATCAAGAAAATAATTTTTGAGGGTATACGAAGAAACCCACAAATTTATAATAAGAAATGAACGTTTTTATAAACACTAATCCTTCAAGAATATGCTTCAACTATAAAAATCATGGTCATTATTTTAGGTAATTACCTAATCGAAGGGTCTTCAGATAGAATCAATGATAATAACTTACAAGGAAACGAGGAAGGGTATACACTATCATTAATGTTGAGCTAGATTCGAACAATGTTATGTTTACGGTTATTATTTTATTCATTCATGAATAGTAAACATAGTTCTTTATTCTAGTTCTACACATTATTTCATATCCTAAATGTTTAACATAACTACTAAAACACCACCACAAAATATGGAGGTTTAGACATCCGTTAGAACAATGATTAGAAAAATATTGCATCTAAATTGTATAACTCCTTCCCATTGATGTTTTTATACTAAAGCACGCATAAAATATTCTCTTACACACTTTAGTTGTGTTTGATGATATATTGATCATTAACTATATATATTTATAAAAATCCAACATTAACTGTTAGGAGGGAATGATCACTCTATAAATCCCAAGGTATCCCCCATTTCTATACATGAGTATGTCGGCGGATGAATCTCTTTCAAAATCATCATCAAAAGTGTAGGTAGTATTTATATATGAACATTCATATCGATCTCAAATGATTGATACAACATATAAGATCATTCTTGATGAAATTCCCAGGGTTAGATACTAAACCGATGTGTTCCATGAATAATTTTCAAATCTCCCACCCGATCAAGAGGAAGAGTTCATAATTGAACTCATATAAGGATCACTTCACATATCAACGATTACATAGAATATAGACACCATTAATTTGGAAGAACTAATGAAGTAGTGACATGAGAATATATAAAATGGTTTTATATTTCAGAGTGGTTCATTGTGGGGAAAACCACTCCCATTCATAAAGAGGAATAATGGGTCAATTCACCTATGCATTGATTATCATGAACTCAAAGGAATACAGATAAAGATCAAGTATACTATATCATGGATAGATTAATTCTCCAATAAACTAAGTGGGGCCATGTATTTACCTAAGGTATACCATTGGTCAGGATATCATCAATTAAAGGTGAAGAAGTATGATATTCCCAAGAATACATTTCAAGTGAGGTATGGACACTATGATTTCATAGTAATTCCATTCAAACTCACTAATTATCTTGAAATGTAAATGGACATAATTAATAAAGTCTTTTTAGGTTACCATGAATAATTTGTGGTTGAATTTATAGATGATGTTATTATATACTCAAGAGAAAGGAAGAGAATATGGAGTATTTGAATAACATACTAAAGTTATTTATATAAAAGAAATTATAATAAAAGAAGAGTAAATGTGAGTATTATATGGGGGAATTATCATTATTGGGTCATGTTAACTCTAAAAAGGGATATATATAGAACCTTATATGACAACGACAATTGAGGAGGGCAACAGACCCATATCTATAATGAAGATCCATAATTTCCTTAGCATAGCTTGATTTTATCAATTATTTGTGAGGAACCTCCTTCGAATTTAAGAAATCCTTGCCAGGTTAACTAGGAAGGGAGTAATTCTTTTCTAGACTGGGGAATGTGAATACTACTTCAAATAATTGAAAAAGATGCTTATCACTACATCAGTACTTACACTACAGAAAACTGGGGAACTCATTGTTGTATAAAATGATTCATCAAATAAGGTATTAGGCTATGTATTGATGAAAACTGATAATGTGATAGCCTACTCCTTAAGGAAGCTAAATGGTTATGAGAATAATATGCCACACAATATATAGAGTTGGCAGTTGTGATCATCATATTGGAAATATAGAGGTATTATCTCTAAAGGGATATGTGTGAGACATATATTGATCACAAGACCCTTAAATATAAATTAATATATAAATAATTAAATATGTTCCAATAAATATTTCTAGAACTCATAAATTATTACAACAACTCAATCCACTACCATACCAAAAAAGAAAACAAAGTGGAAAATACTATAAGTAGAAAACATCATGTAACTTTACCAATGATGAGAATTTAGAAGTATACAATATTATTATACATGAAAAGGATGGAAATGGACATATAAATGAAGGAACATCATCACTAATTTCTCAAGTTATTTCAAAACCATCCATCTTAGAGAAGATATAGGATTCTCAAAGTGATAATGTGGAAATTCAAAAGAAGGCGGAAGCTATCTAAAATGGGAAATTCTCATATTTCAAAAGTGATGAGGATGGAGTTATAATACTTGGGTCACAAATCTGTGTACAATAAAATTCTGAGATACTAAATGATATTATAAATGATTCACATATATCAACCTTCTTTATCCACACAAGGAGCACAAAGATTTATTGAGATCTTTATGTTCAGTATTGGTGGCACAATATCAGGAAAAATATTAATGAAGTTTTGAGGATTCATGGAGTACCATTATCTATAGTATAGGATCGCGATTTAAGATTTAACTCAATATTTTCTAAAAGTATCCAACATTCCCTAAACATTTAGTTGAACATTAGTATAAAATATCACCATCAAACTGATATCTGGTCTGAGTGGATTATTCAGACATTGGAAAACATGTTGATATTATTAATGTGGGACATAAAATGAGGATGAGACCAACATCTTCCTATTTTCATATTTTATTACATAAAAATCATCCACTGAAGCATCCAAATCAGACTATATGAAGACATTTATGCTAAAAGATGTATAAGAAATTCTTTCTAGGATGAAGTTAGTGAACGTAAGCTACAATATCCTGAAATGGATGAAGAAATAGTAAAAGTGATCGGTACTATTCAATATTTCTTCAGAGATACCTAAAGCCAATATAAGAGATTTATAGATAATCATCAATGAGACCTATAGATTGATGTTTAAGAAATTTTATTCCTCTAGAAATCTCTATGGAAGAGACTTACAAGATTTAGGAATAATGTAAAGATACATCCTAACTATAGTTTCCCCTTTTTTTATTATCTATAATGTTAAAGTTATTTCATATCGAACTACACTCCCTCAAACCATGTATCATGTACATGTTGTATTCCATGTATCCTTATTATGGATGTACATAATGGATACCTGACATTACCTATATTTATAAGTGGTAATGCTGGAAAATATTCTCTCTCATGAGGAGATCCCAGTGAATATCATGGACTGTAGAAATAAATTTCTACACAAAATTACTACACACCTCATCCATGTACTATAGAGGAACCGTAAATTTATCGATATGACATGGTAACCAGAGGAATCGATAAAGGATAAGTACCATTACTATTTTTCACTAATGTAGGTAAAATGAAATTTTGAGGTTGATATTTTATAAGGGGCTAGAATGTAATGTTGCATAATTTTATCAATGAAATTTCCTTTGTAATAATTATTTCTTTTCGTATAATGCAATAACATCACAGAGAGAATCAAAGAAAAATTATTCTAATAAATTAAGATTGACTCATTATTCAAAACATAAACCTATATTAATTCCAAATATTAATGTATGTTAATAAATAAAAAATAACAGAATAAGAATAGGATACTTTGGATCATTTTGATCCACCGGCAAAAAACACTCACAAACAACGCTATAGAAATAAAAAAAATGTTAATAATAAAATATATTTTTTAATGAATAAAGTGTATATAAAGTTGAGATAAAATGAGATGATAATTAATAATGAATAGAATAAATTGTATTTACATGAAGTAGGGTCCCAATATTATCATTATTATAATGACTATTGAAATTGTAATTTGAACACATGAATAGTAACCTAACCCGTGGAATATTAATATGATTGCTAAGAATAGTGATATAAGTATTAGAATAATAACATCACATATAGGAATGCAAAATATTATTTAGGTATCTTATAATATGAAAATAGTATATATTTATGGTACAAGTAAATATATTTTAAAAAAATGATAAATTAGGTGTTAGTATTTTTATAAAAAAATAAATGTTTTATATTAAAATTTATAATTAATAAAGTGACTTAAAATAAAATTTATTTTTATTATATGGATTCTGTTATTCAAATATATATTTCAAAAAAAATTGGGTGAATTTTTTTTAATTTTATAAAATATTATACTTTTTTTAATAGTGAAATATATCAATTTAGGGTATTTTACATTATAAGCCATGTAAATGAATTTTTGAGTCATGCATGATTTAATCACTAATTTTTTATAACTAAAATTCACTAGATATAATATATTGTCATAATAATCGACACTAATTATTTTTTTGGTCCAAAATAATAAATTAGTGAATATAATAATCAGAAACACCCCTATACTCCCCTTATAAATACCAACCTTTACAAACCAATATCCTTAAAACTTATAATCCTTGAATCTTTTGAAATCTATTTATGACCCTCTCCTCTCAAATATCCCCATGTTATACTTCTTAATGTGTCCCAAAAATATCAATTCAAATATCCTTATGGGGTCCTTTAATGAGGATATATTCAAGTGGTAACATTCTCAAACAACCTCCCTTAATTTACATTCCACTACTTTCTTCTCATCACCTCCTTCATCCATAAAATCATAATAACTCTAGAATAAAAAATATACTAAAATTTTAGATTTATAATGTAATATCTTTTAACCACCCCTTTTTCATCTCCTCTTATTCAAATAAACGAATCCAAGTTAAAATTATAGTGGTTAACCTACTTCATGGATAACAATTTTTCCTTTTTTATTACCTCTTTTAATGATGGTCATAAAATTATATGTATGGTTACATCAGATTATAATTGGTATATTAAAATTTATTTCATGTTCTAGAACTAATATATGGCCATAATTTCAACTAAAAGTAATCTTTTTTATGATGGTTAGAAAAACAACCAAAATAAAATATACCTTTATCATTTATGTTTTATAAAATAAATTTTTCTCATTCCAGAAAGAAAACATACATATAGAACCATATAAAATTATAGAAATTAATTAATACCATGTAATTTCACTCTTGGAGTTCTATTCATAGTTTAAAATAACAATAAAAAATATAAAAAATTTAAAATACATTAAATCTCTGACACGAACTCTCCTAGAATGAAAAAAGTAAACATTATTACTCATGAAAATGCCCATAAATTGACTTAATAGAATTTATAATAAAAGAAATAATTATTTATGAGGTTATATATTGAATTATTAATGAATATAATTTGATTATCCATGACTTTAAGGGAATTCTCAATCCACATTCAGACATAAAGTATTAGATATCTCCAAACATAATTGTTTCATATTGGTTTCATTTTCTCTCTATTTTCCTCAATTTATCTATAAATTCATCTAATATATTTCTAAAATATTCTATAAATATGTCCCACACATATATATCTAGATATTTACATAATTTTTACGGGAAATGAGTTTTTAAAAAATGTTTCCATCTCAATTACTCTCAACAAGCAATCCAGAATAAAGGGAACTTCTCTGTATCGTAACAATTTTCAAGTACCCTCCATAATGTATTTTTAGGATTAATAATTTTATTTTAAATCATTAATTTTATTCTAAAACCCAATTTTAGTTCATTTGTGATTTTATAAAAATAATTATTCTCTTAGCCATTTAATGACTCTTTATTCATTTCCAAAAAACTACACTTCGGTGGCACATTTATTTAGTTACCTCACTGCTATTTATCAACTTTTAACATTATTTAGGCATAATTAGTCAACATATATTATTTTTGTACCTTAGTAATTATCACGAATTACATAATCCCCAGTTTTATGAATACCATTATGATAATCCCTCTTGTTATTCCTTGTGACATTATTATGATACCCATTTATTTACAAGGGAAAACACTTCTTTTTAATTCTTGTGTTTGATTTCAATATGTGTAAAACATATTCATGAACATGTTATGATTAGTGCAACCATATTATACTCCAATTCATTAGGTAACATTTTGTCTCATCAAACATTATGTATGGGATTAGGGAGTAAACCTAATCCATTCTTGGACTCTGTCCACTATGTAATATATTGTTGGAAGCTTGCCATGACTCTGGTTTAGGTTATGATATATGTTCCTGCTACATTTTTTTATTGTTATCATCATATTATTTCATGTACTATTTATTATTCCTCTATACGTTTATTCACATCCATGCCTGTTTTGTTATCATGTTATGCCATCTGACTCAGGTGTTGGGCTTATTTTCCAAGCTTATTCCCTTAAATGGGGTTTTAGCTCATAAATTTTGTCTATTTATTTTACATGTTATCTTATATTGATCTAGGATCACAAATGATGTTAGGATATCATTATAGAGATTAAAACAATAATTTTAATTCTTTTTTTTCATGTTTTTTAATTATGTAACTAGCCTTCCAAAGTAACTAGAATTTTCGATCCGTAGTTTTTATTTCATGGATAATTATTATTAACATAAAAAAATAATAAGTTTAAAAGGATATTGTCAGTATAATGTCTTTAGCTAAAGCACATTTAGCTATGCTCATAACAATTAATCATGGTCAACTGATATAGTAAGATGATGCAGTACATTCATCGCTTCACACAATCATCTCACTTCTTAATACAATCATCCTTTTCATTCTATATTCACTTCATTTTAAATAAAATATCACTATAAAACTTTAAGAGAATTTATAAAACATTTAATGGTAAGGTATGTTTTCTTGCAGTAAGGTGAATCCTGCTTGTGGTATGGTCATTACTTCTTATGGTAAGGTGATTACTTCTTGTGGTAAGGTGATTCCTTCTTGCGGTAAGGTGATATATTCATACAGTATGATTTTGTAAATATATCTCATGATATGTAGTTAATGTAAACATTGTAAGGTGAAACATAACCTGAATTATGTTGATATAGTATACTGAAAGTTATATGGTATGGTTTCTTGGTAGGATTTACACTTATCCCCTTTGGAAATTTTTTCATTATAATAAGATGAAATGATTTGGGATTATTAAAATAAGGAGGTGATGGACTAATATAAAAATATAATTTATTTTAAATTAAATTTAAAAGTTATAGAATATAAATAAAATATTATTTCATAAAGAAATAAATAAAAACAATTTTTTTAAAAAAAAATATTTTTGATGCACAAAATGACATTATTAAAAATTGAATGATTATTTACTATGATTTTATCAATAAATTTATAATGAGTATGAACATTATACACATTTTTTATAATCTGTTTTATACTATTGACACAATCTAATTTAATAGTAGGATTATAATGGTATACTATATTATTGTTCATTTAAACTCATGGTTGTGTGTATCAAAAAATTCCATTGACTTTTTTTAAAGAGAATGATTTCATAGAATATCAAGGTGTTACGTTTTAGCCACTATAAAATGAATGTCTCCCTAAAACATTTCCACTTCATCGTAAATAAATTATAAAATTTTAGTTTCATCAGATCCTCGGGTTTAGAAAAATCTTGATCGAATTTTAGATTTCTCTAGAAAACATTAACCAGATCAGTTTCTTGTTCCATATAACATTGCCTATAAGATCCAATATTTATACAAGTTTTTCTTCATAATGTAGAAATAAATTATACAATATGACTTCTAAGTTCAGTATAGGTGTTGGATTATGTATATACTTATTCAGTAGAAATACATGGAACACATTGTGATCATAAGATAGGTTTGGTGGAATCACCATTTGAGAACATTTAATCCCTACTCAATCAAGAATATCATAAGGGGTGATACAAATAGTTGCCAAATTTTCATTCTTTATCAATAATATAACCTTCTTCCACTATGAAATTCATAAAAACCTTCTATCCATCATTGAATTCTATATTACTTCTATGTTTTTCAGTATAACTTTTCATTCAACTTTGAGATTCATTTATATGACACTGAATGGTTTTAACATTGTCTTCCATTTCATGAGATACCATATGTGCTAATATAATTCATTCTAAAACATGTTCATATCATATTGGATTTTTTAACTTCTTTTTAAAGATGGATATTGAGGGGTCATCTGAATTATCATGTGAAAGCAATTTTAACATGAAAAAACGACTAGGGAAAGGTATTGATCCCATTAACATTAAAATCCAAAGAAAAAGATCTTAGTATATCCAATTAAGTATGAATGGTTCTATAAGAATGACCATATGTTAAGGGATGATAAAAAATGCTGAAACATTATAATTTATATACATTCCACTAAAGATATTTTTAAAAGTTTTAGTAAAACCTCATATCATGATTAGATACAATAGAATGTGGTATTCCATTCAACCTTATATACTATTTAATTTATATTTTTAAAATATGATAGAGTGAAATATATGCTCAAGTAGAATTTAATTATGATAACTTTATAAGGTGATCAACTACAAACCATATATTATTTTTTACTTTAGTTGTTTTGGAATGGAAATGACTAAATTCATGTTGATGTTTTACATTTTCCATAAATATATAATAAAGATCATAACATATACATAGAATTTTGTCTCTCAACCTTAACATGATATAACCAACCATAGAGTTACATAATCTGTAATATAAATCATCATGTTGTTCCCCCCATAAATAATATTTCAGGAAAAAGTATATTTTTTACTTCCATGATGAGTAGAGAATGATGAATATTTAGCTTCCTCAAACAGTAGCTTCTTCAAATCTTGTATGTACTGAACACATTTACTATTCCAAAACTATATCATATAATCATAATGTTGGTCAAAATCATGAATATTTCTCAATATAATTTTTAGTTCAACATAATCCTTCAAAAACTATTTTATCTTTACTTGAATAGATGATTGAAAACTAAGAACGATAGTATTTCAAAGCCAATATCATGATTTACAAACACATAGGTTGAAAGCCTAAAAAATTAGATCATTTGTGATCATTATCATAGATAATCTATCATGATCCTTTTGACTCAGATCATCTGCTACCTTAATCACCTTCCAATGGTAGTAATATATTAAGAAGTAATAATATTTAATTGACTCAAACCATTCTCTCAGACACATACTCGACTCTTTCCAAGATAATATATACAATAAATTTTTTTGATTAGTATATATATCACACATTTCTCTTTATAGATAATACATCTATATTTTTAATTAAAAAATTTCTACAGTTAACACTAAATCATCATTTGGGTAATTTTCCTCTTGAACGCTAAATTGGTGTGGGGCATACACGGTCACAATACTTTTCTGAATAAGAATTTATCCTACTACCATTTGTTATACAAAATATATATCAAAAATAATTATCCACTCTTGGGTAATGTAATCATAGGTGTTATAACTATCCTTATCTTTAGTTCCTTTAAATTTTCATCGTATTCATCTATCTAATGGAACCTGGCTCTCTTCTGAGATAATATGGTGAGTGAATTAGAAATTCTGGAGAAGTTATACAGAAAGCATCAATAATATCCATCCAAACCATGAAAACTATAGATCTTAGTCATAGTGGATTGTTTGAAAAAACATTAAATAATATACAAATTTTATGGATCGACTAATATATAGTTTCATGAAATTATATGACCCAAAATGTAAATTTCTAAATCCAAAATTCCTACTATGTAATTTTTTCATTGGGATTATATTTACATACTGTGTTTAAAATAATACAAAAAGTGATCTTAATACTCTTCAATTATAATTGAATATATAACAATATCATCTATGAAGACTACCAGAAACTAGTGAAATAAATCTTTAATGAAAATTTTAATTAAATCAGTGATAGAAGTGGGAGAATTTTTCATAGAAAATGGAATGATTATACATTCATACTGTCAATAAATCATAAATTATTTCTTCATGGTAATATATTCCTTATTAACCCAAATTGATGATATTTAAAATGAAGGTTACTCTTGTTAATGTACTGAAATTCATGAAGTTGATAAGATAAGATAACAATATATGGTAAGTGGTACTTTTTCTTGACTGTGATCTTTTTTTGGTCCATAAAATTCATGGGGAATCTCATTGATTTATATTAATTCATATCATAAAGAATAGGTTCACACCATGGAGACACACATTTCTAAATAAATCATTTGTTAATATATTTTTGAAGTTTCTACATTAGTTCGCACAACTCAATTTGGTCTATTCTATGTGAAATCATTGAAAAAGGTATAATATTGGGTATGATTTTTATTTGAAACACTACATCATGATTTGGAGGATGGCCAAACAACTCTTCTATAATAACATTATTAATATATCATACATTAAAAATATCATTTTTGTTGAGTTTCCCCAACCATAAGAGATAAATAACCCCTTTAAATATTAATTGAGACCTATTCAATGGATACAACTTCCATTGGATGATCATATTTATTATCATACTGATAAAACATAATATGTTCCTTAATAATATCAAATATGACTTCCCTTTCTTAGAAATTGATATAAAATTTGTGTATATAATTTCAATCCTTGAACAAAATAACATTGAATTCAATTAGAGGGTGAATAATGACATTTTCAGGAAGCACGTTCCCACAAACATCAATTAGAGAAGAATAATAGAATATTGATGTAACAATAATACAATTCTAGGTCTTCACAATTGATTTAATATCTAATAATTATTATGCTACAATATTACCCTTATAATATTGCTAAAATATAAATTTTTTGTATATCCGTAATCAAACAAGTCATTAGATGCTCTAGAGTGAATGATATGTATACCTTTTACCTCTTCAATTTCATACTCCAAATCAGAAATAGTGATCACATGATATTTATCTTTATCTCTGGTCATTATAGGTTGATGAAACCAATAAATGTAAAATAAATTTGGGTTAGAACACTAGTGAACATAATTTCAATACTCCATGCAATTGAAAAAATCCATTGTGGGTTGTAAATTCTACAGTGCTTTCCACCCATCATTGGATAACTTCTTCTAATCAAATCGAGATATGATGTTCTGATAAACTTCATTTCCACACTTAAACAATTCTAATTTCTCCTAAATTAAATCCGCACTATTTTTCCTTCAACATATACTGAATAATGTAATGATCCTATTCATATCTTATTTATGTTTAGAATATCCATTGAATATGATTTTTTCTTATCAAAACTATGATTTTTGTAGATCACTCTGATACATATTTCTACCTTGATAGTGCATCGAACAATTTATTCAAGATACTGATTTTTGTTATAGTTATTTCCCTTATGAAAAATGGTTTTAAGATAGTTGAGAATCAGTCAACCTTACATTATGGATGGGTGATAACATATAAATATTATAACACAAGAATTGTAAAAGAAACCTCATATCTAATAATGGATCCATCATCCTTTTGTATTAGGTCATTTAATTATTTATATATTTATATACAAAGAATAAAATGAAATGCACATATTTAAATATATAATTTTATACTCATCCAACTCCATTGATTGAATTTATTCCCATTGACACATGTTCTTGGTATGATTTCACAATTTATCTTATTCTCCTTCCAAATGATAAAAAACCAAAGTTACTTCTTCATGTTCTTAAAACTATAGAATTAAAATAATATTTTCATTTTAACTTATCCATTTCTCAAAAACTAGTGTATAATAAGTCGCACTAAGACAAGGAGAGTGTTCTCTCATGATGTACATGGTAGAAAATTGTTCCTACTTTTGATCATTTGGAAACATAACATGGTTCATAACTTGAGAAAGTTGTGTAAGCATAGAAAAAATATTTTTAATTCTAGATCCCATAACATTTGGTTATTAATTAGTGAAAGAAAAGAATCATCCATCATATACAACATTAAAAATATTACTGCATGTTCTATCCATAGACTAAAAACAAAAAATAGAGTGTTAAAAACATCAACCATATTGGGAAACCACAAAATCATCAAAAACAATTTATTGTATTTTTAAATAAATATACATTCATTTACATCCTTGACACCATAGAATTAATCCAGTCCACCCAGTATTATTACCTAATCATTAGTATATTTTCATATAAATATAATTATTCTCAAGATTTTCACTAATTTTTTTTGGACATAGTTTTTAAATGTAACTAAATCATTTTCTCTTGTCAATTATATTGAAATATACATTTCAAGAATAGATATTACATCTAAATAAATGAATATTCATTACATAACATCACAATCCCTGAAAAAATCATATAGGCCTAAAATCATTGGATACATGGACCTAATAATAACTTTTTAATAAGGTCATCCCATTATTTTCTTCATAAATATCACCCTTCTTAGACGTATTATAATTATAATTATTCTTTATATCATATGGAAAGGAAATATAAGAAAGGTTGATATCAGATGCTCAGTAAGGGTTAACAAGGGAGATATCAATAATCAATTAGACATAAAATTAGCATATTTTAAAACAATACAACGCATATCATAGATAAAAATCATAATTATTGGTATTTTATAAGACATGAAACAAAATTTAATCAAGGAAAATAATCCATGATACCATAACTTTGGAATAATAAATGAAATTTGGGCATAAAAATAAACATAGAAAATGTTTTTCATTGTAGTCAAGGTTCAATTCCCAGACTATAAGATGTATTGGGATTTATCCCAAAACCATAATCGTAATAAATATTCACTCCCATGAATTTCATAGTGGACGAATTACCTTAATAAACTGGTTTCACTACCCATTCATGTCCATTTTACCTAATGAGATATCAATCTACACACACAAAATTGGAGCTATATAGAATTTTCGTCCCACCCAATACATATTTAAAATAAGACATATGTCTGACCCATGTGTATAAAACATTTCCAAAATAATTACCTATGAAATGAAATGTGTTTCATTAACATTTAATTAGTTTATAACCCATTGAAAAGAAACTTGTTCACAAACACCTTGTAATCATAAACATAAAACTATCTGACAAAGAAAAATGATTATATTATTGGATAGTAACCCTATTAATAAAAAAATTAAATCAAAATATGGCATCATAGATAAAAAATTATTTTAAAAGATCCCATGGAATATTTTTGTGGGGAAATTCCCTTTTCTCTTTGATATCAGATATTAAAAATCTAAATATTTCTCAAATATTAAGGAGTTTGATTTCATTTAAAAAGGAAATTGAAAACTTGTAAACGATTCTTCATATCATTTAGTAGACATGAGACAGGTAAATTCTATTCATACTGTATTAGTTAAAATAAGACACACCATTCATAATTTTTTAAAAATATAGGAATGAACCATATTGAAAAAATGAAAACATAGTTAATTATATTTTTTAAAAATGAAATCATGGTTACAACTCACCTAAAAAAGTTATAGGATATTATTAACATTATTCTTGAATCATTTTCTGAAAACATAGATATATATGAAAAAAAATCGGCTAAAGATAGAAATAAAATAGATTTTCATTAAAAAATCATTTCAGTATAATGAGTATGTTTGATGTGTAAAATTAATATAAAAAATATATTTTAATTTAATAAATAGAGTATAATAAAAATCATTAATTTATATAAATTTAGTTCATAGTATTTTATCATCAAAAACATAACTATAAACAATCCTGATGAACATTGAGATTGTAACATAAAACCCTTACCTCAAGTTTCACGAGCATATAAATCACTCTATCCTCCCATATAATATATTTAAATTTCATAATATTATAAAAAATAATTATCTACACACTTATAATATCATATATTATCCTCTTGTAACATTTTAACACCCATTTATTAATAATACCTCATTAAAATCATCATTTCTGAGTTTTAACTATTTCATTTTCATGAAAATTTTAGTTAGATAGTTCCGGTCATATAACATTTTTAATGTTTAAATTATGTGAATAATTTTAACAATGATATTAATATCATATATATTAATTTTATACATGTATATAGTCATTCATTAAATTTTTAGATATAAAAATGTATTACACCATTCATGGGGACAGTAGCTCGTAGATACGCATGAACGAAGATTTCACTTTTTGAAATATGGAAGAAAATTATGGTACAAAATAATTAATATTTACAGAACCATAAAACTATCATATTTTCATTAAATATATCTTAATGATCACCTAAATAAAAGATAAATGAAAATCAAAGGTCATCACTTCGTGGAGGTGGTAGTCCAAACGTATCCCTGAGATATGTTATCATATTAAAATGAATTGGAAGTTAAAAAGGGAGTTGTTATTATATAATTACATAATTATAAAGATTTAATAAAAAATAATATAAACATTAATCCAATAAGAAATAATATAGATGCAATATTTTTATGGAAATTGAATTATATCGCTATGTGGAGATGATAAGCTGTATGTATGCACAAGCGATACTTTCACTTCACATTTAATGGTTATGAGGGTGAATAATGGAATTTTTTATTATGAAATAAAGTATAATATATATAGGATACTTATTTTATTATTTTATGATGTAGACCATTGATTTAGAGGTGGTAGAAAAAATAAATGAAATAAAAGAGATTAGGATGAACGATTACCTCTTCCTCAATAGGCTTCCTTAAGATCACCTCTTCAGAGGTGTATGGTTGGTCTTTTTGGAAGACCAGAACCTGTAGAACAAGTATAATGAAGTTTATATGAGTATTAGGTAGGTTGTTTTCAAACTATAAGGCTTAAATATATGTAAATTATATAATTTAGCGGTGTTCTTTTATAAGGACAGTAGATGAAACCCTTAGAATATCCTGAATGATTAAAATAAAATAAACTCATTCTAAATAAAAGATCTTCCAAACTAAATAGTATTTTTTAAAAAGTGATAATATTTTTATATTATCATAAAATTAAAATTATACTGGTTTTTCTATCACATTAAACACTTTTTATTTTATTAGTCACTTGGTTAACCAATTTTAACATTAAGTGCAGTAACAAATTTTTAAATCATAAAGGTTTCTGATTGTTCCCATAGTCTAACATGTGACTTGGAAAAAGACACATTAATATAATTTAAACCAAATCTCATTTACGTTTCTAAATATAATAGTTTTGTGAATTTAAAATCATTTAATAAATATGTATTTATTATAAAATATCATTTTTGATAATTTTGGAACTATTAATATAATTTGACAATGATAAAATCATGAAAGGAAGGAAATTAAAATATACTCCATTAAAACAAACCTATCATGTTATAATTATCTAAAAAATACATGTAAAATAATTATTCAATCGAATAAAATTATTTTAAATAATTTTTATATCATTTATTTTATTTTAATATTAATTAAATAAATACAGTGTTGATGTTCTATATGAATTTAGTGTAATTATTTCGACAATATTTTTATTTAAATTAATTAAAATTATAAAATAAAAGTTTATATTTAAAATAAATGTTTTGAAAAAAAAAATTACCTTGTATTTTTTCCAATTTCAAAAATATAGAGATAATAAAAAAAAGGGAATGCCATTTTTTACTTTTTTACATAAAATATTATAATGGTAAAAGTAATTTACAAATGGAAAAAAGGTGATATATATATTTTTTGGATGATTATTAATGTGATATAATAATAAAATAAAATTAACAAAAGTTTTAGGGTCACTGTTTAGTCTATATAATATTATTTGTAACCATAACTACCAGATTTTTCCTTTATCATGATATAAAAAATTACTATGGTTACTATTCATAATGGCCAAAAGTAAAAGGGTTGTATTTATTAAATTTAAAAATCCTAATACAAAATATTGAATATAATTTCATGAATTAAATTTTAGATTTTTAATAAATTAGTTTAAAATGAAACCCATAAAATACGATGAAAAATAGTTTTAAAAAAAATCATTTTTAAGTATAAAAATGTTTGTATACCAAATAGTGTATAAAATTAAATATAAAGACTATAATTCCACAATTTAATAAAAAGTAATTAACTAAATTTTTGTACAAATCCAAAAAATAATTTTTCTAAGAAAATACTTTTAAATGATAGTGTTTTCAATACAAATTACTATTCTTAAATATTCATTCAAAAATTAATATTTTTTAGAGAATATAAAAATCTAAACCTATGATAATTTATATATGATAATTTCAAAAATTATATCCTTTTTAAATTTTTTTTAAATCTCAAAAAACTAAGTATAATATTCTCACACAAAAAGGATTAAAAATAAATTTTTATGGAAAATTATTTTTGAAGTATTAAATTAGTTTCAAAAATATTATGTGGTTATTAACTGAGAAATTTTCAAAAAATATTTTTTTAGTATGACCATTATGAATATGTTTCATATTGTGGTTAATACTACTCATACTAGAAAATTTAATAGCTAGGTTATTATCGCATATAATATTATCTATCTTTAAGACTCATGTTCCTTGTTTGTAAATATCTTAAAGAAATATTACTTAAAAAATATTTAATAAAATAACAGGGTGTTACATACAGTAGGAATTTTTTTTAAGCATAATTATTCTTCGAGAAATCTCTTACTTCTGATGTAGAATTTTAAACATAATTTTCAACATTATTAGTTTTTCAGTAGTTTAAACTAGTATTAATTGAATGTGGTCAAACTTATTCTCTCTACAATTTAATATTTCTTCTATCCTAATGTTTAGATTATACTCATTACAAATAATATTATTTAAACCTTCTATATTCTCAAGTAACAATGATTTTTCTTCTATAAAAAATGCTTCATTGTTTTTGATAGATTAATTTGTTTTCAATATTCTAATCTCTTAGTCCATTTTTGTGATATTTTAGGTGAAATACTTCAATTCCCTCTTTACAGGAAACTCTATCTTAGTCAATTTTTATTCATATTCACATTTTTTCAATCCCTAGTGATATTTTTATCATTCACCTTTGTAATGATAAGAAATTTTCAAATTTGAAAACTAGAATCTCAACATCCAATTCATCTTCACTACGATCACATTAATTGTGCAAGATGTTTCTCTTTACAAATAAAGATAACTTCTTACCCTTTTATTTAAAGGTATAAATTAATTTGTTGGATTTATTTTTAGGGAATCATTTTTTCCTTTCATCTACCACATCACTATTTTCATCAACTTTATATACATGAATTTTTTCTTCGATATTCCAAATATTCACACACCTAAATAATTTTAATGTGTTATTTACCTTGTATTTAACATTCAAAATTTTCATTTTTATATTGATAAGGGGTATAAACACATAAAAATTTTCAACTATATATTAATTAAAATATAATCTTTTTTTATTTATTAACCATATTCTTTTTCGACATCTTAGGATTACAGTTTTAAGGTTTATTTCCATTTTATCCTTTCCTTTACTCCAATCAACATTATCGTTTCTCATTTTCAAAAATATTAAAATAATATTTAAGACATAATTATGGAGATCACTTGTATATTAATCATCCAAGGTCAAGAAATTAGCATTGAACTTATCAGGTAAGATGATAAAAATATTTTATACATTTATAAAGTCTTATAACACATCAATGTATCCTCTAATCATGATAATGACATCATAATTATTTATTTTGAATCTACTTATAGTTTCATCGTCATATATTATATGGCCTTCATATTTTAATATCTAAATTTTATGTTGTCGTGATTTACTATGGTATTTCCTTCATTGATATTATGGTGTTTAAAACAGTGAAAAAATTTATTTTGATTTTTTAGCCCTCATAAATAAACTATTTGAATGAGAAGACAAAATTAAATTCCAAACATGTACATCATTTCCTAGATTCTTATTTTTTACCACTATCATAGAAAAAACTTCTTTATAAAGAGTGAACCCACAAATTGAAACATTGAAACATCATTATTTGTATAATTGTTTTTAAAAAAATTTCATCCCATTCAGATATGATAAAATTTTTATTAATATATGGGAACCACACTACAAGTCATTGTTTTTAAATTAACCATTACATATAATAGAAATAAGTTACTACTTCCTCATCCCGAGAGAGAAATAGAACACCCTCTAAATAGCTAATAAAAAATGATGGGAATCTATGATTTGATACCAATTATTAACCAACCTACTTGATATAATGTATTTCAGCCAAGTGGGTGGAGTGATTTGTATATTTTTAATTCATTTAATGATCCTTAATAAATCCTTTATTTCCTATTATGGTTAGAATTATTTTCTATCTACACTTTTTAAAAACACATATCAATATATGACGCTCACAAATTTACAAGGTTTTCCTCTAAAAATGAGGTTAGATTTATAAATTATCTATAATAAACTACCCGGTAGTGTCCACCTATATGTATAAGGGAGTGTTGATTTTCCTTGACCACTCATTACAAATATCTCAATTGGATTTTGGTCGATCCTATACATAATTGTTTCCCACACATTATAGTGATAGTAAATGTTTGTAAAAATGGATATGTATTCAACCAATTTTCTACTATTAAGATTTTAGGTATACTATGTTCTTATTTTTCATATATTCTTTCATAGTATCAAGGAAACACATCGATTTTTATGTATAACACAACATGAAATATTTTCACTCAGCAATGAGTATTAAGCACCTGTAATATCCAAATAACTATATACGGTTAACATCTAGTTATTCTTCTTTTATATATATTTTGTGATCTTCATTGAAATATCACATAGTCCTAATAAAGAAATTGTCTCAATAATTTTAAGTAGGATTTTACCCTTTTTTAAAATTATATTTTTCTTTTTTATGTTATTATAATCAATGAAATTCATGAATGTAATTCCCTATATTTCCCCTTAATTTCAAATCTTTATCCTCAAATAATTAATTTATTGAAATATGAATTTGGATTTGAATATTCATGAAGAATAATATACATGTTCTCCATTATATTTTCATTTTCTTTATAGTGTCTCACTTCATGGAAATTTGATGTTGAAACACATATTATAACTGATGTGGATTACAGAAACTCAATAACTACTTCCTCAATCATGGAACAAAAAAATTTAATTTCATGTTTCCTTATTCTATTATAAAAAATCATTACAGTCCTAAATAATTTATAAAATGGATAACAAAATATGTTTATATTCAACAATAATGAACTTGCATCATCTGAAATTAATATCATATAACAAGATGAACCGCGATATTTAATTTTTACATTTAATTCCATAAAGAACGATTCAACCAACATCAACATAATTGATATGATGATCATTTTATGTTTCTTAGAGTCAGATTTAATTCATCTCATATTCCAGATAAACCATATAGAAATTCCTATATATGAAAATAACAATGTTATTACATTAATCTTTATCACATAATTAACTAAATATTATCCTATGATGTTTTTGATACCCATAACATTCCCAAAAACACATTCATAGATAGATAGAACATGATTAATAATATTTGTGATCATACATGAACAATCTTGAATCTTTCTTACTGATCCTAAATTCTATCTTATTAAGATAAAATTTATTCTAACTATGATTGTTATTTTATGAGGTCTAGAAATTTTTTTATCCTTATACATTAATTATTTCTTATATAGATCAAGAAATAACAATTTTATAGATTACCATTAATCCAAATTTCATTCAAAACATTATCATATCCTCTAAATACATCTCGTACATTATTAAAAATAGTTTCAAATGTATCAGAATCGTTAAATATAATTTATGTGACATGAATGGAAAACATTCACCTATGTTGTATTATTATTTATGGAATTAAAAAAGGTCTATCATAGTAAAAATAAATCTACTTAAAATCTAGTATATATTATTCTATATAAAGAAATCAATAAATTCATGATAATTATTAAAAAATGATACATTATATTTTTCTAAGTCTTCAAAAATCTCCAGAAGATATAAAACTTTATAAAAAAAATCTGGTCTCCCCAATATAAATAAAGATTAAAAATTCTAAAAATAAATTAAAAACATTTATGATTCCATAATTGTTATATATGTATATAATAAAATATAACATTTATTGGAGAATTATACTCATTTTCTAAAATAAAAGAGAGATGATATTTCCCTCATTTATTAACTCAACTTCTTAAAAATGAGGAGTAGTATAAAAAGAATGATGAGGAAAAAAAATATATAGACAATAACAATAATGACCTAGAGGTAATGGGACTGGGTTCCTCAATGTCCACAAAGAGGAAAAATTGTAATACATTTATAAAAATTAACTATAAGGACCCGGCCTTATTACATACATAATATTGAGTTTAGTTAATAAAAAACATCCTTTTTAATTGAGGATATTTTCATGTTTAGATCTTTAGAGAATAATTAAAAAACATTCATAACATTACACATTATTACAGAGTGGATACCATAAAAACTGTTTCCATTTTTCTCAAAATATAAAACATTAAAACTTAAACCCAGACTCCTTGACAATTCTTCAAAATTTAATGTTTCTTCCTTTCTTGTATTACACATCCATTAACCTGTGAAAAATCATTTAAACGCTTTAGATGAACAGAAAGCTCAATAAGGGATTAAAAAGGTTGGAAAGAGCACATTAGTTCATGAATAATCGTAACGTATGAAAACATTTTCAGAATACATACTTGTCAATCATATATACTTACTTTGTGCAACATGAGATTCACACAAGATCCAAAAAAACATGAGAACATAAATATAATCATAGCGGTATCTTGGGGCATTAATTACATAATATTGTAACTATTCTTGGCTACCTTATTATCTGTAACCCTCACAGCAACATTACTTTGTGTAACCATCGTAGTTACACTTGGAGTAACCATATGACTAACCTCAAACATACTCATAACCAATGCATTGGAGGGAGATATAGGTCCCAAACGTCAACATAAAAAATTCCCAAGAACCAAAACATAATTATACAATATGAATAAATCCATAAAAACATTACTTTGGAATTTCGTAAAATTGAATTTAAAAAGATGATTTTTAATGAAATACCCCTTATAAATATCAATCACCTGAAGAAATACATAATATAGTGGATGGAGTATGTATATATACTGTAAATACACTTAGTAAAACTTAATATAAAAAGAACCCATTAATCAATCAATTTAAATAGAACATAAATAATGAAGTAGTAGGTTAACCCAAAGAATGGAAATCAGGTTAAGAATTCCCATACCTCGGGGTTTTCATACTTAAAACTTGTTTAAACCTCCTGTATAATGGTTAAAATAGTGTTATTAATATTTTAAATAAAAATTTTTATGTTTATGAAATATTATATGATCATTTAATAACATCATTTCACCCTTAATTGTTAGTATTTTTCCCTTTGCACTGTTTTTGAATGAGTTCTTATCATGATTTCCATGATTGGTTCATGATGGACATTCTTGTCGATTGGAAGTCAAACTACAGAATTTTAACGGAGTAGTATTTTAATATAAATAGTAAAATTAATTATTCCATTTATCATTTTTAATTCTTACATGAGGATGATTCATAAGTTATAACATTAATGCTCTTTATTTAGGTCCTTTTAGCGGTTCTTTGATAATAACAACCTCATTTTGTCTTATAAATTAGAACCATGGGTACAAAAGAATTCCAGAAACATTTGTGAGTCATAAAACATATATTATAACCTGGTTAAACCATATAAATGGTCTCATGAATTGACTTGTAAGAATTAATGGAAATTGAAATCACATCGTCCACGATGTCGATAATTCGACAAAAACGGACAATGTTTTATTCTTCAAATAAGTGGGATAAGATAAGAATAAAGATGAGTAATTTTTCATAAACAAGATAAAATAAAGAGTATACATGATTTTTGGAGATTTAATGCCTCTTGTGTAAGGATATATGAAGAAATAATAAGGAAGGAACTCAAAATAAAAGAAAAAGTGGGAAATCTCTTACAAAAAAACGACAGCCTAATGGCTACACAACATGGTTTTTGAAAAATATTAAAAAGATAGGGGAAAAGGGTCACCCAAAACGAAATAAATCATAATATAGAAAAAATAATTAATTATAAGGAAATAAGAACATGTTATAGAAACTTGAAAATTATACCACATAAAAGTGAATTTGAAAGGAAAAAGAACGAAATTGAGTATGTTCTTACCTTGTAAAGTAACCCATAGAACATGAAGGTTGGGACCTTGGGGGCTTGAGGAAACATTGGGAGGACTAATATGAAGGTAAGTAATCCATAGATTCGTTTATGGTGAATTGTTAATCAATTAGATGAAACGAAGAGTTGGAATTTATAGGAAAAGCGAGGGATTATTTTAATAATTTCCAAGGGACACCTCATGAGTGGTATTTACAAAACCATGGGAATTCCAATGGTATTTTTTCATAGTATAAGCCACTTGGGAAACCTCACATATTATGTAACTATTCTCAAGTCTACTGGATTTATGACATCTTTATTATATCATTAATGATGTCATTAATACACCAAAACAAAAAACAGTATTTTTTACTATTCACCGAAAAATCAACTGTTTCAGAAAAATTCCCAAAATTCACCCTAACCATTTATCGAAATGTAGATTTCGAAAATGATGTCCATTTTTTGAAAATAATTTTCTAAATATTATTAATTTAATTTTTAAATAAAATCGTACTTAATTTAAAAATTAACAATTATAATTCTGTAACTACTTCTATAACACAATGAAAAATTAACCCAGATGTCATTATCTTAAAGCCTTTATAAAATAAAATAATAATAAAATTTACTATTCATTAGGGTCATATAACTATTCATAATTCAATTCATAATGGTATGTTACTATTCACCAAAAAAACAAGTTGGTTCTAATAGACTCCAAATAACATACTGAACACAATTGTAGATGACAGTTTATTGAAATTAAAAACATAGAAGTAGAAAAAATATGTCAAAAGGGTAGTTATAAATATCTTCTTAAAACAAAGTTCAATGAATTTATATTTATTTTTATAAAAACATGTGGTGTTACATTAATGTTTCAAAAAATGAAGAAGAAACATAGTTTAGGAGGCCCCTCAGTGGTAAACCACATTATCCTACATCTAATAGACCTGGGTTCGATAGATAACATGCCCCTTTGGCAATTTATGATCCAGGTGATTAAAAAGTAATGACATAATATGGTAGTTATTAAAGAACGATGTTTTTAGGCAGGGAGACATGTAGAATTATATAGGAATGATGTTATACTGGTTCTTCAGGCCATGTTCACGGGCCAATTATCATTGGGCCTATGGGATATGTAATGGGTTTTCCACTATCTAGATAAAATGAGGTCTTTTATCCATAATAAATATATTCTTAGACCAAAAAATTTAAAATAAGAAGAAGATAGAGGTTTGATACTTCTATGGAGTATTGAAACACTTCAAACAGGGGTCACTTCTCTATTATAATAGTGATTAAAATTAAAATACCCCAGAGAAATAGTTTATTGAAATGATCATTTATGATAATTTACATGTGGATATTCCTTATTGGTGGATCAATTATGGAGCTTCATGTCAGGTGTGATGTAACAAATATCCTACCAATTAGATGTAATCCTCCAGTGATGTTTTGTTGGTCTACATGGGGAACTCATTAAGAATTAGAAAAAAAGAGAAGGGTTGTTAGGATATCATGTATTCCTTGGGAATTATAATCACATTAAATCGTGTCCTATATATTACTAATGTTTTTTGTCAAATATTTTCAAGGTCCATGTTTAACATGAGAGAGTATAATCACATTTTCAAGGAATATAACTATTTTTTCTCCAAGGGTAAGACCATTGTTGGAAACAGTCACTTGTATAATAGATTATTCAATGTAAGTAAAGTTTTTTCTTCTAATTACATTATAGATAATTTTTCATAATGAAATATTTTTTGTGTTTAATGAAATTATAATAAAATATAGTACATGTAAAAAATAGAATTATTACCTAGGATGGTAAAAAATGATCAAACAATTTGTGATTTCCATATGAAATAAAATAGTTAGTAAACCATTTCCATTTATATAATGGAAAAGTAATTTGTTATATTCTATATATAATTATGTGTGATATTCATATTCTACACCCACAAAATGTATAAAATTTTATTTGTAACCATTACATATGATTGTTAGGTGTTTTTAAATTTCAATATTTTAAAAATAATGATGGATATAAAAATATATATATCATATATAATAAGGTAGAAAACAAATGTGGGTATAACATTAAATTCATAAAATAAAAAAAGAGAGGTTAATATTATATTCTATCAATTATAAAATATAAAGGGATCATATATGACAGTATAGTTTTTTATAATCATCAATGGAATGTTGTTGTTGAGATAAATAATATAACATTAATAGAATTGGTTAATCCCATAATGAATATCTTAAGTCTCTTAAGGGGATTTTTGGGATAAGAATTATTAACTATTTTTTATCCAAAATATGGTTCCCATAAAAGGTAATTCTATAACTCCATATTATTTATGGAATAATTGTCAAATATTATTATTTTTTGTCTCGAGGATCAGTATATCATGAAATTGGAAAATTTCTTGAACATAAAAGGGAAAATTTGTATGAATGAGGTATTGATAACATATTTTTGGGATATGAAGAGCATAAAAAATCTCATAGATTTGTGGTTGGGGATTCAAATGATAAACTAACAATTAATTCAATTATTTAATTTATTGATTCTTCCTTTGATTAATCTTAGTTTACCTTTTAGCCTAGAAAAATCCAGAAAGAAGATTATGAAATAAAAAAGAGTATATCAAGAAGATATATTTATGGAGGCTCACAAGATTAAATAACCTATTTCACACATGAAATATGGATATAATTTATATATATTCTTTATAGAAGGAAATTATGATAGTAATGATACATAATGACTAATTTAACTTAATATTGAGTCTAATATTTAAATATTTAAAGAATTTATTTTTTATTATGATGTATTTCATTGGAAAAAATATTTTATTGGTGAAATGAACTTTCTAATTGGGAATAATACTTGTAAATTAGTTGAATTTACATATGTTTCTAAAATAATCAATTTTAAGTGGTTATTTAAATAGAAAAGGAATTTTTCTAGTATAATTAAATATAAAAATTTATATAGGTAGCTTAGGGGCTTACGCAAAATTAAGTAATAAATTATTTCAATATGTATGATGAAATTTTTAAGAATACATCGACTAGAATTTTTCCTTATTTATCCTCTATATATAATATGGGAATTCATTAAATGGATGTTAAAATAATTTTTTTTATGAATTATATTATAGAGTATATATTGGAAAACTAGAAGGATTTATTGAACAATAAAAAGTGATTAATGAATTTACATTTCTATTGTCATTATATTGATTAAAATAGACTCCAAAACAATGGAATAAGAAATTTACTGAAGATAATTTAAAAAAAATGTATTTATCCATGCTTATAAATGATATTATTTTAGTTTCCATAATTTTTTTGGGTGTTTATATGTTTATATATTGATACCATTCAAGTATTTTGAACATGTATGAATCATTTAAATGAGGTTAAGTATATTCTATCTCAGAATTCTATGTCATAAGAACTATGTAAAACAAATATCATTTTATATTAAAATTATTATTAATAAGAATTCTATTTTTATTTTTCACTCTCATTATATTCAAAAGGATTTAATGTGGTTTGAATAATTTTAGATTTCAATAGTTTCTAGAACATGTATTTCTAAGAGTAGGATTCTTGTTAATCCAAGTAGGGATGATTCTCAACTAAAATATGAATGTTTTGTTATATACATCATGTATTCCTTGATAAGTAAAAAAACATGATATATTATATGTTTATGTAAGGTTGTGTAGTTATAGATGTAGTCTAGGATATAAAATATTGGATGTGATTAAAATTGTTATCAAATATATTAAGGGAATTATAGATTAATAAATATTTTATTATAGAAACCATAGGGTCTAGGTTGGATTTTCCCTTCTATTTAGGACACGTGGACTCATGGGTTTTTTGTCAAGGCTTGTCTCCTTATTCCTACCCGCTCCTATATCTACTCTGGCTTTCGATTCCAATTCTCCTCTCGTAGTGGGTTCATTTCCATGGTTTGCAAGGAAGGTTTGGGATGTAATCTTTGAGCAGGCGATGGTGTTCAAGGAGGCTCTTCATGTGACGGATCTTTACCATCGCATTGATTTGGTTCCATGTTTTATCACATTGATGGTTCGGTGTGATGTATCTTGGGTTCTTTCACTATGGTTGTTGTCAGTGGGCTACTCTCGCTGGTGTTGACGAAGTTGGTACAATGATGGTGAATCAGGTTGTTCGGCTAATTGATTTTGTGGTTCCAACGATGGTGGTCTTGTGATGGCGGCTCATGGTGTTCTTCTGATGGATACTCATGGTGGTTCTTGACTCCGGTAATGATTTTGTGTTTCAGGTCTTGTGCATCTATTTCAGTGGATGATGGTGTCAATGTCTACTAGACAAACAATGGTGATGATTTGTTTTGGGTATCGTGCGGCCTGGAATCATGTAAGGCGCAGGGCTGGAGGAGTGGTTTTGAATTTTGAAATTTTTAAATTGAATTTTGAATGTGGTATTTTGGGGGTGTTTTGTGTGGGACTTGGTGATTTTCTTCTATTGGTATTTTTTGAAAGGGTTCCACATAACCTCAAAGTGGATATTTTGAAAATTCAAAAAAACAGGATTTGGAGGAGTGAATAAACATGTATAATAGAATATATATTTTCTTAAAAGTTTTTTGATTTATAAAAAAAAATATACAAAATGTATAAGATCTCACTTATCAGATAATATAATATAGACTATGATAAATTATTTTGTTTCTAAATTTTGGGACAATCATGAAAATTTGTCCAAGTAACATAGATATTCTTATAATGGAATACCAAGACACATTGGTCTCATACATAGATATGTATGACAATTGATACATGATAGTATTATAACTATTGAATTTCGTATTTCATTACAAAAGATTTTAGATACAAAAATATAGGGACTTTCAAGAGTCATGTTGTATAAAAAATTAGTAGGGATGTATTTTATTTCCTTATAACAGATTCATCAATAAAATAACCTTATCTTAACATGTGATCACTCCACCTATGTATGATAAAGTATAGTGAACATTATCATCTGTCTAAAACAAACACTAATGATATAATATATCATAGAAATGTTTTTTTCGTACTTATGATAACATGAGGGTGAGTTAGAAATATTAATAAACCATGGAAATCCAACTTTTTTTTTAATGTGGGATAATTTTTTGGAAAATTTATGTTAATGTTTGAGTAGGCCAACTTCTATATAGTATTCCTTCGTTTTATCAAATATTTAAGAAATGATAGTTGTTGCATGTCTATAATAGTTTCTATGATTTGGTTATGTGCTATGAAATTTGGAAATACTTGGGTACGATGAATGTATATGTTCATAAGAGTCACAAAATCAAGGAAGTTTCCACTTATTACCCTATTTTTATTTAATTTTTCTATACTATATAAATGCTCTTATCAAGAGATGACACAATTTATGAATAGTTTTTTCATGAAATTATGATAACATATTTTAGAAAAAAAATTTCAAATATCTTTTTATTCTATTAATTTTTTTAATTTAAATGTTTCTTTAAAATATTAATAAATAACTATTTTTTTCTATTTTTAATAGATAATGATTTTTCTAACCCCATAATAGAATATCAGTTGGAGTGGGGTCACATTTATAATGGGGAAATAATTTTTCAATAATTAAAATGATAATGTGTGGAGGAAATATCTTACGGGAGATGATGCATAACCCCTCAACATGCAACACACTCATGGAAATATAGTTTACTTTTAGTTCAATTTTCAATTCGCGTGTTGTATTGGTAAGAAGTTGATAGAGGTGGCTTAATTTTTTCTAAAGGATTTGTAGGTTATAATGATTCATGCACATAACTAAATATAATTGTTTAGTGGGAAAAACTTGTTAAACGAATAGGTATGATCTGGATTTTCTAATATAATAGGCATGATTTAATGGAACCGTTTCATCTAAATGCATGTATATTACATTATACTTAATTGATTCTTTGTGATAATAAACATATGATTTATTGTATAAGATTCATTCCTTCCCAAAATAAGTATATATATAATACTAAAGCGGTTTTTGGCCCAATGATTCATTTTTTGTAAATTATATATCAATATGTGTTTTGAAAGATAATGATTATTTGAGGTGATCTTAATTACAAGGAAATCTGTCAAGGTAGGAAACATTGTTTACAAATGTCATTTGATGGGAATGAAATATGAAATTCATATGGGATTGCATAAACTAATGAAGAATCAGTGATGACATCACATGGAGTTTCAATGAAAAAATAATGTACATTTTTGCATAAAGAAGACATTTGAGAAGAGGAGGTTTTGGTTTGGAATTTGTAAGAAGGCTTTGTATTACATTTGTATTTCATTTTATTATATTTATTTTTTCTACGTATTGAAGGGTCATTACCTTAAAAATTGGCCTACCAATGGGATAGATGAATCTATTCTCATCCAATGCCCAAGTGGGACCCGAGGGGACAACCACACCTAGGAAATCTATCCATGTTCAGCCCAAAGGATCTGTGTGTAAGCCCAAATGGAAGCCAGACATTGTATAAGTTTGGAAATGGTGCTCATGGAATGGGCCTATGTATAAGGCTGAATAGGATCAAACCTCACCACTCACATATGTTAGAGTTATGGAATGTTTTGAGTAATGAGAACGAGTTAATGTTCCCTCTTCATTAAAATTTCACATATATTATGTTCCATCTGATTGATCTATTATCATCTGTTTGATAAATCTCGTCATTTATCATCATCCTTCAGCCTTCTCGATGATTTGTAGTTCCCAAGAAATCAATCTAACTGTTTCATTATTAAAAATTATCCATATTTGAGGATCATTCTGACAACATGAGGTTTGATTGATCTAATTGAATTCATACCTGAAATCTGACATCTATCATATAGGTGAGGAATTGAGAAGTGTCTGATGAGTATAAACACAGTTGGATAAGGTGTTCCAACATCTACCATTACAATAGCTTGTGATCATGTAATGATATTCTTTTGATCCTCATCGCATGTATGTTGGGATAACAACATAATACTGATATCATAAACATGAAAGTAATATAGCATTAAATTTGTTGTACCCTGAATGAATCATGGGTTTATAGATAAGCCGAGATACAGTTTAATACCTGGATATTTGAACAAGTCCACAACACGACCTGAAAAATGGAGGAGAAGAAGTATTCATCACCTATAATGTGTTTCTAAGGCTGAGATGGGCTGAATAAAAAACATTGAGATGTGATGTTGTTTTTTGGAAGAAAATAAATCTACCTCTGGCCTCTGGTTCGCAGATATGAATACCTACCCCACAACATCATTTTCATGTTAGAGAATAATACCATAAGGAGTTCCCAATGTGCATAAAACACTGGATCTGTTTCATGAATAACTATGGTTATAAAAAATACCATGAAATTTCATGACACCCTTCACGTATATCTACTAGTTTTCACAAAGAACCAAGAACCTATGAATAATAATAGTGACACCCCCAATATTTCTAAAAGGGTTTATGGAACTATAATAAAGAGTGAAAATACAATATAACACTCAAATAGAAATGATAAAATGAACGTATGCAGTCTACACACATTTGGTTTTGTGCGGAAGAAGCATGAGAACCCAAACCTACATACCTAGCACTTCCAAGGTGAAACTATTCTGTTGGTGTACTTGCATGATATAGGTAGTCAATACATTAAAAATAAAACTTTCCAGAGGTTTGGATTTCATACGACAAATAAAAAATTCATGTATCCAGGAATGACCATGTATAAGATAATTCATAAGTACGACACATATATATTGAATCTAGACTAAATAAATAGTAGATAGTGTGGGATCATACATTATGTGGGGGAAAACAAATAAAAAAATTCTGAATACTATATGAATATATAAATGATAAAATGCATGTGATCATCTTACATGCATAAATATTGAGATACATGAACAATGATTTTCAAAATCTTGGCAATCCATAAATTATGTATGTTATAAATGGGTTAATAATTCATGAAGAAGGAATTGATATTTAGAATAGTTTAATCAAGCATAAAACATTGAATAAAATGTGTTCACATCATGCATAAAACTATGTGAGGTCATGCATTAACAAAATGAAGCATAGCTCAGGCATTATTTCACTAAAGAAACTGATTAGTTAGAAGTTATTAGATTAAGTGAGAAGACCAATAAATGTGACATGTGGTTATTGAATTTAATTGAATGAGTACATGATCAAGTCAGATCCTACATAATCATAGATTAATATCATCAAATCATCCTAAAGTGGATCATTCCTTGAATATAGGTGAATCCTTTTGGTTGGATTCATGATTAAAAGAAGTCCTCTTGTGGGATCCACGAGAAATGACAGTCTCTATAATGGTGCTATAGTAAGAAATATTTCTGTTTGAGCCAAAAGAGAAAGGATACTATCATTTGGAGAAAGATCCATTGTAATAACTTTTTGAAGAAGTGAAATTATAATGATGAATCCATTTTTGATGGAATAACAAACATATGAAGGAGTATTAATTTATGTCGATCCTTATAAATACTATTTTATTGTCTTACTTTTTTTCTTACTACACATGAGGTGAGTTTGAGAAAAATTATGGAGTGGACCGAGATCATTAACATGTTCATGAGTTTGTATTTAAAAGAAAATTAATTCATAAAATGAAACCTTTAATTCAATCCTCCCCACATAGTGGTATCAGTGGATTTTACCACTAACGATCCAACCAAGTCTTCATAATGTGATTTTTTATGGAAATGATTGAGCTCTTTTGGATGTGAGTTTCTATTAATTATCTAAATAATAAAAAGAATAATAATGGAAATAAGTTAAATAAGAAACTTTTTGTTAATGGGGAGACACCTTCAACTAAATGTAATCTTGAAGGTATAGTATGGAATTATTATTTTAATTATGATTGTTTTGAAGAAGTTGGGTTAACCGGCGATGATTATGGATCACTTAGTGATATTCAGTTTCAACACAAATAATATATGATGAATATCCCTAGAGAAGTGGTAAAACAATTTACTAAAAGCATAAAGGGTCTTTAAGATGGGAAATTATAGTAGGGAGAAGTTGTTGAGGCTATGGAAGAGGCATTAATTAAAATCATTTGAATATCAAGGGTCTTTAGGAAGAAAAATTATATCAGGGAGAAGTTTTTGAGGCCATGGAAGAGGGATTAATTAAAATCATTAGTATAGCCAACACTCTCAGAAAACATATGAATAAAAAGAAGAAATAATTTCCCTTTGAAATGAATGCTATGATAAAGATATTCAAGAATGTCTTGGAAATATTTATGTTATGGAATTATTGGTGATTTTATTTATAGAATATTTCCATGCATTTGAAAAAGTCTAAATTTTTTCTATTGTTTTTAATGTGACTCAACTAGAAGAAAAGAGTTAATAGAGTAATGGAGCTTCAAATTTTTTTGAAATAATAATGAATTTGAATGAAGAAAAAATTATGAAGCTAAAAGTTGAACTATTTAAAAATATGATATCAGTCGGGGATGAGAATAACTCTCTCAACATGACATTCATAGAACAAGAAGTGATATTAAAGAATGAAAAATCAATACAAGATAGCAAATCTGATAATACTATGAAAAGACATGTTTCTACAAAAGTGTGCATAGAGGTTTATGACTCCAGTAAGTGCATGAGATAACATTCCAATCAAAAGGAAATATCCTACAATAATAAGTTATCCCATTAATCAAAAAAAAATTGTGTACTGATAAGGTCTAAATTTATGATACAGGCTGTAAACAACATTCTGAGAAAGTATGGATGCGAAAATATGTTGATCATCCCACCAAATCAATGGAGAATTCATATGTGAAAACTAGATGTGGAAGCATTATTATCAGAGAAAGTGGATAAACATGGTCAAAAGAGTTGGACGCATCCTTTTAAGAGGATAATTGATGAGTTGAAGTTATTAAATCATCACTAACCAGTGAATGTGGAATTTTTAAATAGCTTTATAATTCCAATAACATATTTATCCCTTCTAAATGGAATTATATTTTCAATTAAGGGGGAGTGGCTGGTTAATGTAAAAATTAGTTAAAGGGGGATATTTATATTTTAAATGGGACTTTATGATGTTTTTTTGATGTATGTGCAGGGTTTATCATTGTATTTATTAATCTGACTATTTACCACGCCTTGGATGAGGTTTGAGAAATAATGAACATGATTTTGCATACCAAGTTTTTATAGACAACTTTGAAATCCTTAGTCATATCTCTCGTCTTTTTAACACAGGTTTATCCCAATTAATCTTATAGTTGATTTAATAAAATAACCTTTCTATAAAAAATTATGAGATATCATCCCTCTCTAAGAAGAATTCTAGAAATAATTCTCAAATGGAGGAGAACATGTTTTCTGAGAAATTCCCCACTATTGCTTCTCATTTTATTTCTAATAAGTGGGACAAAACATTGTACACACATATTGACTACTATGATTTTTGCTAAAGGGGAATTCTAAAAAAAATAAAGGGATGATTGTGGGGAATAGTAGTACATTTGTTGTCAATGATATTTCAAGATGTGTTTGGAAAGATGATGATTATTTGATGTAATATTAATTATAAGGAGATGAGTGAAGGGAGGACCAGTTTTTTACCACAATGTGTGAAAGGGAATGAAATATGAATTTTATATTTCAGTTAATAAATTGGAGAATAATCAAAGATGATTTAAAATGGACAATCCATGGAAAGAGAGAGTAAACTTTTTCAAGAAGAATAGATTTCTGAGGACAAGGTTATGGTTAGTCATTTTTAAAATTAATTTTATTTCATTTGAATTTAATTTTATTAAATTTAATTTATATTTGTATTGAAGGGAATTTTAATAATAAATAGTACTACCAGTGAGTTATCCTCATCCAGGCTCAACCAAGACCCATGCGGGACCCCAGGGGACAACCACACCTAGAGGACTAGTCTAGGGATATCCTGTCTGTGACATGATGTGGGTGACATCCCCCATGGGACATGTGTAAGCTCCAATGGTAGCCAACCCATTTATAAGGATAGAGACTGCACTAGATGAATGATCCTATGTATAAGGAATATCAGGGGTAGAAATAAATACTCTAAACTGATGGGGTCATTAATGGTTTATGTAATAATAGTGGGATACAGTTCAAGCTTCATTAAACTAACTTATATATTACGAACCATATTATTAACCTATTCTCGTCCATCCAATTGATATATTTTACCATCTTCATACTTCTTCCTCCTCGATGATCTCTAGTTCATTAGAGATCTAGTTGATGGTCTAATGATCACAAAACTAGATATATTTGATGATCTTGTCGAAAACATGATGGTCATTTGATTGAAAAAAAGTCATACATGCAATCTAATATCATTTACGAATGTGATAAATTTGAGTAACAAGTGTTCAATAACTTGAAATATAGTTGCAAGAGGTGTTCAAGTATCCACCATTACAGGATCACGTGTTAAATTAATGTGATGCATTTGATCCTCATCACTTGAATGTTAGTATATCACCATAATGGTGATCTCGTACATGAACAAACAATGATACAAAAAATTATATGCAACCCAAACTACTATCAGGGGGCATGAAGATAATTTGAGATATATATTAATACCTAGATCATTGAATTAGTACTAAAGGTGGAATGAAAAATAGAGGACATGAATTGGTCATTACCTATAAATAGAAACTGAGACCGAGATGGGTTTTGATTATACTATGAAATGTGATATAATTTAATCAAAGAAAATAGATGCATAATTAGCCTCCAGTTTATAACAAAGACTCATACTTGTAGAAAATACTTTACATGAAGGGGATGAATCCCATGGGGTAGTTGATATGTGTATTGCATATAATCTTTATTTCATAATGAAATGAGGTTTCATAAAACACAGAAAGAATACAAAAAACCCTTCAATCATCTCAATTAGTTTGTGTAGACAACCAAGGACATACACAGAATAATGGTGGAACCCTCATAGTTACATAAAGAGTTCATGGAAATTCAAGAAAATATACACCCACATAGTATCTCTTGATGAAAAGGAGAAATTTTATGCATAAAGACTAAAACC
This sequence comes from Viscum album, assembly GCA_963277665.1. NCBI lineage: Eukaryota > Viridiplantae > Streptophyta > Magnoliopsida > Santalales > Viscaceae > Viscum > Viscum album. Next base: position 1,915,201,641 of record OY728143.1, read on the forward strand.
ATTCTATTTTTCACATAAGAATTAAAATACCCCATACCTACACAAGAATGCCTTTCGTGGCGAAACGGTTCATTTTGTTTTCTTGGAAAATTAATTTAATGATACTGGTAGTATATAAAATATGAATATAAGTGGATAGTGTGTCTTGATTGCATGATACAAAAATCACATGAATGTATTAATTCATGACCCTAAATTAGTGAACTCACATGCATAACACACATATATTGAGTCAAAACTAAATAAAAATTGGACAATGTGTGTGCATACTATGTGTGTGGAAAGTAATAAAGAATATAATACATGCACTTATATAGATATCTAAATGTCCGTATGCATGTGATCATCTCAGAAACATATATATTGAGATACCCTAAACAATATTTTAAGATTCTATGAAATCCACTCATGATGTATATTTTAAATGAGTTGATAATTCAAGAATAATTAATTAACAATTATCCACATTTAATCATTAATAAAATAGTTTCAAACATGTCTCCACATATTGAAACCAACTATGTGAGGTCGGGTCTTCGAAATATGGAAGAATAGCCCAAGAATTGTTTCTCTAAGGAAACTAATCCCTTAAAGGAGATCAGATCAATTGAGAAAGGCACAAATACCCAAAGAGTGGTTGTTGAAGGTATTTAAATTACTACATGAGTTTTCACAAACATATAATCTCATTTATTAAGTTCATAAAATAATTCATTAGTGGAAGAAGCATTGAACAAAGGTGAATCATTCTAGCTCGAGTCAGGAGTAGGTTATGTCTTCTAGTATGATCTTGGAGAAAACTAATTCTCATAGTCAGATCCAGAAAAATAATCCTTATGTCTATGTGAAAATAAAATAGAGTCACATGGTTGGATCTAGAGCCATTGAAATTATTGGTGGAGATAGTGAAATTATAATGTAGAATCCATGTTGGGGTGAATGACAGACATAACAAAAAGTATGTAGTTATGTCAATCATTGTAAATACTGTGTGATGCAATTTCTATTATTATTAATGAACACAAAGTACTTTTGGGTGAAAATATTTAGTGGACCATGAACAATAAAATATTTAAAAAAATTTATTGAAAAGAAAATAAATTCATATAAAAACCAATGATTCGGCCCTCTTCTCTCAGTGGTCAATTTGGTATGGGGCTCTATAAGGGGTAGGATCACTTATTGGAAAGGTAAGATATGTACACATAAAATGGGGCCTCTATTATATGGGAAAGTTAATTTAATCAACTACCAATCATACAAATCCATCTCAAACTGTAATATTTCTCTCATGTCTAATAAAAGAATCAAAGGCTCATGGTTGATGCTTACCAATAATGTAATATGACTACAATCATTATTCTAATTCCTCATAAAGGATTACTATCAACTATGTACAACTGTGTATTAATAATACCCTAATTTATCCGATAGTTAACTCACTTAAAAATAATTATAATATTTATTTAGTGAACTAAAATCTACTGGTTAGGAGAGATACATTGTAGAATATCTTGATAGGCTCAATCTATGACCATCCCTATAAATTCCATACCATTAGCCATATATATAGGCAATAATTTTAAGAAATGATACACTTGACATGGATTTGGAATGTTTCATGAAAAATATGGAGTTATTGTAATTTGTGTGAATAATTATAAGAGGTGGAAAAAAGAATGATCTTGATATTAAAACACCCATCATTGTATGGATACTCTCAACTCTTAATCCCACCAAATCAAAATATAAGATAGTCCATGTTTATTATAAGAGAAAAAATGGGAGAATGATTATATAATGTGTGAAGGTCGCAAAATCAAGGAAATAATTAATGATATAATATTGGAACATTAGAATATACCAAGATAAAATGATATTTTGTATGCTTTAGTGGAATGGTTCATTATGAAGGATAATGCAAGCTAGAAATTAATAACAATAAAGTTCATTTCACATAAAATGGATGATAATTGATCTATCATAGAGTAAATAAATAAAATACTATATTTGATATGACATGTAAAGAAAAAGAAGATGAACATTGATGATGACTTAGTTATCACATCCATTATCGATAAACACCCCCTTCTTGGTATAATTTCAAACATTCATTAAAATATAGGAATGAATATATTTATCTAAATGAAATACCAAAATAATAACAAATTGTGGTGGAATATATGTAAAACATGGATGAAATCGAAGATGATAATGATAAATACAAGGTCCCTAATGTTGAATGATTTTATCCACATCGGTCCTCAGAGGGGTAAAAATTCAAACCATACGTTAAAAGGAAAGACATTATTTAAAAACAAAAAATTGGTGAACTACTTATATTAATTTCATGGACACATAAAATGATTTCTTATTATCTATAAGAATAAATATAGAAAAAATAAAACTCTAAAAGGGAAAATGGAGGCCATTATCATTGCTTATAAAGTGTTTAGTGGTATCTCTTCTTGGTGCATCGATTCTAGTGATACATGATATGCGTTATCCAAAAAAATATGTTCAATATGGTGGAATCAATAAATAATGGGACATATCATTACATGGGGAGAATTATAATCATTAATATACATGAGAAGGGATTGGTTGATCTCACGTTTTCATTGAAAGAAAGATCCTCACATTAAAGGATTTCATTTATATGCCTACTGATAACAGGAACATAGTTTTTATAGTCTTGTTAAATAAGAATATTTTTATGACTATGTTTATAGTATATAATTTTTTCCACTTGTTTGTATTTCTATTAAAGAGGTTAGCTTTTATTAATAGTTATAAAAAGTAGATATAATTTTTTTTGAATACATGTGAGAGTATTTGTAATTATTTTACAATTACATAGGTTTTATAAATTATTAAAAAATGAATGACTTGTAAAAGATAGAATTATTACCTAGGTTATGTTCATTAATCTATGACTTGTATGAAAATTGGAATACATAAGAAGACACTTCCTAATATAGAAAGGAGAATAAAATTTTTAAATCAAATACATAAAGATTTATTTTATTCTTTTGATGCGCCCACCAAATGTAAAAAAAATGTAATCTATAACATTTAATAAATTTTACTGTATATTTTTATTTGCATATATATTTCATGATAATGATGAAGTTATGGATAAATTTAGTATTTTAAAAATTGAGTTTAAAAACTAATCCTGGCATATAATGAAATTACTATGACCTAACTTGTGAGGATAGTAATATAGTTCATCATTTAATTAGTAACTAATGATCATACATGATATGAAATCTCCCTATACACCTCAATATATTGGATTATTTGAGAGATAGAATCGATTGTAAATAAAAATGGTTAATTCTATTACATCTATCTTGGGTTCATTAAGAAGATATTAGGGATATGAATTGTTAACTATTTTTAATATCCTAAATAGTGTTCTTATAAAAAATTATCAATCAATATAAATTGTTATATAATTGGATACCAAAACTCAATTATTTAGTTGTTTGAGGTTATCAAACAATTATAAAACTACCTTATCCTAAAATGTAAATGCTAAGTAAATATGGTTTTTTTAAAATATTAATTTTAGTTATAAGTGGTACTCAAAATAATATTGAATAATATTTGTAGAATAAAATGATTTATTAGCTATTGAAACTGTTATCAAATCAATAGATGATATCTTTGATGTATCACAATTTCCATATTCTCTTATGTATGTCAAAATAAAATAACTTTCCTAAAATAAAACGGTATTTCATGACGTTACAGTCATGTTGGTTAATAAATTTAAATGAACATTTATATAAATAAAAATGGAATATATATATATATATATAGATATCATTTTTAAGGGTCCAATGATATATTGCTACAAAAATTAAACTTTTTCTTAATATAATATCTTATCTAAGAACCGCCTATTCAATAAATGTGATCTTAAAATTCATCTATTTATATTTATGATATAAATAATGAAATTTACTATATAAAAATAAATAAAATACAAGAATATAGTTAATTTCCTAAAAATTTACAATTAATTCTTTTTTTATAATTATTTAGATGTAAAATGAATTCTTAAGATACAACTAAAAAATATAAAAATACATTTTTATATAATCTGGTTACTCAAAATGAAGGAATCAATTAGAATGATATGTCTTTTTGTTCCAAGGACTACTTTAATTAGAATTATTCTCACTTTTTATGCCTTATATAGTTTTGAAATTGAACAAATAAATATTAAAAATGAATTCAACACTGGTGAAATAGTTGATCAAATATAAATGGAATTACTTGAAATATTTATAGTGAATTGGAAGGAAAATAATGTTTTCAAATTGATTGAGTTTTTGGATTGTTTTATATATGCTATATAATGATAGAATGAGAACTTTCATAAAGTCATTTAATTAATTTTCTTTATAGTTAACTTGGACGATTAATTTATTTATAATAGATACAAAAAATATTCTCGTGTAGCTACTTGTTTATATGTTGATTACATTGTAGTATTTAGAACTGATAAGAATAAATTAAGTGAGGGCAACCATATTTATTCATGAAAACATTAGCTAAAATAATAATTAAAAATAAATATGATTTTGAGGAAAAAATTGTTATGAAAAAGAATTCTTGTTTTGAAAACTCAATATAATTATATTGAAATGTTATTTAATAAAATGTGTTAGTATGGGAAAAAAATAATATTGAAATAGTAATTTTTTATTTAGTTGATTGGGGATGAGATTGGCTATCTTGGGAGAGAAATAACCTCATGCACCCCCCGCATTTTCTAATTTCATAATCATTTTTTCAATCCCCTTCTAGTGCACATTGAACCCCCCCCCCCCACCGTCATGATACAAGATCTTACAAGTGTTTTTATTTTAGTTCTAACATCTACCTCATCTCCTCTTACTAGTTTGGATATAGCTAGGGGAGTTAGTTTCTACAGACGTGTTCACTCAAGCTCATCTGGGAAAGCAATTCTGGTTCACATCCCCTAAATTCAATGCATCTCGATTTTGCCTAGATTCTTGTCCTAGGTGCAATTTTTTTTATAGTGGGTCTATCATAGATGACAATTGGTAAAGAAGCCTTTTACTATCACTGGTACTTGGTGGAGATGTTTTCTAATGGTTTTTAATTTCCCTCATACTTAAGAGAAATTATTAGTTCTTTAGTTCATGAAACAATAGTGGTAGTGTCATCAATCTTAAGGATCATTTATTATCAATAATTGAAAGATTGAAATTCATCATAGGCTTTTTTGCAGTTTCTTTCAAAACCACTTCTAAATATTTCATCAACATTTTTTACCGAGGGGTTTTTTAGAACCACCGCTAAATATGTGTTTTTATTTTTTTCATTAAAATTAGTTTTAGTGGTTCTCTTTAAAAACCCTCAATAATTATCTTATGTTTTATAAGAAACAAGTGATAAAAATAAAAAAAAATATAAAAATCATATTTCCGAATAAAATGAACAAAACTATTGATCAGGGTGTCTGTTTTAGCTCAAAAAATGTCAAATCGATGATTAAGAAATGAACTACAATAACATTATATAAGAATTTGGAAATAATTAATAGAATAAAATTTATTACATTTTAAAGATTAGTTGAAAATAGAACATCATCTACAAACGACCGTAAACATAACATTAGACGCTTTATTATTTTATTAAACCTAAAGAGAACACAAAGAAACAAAGACACCCTGAAAAGAACAAAATATTGAATGATAGACAATCATCCAAGTAGAACTGGGGACCAAAACTCATGGTGGTCTAAAATAATGCAATCCAAGCACACTATCTCTAATCTAATTGATACACTTCAGGGAGAGGGATTCAAATCAAAGCCTGCGAAGAGCTCTAATTTTTTTGACATAGGCTACCATGGTTACTATTTTCTCATGGTCAAAAAGTCCTGCAAGTGTACCAAAACTGAGTTTTTGTTTGAATACTATGATTTCTCAACATTCAATGTAATCATAGCTTTGTTTAAGAGTGAATTCATATTCTTATTTGGTTGTCTATTTTTTTCTCCGATAGATTTACATTTCTATTCATTTTTTGGAATAGAAATTTTTGTGGTTATCCCACATTCTGGGATTTATTATATATTGTATATATTTGTATTTTCTTACTTTAATCTATTTATATATTTTTAATTTAAATATTTTTAAAAATATTTATTTAAAAATTATATATAATTGCATCTACTAATAATTTATTATATGTATTTTTATATTTATACATTTTATCCTTTATTCTAATATAATTACATCCATTTATGTATATTTATATACATAAATTAATATTTTTATATATGATGTTGGTATATATATATTCTATGTGTTGTGTGTGTCTCAGTCATTGTGCTTGAATTTATATACATTTATTTATATTTGTTTATATTTCTATGTTTTTGTATGATATATATAAATGTATCTAAATATATTTAAATTTTATTAAATATATTTATTTAATATTTATTGTTTACTAATTATTTTTTTATTTTTTATTTTTTATTTCTTATTTTCATTTCTAATTTATTATATATTAATTTATTATTTATTGTTAATTTATTACTTAATTAATATATATTGACTTATAAATATTTTATTATAAATTTATACCAAATTTATTAATTAATAATTTATTTTCTATTTTATATTAATTATTATTTGTAATTTGTTATTTATTATATAATTATTTTTTATTGATTTATATATTATTTATTAATTATTTATTCTTTAATTTTTTTACATTTATTATTTATATATTTTTTTATTATTAAATTATTAATATTAATTAATTACTTAATTTTAATTTATATATTTTTAATTTAAATTTAAATTTTTTATTATTTTTTATTATATATTATTCAGTTATTATATATTTATTAATTTTATTACTATTTACTATTTATGTTATTTTATTTATGTTTTGTTAATGATTGATAATTGTTTATTTATTACTCATTATCATTTAATATTTTTTATATAATATTTTTTAATAATTTTAGTATTATTTATTATTTATTACTTGATTTTTATTTAATTTTTATGTTTTTAATCTTTACATTATTTATTATTATTACCATTATTCTTAATCAATATTATTATTTATATTTATGTCTTTATATGGATTTTTCTATATATATATATAAGTATATTAAATTCTTTTTACTCAACGTATGTAGAGATTATGATAGTGGTAAAGTCTTTACAGAATAACAAATTGGTAAGTGGCTCAAATCTCATCGAAAACATATATATCCAAAATATATTCATGTCATGCATGTAATATACCTGGATTGTATGATAAATAAATAAAAAATAAAAAATAAAAAAATGTTAATAACAATAATAATAAATACATATTATATAAAAAATTAAATGAAAAATAATAAAAAATAATTAGAAATTTTAAAAACCATCGAAAAAAATATCACATAATTTTACATAACCATAACAAAATCATTTTGCGGCACATTTTAAAAATATTCGTGAATTATTTCACGATGTTAGTTTTTATGATGGTTTTTAAAAACCACCACTAAACCAATAAAAACATTGTTAAATAGAATTTTCCTTGTAGTGTATCCATCCCTTTTATAGGCCATGAATTGTTATGGCATGGCCTAGGGAGGTTCGGTTGTCTAGTTTTTGGGGATTCTTTCTTCTATGGATGACTTGGGGTGAACCTTTTGGAAATTATTTGAGCATGGTGGTGGTGTGGGGGAAGCTTTCTGGTCATCCTCTTCAGCTATACAATCTTATCATCCACCAATGTGTGGGAGATAACCTATGTGGCTTTCGGTGTGTTGATTAAGAGACCCTCAATTGACCATCCTTTTTGGTAGCTCACATATTTTTAGAGGTGGATCTATTGAAATCCTTATATGAGAGAGTTCTCATTAGAGTTGGGGAAAACATCACATTGTGTAAACAGGTATTCTTCTAGGATCCACCTAGATTTTTTAATATTTTACATCTCAAAGGACATTCAATTGTTGTGTTCTAGTATAGGTTGTAGGAAAATCAGAATCTTTAGGTGGATGTTAGCTCGTTATGAATGGGATTCATTGTTATCGGAGAACAAATGGTTCTTCCCCCATTTTCTCCCCCTTCAGTAATGGGGACTACCATTTTTTATTGGATTGGCCTCCTTTGGTATCCCTATATAACACCAAATCTCTGGATTCTCATTCATCATTATTTGTGGATAAGCAGTTCGTTATTATCATTGTTTTCTAACCACAACAAGAGAGAATAGAGGAAGAATGTGAATAAAACAAGGTTTATTTCACCAAGGTGAAAGAATTACAATCCCCCCCCATACTTCACTTTATTTCTCTCACATAGATCTCCCAAGGCTATCAAGAATAATGGTGCTCACAAGGATCATGTATAATGATGCTGGAAGGCTCCCCAAGACTTCCATTTGTAACCATGGTGGGAGGTGACTTGTTTGACACAACTCCCACCAATCCCACCTACAAATACCAACCATGGAATTCTTCCATGGATGAAACCTATATTCGACCAGGGAATCCTATATATTCTCTATGTTCAACAGCCAATGATGAATCACCCAATGGTTTGGTGGGGTTGGTGCACCATCCATATACCATGGAAGCTGGAAAAGAACAAAATCCAACAACTCTCCCCCTCCAACTGTAATCCGTTGGAGCATTTGCAAAGGTCCATATTCTATCGAGTAACCACCTTTGTTAACATATCCATTAGGTTTTCCATCATGTGGATCTCACAAGTCACAATAGTTATTGTACCATCACTTCGCATATCCAATGATAGTTAATTTCGACATGCTTCTTGATACTCTTCTGGATCCCCCTTACCAATTCCGAAATAGGTACTCTGACTCTGAATATTTTGTTGATGAAATCCTTCTTTATGAAGACCTTTGAACATGTGAAATGTTAAGTTCAGGAGTCACATCATCACCTAGATACTATGATTTTTTGTCAACTTATTGTGGAGAGGATTGAGACTCCCCCTACTCAATATCTTCTTCCACAACCTTTTGGTCTACTGCCAACAAATCTTCTTTCACCTCCTCCTCTTAATTGACATGTGTTGCTGGTACAAGAGTTGTATCATGAGTTTATTCCTCAACACCTTCCATCCAAGACATTCTATAATTTTTAATTTTCATGATCATATAGTTCTCTTGAAATAAAATATCTCTTCTTTTGATCACATCCTTCTCCTTCTGGTCCTATATATAGTGTCCAAACTTTTCATCTCTACAGTCGATGACGATGCATGGAGTAGATCTCTCACCTAGAATCTAAATGAGCTCATTGGATACATGTGTATATGCAAAACATCCAAATACATGTAAATGAGAGTTAGAGAGATGTTTACCATATCATCTATTTTTTAGAATCTCAAAATTAAGTGGGAATGATGGTGATCTACTGATTATGTAGAAGGAAAACTGAGCAGCTTCTCCCTAGAATGGGTTAGGAAAATTAGCCAAACTCATAATGCATTTGGAATTCTCTATGATGGTTCTATTTGTCATTTCTATAACTCTATTGTTTTGTGGTGGTGTGTGGGACTGTCCTCTCATGTTGGATGCCCTGACTCTTATAATAGGCATCAAATTCTATGGATGTGTACTCTCTTTCATTGTCTGAACAAAGATGTGTTGGCTTCCTTCGAGTTTCACACTCCACCATGGCATAGAATATCTTGAAGTATTCCAGTACTTGGTATTTCATCTAGAATAATAACACCTACACCCTTTGAGATGCATCATCGATAATGGATAGGAAATATTTGTTACATCCTTGTGAATACACATCCATGTGTCCGCATACATCAGAGTGCACCAGATACATCAACCCTGATTTCTTTGATGAAGCTATATTGAATGAGACTCTATGTTTTATCTCATATAAGTAGTATTATTAAGGATCAAGTGATTCATCCTTGTTAATACTGATGTATTTCTTCTTCATTAGGGTAGATAACCAATTTTCACTAATGTGGTAGAGTCTCATATGCCACATATTTGATGACTTATTTCCTTCCATTGTGTTGAGGATGTCTGGACATATCATCACATGAGTGTTTTACAACATACCACATATGTGTCCTTGAGTGATGATGATGACTCTTTATTCATCTTTTGTGATCCATTCTAGAAGATGATGTCATAGCCTTGTTGATCAAAGGTTATACCTGATAATAGATTTAGTCAATGACTTGGAACATGCCAAACATCCTTCATGGAGACTGTGTATCCAATGTTCTCCTTAAGTTGGATATCACCCAAGACATCAATATCCACTAATCTGGTATTCCCCATCATTACTGCACTGAAGTCACTAGCTTAATAAGTCATAAAATACTCACAATGTTGAGTGACATGGTACGATGTTACAGTATCGACCACCAATTATATGTCTTGTCCTGATGTATGAAAGCACGTCTCTTCTTCATATTTAGAGAAAAGAACATGTTCTATAGTGACGTACACATGATCATCTTCATTTCGACTTTGTTGGTTGCTACTTTGTCCCTTTCCTTGTAGCAACATTCAGATGGTTTTCTTCGTGTGTCTCTCTATGCCACAATAGTAGCATTTTTGTGTTATCCTTCTACCATCTATGGATCTTAGACTGTTCTTTCATGGGCCTCTGGTTCCCACCCTAGGACATCTTCCATGTTATCTCCTGTCCTTCTTTATAATGAGATATTTTGTCTGGTTGTATCTTGCATCCTTCCTTCGGGCCACATCATTGAATAGTGAATCCTTTACCATTTCCATGGTATGTTTGCCTCTCATAACTAAGTTGATGAGTGAGAAGAAAATTTTATCCCATCAATCAGTAAGTGTGCAGTGTATGTGGCTCATCTGATCTTCATCATTTAAAATCCTACTTGTATCCACTAATTGGTTCACTAGGCTTTGAAACTTGCTTGTGTGTTTTTCTATATAGCTTCCAATTTGTAGTCAAATATTAAATAACTACTTCAACAAGAGGATTTTGTTTCATGTGGTCCTTGATTGGTACATATTTTCCAACTTCATACGAATTTCTCACATGACAATCTCTTGAAAAATATGGTCGTCAATGTTGTGATCGATCCATTCATGGATTTGATTGATCATCTTCTTATTCAGCTTTTCCCACTAAGATTCCTTGGTGGCATCGGTGTTGACTCATTCTGAATGGGTCCGAAAATATCCTTCACATTAAGAAGATATTCCATCCGAGACATCCAAATGGAGTAGTTTGAATAAGTCAACATGAGTAGCCCTCCCGTTGATGGTCCCTCCATTAGATTTTGATTTTGAAAAATTTAGTGCAGAATCTGGAAAAAAAGAACACACCATTGCATCCTAAATGGAAGAAAATGGTGGAATTGACTTCAAGATAGATGAAATCATACACTGATTGATCAAGATATGAAAAAAATAGTTTTAATGGGAAAGATATTTTGATGAAATGGCGATGAAAATGTGCTGATAATGCACACCGGAGCAACTACTAGAATCTCACTTGAAATTTATCCAACAATAGAATAGTACCTTCTTCTCCAGCATTGGGGTACTATAGAACCTGATTTTTGACCAATCGTTGATTGATCCTAGGGGGTCATTTTTTCTCTGTTAGTGATGATTCTTGAGATGTTGGAATTGGCTAATCATGAAATCTAAATATATCACTTCAAAATAGAATTCAGAGAAACATAAATTTTTTGTTCACAAGAAAATTTCCACTACTCATCGCAGTTTCTTCAGAACTGGCTCTGATACTACTTGTTGTGGTTCTCTGACCATGAAGAGAGACAATAGATGATGAATGGAAAGAAATCAAGATTTATTTTATAAAGAAAAAAAGGATTAAAATTACCCACCCACACCTCCCATTATTTCCCTCACATGGAGCTCTCAAGGATCTCAAGAATAATAGAGCTCTCAATGAATTGATCTAATGACACTAGAAGGCTCCCCAAGCCATCCTTTTACATCCATGGTGGGTGGTGTTAAGTTTGACACAACTACCACCAATCCCACCTACACCCACCAACCATGTAAATCGTCAATGGCTTCGACCTTCATTCAACCATGGTAGCTTGCATATTTTTCATGTGCAGCAACCTATGTTGAACCAGCCAAGGGGATGGTGGGTTTTCTGCACCATAAACCTATCATGGTAGTTAGAAAAGAATAATCTCCAACACTTATTATGGCTCCCCTTGTCTTGGATCATGATTCCTCTAGGGGTTTGTAGGGGGTCCATTCCAATTAGGATGTGAGGAATTTGGTGTATGTCATGATCAAGACACATCAGTCCTCTCCAATTACTTAATTTTTTTCTATTGAACCCCAAAATTAAGTGGATGATGGATACTCTTTGTTATATTTGAAAATGGAAGAGGATATTACAACCCTGGTTTCTGACATAGGTGGCCTTCTAGGGCGGATTAACCAACTTCTCTGATCCAAGAAATTTACACTCCTAATCATTTTTCGACTCTGATGGATTTAGATGTTGTATTAAAACATATTTTTTACTTCAGTTTTTAGGATTTAACATCATCCAAGATGAATAGAATCAAAAATAAATGGATGTATCATCATACATTCTATTTGTGTAGTTCCCCATGTCCTCATGTGCTCAACTACACTCCCACAAAATAATCACATACACAAGGAATCCTTCACATATTATCTATGTCATCACCCATTATATGGAATTAAATAGTTCATAGGGTGTAGGAAAAGTTCATATTTATCTTGTCCATGACCATAACACATCAAGCCTCCATACTGGTAATTTGGGAATCTAAACAAAACCTGAATTTTGTTTCATCCATTAGTACTAGGTATAGTTTCCTGGAATCCATACATCTAGGCCTCAGAAACCATCTCATCTAATTTTTTTGGAAGAAATGTGTTATATTATAAATGATGCAGATCTTGCTATAGTATATTTTCTCCATGGTGACTTCAGTAGGGTTCAGCTACAAGTTAGATTTTATTTATTCTAAGTGTGACACTATATAAAGGAAGGTTCTATAGATACAATTATTAGTATTCCACCCAAAGAACATTTGATGGATCATTGAAGGTAATGTCAATAACATTATGGATGTGTAGAAAAATAAATTAGGAGTTGGGTATTCCTGAAAAGGAATGTAGGAGATGAAGAATTTTTTGGCCTTCACCGGACTTATATATAAGGGATTTTCAAGGGACACCTTCACCTAGTGAAACAATAAAAATAAGAATAGAATAATATAGAGAAGTCTAAAACAATTCATGGAAAAACATAAAGTCATAGATTCCTTTCCCAATGTGAATATTGCTCAACATTATTGTGTTCTCTCTGACCACTATCCTTTCTAGATAAAATTTATGTGGTAAAAGTAGGAACAATTCCATATTTTATCCCACATTCTGTGCATGAGATGAAAATTTTTAGTAGACTATAAAAAAATGTGGGATCAGATGTTATTATGAGCAAAATGGGAAGGATTCAGAAATAATATTAAATGATTAGAAACTTGACAAATAGTTAGGAACTCTAATAAAAAAATGAACTAATCAACATGTGTTAATAAATGAGATATAAAGGATGGAGGGGATGTATTTGGAATGTTGGTAAGATTATTTCATTTCAATGATGGTTACCAAACCAAGAATGTTGTTTTGGAAACTAATGAATACTAACAGGGTATTGAGCGATATATCAATGTCCAAATAGAACATTGAGTATCCTATAAACCCTATATTTTTTCACATATGTGTTAATGAATACATGGTCTTAAGATGATATTTTTTTTAGGAAGACATTACGTACATGGATGATGTGGGTGGCTGGTAAGATGGCCGAAAAACACTATGAAAAACACATTATGGGAACTTCCATTCTTGGGGAGAATAAGAATTAATGGGTGTGTATAGAGGATGAATTCTTGAGAAAAATACAAAATTTTCTAGATGATAGGGACAATTATGATAAAGAAGTCAATCTGGGAGAAATAGTGATCAAGCATGTTGTTTTCTCCTTTTACTTCGAAAGTGATTCTAGGTAGATGACTTTTTGGGTTATTTTTATATTTCTTTATTAAACGTCAATAATGTTTTGGTGACTGAGGTTGTGCACGATTTATTTGGAGGTAAAAAATCAAAAGGTATTTCTGTTATTACTAGATCATTCCAATTCAAAATATAAAGGACCTGATTGTGATTAGAAAATATATAATGATGTGCCTATGTTTAAATTTCTACAATATCCATACAATATTCATTAATAAAATAATAAAAATAGTGATTCTAATGACTATATCGAATGATCAGTATGGGTTTATATAGTTACATAGTAGTCAAGGTGTGATTATTATCACAAATTATATGGCTGACAATATCAAAAAGATGTTGACTATATAAAACCTTATAATTAAGATAGATATGGATATGTTCTATGAGTAGATGGAGTGGTCTTATATTGTGAGGATAATGAAGATAGTCAGATTAATTGAGTGGGACTGTGATATGGTGTTTAGGTGCTATGTGGATCCATGTATATTCATTTCTACTATGGGGAGTTATTTCATCTTCTTTATATCCATTCCTGGAATACAACAAGGAAATCAATTCTAACCATGTATTTTTATATGGATCAGGAGGATCTCACTAGGAAAATAAGATTTGATACATAGGGGGAGAAGATCCTACCTCTAAGAAATACCTGTGTGACCATCATTACTTGACACCTCATGAATGATTATGATTTTTTTCAGTATAAAATATTTACAAAGATCTATTGACATGTTCAAAAATAGAATGATGGCCAACAACAACTGGATCATGGAATAGGTTAATCTTATGAATAGATGATTCAAAACCCCAAAAGTATTCTCAACTTTATGTGGTAAATTCATCCATGATTGGATATTTATATAATGAATAAATATCATGACATGGTATTTAGGAGATACCATATCTTATGGGGGGATAAAAAATTGCATTTTGATATCATCTTAAACCATATCTCAACACATTTAATAAAATGGTGGAATCAAATTTTCTTATTTGGGAGATGAATTACACTAGTAAATATAGTTCTTACTTCCATGATTATGCATGTTTTGGAATCCATCAATATGCCCAAAGGTACAACATATAATATATAAATAATTATGACTTCATTCCTTTAGGATACCAAAAAAGAGGTGATGTTCCATTATTACTACAGGAAAATGATTGGGAAGTTGTTTTATGATGTGTGTGGTAATCATAGAATCTTGATAGATACCATGAAAGTAATGCAATATATTATTTAAATAAACTCATTGAATTAAATTTTGTATGGGAATGGTTCATTAAAGAGAGATATGGGATGATTTTTTATTATGGGATGAGAGTACTAGATGGTATTCGAGTATGGAACGTTTCATGATAGGAGGCTTTGAGATAGTAAAAGAAAAATTGTGGTGGGTTGTAAGGGAGGTGATATCAGGTTATTAAATAATAAATGGGTTGGGAATACAGACTATTCTTAGGTTGAAAACTCTAAAATATATATTTCATGTCATGTTTTATACACCGTAATCTAATCAACACAACCCTCGAAAAGGATTAGAAAACCATACATTCTTTTATCCACCAAGTTAATGAACATAATATGTTTGTGTTTATGGATTTTGACTTATGTATATTATGTAATATAGATTTTATTCCATTGATGTATTTATTTAATGGATTTGGGGAATAAATGTGAGTTATATATTGTATAGAGATCTAATAAGAGTTGTAATTCCTTGTATAGAGATTGCAAATAAAGGATATTCTAACTGATGATAATATTCTGAAGAAGGGAATCTACTTGGATTCATATTGACTGTATTGCAAGTTTCCTAAAATGGATTCATCCAAGAATTTTTTCATTGAAAGTGATTGTGTATGGTTCATTTGGGAACTCAATAGAAAATGACTAGGCATTATTTTTCAGGGATTTTCAAGCATTGAATTCATAGCATCAAGGTTTATAAGGGTGGAGAAATTTGGAAATAAAATCAATTGTCATTTATTTATCATATATTAATACATGCTCACATTTTTTCTCATATGACAGAGGTTGCTGTTAATATTTATTATTGAGGGACCACTACCCCAGGTACAGGTTAATCCCAAGATGATGAGTTATCAAATTGTGTAATTGAATGGATTGTGAAAGGTGATGGGTAAATTGGGATCCTCCCTGTGATATTCTGATGCTCAATGTCGATGTGTCCTATATTCACGGTTTAATGAGAGGGTGTTTCCTAGTTCGCAATGAACAAAACTTAATGGCCATTCATTTCAGTGACTATTAGAAGGAGTTAAATTCCATTTGGGGTGAAGAAAAGAGCATTGTATACTATTCACTCCATGACAAGTCACTTAAACATCTTCAATATAATAGTAATTCTGGATTACATGATTTTTACTAGCTTCCTTAGGGATAACACCTAGGTTATGAGGAATATTATGTATATCTTCAGTAAATGAAGGCTTCTAATTTTCCATAGGATGGAGGTTATTTACACTTTTAGGGAGGGAAAAATAGTAGAGACATTGAATATAGTAAGGGGGATACTTTATAAATTTCTATTCTCTATGATATTGTGAGTGCTCTTGGAAAATTCGGTAACCTTGATTTCAGTGGTGACGTAGTTGTCCTTAAATACTATAGACCTCCAAATGCATTAGGGGTTTTGGAATAAAAAATAATTATGTGGGATTTTTTATTTAGTAGTTCTGTAAAATTGAGAACCATGATTGATAATAAGGTTTTATGGTTGGTAACCCCGAAATAGAGGTTTTTGGGACATGAATCAGAGGTTAGAGTATATCATGGGGGCTTAGAATACACCTAGAAGAAGATAGTTTATTTGGGGAAGTGATTAAAATCCCCCTTTATTGTTTAGAGTGGAAACCCCCACTCACTCCTATTTCATTCTCATGTGGACTAGGGGTATGAGCCCCTCCTTTCCCATCCTCCCCAAAATGGGGAGGGAGAGGTTTTCTGGCTGTTCTTACTGATGACAGAAGGTATGAAGCCTTATCAGTCATCTTGTATGTCCTAGTTCACTATTCACATATTTTGGTATTATCCTGATTTAGGTGGAAATGGTGATTTAATTGATTAATGGTTAAATTTTCTAATTTTGAATGGGATTTCATAGAGTCTTGAAAGATGATGTCCTGTGATGATTTTTATTTTTTTCCATTTCCACCTTCAAGGATGATCATTCAAGTATTATTATTATTAAATAATATTTTAAAAGGTATATTAAAACATATTTAATGTTCCAAAACTAATATATAGACATAATATGGAATCAAAACAACCTAGTTCATGTTGTTTGGAAAAAGCACAAAAATAACTTAAAAAATTATCATTAACATTTTATCAAGTGAATAATCATCATAACATAATGAAAAATGATATATGAAACCATTTTAAACATATGTAAATACATTTATAGCACATGATTTCTCTTCTAGTGTACTATTCCCATTTGAAAAAATCCTCTTTATTCATACACAAGTTAAATAACCAAGAAACCATGAAATTAATACTCTAAGAATGACAAAATTAATCTTTACTATATATTAAAATGTCCATAAAATATATTAAGAAAATTATAAAAAATAAAATAAACATGTAAGATGTTCTTAATTAAATTATTAATGAAACTATTTTGATTATACAATACATTTAATGTGAGTGAATAACTCTTTTAGACTAAAGGTATGGGCTCTCACCAAACATACATGTTTCCTATGGGTTATGTTTACACTATATTTTCATTAATTTATCCAAACCTTCATCTTATATAATTATCCCATTTCTTAAATATATGGCCTTCAAATATATATCTATCTCAAGTATTGTTTATTTTATGTGAGACACATGTTTTAAAATGTTTCCATTCTAAATCCTTCTTGACAAGAAAACCCAATTGAAGGGAAGATCTTTCTTTATTACCCCTTTCTATGTACACATAATAAACTATTTTAAGCCATATATTTTGTCTAAAATCATTCATTCAATACTGAAAAAATTTTAGTTCATTTTTGTTTTTTTGGAAATACTAATGCATTTATATTGTTAATGACTCTTTATTCATTTCTCAAAAATAGTGCTTAAGTGGCATATTTCTGTTGTTACCAACACGCCCTTTTTCATGTGTTCACATAAATTAGACATTATTAGTCATGATCTACTATTATTTTACCTTATGAATGTTAAGTAATTATTTAATCCATTTTTCATGGATTTCAGTATGATACATCATTTATTTATGTTGTTTGACATGATTATGAAACCCATTTCTATCTATGGGTAAGTCTTATGTTTATTCCTTATGTTAGATTTCTTTATCTGGAAAACATATGCATGAAAAAGTTATAATAGTTTCACCCCAATTGATCTATATTTAATTGTGTTCTTTTTTCCTCATGAGACATTATTTATGTGATTGGAGTGTAATCCTAATCCATTATGTCAATCAGTTCACCATGTGATATAGACTTGGTAGCTAACATTGATGAATGTTTATTACATTATATATGTTTCTACCAATTCCTATATTTCTATTATTGAATATTCCATGTTCTATATATTATTCATCTATATATTAATTCATGATCCTTTCCTTTTAGGTATCATGTTAACCCTTTTGACTCATTTTCTATGTTTATTTTCCATTCTTATTCAATTATTGGGATTTTTAGCTCATCCGTTTTGTCTATATATTCTCCAGGTTATCCTTTGAAGATGTTGGAGCATAAATGATGTTACAATATCATTATTGTGATTTATTAAGAGATGTTTAATTCTAATATCATGTTTTCTAATTATCTACCAAGTTTTCCAATGTATCTAGGATTTTTGATCCTTGGTTTTTATTTCATGGATAAATATGCCCAAAATCATGTCATAATATATATAATAGCCTCAGGTCCCTATATTTGGTATCAGTGCATATTCTAGTTTTTTTGAGTATTAGGAATAGAAAATTTAGTATTTATCCTAGGTATAATTATATCACAATGAATAACCTAGATTAGAAACTAGGATATAATATGATAAGGTATACATTTGATTTATATGTTTATCACTATATGTTCATTAGATAGGTATTCAAGACCCAAACCTAATTTTATTTATCTTTATTTAGTTAATAGTTGTAAATAAAAGAACCTATGACAGAGAACAATGTGATATAAAATGTGTTGATTTCCCTAATGTGATGCCAAACATCGTAGGAGTTGGAACTCAAAACTTCAATATAGTACTCACTCAATTGGATCATGTTAAAAATAATAAATTGAATCATTTAGATCTCCCTCCATCCTATAAGAAATAGAAAGTTATGGTCGAATAAATTGTGAGATTGGGGCCTCCTATTTTTAGTGGATCTTATGATCTCCTCTTCAAAGAATAGTGGATTAACTCAATTTACAAGATATTCTCAGTCCTCTAGTTCTCAGAAGAAGAGAATGTCATACTATCATTCTATTGTTTTAATAGGGAAGTAGATTAATGGTGGACACTGATAATGAACATGAATTCTAAAGAGGATATTGATTCACTAAAATGTGTTGAATTCAAGATAATATTTTTCAATAAATATTTTTCATGAATTATACACCTTATAATAGAGATGGAGTTCCTCACATTGAAATAAAATGAAGATGAGACTATCATGGTGTACAAGGAAAAAATCATATGGATTGCCTGATATGCCTAATGAATTTTCATTAAAATTTAATTAAAGGTGTATAACTTATTTAGTTGATTAAATAATATTCTATGAAAATAAATTGTCTTCTAATACCTTGATAACTATGAGGATATTTTATGTTGTCCCTTTAAGGTTGAGATAGAGATTGGAGACTCTCAGTGGTCTCATGTGTTTAGATAAAAAATGATTAAAATGTGTATTAATATGTGAAGATCAATAGATAAATCCCATGGAGAAAATAAAATACATCATCCCACATGTCAAATGTTCTGGAAGAAGCATCATGTGTGTTTTCTACAGGGAACTGGAACATTCAAAAAAATTGGAATATAGGGGAATCAAGATAATAATTTTTGTGGGTATACGAAGAAACCCCCAAATTTATAATAAGAAATGAAGGTTTTTACAGACACTAATCCTTAAGTAATATACTTCCACTATAAAAATCGTGGTTATTATTTGAGGTAATTACCTAATCGAGGGGTCTTCAGAGACAATCAATGATAATAACCTATAATGAAGAGATGAAGGGCATACACTATAATTAATGTTGAGCAAGATTTAATCAATATTGTGTTGGCAATTATTATTTTTATTCATTCATTAATAGTAAACATAGTTTTTTATTCTAGTTCCACACATTCTTTCATATCCTAAAGGTTTAGCATAATTATTAAAACACCACCACAAAATATGGAGGTTTAGTCATCTGTGGGAACAATGATGGGGGAAATATTTCATCCAAATTGTATAACTCCAACCCCTTGATGTTTTTGGACTAAATCACACATAAAATATTCTAGTACACACTTTAGTCGTTTTTTATGATATATTGGTCATTTATTAGAAATATGTATATAAATACAACATTAACTCTCAGGAGGGTAAGATCACTCTTCACATCCCAAGGCATCCCCCAATTCTATACATGTGTATACAGGAGGATGAATCTCTTTAAAAATCATCATCTAAAGTGCGGGTAGAATTGATATATGAACATTCATATCTATCTCAAATGACTGATAGAATGGATAAGATCATTCTTGATGTCATTCCCACGGTTAGAGACTACACCGATGTGTACCATGAAGGATTCTCAAGTCTCCCACCCGATCAAGAGGAAGAGTTCACAATTGAACTCATACATGGATCACCTTCCATATCAATTATTACATAGTGGATAGAAACCATTAATTTAGAAGAACTAATTAAGTAGTGACATGATAATATAAAACAGTGTTATATATTCATGAGTGGTTCATTATGGGGAAAACGACTCCCATTCATGAAGAGGAAGGATGGATCAATTCACATATGCATTAATTATCATGAGATCAAAGAAATCTACATAAATATCATGTATAATCTATCATTGATATATTAATTCTTTAATAAATTATGTGGGGGCGTTTATTTTCCTAAGGTATAACATTGGTTAGTATATAACCAATTAAAGGTGGAGAAGTATGATATTCCCAAGAATACATTTACAATGAGGTATCGACACTATGATTTCAATGTAATTCCATTCAAACTCACTAATTCTTCTGTAATATAAATGTATATAATGAATAGAGTTTTTTTAGATTACCATGAAAAATTTTTGGTTGAATTTATAGATGATATTATTATATACTCAAGAGAATGGAGGAGCATGGGGAGTATTTGAATAATATTCTAAAGACATTTATATCGGAGAAACTATAAGAAAAGATGAGTCAATGTGAGTATTAGATGGGGGAATTATCATTATTGGATCATGTTAACTCCAAAAAGAGATATATATAGACCATTATATGATAAAGAAAATTGAAGAGGTGAATAGACAAACATCTATAATGAAGATCCATAGTTTCCTTGAAATAGCTTGATTTTATTGATTATTTGTGAGGAACCTCCCTCAAATTTCTGAAATCCTTGACAAGTTAACTAGGAAGGGAGTAATTATTTTCTAAACTGGTGAATGTTAATACTACTTCAATGAATTGAAAAAGGGGATTATCATTACATCAGTACATACACAACACAAAACCGGAAAACTCATTGTGGTATAAAATGATGCATCAAATAAGTTATTAGGATATGTATTGATGAAAACTGAAAATGTGATATCCCACTCCTTAGGGAAGCTAAATGATTTTGAGAAATAATATCCAACATATTATATTGAGTTGGCAGCTGTGATCATCATATTGGAAATATAGAGGAATTATCTCTAAAGGGACATGTGTGATATATATATTGATCACAAGACACTTAAATATAAATATAAATTTAAATAATTAAATATGTTCCAACAATGATTTATAGAACTCATAAATTATTATGACTGCTCGATCCACTACCATCCCAAAAAAGAAAATGATGTGGAAAATGCTATATGTAGAAAATATCATGTAACTTTATCAACGATTAGAATTTAGATGTATACAATCTTATAATACATGAAAAGTATGGAAATGAAAATATAAATGAAGTAACATCATCATTAATTTCTCATGTGATTTTAAAACCATCCCTTTTAGAGAAGATATAAGATTCTCAAAGTGATGATGTTGAAATTCAAAAGGAGGATGCTATCTAAAATGGGTAAAACCAATATTTCAAAATTGATGAGGATGGAGTCATAATACTTTTATCATGACTATGTGTACAATAAAATTCTGAGATAAGGAATGATATTTTAAATGATGCACATATATTAACCTTTTCCATCCACACAGGGAGCACAAAGATGTATTGATATCTTTAAGTTCCCAATTGGTGGCACAATATCCGAAAAAAGATTGATGAAGTGTTGAGGCTTCATGGAGTACCATCATCGATTATATATGATGAAAAATTAAGATTTACCTCATTCTTTTCTAATAGTCTCCAACATTCTTTAAACAATGAGTTGAAAATTAGTAAAACATATCAGCATCAAACTGATATCCAGTCTGAGAGGATTATTCATACATTGGAAGATATGTTGATAGTGTTTCTGTTGGACGGAAAATGAGGATGGGACCAACATCTTCCTATTTTCAAATTTTATTACATTAAAATCATCCACTGAAGAATCCATATCCCACCATATGAATCCATTTATGGTAAAAGATGTAGAACAACTTCTTGCTAGGATGAAGTTAGTGAATGTAAGCTACAAAGTCCTGAAATGGATGAAGCAATAGTATAAGTGGTCAATACTATTCAATATCACATCAGAGATACCTAAATTAAATAAAAGAGATTTATAAATAATAATTTATGTGGCCTAAATATTGATGTTTAAGAAATTTTATTCCTCTAAACATCTCTATGGAAGAGATTTATAAGATTTAGGAAGAATGGAAAGATACATCATAACTATAGTTTTCCGTTTTTTATTATATATCATGTTGAAGTTATGTCATATCGACCAACACTTCCTCAAACCATGTATCATGTACATTTTGTATTTCATTTATCTTTATTATGGATGTACATACTGGATACCAGACATTACTTATATTTAGAAGTGGTAATGATGGAAAATGATCTCTCTCATGAGGAGCTGTCGATGATGATCATGGACCATAGAGATAAATTTCTTCACAAAAAGACTACACACCTCATCTAAGTACTATAGATGAACCATTAATTTAATGAAATGACATGGGAACCATAGGAATCGATGAAGGATAAGTACCCTTACCAATGTTTCACCGATGTATGAAAAAATGATATTTTGAGGTTGAATGTTCATAAGGGGCTAGAATGTAATGATGCATAATTTTATCAACTAAATTTTCTTTCTAATAATAATTTCATAGAGTATAAATAAATAAAATCACAAAGAGAAACAATGAAAAATTATTCTCATAAATTAATATTGACTCATTAGACAACATATAAACCTATAAGAATTACAAATATTATAGTATGTTAATAAATAAAAAAAGAGAATAAGAATAGGATACATTGGATCATTTTTATCCACCAGCATGAAAACACTCACAAACAAAGCTCTAGAAATAAAACATAATGTTAATAATAAAATATATTTTTTAATGAATAAAGTGTATATAAAGTTGAGAGAAAATGGGATGATAATGAATAATGAATGGAATAAAATGTATTTATATGAAATAAGGACCCAATATGATCACTATAATTATGACTATTGAAATAGTAATTTGAACATTCAAATAGTAACCGAACTCTTGGAATATTAATATGATTGGTAGGTATAGTGATATAACTATTAGAATATTAACCTCACATATATGAATGTAAAATATTAGTTAAATGTCTTATAATATAAAAATATGATACATTTATTATACCAGTAAATATATTTTTAAAAAACTAATGATAAATTAAGTGTTAGTATTTTTATAAAAATATATATTTTTTATAATAAATTTAATAATTAATACAGTGATTTAAAATAAAATGTATTTTCATAAGATGGATTCCATTGTTCAAATATATATTTCAAAAAGAATTTTGTGAGAATTGTTTGTATTTTTCTAAAATAGTTGAATTTTGTGAGTATTGAAATATGTCAATTTGGGGTCTTTTACATTATAAGCCATGTAAATGAATTTTTGAGTCATGTATGATTTAATCACAAATTAGTTATAACTCAAATGCTCGAGATACTACATATTGTCATAATAATCAACATTAATTATTTTTTTCGGCCAAAATAATAAATTAATGAATATAATAATCAGAAACACCCCTCTACTCCCATTATAAATACCACCCCTCACAACTGCTTATACATAAACCTTATAATCATTAAATCTTTTAAAATATCTATATGACCCTATCCTCTCTACTCTTCCCACGTTATAGTTCTTTAGGTGTCCCAAAAATACCAATTCAAATATCCTTATGGGGTCCTTCAATGTGGATATATTCAAGTGGTAACGTTCTCAAACAACCTCCCTTAATTTACATTCCACTAATTTTTTCTCATCTCCTCCTTCAACCATAAAATCATAATAAATATAGGATCATGTATATACAAAAATGTTAAATGTATAATGGAAGATCTTTTATCCATTTCTTTTTCATCTCTTTTTATTCAAATAAACGAATCCAAAGATAAAATTATAGTGGTTAACCTGCTTCATGGATTACATTTTTTCATTTTCCATTACCTATTTTAATGATGTTCATAAAATTATTAGTATGGTTACATCAGATTATAATTTCTATATTAAAATTCATTTTGTTGAACCCTCTGGGAATTGAGTTGATTTATTATATTTTGATAATCCCAACTATATTTTATTTATATCTTAATTACATTTGATACATCTCAAATATGCTTTATTATATGTTGTTACTTTCAATTATGCTTAATATAAGTCTTTTGGATATATGTACTCTGACCTAACACACTTTACCAATAGAATTCTTAAACAGTTTATAGCTACTGATACAGAATAGTAGCTACAGTTATGACTTAGAGCTACCAATATAGAATAGAGCTATCGATACGGAGTTCACCGATACATCAAGTTCACTGGTACTCAAAGTTCACCACTACATCAAAGTCTACCGATACGGTACAACAAGTCTACCAATAGAGTTACATTTACAAGCTCACAGGTACTCAAGTTTACCGCCACATCGAAGTCGACAGCTACCGATACAGAGCTACTGATATGCTGATGTCCACCGATATGCAAAGTCTACCGATACATCAAGGATTCTACAGATAGGGACTTACCGCTTCCGATACAAGACAGAGCCACAGCTACCATTACAAGTCCACCGCTACTGATGTGATCAAGTCTGCAATTACTGCTACTGATACAAAGTCTACCATTACAAATGAAGTCTTCCGATACAGACACCTACCGTAACACAACTCTACTGATATGAAGAGCTACCGTTCCAGAGATAGAACCCGACACTTCTTTAATTTCTTTATCATTATTTAATCTAACCAATGGTCATATTAGGAATATTTTAATGCTCTTTCATTTATTTAATGAAGGTTGTTGGATGTCAGGGAACCATACCTCGTACCTGCAAAAAGTAAATCATCTTTTGACGGAGCTCATGCTTTAAATAACGGAAGGATGTGATACTACAAATAGAGAATGAATAGACGAATACATAGAGATATACATACCACGAGGTGTTCTGGAAGAACAACTGAGCATGAATGAAAAGATACGACTGAACTTACATGAAGAACTCATTCATTACTGCATACCAGTGAAGAGATGAGAACGAGAACATAACACAAGAGCTTAATCGACTGTCTCTACACCTGGAAGTCAAGGAAACAGACGATACTCAGTTTTCCAGACAAATACAAGAAGTGGACTTAGAGCGAATTCTGATCAATGAAAGGAGTCCAGAACTGCATGACAATCACTAGAGCCATTTCTACACTCTAAATATTTTCTCTATGATTTATCTTTTTACATATTGAGCAGTGTGTGTTATCTGCTGTATTTTACACACACACTGTCTCCTGTACTCTAACTGGAGGATTTGTAAATCCTCACTCAACTCTCTTACATCTTGTATTTCCCACCGGGATAGTGTTTGAGGTCATGTGACATAGACACCTGGTTGTTGTTGTTTTTGTTTCCCATAGATAACAGTGGTAGAGGTCGTGTGACCTGGATAGTTGTATACTATTGTTTATCCCCAATCCAGGGTGTGGATCACTTTTTTATAATGTTTTGAGAGGACTAAGTCTCAGCTTGAGACTGAAACTCTTGGTTAAATCTGTTGTTCTTATTTATATTCAATGTTCTTTATTATTCAGCTGCTAATTACATTAAAACAAATTTTTTTTAAAGTCACTTTGATAATTAAACTCGCTTGTGTTTATATTAGTTGTAAATCAGTAAGTTAGTTTTAAAAGTTAATCAACACTTCTGATTTTATTAGATGGGAAATAATCAATCCCTTGAGAACCTAACAGAACCTTTACTTTGGTATAAATTCACTACAGTTTAATTTTTTTTTAATTGGGGGATTTTAAGACAATGTTTTTAAACAGAAATTTTAATTGGAACTCAATACACCCCCCCCCCCCCTCTTGAGTGTCCACTCCGACCAACATTTGGAATCAGAGGAGTTTAACATATTTAGTACTCTGTTTTGAAACTGTGATTTTAGTTGTATTTTAATGTTCTTAAAATTTCTCTTATATCTAAATTTTTATATCTTTAAAATCTTTGCTTTAAGTAAACTATCATGGATAATAGACTTGAAGGAGTTTCTACCAATAGAACACCATTTTTCAATGGCACTAACTATGATCAGTGGAAAATTAAGATGAAAATTCATTTATAGATCATGGGTTTTGATATTTGGACTGCTATAGAATCAGAATATAAAATACCTACTACTGTTAGATCTAATTGGAATGAAGCTACTAAGACAGCCTACAATAATAATTGTAAATCCATGAATACTCTGTACTATGCTTTAGGAGATGAAGAATTTAATAGAATATCTGCTTATAAAACTGCTTATGAAATTTGGGAAACCTTAGCTATTTCTCAGGAAGGAACAAATAATGCTAACGAAATGAGATTGAACACTTATACTATTAAGTATGATAATTTTACGATGAAGCCTGATGAACCCATTTCTGAAATGTATCTCAGGTTCAACGAAATTGTCAACAAAATGATCTCTCTGGGAAAGGATGTTCCATCAAAGGAACAAATTATGAGAATTCTGAGATGTCTACCTGAAATATGGAGAGGAAGTTCTGTCTCAATTAGAGAATCGTGTGGTATTGGTGAATTTCCAGTCAAGGAATTAATTGTCAAGCTGATGATTTATGAAAAATAACTCAAAGTTAAAAAATAAGAATATGATGAACCAAGAAGGAGTTCTGTTGCGTTCAAGACTTCAACTTCAAAGAACAGGATAAGGAGAAGCTTCAAGATATAAATGAAAGTTCACGCTGTGAAGACAGTGAAAGTGCTTCTGACAGTGATGCTGAGATTTCTCACATTGCCTGAAGGTTTAAGAAGTTCTATAGGAAGAAGAAGTTTTTCAGAAAATCAAATTGTAAAGGTATGTATGATAAAAAAGGGACATTGTAAAAAGGATTGGAAGAAATCTAACAAAACAGATGAGGTTGTCTGCTATGAGTACAAAAGAAAAGGACATATAAAAGCGGACTGTCCAAAGCTGATGTACAAGAAGAAATATGATTACAAGGACAGTAAGTACAAAAGGCTATGAAGGCTACTTCGAGTGCTTCTGAGGATAGCTCAACTGAATCTAACGTTCTTGAAACTGAACTCAAAAATAAGGAAAATATGTGTTTTATGACAAACACATCTGAGTTAACAGCTGAAACTCCTGCCTTAAATTCATATTTTTCTGGAGATGATTCTGACTCAGAAAACATGTCAAAATCTGAACTGTTTGAATACTGTGATATGTCAGAAGAAACCTGTAATGAGCTAAAAGATAAATAAAATGGTTTATAGAAACAGTATGCTTTAACTGTTAAACATAAATCTGATCTTGATATTGAAATGGAAAAGAATGCTCAGTTGCTTAAAGAAAACACTGAACTGAAATTACTTAATGAGCAACATAAGAAAGACTTAAGAAAATTTACAAATGGTAAAGATACTCTTACTCAGATGCTAGGAAAGAAAATAACACCTGGATACACTACTGGTATAGGATACCAACCTGGACAAAGGAAATTTACCAAAACTAAATTCATTCCTAAATCTGGACATAATGTAGCTAGTTTAGAAAATTCATATGATTTACCTATTTATATTCATAGTTAAGGATCTAATAAGGTTTATCTTTCAAAATATGTTTATTCTACAAATTTTATGAGACCCATTAGACAAATTTCTGTACCTAAAGTTTTATTGGCTAACCTGTCTGGACCCAAGAAGAACTGGGAACCAAAATCATTTCCTGTCTAAATCTATTTTGTAGGGAACCTGCTTAAAGAGCTCCTATAGAAAGACCTGGTACTTGGAAAGTGGATGTTCAAGACATA
Organism: Viscum album; assembly: GCA_963277665.1. Classification (NCBI taxonomy): domain Eukaryota; kingdom Viridiplantae; phylum Streptophyta; class Magnoliopsida; order Santalales; family Viscaceae; genus Viscum; species Viscum album. Next base: position 1,915,230,414 of record OY728143.1, read on the forward strand.
TGTCAGGAGACTTCTCATGCTTTAAAAGCTTAGTCAAGAATTGATGGAGGTTTTGTCACTTTTGGTGATAACTCAAAAGGAAAAATCATCAGCTTACGCCAGATTGGTAACACTTACTCAACATTAATTTATAAGGTTTTATTTATTGATGGACTTAAATATAATTTGTTAATTATTTATCAGTTATTTGATGATGGTTTTTATGTTAAATTGGAATATGATTTTTGCAATGTATTTAATTAAAAAAATGTTTTAGTGTTTTCTGATTTAAGAAATGAAAATGTTTATGATTTTGATTTAAATTCATTAGCTAAGTAGAATATTACTTGTTTAAAAGCTTTTCATAAAGAGTCTTGGCTTTGGCATAGAATATTAGGACACTGCAATGTACATTCACATAGAAAACATTCTAGGAAGAAATTAGTTAGAGACCTACCCAAACTTGAATTCCCAGTAGACAAAGTTTGTAATCCCTGTCAAAAGGGAAAACAACATAAAGTTTCTTTTAAATCTAAGAAAGAAGTGTCAACTTCTCAACCTCTCAATTTAGTTCACATGGATTTATTTGGACCTTCAAGAGTTTCTAGTTTAAATGAGAAGCACTATGTCTATGTCTTAGTAGATTACTTTTCTAGATATACTTGGGTATATTTTCTAGCTCACAAAAGTGAATCTTCTTCTTGCTTTGTAAAATACTCCAAATCTGTAGAGAACCTTAGTGGACTTAAAATAAAAACCCTGAGAAGTGATCATGGCCGTGATTTTGAAAAACATGAGTTTTAATCTTACTGCTCACACAGTGGTTATATCGCAATTTCTCTGCCCCTAGGACACCCCAACAGAATGGTGTAGTAGAAAGGAGAAATAGAACCCTTCAGTAAATTTCTAGGACTATTCTTAATGAGTATAACCTACCTGTTTACTTTTGGGCTGAAGCTGTAAATATAGCTTGTTATGTTATCAATAGAGTCTTGATCAGACCTGTTTTTAAAAGGACCCCTTATGAGTTGTGGAACTGTAGGAAACCCAAGGTTAACTACTTCAATGTTTTTGGTTGCAAGGTCTTTATTCTTAATACTAAAGATAATCTTTAAAAGTTTGCACCAAAGAGTGATGAAGGATTTTTTCTAGGATACATTATAACTAGAAATCCTATAGAGTTTTCAATAAGAGAACCAAATGTGTGGAAGAATCTGTTTACATAAAATTTGATGAAACTGATCCACATGAGCCTAATACTTCTATTGAAAATCTTGAAGATGATCTATCGGTTTTGAACCTTAATGATAAGGACAGTGGACCTGTAGTAAAAACATCCATTTCTGGAAATTTTCTAGAACCCGCTTCTGTTGATTCCCAACCTGTTGATGAACCTGAAATTTCTAGTCCTACCTTTACTTGATCAACTAAAATTCTAAAGAATCATCCTTTAGATGATGTTGTAGGAAATCTTGATTGAGGGACACTGACTAGAGCTTATCTTATAAATCAGGTTTAACATCAAGCCTTCTTGTCACAGCTTGAACCTAAACACATTGATGATGCTATTAATGATGAATTTTTGGTAATGGTTATGCAAGAAGAACTAAATCAATTTGAAAGAAACAAAGTCTGGAAATTAGTGGAAATACCTAAGGAAACTTTAACGATAGGCACAAAATGGGTGTTTAGAAACAAAGTTGATAAATCTGGTAACATCATTAGAAACAAAGCTAGGCTAGTTACACAAGGTTACAATCAAGAAGAAGAATTTGACTATGAGGAAACCTTTGCACCTGTAGCTATATTAGAGGAAATTAGGATCTTACTTGCCTTTGCATCACATCATATTTTTCATGTTATATCAGATGGATGTGAAAAGTTCTTTTTTAAATGGTTTTATTATTGAAGATTTTTTTATAGAACAACCATCTGGTTTTTTAAATCCTCATTTTCAGAATCATGTCTTCAAACTTTCTAATGCTTTATATGGTTTAAAACAATCTCTGACAGCTTGGTATGAAAGGCCTTCAATCATTCTTATTTCAAAAGGATTTATAAAAGGAATTACTGATCCCACTCTTTTTTATAAAAAGGATTTCAAAAGATGTTTTAATAGTACAAATCTATGTTGATGATATTATTTTTGGATCATCTGAGAATTCTTTATGTACTGATTTTTTAGAAATAATGAAAAATGAATTTGAAATGAGCTTAATGGGAGAGCATAAGTATTTTCTTTCTTTTCAAATTTTTCAAACTAATGATGGTATTAGTTTAAATCAAAGTAAATATACTAAGGATATGTTAAAATGATTTGTCTTGGATAGTATTAAGGAAAGTGATATACCTATGAGTACCACATGTAAATTGGATATTGATGAATTTGGGAAACCTGTTGATCAAACTAATTACAGAGGTATGATTGGGAGTTTACAATACCTTACTGCTAGTCGACCAGATATTTTGTTTAGTGTATGTATGTGTGCTAGATTTTATGCTAATCCTAAAGAATCACACTTACTTGCTGTTAAAAGGATTTTTAAATATCTTAAGTATACTGCAAATTTGGGTTTGTTTTATCCAAAAGGACAATCATTTGACTTAATAAGTTATTCAGATGCTGATTTTTTTGGCTGTAAGTCAGATAGGAAGAGCACATCTGGAACATGTCACTTATTGGGAAAATCCCTAGTATCATGGTGTAGTAAGAAACAGAACTCAGTTGCATTATCTACTGCTGAAGCAGAATACATAGCTGCTGGTAGTTGCTGTGCACAGATTCTATGGATGAAACACACTTTACAGGACTATGTATTTGATTTTAAGCATGTTTCAATTAACTGTGATAACACTAGTGCGATTAACAACTCAAAGAATCCTATGTCTCACTCTAGAACTAAACACATTTATGTTAGACACCACTTTTTAAGAGATCATTATCAAAGAGGTGATATAACACTTGAGTTTATAGGCACTGAACTTCAATTAGATGATATTTTCACTAAACCATTATGTTAATTAAGATTAAGTTTCATTTGACATGAATTAGGAATGATAACTTACCCTTGAAACCGTTAGGAGACCTCACCGTTAGGAGACCTCACCGTTAGGAGACCTCACCATTAGGAGACCTCACCGTTAGGAGACCTAACCGTTAGAAAATTCTCACTGTTAGAAAATTCTCATCGTTAGAAAATTCTCACTGATAGAAAATTCTCACCGTTAGAAACTTCCCACTGTTAGAAAATTCCCACCATTAGGAGACCTCACAGTTAGAAAATTCTCACCATTAGGAGACCTCACTGTTAGGACATCCTCACCGTTAGAAGACTTTACCGGTACATCTCGCGCTGTTTTAACTTCTGTAAAGCCGAGACATCGAAATTATATATATATATATATATATGATTTATTTTATTTGTGGATCCTAAATGAAATTAAACCGTGTCTAGATTTCACTCAATCTCACAGCGAACTCATCTGTTCAAATCCCACCAACCTAACCCTCTCAAGCCGTAAAACACTAAACCTCGAATCTGTAATGGCCTGCGTCAAGAGACCTCAGGTTACAGATGGGAGTGATGAGCCGCAAGCAAAAAGACAGAAAGTATCGAATGCCAGTACCAGTGGAAGTGGAATTGTAGCTCGAAGGAATCTGATAAACCCGCATCTCTCAAAGGGAGAAATTTTCATTGAGAAAGAGGTGTGTAAAGAATGGCTCATGGAGATAAATTCCATGGTTCTTAAAGTTTTAGAAGAACAAGGTTGGACTTAGTGCTTCGCGAACAACAATGGACCCTATTACCCAGGGCTGGTAAAATAGTTCTACAAATTTGTTTGTTTTGAAAAGTCTGAGGAAGAAAGAAAAATGATTTCTTATGTGAATGGATTGGAAGTTTCTTTTACTTTAGTAGAATGGGCTAGGGACTTGAGAGTTCCATATGAAGGAGATTATGCATTTTATTCAAAATCTGTAACTTCGACCAGTGATGTGTTTCAATATGAAGATGCTTTGCTGGAGATTAATGGGAATGGGACCCCTAGAAAGGTTATTGCTGCGGAGATGGTAGGAGAAGATAAGTTGTTGTTCAAATTTATTCAGCATGTTGTTATTCCTAGAAGAAGAGACTTTTCCACTTTGAGATTCCAAGACATATATCTGATATATTTGCGGAATCACTGTGTGAGAATCAATCTATGTAGATTGATTATGGTTCAAGTGGAAGAGATGACTAGACCAAAGTCCAAATCAAATGCACTGTTTTTCTCAAAGCTGATTTCTATGATGCTAAAAGTGAAAGACGTTGCTGGACCTCAGGATGAGCTTGTAGTGGTTATGGAAAACTTCTGTATTACAAAAACTGTCTGTAAATACATGAATGTCAGATGGAATCCTTGGAAGAAATCATGGGTGAATGATTATGGAAAAATCTATGACAAGTATACTCTTGTGGATCATCCTTCTAGACCAAAGGATGTGAGGGATCCTGGTCTTGGACCAGATGAGCCAGAACTGGTCTACAGTGATGATGAAGCTGAGGAGAAAGAGACATCAGTTAAGGAAGGAGGAGACCCAGACTTACCCCCTAGTCCAGTGCATCAAGTTATTTCTTATGGAGCAGCTAGCCCTCCAAAAGAACTACCAAAGAAAGAAACTGTCTTGAAGGACAATGATACAGAGACTACAGAAGAAGGAGAAGAAGAATGCCAGTATGTTGTCAAGGACACCTCTGAGGAGTACGAGGCAACCAAATCATATCATGATGTTAATAGAGAAAAGGAGGCTGATGGTGATGCAGATGATGAGGTAAATGTTGAAAAAGAGCTCAGTTTGTGTCCTCTAATAGTCAGTACAGTCAGGACAGTGCCTGATCAGGAAGATGTAGCAGCATCACCTGTTGATGAGAGAGTTATTAATGACTCAGAACAAATGGCTATTGAATCTACTGCAGTTGTAGAGGAAATTGCAGAATTACCTTAGGAAGAACAGTTGGAAGAGATACCTCAGGAGAATGTTCCAAGTGAGGGGGAGAATCTTGGCACAGTATCAGTGCTATATGACATTGAAGGTTGGACATCAGATCCATGATATATGATTCTTGGACATTCTTTTGGAGATTATGATGAGGAAGACCGAACCCAAAAGGAATCAGTTACCCTACCCACTATGGCTGAAACTGTGGCAACCAAGGAGGACCTTGAGTCCTTAAAAGCTGAATTGAAAGAAGCAATAAGGGATTCAGTGTAAGATATGAAGAAAAGTATGGTTGAAGAGATGAAAAGCATGGAGCAGTCCATTGAGTTATCCATTGGATTTGGTGGGTCGAGTCATGTGAATGAAATGATGGATGAACTTAAAGTGTGCCACACTCAGATTGAGAGTTGGACAGGAGCTAAAGTTGCCTTGAGACAATCAATTGCATCTCTGACTACCATGCATAGCTCTCAAAATCAAGTAACCTCTGACATTAGATATATCAAAGAAGTGGTCAAACAGTTTGTGGAAGTTTTTGAGGCCTTTAAAAAGTCAGTTAAAGAACATATGGACAGCCAGGATGAACTTGTTCAGAAATTCATTAGTAGTCTGACTCAATCCTTCAAGGAGATAGTGGCTTTTTCAATAAAACATCTTCCCTCATCCAGCTACAATGTGAACCTTGACTAGATCCGCACTGTTATTCAGGAAGAATTGGATAAGGCCAGTCCCAGTGGTGCATCAGATACTCAGATTCTTTCTACCACTAGGGAAGTTAGTAGTTTTGTTTGTGATCACCTGCGGGCAGCTGCTACTTATCAAGAGGCAATCAAGAAAAAGGTGGATGCTTATTTTTAAAAGTTTTATACCAAGCACCAAATGACAAACCAATTCAAACTCTTGATTGATAATACGAAGTTACCTCTAGTTACCCAAGCCTTCAAAGAAAATGTTAGTAAGCTCAGGGAGCTTACTCCTACTTTGGACAAATTCATTGAAAATAGGGAGGATTTTGTGTCTGCCATGGATAGAGGAGGAATCATTATAATGGATTTCAGAAACCTGTTGTTTCCCTTCCTGCATGTGGATGCCAGACCAGTGATTGTACCTCCTTCCCTTCCTGCTTCTTCCTCTGGGAGTACTCATCAATTAACTCCAGTTCAAGCCATCAGGAGCTTGACACCGATGATCACTCAGAGGATCTCCGATTTCAGATTTGGTACAGTTTCTGTAGCTGAACCACCAGTTGTGCCTTCAGCTATTCCAAAACCCTCTGCTGATCATAAGGTAAAGACACCTGTTCCAGAGGAGGATTGAGTGTTTCTAGATCTTTTTGATAGGATTCACTTGTATTTTTTTTGTTCTGATTTTATCTGTGTATCTTTTATATTAATTAAATTCCTCTTCATTCTATACTTTACTGCGTTTCTCTTACTTTGTCATATATTCTCTGCTAATCTTTATCTTTTCTCTGCTACCCTTCTTTTTGTCAATCACAAAGGGGGATAAAATGAGCAAATGAGAAAATGAAAGAAAATAAGAAATGAGACCTAAGAGTAAAAAAAGGGGGAGAAACACACAAAAGGAGAATGAGAAACTGTGACTTGAGAAACAGACTTAAGAGAGAATCTTGCAATACAATTGAAAGGGGGAGGAATATGGACGTTTTGTTCTAAACAAAACAAACGAACCTTTTCCTCTGAGGATAATTTCCTTTCCACTTTTTCCTCTGAAACTACTGTTTTTTATATCATTTTTGATATATATTTTTCTCTGATACTACTTCATTTTTTTGTCATAATTTGTGATTATCAAAAAGTGGGAGATTGTTGAACCCTCTGGGAATTGAGTTGCTTTATTATATTTTGATAATCCCAACTATATTTTATTTATATCTTAATTATGTTTGATACATATCAAATATTCTTTATTATATGTTTTTACTTTCAATTATTCTTAATTTAAGTCTTTTGGATATATGTACTCTGACCTAACACACTCTGCCAATAGAATGCTTTAACAGTTTATAGCTATCGATACAGAACAGTAGCTACCGTTATGACTTAGAGCTACCGATATCGAATAGAGCTATCGATACGGAGTTCACCGATACATCAAGTTCACTGGTACTCAATGTTCACCGCTACATCAAATTCTACTGATACGGTAAAACACGTCTACCAATAGAGTTACAGTTACAAGCTCACTGGTACTCAAGTTTACGGCTACATTGAAGTCGACAGCTACCGATACAGAGCTACCGATATGCTGACGTCCACCGATATGCAAAGTCTACCGATACATCAAGGAAGCTACCGATAGGGACTTACCGCTACCGATAAAAGGAAGAGCCACAGCTACCATTACAAGTCCACCACTACTGATGTGATCAAGTCTGCAGTTATCGCTGCCGATACAAAGTCTACCGTTACAAATGAAGTCTACCGATACAGACACCTACCATAACACAAGTCTACCAATATCAAGAGCTACCATTCCAAAGACAGAACCTGACACTGCTTTAATTTCTTTATCTTTATTTAATCTGACCAACGGTCATATTAGGAATATTTTAATGCTCTTTAATTTATTTAATGAAGGTTGTTGGATGTCAGGGAACCGTACCTCATACCTGCAAAAATTAAATCATCTTTTGCCGAAGCTCGTGATTTAAATAAAGGAAGGATGTGCTACTACAAATAGAGGATGAATATATGAATACATAGAGATATACATACCACGAGGTGTTATGGAAGAACAACTGAGCGTGAATGGAAAGAGACGATTGAACTTACACGAAGAACTCATTCATTACTGTATACCAGTGAAGAGCTGAGAACGAGAACATAACACAAGAGCTTCATCGACTGTCTCTACACCTGGAAGTCAAGGAAACAGACGATACTCTGTTTTCCAGAAAAAAACCAGAAGAGGACTCAGAGCGAATTCTGATCAATCAAAGGAGTCCAGACTGCACGACAATCACTAGAGCCATTTCTAAACTCTAAATATTTTCTCTGTGATTTATCTTTTTACATATTGAGAAGTGTGTGTTATCTGCTGTATTTTCCACACACACTGTCTCATGTACTCTAACTGGAGGATTTTTAAATCCTCACTCAACTCTCTTACATCTTGTATTTCCCACTGGGATAGTGGTAGAGGTCGTGTGACCTGGACAGCTTGTTGCTGTTGTTTTTGTTTCCCACGGATAACAGTGGTAGAGGTCGTGTGACCTAGACAGTTGTATACTATTGATTATCCCTAATCAAGGGTTTGTATCACTTTTATATAAATTTTTGAGAGGACTAAGTCTCAACTTGAGACTGAACCTCTTGGTTAATTCTGCTATGCTTATTTATATTCAGGGATCTTTTTTATTCATCTGCTAATTACTTTAAAACTAAAACTGTTTTAAAGTCACTTTGATAATTAAACTCACAAGTGTTTATATTAGTTGTAAATCAGTAAGTTAGTTTCAAAAGTTAATCAACTCTTCTGATTTGATTAGCTGGGAAATAATCAATCCCTTGAGAACCTAACAGAACCTTTACTTTGGTATAAATTCACTATAGTTTAATTTTGTATTTTAATTGGGGGATTTTTAGACAAAGTATTTAAACAGAAATTTTAATTGGAACTCAATTCACCCCCCCCCTCTCATGAGTGTCCACTCTGACCAACACATTTTATTTTCTAGAACTAATTTATATCCATAATTTCAACAAAATTAAATTTAGTATATGATGGTTAGAAAAACGACCAAAATAAACAATACCTTTATCATTTATGTTTTATAAAATGAATTATTCTCATTCTAGAATAAAATTAATTATGGTACCATTTAAAATTATATAAATTCATTAATACCATATAATTTCACTCTTGGACTTATATTAGTAGTTTAGAAGAGAAACCATAAATATACTCAATTTCACATTCCATAAATCTATGAAACAAACTCTACTAGACTGACAAAAGTAAACATTATTACTCATGAAAATGCCCATAAATTTACTTAATATAATTTATAGAAAAAAAATAATTATTGATGAGTTTATAAATTAAATTTTTAATGAATATAATTTGATTATCCATGACATTAAGTGAATTATAAATCCACATTCAGTGATAAGCTATTAGATATCTCCAAATATAAAAGTTGCATATTGGTTTCATTTTCTCTCTATTTTCCTCAATTTATATATAAAATCATCTTATATGATTCTCCAATACTTTATAAATGTGTCCCACACATATATATCTAGATATATTCATATTTTTTATGGGAAATAAATTTTTTAAAAATGTTTCCCTCTCAATTACTCCCAGCAAGCAATCCTGAATAAAGGCAACTTCTTTGTATCATACCCATTTTCAAGTACACTCCATAATGTATTTTTAGGATAAATAAATTTTTTTAAATCATTCATTTTATCATAAAACCCCATTTTAGTTCATTTATGGTTTTATTAAAATAAATATTCCCTTATACTTTTAATGAATCTTTATTCATTTCCTAAAAATAGCACTTGGGTGCCACGTTTCTTTTGTTACCTCACCAATATTTATCAATTTTTAACATTATTTAGAGATAATTAGTCATGATATATTATTTTAGTACCATAATAATTTTCAAGAATGACTTAATCCCTAGTTAATGAATATAATTTTGATACGCCCTCTTGTTATGCCTTATTCCATTATTATTATATCCATTTATTTCTATGGGAAAACGCTTATTTTTATTCCTTATGATTGATTTATTTATGTGTCAAACAAATTTTTGAACATGTTATGATTAGTGCAGCCATATTTTTCTCCAATGCATTGGGTAACATTTTTTCTCATCAAACATTATGTATGGGATTAGGGAGTAAAACTAATACATTCTAGGACTCTTTCCACTATGTAATATAGTAATGGAAGATTGCATTGACTCATGATTATTTCATGAAATATATTCCTGCCACATTTTTTTTATTTTTATGATCATATTATTTCATGTTCTATTTATTATTAATCTATAATTTTTAGCACATCTATGCGTTTTATGTTATCATATTATGTCACCTGTCTCATGTGTTGTGATTATTTTCCAGGCTTATTCCCTTACATGGGTTTTTAGCTTATACATTTTGGTTATTTATTTTTCATGTTATCTTATAGTGATGTAGGCTCTAAAAGGATGTTAAGAGCTCATTATTGAGATTAAAAAAATATTTTTTATTCTAATTTCCTGTTTTTTAATTATGTATCTTGCCTTCCAATGTAACTAGAATTTTCGATCTATACATTCTATTTGATGGATTATTATTATTATTATCATGAAATAATAATTTTAAAAGGCTCTTTTCAGTATAATATCTTTATCTAAAGTAAATTTAGTGGTGCTCATAACAATTAATCCTGGTCAACTGATATATTGAGGTGATGTAGTATATTCATCTCTTCACACAATCATCTCACTTCATCATACAATCATCCTTTTCTTCATAAATTCACTGAATTTGAAACAAAATATCATTATAAAACTTTAAGATAATTTATAAAACACTGAATGGTAAGGTAATTTGTTTTGCATTAAGGTGAGTCCTTCTTGTGGTATGGTCATTACTTATTATGGTAAGGTGATTACTTCTTGTGGTTAGGAGATTCCTTCTTGAGGTAATGTGATATATTCATACAATAATATTTTTTAAATATATCTCATGATATGTAGTTCATGTACATGTTTTAAGGTGAAACATAACCTCTATAATGCTGATATACTATCCTGACATTTATATGGTATGGTTTCATGCTAGGTTGTACACTTATCCCCTTTTGAAATTTTTTCTTTATAATAAGATGAAATGATTTTGGATTATTAAAATAAGGAGGTGGTGGACTAATATAAAAATATAATTTATTTGAAATTAAATTTATAAAATTTATAGAACATAAACAAAATATTCTATCATAAAGAAATAAATAAAAACCAATTTTGAAGAAAATATGTTTTTGATGCACAAAATGACATTATTAAAAATTTTATGATTATTTACATTGATTTTATAAATAAATTTCTATTGAGTATGAAAATTATACATATTTTTTATAATTTGTTTAATAATATTGAAACAGTCTAATTTAATAGTAGGATTATAATGGTATACTATATTATAGTTCATTTAGACTCATGGTTGTGTGTATTAAAAACTGTCATTGAATTTTTATTTGAAGTGAATGATTTCGTAAAATACCAAGTGTTATATTTTAGCCACCATAAAATGAACATATCTCTAAATAAAATTCCACATTATCATAAATATATTAAGAAATATTAGTTTCATTAGATCCTCTAGTTCACAAAAATCTTGATAGAATTTTGGATTTCATAAGAGAACATTAACCAGATGAGTGGCTTGTTCCATATAACATTATCTATAAGATCCAATATTTATACAAGTTTTTCTTCATAATGAAGATCAAAATAATACGACATGACTTCTGAGTTCAGTACATGTTTTGGATTAAATATATACTTCCTCAATAAAAATACATGGAACACATTGTGATCATAGGAGAGGTTTGGTGGAATCACCTTTTGATAAGTTTTAACCCCTACTCAATGAATAATTTCAGAATGGAAGATATACATATGTACCAAATTTTCCTTCTTTATGAATATCATAACCTTTTTCCGCTATGAAATTCATAGAAAACCTTATATCAAACATTGAATCATATATTCCTTCTATGTTTTTTAATATAAATTTTCATTCGACTTTGAGATTCATTGATATGACACTAAATGGTTTTAACATTGTCTTCCATTTCATGAGATACCTTAGGTGAAAATATCATTCATTATAAAAATTGTTCATATCATATTGGATTTTTGCACTTCTTTTTAAAAAGGTATATTAAGGAGTCATATGAATTATTGAAAGAAAGATATTTTAGCATGAAAAATTACTAGGAGAAGGTATTGATCCCATTAATAGTAAAATACACAAAAAAAGGTCTTAGTATATCCCATTGGGTTTGAATGGTTCTATAAGACTGGCCATATGTTAGAGGATGATAAACAATGCTGAAACATTAAAATTTATCTAGATTCTATGGAATACATTTCTAAAAGTTCGAGTAAAACCTCATATCATGATTAGATACAATATAATGTGGTATTCCATTAAACCTTACAAAATCATTAATTTATATTTTTAAAATATGGTCGAGTGAAATATATTCTCAAGTAGAATTTAATTATGCTATCTTAATTAGGTGATCAACTACAAAGCATATAACATTTTTGACTTTAGTTGTTTTTGTAAGGGAAAGGACAAAATACATGGTGATGTTTTCTATTTTCCATTAATATATAATAATGTTCATAACATACACATAGAATTTTTTTCTAAACCTTAACATGATATAAAAACCATTGAGTTACATAATCTACAATATAAATCATCATGTTTATCCCCCCATAAATACCCTTTAAGGAAAAAATGTATTTTTTACTTCCATGATGAGTTGAGAATGATGAATATTTATCCTTATCCAATAAAACCTTCTTCAAATATGGTATGGACCAAACACATGAACTATTCATAAACCATATAATACATTCATAATGAAGGTCAAACTTAGGAATATTTCTCAATATAATTTTTAGTTCCACACAATCCTTCAACAACTATTTTATCTTTACTTGAATAGATGGTTGAAAACTAATAACGATAGTATTTCAAACCATTAATCATGATTTCCAAAAATATAGGTTGAAAGCCTAAAAATATCAGAACATTTGTGATCATTATCATAGATAAACTTTATTGATAATTTTGACTCAGAGAATCTACTACCTTAATCACATTCCAATGGTGGTAATATATTAAGAAGTAATAATATTTAATTGACTCCAACCATCCTCTCAGACACATACTCGACTATTTCTAAGAGAATATATTCAATAAATTTTTTTGATTAGTATATATATCATACATTTATCTTTATTGATAATACCTCCATTTTTTAATTCAAAAATTCCCACAGTAAACACTAAATCTTCATTTGGGTAATTTTTCTCATGAACGCTCAATTGGTGTGAGGCATACACTGTCACATCTTTCTGAATAATATTTCATCCTAGTACCATTTTCTATACATCAATATATATCAGAAATAATTTTCCAGTATTGGGTAATGTATTCATAGGCGTGATAACTATCCTTATATTTAGTTCCATCAAATATTTCACATATTCATCTATCTAATGGAAGCTGGCTCCCTTCTGAGATAATATGGTGAGTGGATTAGAAATTCAGGAGAAATTATCCACAAGTAATCGATAATATCCATACAAGCAATGAAAACTCTAGATCTTAGTCATAGTGGATTGGTTGGGATAACATTAAATAATATATATATTTGATGGATCGACTGATATATACTTTCTTGATATTATATGACCCAAAATAAAAATTTCTATATCCAAAATTCCTAGTATGTAATTTTTTCATTTGGATTTTATTTAATTATAGACATTAAAAGAATCCAAAAGTGATCTTCCTACTCTTAAATTATTATTGAATATATAACAATATCATCAATAAAGACTATGACAAACTAGTGAAATAAATATTTAAAGAAAATTTTAATTAAATCAGTAAAGTGGGATAATTTGTAGTAGAAAATGGAATAATTATACATTCATAGTCTCAATACGTTATAGATAATTTCTTCTTGGTAATATATTCCTTCTTAACCCCAAATTGTTGACATTTCAAGTGAAGGATACTCTTGTTAAAGTACTAAACTTCATGAAGTTGATCAAATATGTTAACAATATATGAAAGATTGTACTTTTTCATGATGGTGTTCATTTTTTATCCTTATAATTGATGGGGAATTACATTGATTTATATTTATTCATAGCATAAAGAATAGGTTCACCCCATGGAGAAAAACATTTCTAAACAAATAATTTATTATGATATTTTTGACATTTCTACTCTAGTTCGCACAACTCAATTTGGTCCATTATATATTGAATAATTGAAATATATATAACATTGGGTAATGATTTTTATTTGGAACACTACATCATGATTTGTAAGATGGACAAAAAAATATTATATAATAACATTAATAATATCTCATACATTTAAAATATCATTGGTGTTGAGTTTCCCCAACCATCTGAGATAAATAACCCATTTAAATATTAGTCGAGAACAATACAATGGATACAACTTCCATTGGATGATAATATTTATTATCACACTAATAGAAAATAATATGTTGGTTTGTAATATCAAATATGACTTCCCTTACTTAGAAATTGATATATCATTTATGTATACAATGTCAATCCATTCTTAAAATAAAATTGAATTCAATTAGTTAGTGAATAATGAGATTTTCAAGAAGCACATTCCCACTAACATCACTTGGAGAATAATAATAGAATATTGATGTAACAATCATATAATTTTGGGTCTTCACAATTGATTTAACATTTATTAATTGTGGTTCTACACTATTCTCCTTATAATATTCCTAATATATAAAAACTTTTGTGTATCCATAATCAAATAAGACATTAGACGATCTAGAGTGAGTGGTATGTATTCATTTTCCATCTTCAATTTCATACTCCAAATCAGAAATAGTGATCACATGAGATTTATCATTTTCACTGGTCAATATAGGTTGATGAAATCAATAAATGTAAACTAAATTTGGGTTATAACACGGGTTAACATAATTTCAATAATCCATGCAATTGAAAAACTCCATTGTGGGTGGTAAATTCTGTAGTGTAATTCCCCCCATCATTGGCTAACTTTTTATCATCAAATTGACATTTTATGCCCTGATAAACATCATTTACACACTTAAAAAATTTTAATGTCCCCTAAATTAATTCTCTAATAATTTGTTTTCCACATATAAAGAATAACGTAATGATCCTATTCATATATTCTTGATGTTTATAATTGTCATTGAATGTGATTTTTTTCTTATCAAAACAATGAGGTATGTATATCACTCTAATACCCATTTCTACCTTGATAGTGAATCAAATAATTTATTTCAGATACTGATTTCTATTATAGTTATTTCCCTTAGGAAAAATGGTTTTAAGATAGTGGAAAATCATTCAGACTTATATTCGGGAAGGATGATAATACCATAAGTTTACTGGACAAGAATTGTAAAAATAACCTCATATATACTAATGGATTCATCATCCTGTTGTATTAGGTCATTTAATTATTTCTCTATTTCCATACAATGTATAAAATGAAATGCACTTTTTTAAATATAATATTTTATACTCATCCAACTCCATGGATTGAATTTATTCCCATTGACTCATGTTCTTGGTATGATTTCACAATTGATCTTATTCTCATTCAAAATGATAAAAAACCAAAATAACATATTCATATTATTAACACTATAGAATTAAAATAATTTTTTCATTTGTAATTATCCATTTCTCAAAAACTAGTGTATCAAAAGACCCTATAATACAAAGAGAGTGTTGTCACATTATATACTCAGTATAAAATTGTTCCTACTTTTTCTCATTTGGAAGCATAACATGATTCAAAAATTGAGAAAGTTGTGTAAGCATAGAAAAAATATTTTTAATTCTAGATCCCATAACATTTGGTTAGTCATGAGTGAATGAAAATAATTATCTATCATATACAACATTAAAAATATTACTTCATGTTCTATCCATTGAGTAAAAACAAAAAAGAGAGTGTGAAAAAAATAACCTTATTGGGAAACCACATAATCATCAAAAAAATCATTTATTGGATTTTTAAATAAATATAAATTACTTTCAATCTGTGGCACCATAGGCTTTACCCAATCCATCCTGTATTATTACATAATAATTAGTATATTTTCATATAAATATAATTATTCCCAAGATTTTCACAAAGGTTTTCTAGTCATAGTTTTTAAATGTAACTAAACCTTGTTCTCATGTCAATTATATTGAAGTATACTTTTCAAGCATAGATATTACATCTAAATAGATGAATATTCATTACATAACATCACGATCCTTGAAAAAATAATATTGGTATAGTATGTTTGGATACATGGACATAAGAATAAATTTTAATAAGGGCCTCCCATTATATTCTTCATAACTATCTTCCTTCATAGATGTATACTAATTATAATTATTCTTAATAACATAGGGAAAGGAACATAAGAAAGTACAATCTCATATGCTCAGTAAGGGATATCATGGGAGATATCAATAATCACTTAGGCATAAAATTAGAATATTTTAAAACAATACCATGCATATCATAGATAATAATCATAATTCTTGGTATTTACTAAGACATTGAACATAAAGTAATCCAAGAACATGAGTAATGATACCATAACGCTGAAATAAAGAATTTAATTTTGGTATACATATAAGCATAGAAAAACTTTTCCATTATAGTAAAGATTAAATTACAAGACTATAAGAGTGTATTAGGATCTCTCCCAAAACCAACATTGTATTCAATGTTCACTCCAATGAATTTCACAGTGGACCGAGTCCCTTAGTAAATTGGTTTCACTACCCATTCATGTCATTTTTAGCTAATGAAATATCCATCTACACCCACAACAATAGAGGTATATATAATTTTGGACCCACCCACTACATATTTAAAATAATACATATGTCTGACCCAAGTGTATAAAACATTCAGAAAATTATTACCTATGAAATGAAATGTGTTTCATTAACATTTAATTGGTTCATTACCCATTGAAAAGAAAGGTGATTTATAAACGTCATGTAATCATAAAAATAAAACATCCCAATAAAGTATAATGATTGTATTATTGGATAATATCCCTATTAATACATAAATAAAATCAAAGGATTTAATCATATATATATATATAATGCCTTTAAAAGATCCCATGTAATATTTTGAGTGGAAATTCACTTTTCTCTTCGATATCATATATTAAAAATCTAAATATATCTCAAATATTAAGGAGAAAATTTTCAATTAAAAATAAATTGAAAACATGTAAAAAATGCTTCAAATCATTTATTATACATGATATAGTTAAATTCTCTTCTTACCATATTAGTTAAAATAAAACACACCCTTCCTAAATTTTTTTAAATATAAGAAAGACCCATATTAAGAAAATAGAAACATGGTTATTTATATTTTCTTAAAAAATACATCTTGAAAAAAACTCACCTAAAACAATTATAGGATATTTTTAACATTATTCATGAATCATTTTCAAAAAACATGGATATATATAAAAAAAACATTTGACTGAAGATAGAAATAAACTCAATTTTCATTAAAAAAACATTTCAGCCTCATGAGTATGTAGGGTGAGTAAAATTAAAGGAAACCATGTATTTTAATTTAATAAATATAGTATAATAAAATTAATTAATTTATATAATGTTATATCATATTATTTAATCATAAAAAACATAACTATAAACAATTCCGATAAACATTGAGATTGTAACATAAAACCCTTACCTCAAGTTTCACAATCTTATAAATCACTATATCCTACCATATAATAAATTTAAATTTCCTAATATTATAAAAATAATAATTATCTACAAACTTATAATATATTATATTATCATCTTGTAACATTTTAACATCCATTTATTAATAATACCTCATTAAATTCATCATTTCTGAGTTTTAACTATTTCATTTTCATGAGAATTTTTGTATGATAGTTCTGGTCCTATAACATTTTTCATGTTTAAATTATGAAAATAATCTTAACATTGATATGAATATCAAATATATTCATTTTATACATGTATATAGTCATTCATTAAATTTAGATATAGAAAAATATATTACACCATTCATGGGGACTGTAGGTCGTACATACGCATGAACAATGTTTTCACTTTTAGAACGATGGAAGAAAATAATGGTAAAAAATAATTCATATTTGCAGAACCATAATATTTTCATAGTTTCATTAAATATATCTTAATGACCACAAAAATAAAAGATAAATGAAAATCAAATGACATAGCTTCATGGAGGTGGTTGTCCACACGTATCCCAGAGATATGTTATTATATTCCAATGAATTGAAAGATAAGAAAGGAGATGTTATTATATAATTATATATTTATAAATATTTAATAAAAAAATTATATAAATATTAATCCAATAATAATAAATGTAGATGCAATATTTTGATGTAAATTTATTTATATCGATATGTGGAGATGATAAGATGTACGTATGCACAAACGATACTTTCACTTCACATTTGATGGATATGAGAGTAAATAATAGAATTTTATTTTATGAAATAAATTATAATATATCTAGGATACTTATTTTATTATTTTATGATGTATACCATTGAGTTAGAGGTGGTAGAAGAAGAAATAAATTAGAAGAGATTAGGTTGAAAAAATAACTCTTCTTCAATAGGCTTCATTTAGATCACCTCTTAACAGGTGTATGGTTTGTCTTTTGGGATTCCTAGAACCTCTAGAATAAGTATAATGAAGCTTATATGAGTATTAGGTATGTTTTTATCAAACTATAAGGCTCAAAAATATGGTAATTATATAATGTAGGGGTGTTCTTTTATAAGTACATTAGATGAAACCCTTAGAATATCCTGAATGATTAATATATAATAAACTCGTTCTCAATAAAAATTCATCCAAACTAAAATTTATTTTTGAAAAAAGGGATAATCTCTTAATATTATCAAAAAATTAAAATTATACTGGTTTTACTATCACTTTAAACACTTTTTTATTAGTCACTTGGTTATGCAATTTTGATATTTAGTGCAGTAACAAATTTTTAAATCATAAAGGTTTATGATTGTTACCATAGTCTATAAAGTGAATTGGAAATAGAAATATTAATATAATTTAAACCAAATATAATTTATTTTTTTGAATATAATTGTTTTGTGAATTTAAAATCATTTCATAAATATTTATTTATTATGAAATATCATTTAAGTTGATTTTGGAACTATAAATTTAATTTGACAATGATAAAATCATGAAAGGAATGGAATTATAATACACTCCATTAAAAAAACCTAGAATGTTATAATTATATAACAAATACATGTAAAATAAATCGAATAAAGTTATTTTAAACATTTTTATATCATTTATTTTATTTTTCTATTAATTGAATAAATGCAGTATCAGTGTTGCATATGAATTTAGTGTAATTACTTCATCAATAAATGTTTTTAAATAAATTAAAATTATAAAAGAAAAATTTATATTTAAAATAAATTTTTGAAAAAAATACCTGGTATTTTTTCATATTTCAAAAATATAGTGATAATAAAACAAAGTGAATGTCATTTTTGACTTTTTTACACAAAATATTATAAAGGTAAAAATTATTTACAAATCAAAAAAAGGTCATATATCTATTTTTTGGATGATTATTAATGTGAAATAATAATAAAATGAATTTAACACAAGTTTTAGGGTAACTGTTTAGCCCATATCATATTATTTTTAACCTTAACAACCAGATTTGACCTTTATCATTATAACACAAATTACTATGGTCACTATTCATAATGGCCAAAAGTAAAAGGGTCATATTTACTAAATTCAGAAATCCTAATTCAAAATGTCAAATATAATTTCATGAATTAAATTCTATAATTGTAATAAATTAGTTTAAAATTAAACCCATAAAATGTTATGAAAAAGAGTTTAAAAAAATCCTTTCTAAGTATAAAAAATGTTTTTATAAAAAATAAGTGTATAAAATTCAATCTAAAGAATATAATTGGACTGTTTAATAAAAGGGAATTAACTAAATTTTAAAAGAAATCCATAAAATAATTTTACTATGAAAATAATTTTCAAAATAGTGTTTTCAATAAAAATTACTATTCCTCAAAATTCATTAAAAAAATAATCTTTTTAGAAAAAAATATAAAAATTTAAACCTAAGATAATTTAGATATGATAATGTCAAAAATGATATCCTTTTTAAAAAATTGTATTTTTAAAATCACCAAACATTAATTATAATATTCTCACACAAAAAAGATTAAAAATAAATTTTTATGGAAAAATATTTTTGAAGTATAAAATTAGTTTACAAAAAATTGTGTGATTATTAAATACGAAATTTTCAATAAATATTTTTTTAGTATGATCATTATGAACATGTTTCATATTATTATTAATACTACTCATACTATAAAATTAAATAGATAAGTTATTATGTTATATTATATTATCTATCATTAAGACTTAGGTTCCATGTTTGTAAATATCTCAAATAAATATTACTAAAAAAATATTTTATTAAATATCTGGGTGTTACATACAGTAGGATTTTTTTCATTCTGAGCATAATTCTTCTTTGAGAAATCTCTATATTTGGATGTAGAATTATAAACATATTTTTGAACATTATTAGTTTTTCAGCAGTTTAAACTAGTATTTATTGAATGTGGTCAAACTTCTTCTATATTTAATTTACTCCTTCTTCTATCCTAATGTATAAATTACACTCATTACAAATAATATTCTTTAAACATTCCATTTTATCTAGTAATAATGATTTTTCTTCTATAAAAATGATTCTTTTTTATAGATTAATTTTTTTCATTCTTCTAATATAATAGTACATTTTTGGGATACTTGAGGTGAAATAATTCAATTCCCCCTTTATAGTAAACTATATCTTAGTTAATTTTTATTCACATTCATATTTTTTTAATCCCTAGTGATATTTTTATCATTCACCTTTTTAATGATATGAATTTTTAAAATTTGAAAACTAGAAGTCTCAACATCCAATTCATCTTCACTAGCATCACATTTACTGTGCATGATTTTTCTCTTTAAAAATAAAGATAACTTCTTACCCTTTTCATTGGAAGTACCTATTCATTTGTTATATTTATTCTTAGGGAATAATTTTTACCTTTTATCTTCTACATAACTATTTTCATCAACATTATATACATAGAAGTTTGATTCAATATTCATAATATTTACACACCCAAATAATTTTAATGTGCTATTTACCGTGTATTTAACATTACAACTTCTCATTTTTTTCTTGATAAGGGGTATAAACACATCAAATTTTTCAACAATATATTCATAAAATATAATATATATTTTTTTTGTTTAACCAAATCTTTTTTCGACAACTTTGGATTACAGGTTTAAGTAATTTTTTCATATTATCCTCCCCCTTACCCCAAACAACATTATCGTTTCACATTTTAAAAAATATTAAAATTCTATTTAAGTCATCGTGAAGGATATCAATAGTGTATAATTCATCAAATTTCATGAAAATAGCATTGATATTATCTAGTAAGATGATAAAAATATTCTATACATTTACACAGTCTTATAACACATCACCATAGCCTCTATTCATGTTAATGACTTCATAATCCTTTATGAAGAATCTACTTATAGTTTCATCATCATAAATTATATACCCGTCAAATATTAATATAAAAATTTTATGTTGTCATGATTTAAATTGGTATTTCCTTCATTGATATTATAATATTTATACGAGTTAATATTTTCTATTTTGATTTCTTTAGCCCTCATAAATAATCTATTTGAATGAGAAGGAAAAAATTCAATTCCCAACATGTACATAATTCTCTAAACTCTTATTTTTTACCACTATTATAGAAAAAACGTTATCATAAAGACTAAATCCACAAATTGAAACATCCAAACATCATTATTTGTATAAAACTTTTATGGAAAATTTCATTCCATTCAGATATGATAACATTTTTAATAAAATATGTGAATCCCCCTATAAATCATTGTTTTTAAATTAACTATTACATATAATATAAATAAGTTACTACTTCCTAAACCCAAGAGAGAAATAAAACTCCTTCTTCTAAATAGTTAATAAAAAATTATGAGAACCTATGATTTGATACCAATTATGAATCAATCTACTTGATCTAAATTATGTCATCCAGGTGGGTGGAGTGATTTTTATATTTTTAATTCATTTAATGATCCTTAAAAAAACCTTGATCGCCTATTATGATGATAAGTATTTTCTATCTGTACTTTTTAAAAACATAGATCAATATATGGAGTTAAAGAGTTTACAAGTTTTTCCACTAAAAATGAGTTTAGATTCAGAAATTATCAAGAATAAACAACCTAGTAGTGTCCACCTATATCTATAAGGGAGTATGCATTTTCCTTATACTCTCATTACAAATATCTCAGTTGTATTTTGGTCCATCCTGTACATAATTGTTTTCCACACATTATAGTGATAGTTAATGTTTGTAAAAATGGATATGTATTCAACCAATTCTCTACTATTACGATTTTAGGTATACCATGTTCTTATTTTTCATATATTTTTTCATAGTATCAAAGAAACACATCGACTTGTATGTATAACACTACATGAAATGTTTTCACTAGGAAATGATTATAAAGCATGCGTAATATCCATATTAATATATATGGTTAACATCTAGTTATTCTTATTTTATATCTACTTTGTGATCTTCATGGACATATCACATAGTCCTGATAAATAAATTCTCTCAATAATTTTCTGTAGGCTTTTACCCATTTTCAAAATTGACTTTTTGTTTTTTATTTTATTACAATCAAAGAAATTCATGAATGTAATTCTCTATATTTCCATTTCATTTCATATCTTCTTCCTATAATAATAAATTTATTGATATATGATTTTTGATTTTAATATGCATTAAGAATAATATCCATGTTCTCCATCATATTTTCATTTTCTTGATATTGTCTCACTTCATGAAAACATGATGTTGAAACACATATTATAACTGATGTGGATACCAAATACTCATTAACTAGTTCCTCGATCATGAAACAAAAAAATTAATTTCATGTTTCCTTCTTCTGTTATCAAAATTTTTTACCATTCTAAATAATGTATAATATTAATAACACAATATGTTTCCGTTGAACAATAATGAACTTTCATCATCTAAAATTAATCTCATATAACAAGATGAACCGCGATATTTAATTTTTATATTTAATTCCATAATAAATAATTCAAACTACATCAACATAATTGATATAATTATCATTTTATGTTTCTTAGAGTCAGATTTAATTCATCACATCTTCTAGTCAAACCTTATAAAAATTGATAAGTATGAACATAACTATGTTATTACATTGATTTACATCGCATACTTTACTGAATTGTATCCTATGATGTTTTTGATACCTATAACATTCCCAAAAATGCATTCATAGATAGATAGAAAATGATTATTAAGATTTTTGATCATACGAGAATAATCTTTAATCTTTCTTGTTGATCCTAAATTCTATCTTATTAAGATAAAACTGATTCCAACTAAGATTTATTTTTTTATGAGGTCTAGAAATTTAATTTTTTAAATCCTTATACAAGAAATATTTCTTATATAGATCAAGACATAACAATTTTCTTGATTACCATTAATCCAAATTTCATTCAAAACATTAACAGATCCTCAAAATATTTCTCATTTGTTATTAAAAATAGTTTCAAACTCATCATTGTCTTCAAATAAAATTTACATTTCATGAATGGAAAACATTCATCTATGTTTTATTATTATTTATGGAATGAAAAATGGTCTATCTCAATAAATATATTTTGAATTCAAATCCACTATAAATTCTTCTATATATAAAATAAATAAATTCCTGATAATTATTAAAAAATGATACATTATATTTTTTAGGTCTTTAGAAATCACCAATAGATATAAACCTTTATCAAAAAATCTATTCTCCCCAATATATATATACATTAAAAAATATAAAAAGAAAATAAGAACATTGATTATTCTATAATTATAATATATTTATATGATAAAATCCACCCTTTATGGTAGAATGATAATCATTATCTAATATAAAAGTGGGATGATATTTCCCTCATTTATTTACACAACTTTCAAAAAATGAGGATTAGTATAATAAGAATGATGAGGAAAGAAATCTATAAAAAATAACCATAAAGACCTATAGGTGAAGGGACTGGGTTCCTCATTGTCCAAAAAGTGGAAAATATTAATACATTTATATAAATTAATGTTACAAAAAATGAATAAGAAACATAGTTGGGATGGTGGCTCAGTGGTAAACCATGTTGTCCTACATCCAAATGACTTGGGTTCGAATGCTGACATCACACTTTGTGGATTTATGATCTAGGTGATGAAAAAGTAATGACATAAGTTGGTAGTGATTCAAAAATGATGTTTGTAAGCTGGGAGACATGTAGAATTATGTAGGAATGATGTTATACTAGTCTGTTAGTCTATGTTCATGGGACAATTTTTTTTGGGCTTATGGGCTATGTAATGTGTTTTCCGCTATTTTGATATAATGAGGTTTTTTATCCATAATAAATATATTCTTAGGCCCCAACATTTAAAATAAATATATGATAGAGGTGTGATACATCTATGGAATATTGTGACACTTCAAATAGAGGTCACTTCTCTATTATAATTGTGAATAAAATTAAACTACCCCAGAGAAATAGTTTACAAAAATGATCATATATGGTAATTTACATGTGGATATACCGTATTTTGGGATCAATTATGGATCTACATGACAGGTTTTATGTAACAAACATCCTACCAATTGGATGAAATCATCCAGTGATGTTTTGTTGATCTACATGGGGAACTCATCATGAATTAGAATACAAGTGAAGGGTAGTTAGGATCTCATGCTTGCCTTGGGAATGATAATCAAATTAAATCATTTCCTATATATTTCAAAAGTTTTTTAGTCAATTTGTTTCAAGGTACATGTTAAACATGAGAGGTTTTAATCATGTTTTCGAGGAATATAACTATTTTTTGTCCAAGGGTTGGACCATTGTTGGAAATAGTCACTTGTATAATATATTATTCAAAGAAATTAAAGATGATTTTTCTATTTACATTATACATAATTTTTCATTATGAAATATTTATTGTGATCAATGAAATTATAATAAAATATAGGACAAGTAAAAAATAAAATTATTACCAAGGATGGTAAAAATTGATCAAAAAATCTATGATTTAAAAAAATAATTAGTAAACGATTTCAATTTATATAATGAAAAAGTAATTTGATATACTCTATATATAACGATGCGTGAGATTCATATTATACACCCACAAAATGTATAAAATGTGATTTATAACATTTACAGATGATTGTTTGGTGTTTTTAGATTTATATATTTATTGAGATATTGATGTATATATATATATATTATATAATGTGGTCGAAAACAAATGAGGGTATAACATTAAGTGCCTAAAATAAAAAAGGTGGAAAATATTATATTCTATCATTTATGAAAAATATAGGGATTATATATGATTTTATAGTTCCTTGTAATCATCAAAGGAATTTTTTGGTTAAGATAAATAATATAACATTAATATAATTGGTTAATCCCATAATGAATATCTCTAGTCTCTTAAGAGGATTTTTGGGATAATAATTATTAACTATTTGTTTTATCCAAAAGAGTGTTCCCAAAAAAGGTAATTCTATAACTCCATATAATTTAGGAAATAATTGTAAAATATTCCTCTTTTGTTTAGAGGATCAGGATATCATAAAATTGGAAAATTTCATGAACATAAAATAGAAAAGTTGTATGAAGGTGGTATTGATAACATATTTCTAGGATGTGAAGAGCATACAAAATCTTATAGATTTATGGTTGAGGATTCAAATGATAAACTAAAAACTAATTCAATTATTTAATTTATTGATTATACCTTTGATTAATCTTTGTTTACCTTTTAGCCTACATAAATTTATAAATAGGAATATTTAATAAAAAAGAGTACACAAAAAAGGTATATTTACGGAGGCTCATAAAATTAAATAACCTATGTCACCCATGACATATAAATATAATTTATATATATTCTTTTTAGATGGAAATTATGATAGTAATAAAACATAATGACTAATATAACTTAATATTGAGCCTAATATTTAAATATTTAAAGAATTTATTTCACCTTATGATGAATTTCATTGGAATGAATATTTAAATGATGTAAAAACTTTTTAATTGGGAATAATACTTGTAAATTAGATGAATTTACATATGTTTCAAAAATAATCAATTGTAAGTGGTTATTTGAATAGAAAAGGAATTTTTTTAGTATTTTTAAAAATATAAATTTATATTGGCAGCTTACGGGTTAACTCAAAAGGAAGTAATAAATTATTTCAATATGTATGATTCCATTTTTAGGAATACTTCGAGTAGAATTTTTCCCTATTTATCCTCTATATATAATATGTTAATTCATTGAATGATTGTAAAAATAATTTTTTTTGATGAATTATATTATGGAGTATATATTAGAAAACTAGAAGAATTTATTGAACCATGAAAATAGATTAATGGATTTACATTGTTATTGTTGTTATATTGATTAAAATGGACTCTAAAACAATATAATGTGAAATTTACTGAAGATAATTTATAAATAAAATTGCAGTTAACCATGATTGTAAATTATTTTATTTTAGTTTCCATAATTATTTTTGGGTGTTTATATGTTTATATATTGATAACATTCTACTATTTGGAACATGTATAAATCATTTAAATGAGTATAAGTATATTCTATCTCAAAATTCTATGTTATAAGAACTATGTAAAACAAATATCATTTTATAATAAAATTATTTGTAATAATATTTTTATTTTTATTTTTCACTCTCATTATATTTAAAAGGATTCAATGTGGTTTGAATAATTTTTGATTTCATTACAATCTAAAACATGCACTTCTAAGAGTAGGATGCTTATTAATCTATGTAGGGATGATTCTCAATTAAAATATGAATGTTTTCTTATATGCATCATGTATTACATGATAACTAAAAGACATGATATTTTATATATTTATGTAATGTTGTGCAGTTATAGATGTAGTACAGGGATATAAAATATTGGATGTCATTAAAATAGTTTCCAAATATATTAAGGGAATTATAAATTAATAATTGTTTTATTTTAGAAACCATAGAGTCTAGGTATGATTTTCTATTCTATGTAGGACACATAGACTCATGGGTCTTAGGGAAAGGCTTGTCTCCTTGTTCCTGTGCCCTCCTATATCTACTCTGGCTTCCAATTCTAGTGCACCTCTCCTAGTCAGTCTATTTCCATTGTTTTCAAGGAAGGTTTGGGATGTGATCATAGAGAGGGTAATGGAGTTCAAGGTAGCTTTCCCTTTTTCGGATATTTACCTTCAATTTTATTAGGTTCCATGTTTCATCACGTTGATGGTTCGGTGTGAGGTCTCTTGGGTTATGTCACCGTTGTTGTTGTGGACGGGCTTCTCTCACCGGTATTGAAGAATTCGGTACAACGATGGTGAATCTGGTTGTTCGGTTATGGTTCCCATGATGGTGTTCTTTTGATGTCAGCACATGGTGTTCTTATGATTGTGAATCGTGGTGGTTCTTGACTCCAGTGATGATCTGGTGTTTCTGGTGTGGTGCGACTATTTGGTGGATGATAGTGTCAATGCCGACTCGATGACCAACGATGATGATTTGTATTGGTAATCATGCGGCCTCTATTTGTGTAAGGCACATGGCTCAAGCAGTATTTCTGAATTTTGAAATTTTTAATTTGAATTTTGAATGTGGTATTTTGGGGGTGTTTTCTGTGGGATTTGGTGATCTACATCCATTGGGTTTTTTTGAAAGCATTCCACTTAACCTCAAAATGGATATTTTTAAAATTAAAAAAAACATGATTTGGAGGAGTGAACAAACATGTATAATAGAATATATATTTTCTTAAAAGTATTTTTAATTAGAATAAATAAGAAAATATACTGAATGTATAAGATCTCACTTATCAGATAATCTAATATAGAGTATGATTAATTATTTGGTTTCTAAATTTTGTGATAATCATGAAACTTTTTCCATGTAACGTAGATATTCTTATAATTAAATACCAAGAGACATGGTATCATACATATATATGTCAGACAATTGATTCATGATAGTATTATAACTAAGGAATTACATAGTTCATTACAAAAAAATTTAGATTTACAAACGTAGGGACTTTCAAGAGATATGTTGTACTAAAAATTATTAGGGATGTATTTTATTTTCTTATATAGATTTATCAATGAAATAACTTTATCTTAAAATGTGATCTCTACACCTATGTTTGATAAATTATAGTAAACATTATCATTTGTGTGAAGTAAACACTAATGATATAATATATCCTAGAAATGTTTTGTTTGGTACCCATGAGAAAATGTGTGTGAGATAGAAATATTAATAAACCATGGAAATCCAACATGTCTTTAATGAGGGATAATTTTTTGGAAATTTATTGTATATGTTTGAGTAAGCTAACTTCTATGTGGTATTCTTTTGTTTTATCAATCATTTAAGAAATTATAATTGACCAATGTCTATAATAGTGTCTAGGATTTGGTAAAGTTCTATGAAATTTTGAAATACTTATTTACGAGGAATGTAGATTTTAATAAGAGTCACGCAATCAAGGAAGTGTACACTTATTAACCAAATTTTATTTAATATTTCTATACTATATAAATGTTCCTATAAATAGATAACACAATTTAAGAATAGTTTTTTCATGAAATTATGATACCAGATTTTAAAATTCTATTTTCAAATATATTTTCATTCTAGGAGATTTTTTTAATTTAAATGTTTTTTTAATATTCAATAATATCTTGTTTTTATTATTTTTAAACGATAATGAATTTTGAAATCCTGCATTGGAATATCATTTGGAGTGGGGTCTCATTTATAATGGGGAAATAATTTATCATTAATTAATGTGTTAATGTGTGGAGGAAAAATCTTGTGTGTGATGATGCATCACCCCATAAACATGAAACACACTCATGTAAATGTAGTTCATTTTTAGTTCAATTTTCAATTCGCATGTTTTATTGGTGAGAAGTGGTTATAGGTAGATTATTTTTTTAATGGATTGGTAGGGTATAATGATTCATGGCCATAACTAAATAGGTGTGTCTAGGAAGGAAAATTAGTTAAACGAATTGGTATGATCTAGATTTTCTAATATAATAGGAATGGTTAAATGGAAAAGATTCATATAAATGCATGTATGTCACATTATACTTAATTGATTTTGTGTGATCATAAACACATGATTTAATGTATAAAATTCATGCGTTCGCAAAATAAGTATATATCTAATTCTAAATGGGTGTTGGGACTAGTGTTTCATTGCATGTAAATTATATATCAATATGTGTTTGGAAAGATAATGATTATTTGAAGTGATCTTAATTTCAAGGACATGTGTCAAGGTAGGACACATTATTTATAATGGTCTTTTAAATGGAATGAAATATTAAATTCATATGATATTTCATAAAATGATGAATAATCAATGATGTATTAACATGGAGTTTCAATGAACAAATAATGTACATTTTTACATAAAGAAGATAGTTGAGAAGAGAAGGTTTTGGTTTGGAATTATTATGAAGTCTTTGTATTACATTTTTATTGCATTTTATTAGATATATTTATTCTATGTATTGAAGGATCCTTACATAAAAATAGGCCTACCAATGGGATAGATAAAGATAGGCTCATCCAAAGCCCAAGTGAGACCCAAGGGGACAACCACACCGAGGAAATCTATCTACGGTCAACCCAAAGGGGCTGTGTGAATGCCCCAAAGGAAGCCAAACTATGTATAAGTTTGGAAATAGTTCTCGTGGAATGGGCCCATATATAAGGCCTACAAAGATCATACCCTGATACCCACATCTGTTAGAGTTATGTAATGTTTTGAGGAATGAGCATGAGTCAACGTTCTCGCTTCATTAAAATGTCACAAATATTATGTGGAATCTGATTGATCTATTCTCATCCATTTGGTAAATCTATTCGTTTATCTTCCTCCTTCAGTATCATCGATGATCTCTAGTTCACTAGAGATCAATTCGATAATTTCATGATTGAAAAATGCGATATTTTTTATAATCATTCTGAAAATGTGAGGTTTTAATGATCTAATTGAATTCATGCCATAAATCTAACATATTTCATATAGGAAAGGAATTAAATAGTGTCTATTGAGTACAAACGTAGTTGGATAAGGTGTTCCATCATCTACCATTATAAGAGCTTGTGATCATTAATTGAGATTCTATTGATCCTCATCGCATGTATGTTAGGATATCAACATAATACTGATATCATACTCATTAAAGTAATACAACAAGAAATTTTTTGTACCCTGAATGAATCATGGGATTATAGATAAGCCGAGATACATTTTAATAAATGTATATTTGAATAAGTCCACAACACGACCTAAAATATGGTGTAAAGGAAGTATTCATCACCTATAATTTGATTCTGAGGCCAAGATGGGTTGATTAAAAAACATTGAGATGTGATGCTATTTTCTGGAAGAAAATAAATCCACCTCTAGCCTCTGGTTCACAGATATGAATCCATACCCCGCAACATCATTTTTATGTTGGACAAGAATACCATAATGAGTTATTAATGTGCATAGAACACTTTCTCTATTTCATGAATTACTTTTTTTCCACAAAATACTATGAAATATCATGACACCCTTCACGTATCTCTACTAGTCTGCACAAAGAACCAAGAACCTATGCAGAATAATAGTGGCACACTCATTGTTTCTCAAATGGTTTTTGGAACTATAATATAGAGTCAAAATACACTATAACACTCCAATAAAAAGGATAAATGAACTTATAGAGTCTACACACATTTGGTTTTGTGGGCAAGAAGTAGGAGAACCCACACCCATATACCTGGAACTTACAAGGTGAAACCGTGTGTTTTATGTGCTTTCATGATATAGGTAGTTAATACATTAAAAATTAAACTTTCTAGTGTGTTTGTATTTCATATGAAAAAATAACACTTGAATGTATCTATGAATGACCATGTATAAGATAAGTCACAAGTATAACACACATATATTGAATCTAGACTAAATAAATTGTTGATAGTGTGGGAGCATACATTATGTGGGGGAAAAATAATTAAATTCTTAATCCTATATGCATATATAAATGAGACAACACATGTGATCATCTTACATTCATATATGTTGAGATAGTTGAAAAATGATTTCCAAATTCCAGTCAATCCATGCATGATGTATGTTTTAAATGGGTTAATAATTCATGAAGAATGAATTGATATTTGTGATAGATTAATCATGCATCAAAAATTGAATAAAATGTGTTCACGTCATGCATAAAACTATGTGAGGTCATGCATTAACAAAACGAAGCATATCCCATGCATTATTTCACTAAAGAAACTGATTAGGTAGAGGTTATTAGATTAATTGAGCAAGGCCAATAAACATGACATGTGGATACTAAATTTACTTCAATGAGTACATGAGCAAGTATGATCCTACAAGATCATAGAAAAAGATTTTCAAATCATCCTACTGTGGATAATTCCTTTAATAGAGGTGAAACCTTCTGGTTGGAGTCAAGAGTAGGTGAAGTCCTCTGGTGGGATCTAGGAGAAAAGTTAGTCTCTACAATGGAGCCGGAGTAAGAAGTATATCTGTTTGATCCAAATAAGAAAGCATACTATTAGTTAGAGTAGGAGCCATTGTAATAACTTTTGGATGATTAGAAATTATAATGATGAATCCATTTTTTGGGTATTAACAAACATATGAAAAATTATGAATTTATGTCGATCCTTATAAATACAATTTAATTATCTTTCATTTTTTCTTACTAAACATGAGATGTGTTTTAGAGAATGTATGGAGTGGATCGAGATCCTTAACATGTTCATGAGTTTGAATTTAGTAGAAAATTAATTCATACAATGAAATCATTCATTCACCCCTCCACACTTAGTAGTATCAGTGGATTTTACCACTGAGGATCCAACTAAGTCTTCATAAAGTTATTTTTTATAGAAATGACTGAGGTCTTTCAGATGTGGGTTTCTATTAATAATCTAAATACTAAAAATAATAATAATTAAAAGATGTTGAATAATAAACTTATTGTTAATGGGGATACACCTTCAATTAAATTTCATCTGGATGGTACAGTATGGAATAATTATTTTAATTACAATTCTTTTGAAGAAGCTGGGTCAAGCTATGATGACGATAGATCACTTAGTGATCTTTGGTTTCTACTAAAATAATATATGATGAATATCCTCAGTGAAGTTGTAAAACGAAATACTAAAACCATCAAGGGTCTTCAAGATGAAAAATTATAATAGGGAGAAGTTTTTGAGGCCATGGAAGAGGCATTAATTAAACTCCTTAGTATATCAAGGGTCTTCAAGTTGAAAAATTATATAAGGGAGAATTTGTTGAGGCCATGGAAGAGGCATTAATTATAATCATTAGTATATTAAACACTAGCATAAAACATATAAATAAAAAGAATAATGAATTTCCCTTTTAAATGAATATTATGATAAAGCTATTCAGGAATTTCTTGGAAGTATTTATTTTATGGAATTATTTGAGATTTTATTTATTAAATTTTTCCATGCATTTGGAAAAGTGCACAATTTTTCTATGTTTGTTAGAGTGACACAACTAGAGGGAAAAGTTAATAGAGTAATGGAGCTTCAAATTTCTTTGAAAGAATAAAAATTTTGAATGGAGAACAAATGATGAAGCTAAAAGTTGAACTATTTTACAATCTAAGATCAGTTAGGGATGAGAATAACTCTCTCATCATGACATTTGTAGAGCTAGAAGTGAGATTAAAGAATGAAAAATCACAACAAGATATCACATCCCATATTACTATGAAAACGCATGTTTCTACACAAGTGTTCTTAGATGTTCATGACTCCAATAAGTGCATGAAATAACTCTCCAATCAAATGTAAATATCCTCCAAGAATAAGGAATCCCATTACTCAAAAAATATATTGTGTACTAATAATGTCTTAATTTTTTATACAGGCTGTAAACAAGATTCTTAGAAAGTATGGACGGTAAAATATATTGATCATCCCACCAAATCAATTGTTGATAAGAATAAATGTAAAAATATCTATTCCCAATGAGGTTTTAAAATTGATGGTGGTTCGACTCAAAACAAAAAATTTCATAGTCTTTTAAAACTTGATACACTAGAACAAAAATTAGAGAGTAAGTCTTATATTTTATTATTAGTGTTTCACATGAGACTCTCCTTATTGACGAGGACTCTCCATGTGCATCCATGAGACCAAGGTAAGAATCTGGGAGAGGGAATAATTTTGGGTTACTGTAGTAGTATTAGAGTAGATATTGTCGTAGGTACTATAACAGGTAATATTTAGTACTATAGCAATCAAAAATATTCACCTTTGGGCCAACAGTATGAGCCTGAAGTCTTTATGGCCTTCCATCCACCCAAGCATTTCGTTCAGTAAGGCTTTTGGACCACCTTAATTTTTTCAGGCCACATCAAGGCTATTGTCCCACCTAATGTGGAGTGTAAAACAAACAGATTCTATAAGGAACAAGCCCCAGATGATGAGTCACGGTAAGAAACATTTACCAGAGTAGAGCTAATAGATTTGGGTTAATGAGAGGGTGTGGAATTTTCCATTGGTACCAGGCATGTGAACTTCTACACATGACAACTATAAAACCATCCATGCAAAATTGGAGAGCTAATCACGATGTAGATGGTGGGGAGGGGCAGTTTCAAGTAGTCATAGTCTGTAATGAATTACATTAAGACTTTTGGGTCCTAAAATGTCACAAATCATATGGACCATGAAAGGGTTCCCCATCAACCCTTAAAAGGGGGATTATAAAAAATGAATAAAAAATGAATGCCTCTAGGCCATTTAGTCATTGTTTCAAGAAATTTCTACCTAGGGAATTCGATTGTAGGAACAAAATTTCTAATCATGTAAATCATAGAAGGTTTATAATTAGGGGGATTAATGTTGAATAATGTAGAAGACATATACTATTGAAGATAAATCCATATACTAAAATATTCAAAACATAATCCTTGAGATAAGAAAAAAACATGAAGTCTATTAAACCAAATGTCACCAAGAATAATAGTAAGATATACTCTCTTATATAAAATAGAATAATAAATTTAAATCCATTTGGAAACTCCAAAAAATATTTCAACATTCCCAAATAAATTCTTGATATTTTTCTAGTTGATTTGGATAAATCTAAAATTAAATAGGAAGAAAAAAATATACTATTAATGGAAAAATTAAGATCCCACAGGATGATGATGAACATCATGAGATTTTTCCAACAAATTACAACTCATGTATCAAAGAAGTTATGTGGAAGAGATGAATAAATATGGACAAAGTGAAAGAGTATATTTAACCTCATTTCAATCTTGAGAAGAATCCTTTATGATAATGAATATCTCATTAGGAGATGCATATGATTTTATGGATAAATAAGGAATCTTCTCCCAGAATGGAGTGGTAAGAGTTATAAGATCTATGTCATCAAAGGTGAATTAATATGTGAAAAATATATGTTAAAGAATTATTATTGGAGAAAGTGTAGAAACATGTTTAAAAGAGATGGATTCATCCTTTGAGGAGGATAATTGATGAGAGGAAGTTATTAAATCATCACTAACCAGTGAATGTTGAATTTTAATATAGCTTTATAATTCAAATCACCCATTTATCCCTTCAAAATCGAATTATATTTTCAATTAAGGGGGAGTGGATGGTAAATGTAAAAATGAGTTAATGCGGGATATTTATCTTTTAAATGGAACTTTTTGATGTTATTTTTTTGAATTATGTGTAGGGTTTAGAAATAAATTTTTAAATCAGATTATTTAGAACTCCTTGGATGAGGTTTGAGAAATACTGAACATGATTTCAAATACCTGGTTTTTATGTACGACATTAAAAACCTTTTTCATATCTCTCTTGTTTTCCACACTTGGTTAGGCCAATTAATCTTATAGTTGATTTACTAAAATATCTTTTATATAATAAATCATGAGATATCATCCCTCTCTGAGAAGCATTCAAGAAATAATTTTCAAATGGAGGAGAACATGTTTTTTGACAAATTCCCCACTATTGCTTCACATTTGATTGCCAATAAGTTGGAGAAAACATTGCACACACATATTGACTACTATGATGTGTGATAAATGTGTATTAAAAAAATATAAAGGGGTGATTATAGGGACTAGTAGTAAATTTGTTGTCAATGATATTTCAACATATGTTTGGAAATATGATGATTGTTGGATGTAATCTAAATGATAAGGAGATGAGTCATGGGAGGACAAATTTTTTACAGCAATGTGGGAAAGGGAATGAAATATGTATTTCATATTTTAGTTAATAAATTGATGAATAATGGTAGATGATTTAAAATAAACACTCTATGAAAAAAGAGATTACTTTTTTCATGGAGAATTGATTTCTAAGGAAAAGGTTTTGGTTTGTAATAGTTAAGAAAGAATTTTATTTCATTTGAATTTAATTATATTAAATTGAATTTATCATTATATAGAAGGGTATTTTCATAAAAAATAGTACTATCAGTGAGTTATCCTCAAACACACTCTACCAAGACCCATGTGGGACCCTAAGGGACAACCACACCTAGGGGACTAGTCTAGGGCTAGCCTGTCAAAGACATGAGGTGGGTGACATCCGCCATGGGATGTGTGTAATACCCAATGGTATCCAACCCATTAATAAGGATAGAGACTACATAAGAGGAATGAACATATGTATAAGACCCATCAGGGGAAGAAATAAATAGTTATAACTAATGGGGTCATTAATGGTTTATATAATATGAGTGGGATATAGTTCAAGCATCATTAAACTAGCTTATATATTATGAACCATATGATTAAACTATTCTCAGCCATCCAATTGATCTATTTGACTATATTCATCCTTCAGCCTCCTCGATGATCTCTAGTTCATTAGAGATCTATACGATCGTCCAATGATCAAGAAAGTAGATATATTTGATGATTGTGTTGACAACATGATGGTCATTTGATTGAACCAAATTGATACATGCAATCTAATAGCTTTTATGACCATGATGAATTTGAGTAACAAGTGTTCACAACCTTCAAATATAGTTACAAGAGGTGTTCAAGTATTCACCATTACAAGATCAAGTGTGAAATTAATGATATGTATGTGATCCTCATCACATGAATGTCAGGATATCACCACAATAGTGAAATCAAACATGAAGAAACAATGATACATAAAATTATATTCAACCCAAAATACTATGGGGTGCATGAAGATAATTTGATGTATATATTAATACCCATATCATTGAATGAGTCATAAAGGTGGAATGAAAAATAGAGGACATGAAGTGGTCATTACCTGTAAATAAAAACTAAGACTGAGATGGATGAGATCTAATTTAATAAAAGAAAATAGATCAATCATTACACTATTGTTTATGACAAAGAATCATACCTATGAAAAATCATTTACATGAATTGGATTAATCCCATGGGATAGTTGATATTTTTATTGTACATAACATATGTTTCACAAAGAAATGAGGTTTCATAAAACACTAAAATATTACATAACACCCTTCACTCATCTCAGTTACTTTGGGTAGACAACCTAGGACATACACATAATAATGGTGGAACCCTCATAGTTACATAAAGAGTTCATGGAAATTAATGATAGTATACACATAGATAATATCCCTTGATGAAAAGGATAAATTTGATGCACAGAGTGTAAAACCAATCTATTTTTCAAATAAGAAGTAAAATACCCCATACCTAAATGAGAATGTATTTCATTGTTAAAGAGTGAATTTGTTTTTCTTGGAAGATTAATTTCATGATACAGGTAGTGCATAAAATATGAATATAAGTGGACAGTGTGTCTAGATTGCATGATACAAAAAGCACATGCATTTATTCATTCATGACCATGAATTAGGGAATTCACATGCATAACACACATATATTGAATCAAAACTAAATAAAAAGATGAAAATGTGTGTATACTATGTTTTTGGCTATAAAAAAAGAATATAATTCATGCACTATATAGATATCTAAACAACCACATGCATGTGATCATCTTACATACATATATATTGAGATAACCTAAACAATATTTTCAGACTCCATGCAAACCATTCATGATGTATATTTTAAATGAGTTGATAATTCAAGAAGAGTAAATTAACAATTATTCAAGTTTAATCATTAATTAAATAGTTTTGAACATGTGTTCACCTATTGAACACATCTATGTGAGGTCAGGTCATCAATAGAAGGAAGAATAGATCAAGAATTTTTTCTCTAAGGAAACTAATCCGTTAAAGGAGAACAGATCAATTGAGCATGAAAAAGAAACCCAAATAGTGGTAGTTGAAGGTATTTTAATTACTACATGATTAATTCCAATCCTACTGGATCATTGATGAAGTTCAAAAAATAATTCATTAGTGGAAGAAGCATTTAACAGAGGTGAATCATTCTAGCTCGAGTCAGGAGTAGGTGATGTCTTCAGGTGGGAATGTAGAGATAACTAAGTCACATGGTTAGATCCAGATAAATAAGACTTTTGGATATGGGAAAATAATATTGAGTCATATGTTTGGTTCTATAGCCGTTGAAATTATTGTTGGAGATAGTGAAATTATAATGTAGAATCCATGTTGGGGTGAATAACAGACATAATAAAGAGTACGTATTTATGTCAAACATTGTAAATACTATGTGATACAATTTCTATTATTATTAATGAACAGATGGTGATTTTTAGTGATAATATTTAGTGGATCAACTCTGAATCCCACCGAATCCAATTATAAGATATTCCATGTTTATCACATGAGAAAAAGTGGGAGAATCATTATATAATGTGTAAAGGACCCAAAATGAAGACAATAATTAATTATATAATATATTAAAATTAGAATCTATATAGATAAAATGATATTTTGTATGATTTAGTGGAAAGGTTCATTATGAAGGATGATGCAAGAAAGAAATTAATACTAAAAAAGTTCATTTCACACATAATGGATGATAACTGATATATCATAGATTATTTATATAAAATACAATATTTGTTATAACATGTAAAGAAAAAGAAGATGAACATAGATTATTTCTTAGTTATCACATCCATTACCAATAAACACCCCCTTCTTGGAATAATTTTAAACATTCATTAAAATATAATAATGAATATATTTATCTTAATGAAATACCCAAATAATAAAAAATTGTGGGGGAATATAAATAAAACATGGATGAAATCGAAGTTGATAATGATAAAATCCAAGGTCCCCAATGGTGAAAGATTTCATCCACATGGGTACTCAGAGTGGTAAAAATTCAAACCATAGTTTAAAAGTAAAGACATATTTTAAAAGCACAAAATTGGTGATCTACTTATATTAAATTCATGGACACTTAAAATGAGACCTTATTCTCTATAAGAAAAAATTTAGAAAAAATAAAAACCTAAAGGAGAACATGGAGGCCATTATCATTTCTTATAAAGTGCTTGGTGGTATCACTTCTTTGTGAATAAATTCTAGTGATACATGATATGCATGAGCCAAAAAATATGTTCAATATGCTGGAATTAATAAATAATGGGACATATCATTGAATGGGGAGAATTATAATAATTAATATAAATGGGAAGGGATTGGTTGATCTTGAGTTTTCAAGAGAAAGGTCCTCACATTCAGTGATTTCATTTATGTGCCTACTGATCACAAGAACATAGTTTTGGTAGTCATGTTAAATAAGAAAGTTTTTATGATTGTTTTTATGGTATATAATTTTCTTTTTCCACTGGATGGGATCTATATTAAAATGTTTAGCTTGTATGAATAGTTACTCAAATTAGATATAAATATTTTTTTTATTTCATGTTGGAATTTTTGTAATTATTACACAATTATATAGGTTTTATATATTATTAAAAAATGAACGACATGTCAATGATAGAATTATTACCTAGGTTATGTTCATAAATCTATGACTTGTATGAAAACTAGAATATTTTTTAATTCACTTCCTAATATAGAAAGGAGATGAAATTTTTTAAATCAAATACATATAGATTTATTTTATTCTTATGATGCACCCACCACAGGTAACAAAATGTAATCTATAACATTTAATAATTTTTACTCTAGATTTTTATTTGCATATATATTTCATGATAATGATAAAGGTATTGATTAATATAGTATTTTAAAAAATGAGGTTGAAAGCTAATCCCAACATACAATGAAATTACTATGACCTAACATGTGAGGATAATAATATAGTTAATCATTTAATAATTATCTAATTATCATACATGATGTGAAATATCCCTATACACCTCAATATATTGGATTATTTGAGAGATATAATAGAATTTAAATCAAAATGGTTATTTCTATTACATCTCTCTTGGATTATTTAAGAGGATATTAGTGATAGGAATTGTTAACTATTTTTAATATCCTAAATATAGTCCCTATAAAGAGAAATTTTATCAATCTATATTAATTGTTATATAATGGGATACCAAAACTCAATTATTTAATCATTTGAGGTTATCAAACAATTAAAAAACTACCTTATCTTAAAATGAAAATGCTCGGTAAATTTGTTTTTTATAAAATATTATTTTTGGATATATGGGGTATTCAAAAGAATATTGATTAATATTTTTAGAATAAAATGATTTATTATCTATTGAAACTATTATCAAATCAATAGATGATATCTTTGATGAATCAGATTTTTCCTATTCTACTATGTTTCTAAAAATAAAGAAATTTACCTCAAATAAAAGGGTATTTCATGATGTTAAAGTCATGTTAGTTAATAAAAGTAAATGAACATTCATATAAATAACAAATGGATTTGATATATATATATAACATTTTTAAGGGTCAAATGATATATTGCTACAAAAATTCAAATTTTTCATAATATAATTTCTTACCTAAGAAACAAATAATTAATAAACGTGATCTTATAATTCATCTATTTATATTTCAGATATAAATAATAAATTTTACTCTATAAAAATAAAAAAATATGTGAATATATTTGATCTTCCTAAAAATTTACAATTATTTATTTTTCTATAATTATTTAGATGGAAAATGAATGCTTAAGAAACAACTAAAAAATATAAATTTAAATTT
Source organism: Viscum album (assembly GCA_963277665.1). NCBI lineage: Eukaryota > Viridiplantae > Streptophyta > Magnoliopsida > Santalales > Viscaceae > Viscum > Viscum album. The sequence continues at coordinate 1,915,270,665 of OY728143.1, forward strand.
TTAGATAAGATGGTTAGTCAAAATGAAGGAATCGATTAGTATGATATGTATTTTCATGGCTAGGACTAATTTAATTAGAATTATTCTCACTTTTGATGCCTTATATCATTTTTAAATTGAACAAATAATTATTAAACATTAATTCATCACTGGTGAATTAGATGATCAAATATAAATTCAATTACTTAAAATATTTATAGTGCATTGGAAAGACAATAATGTTTTCAAATTGATAGATTTTTTGTATTATTTTATATATGATATATAATGATAGAATGAGAAGTTTTATAAATTCATTTTATCCAGTATCATTATAGTTAACATGGATGATAAATTTATTTATAATAGACTCAAAAAAGATTATGGTGTATCTAGTTGTTTATATGATGCATATATGGTAGTATTTGGAAATGATAAGAATAAAGTAAATGAGGGTAACCATATTTATTCATGAAAAAATTAGATAAAATAATAATGAAAAATAAATATCATTTTCGGGAAAAAATTATTCTGAAAAAGAATTCTATTTTTCAAACTCAATCTCATTATATTAAAATGTTTTTTAAGATCATGTGTTGGTAGGGGAATTCAAAATTCTATTGAAATATGAATTTTTTATTTTGTGGATAGGGGATGAGATTGGAAATATTTGAAGATAAAGAACCTCATGCACTGCCCACATTTTCTAATTTCATGCCCATTTCATTTGATCCCCCTTCTAGTACACATTGTGCCCCATGTCATGCAACAAGATCATATAAGTGTGTTTATGTCAGTGCTAGCGTCTATCTCATCTCCTCTTACTAGTTTGGATAGAACTTGGGGAGTTAATTTATTCATTCTTGTTCACTCATGGTCATATGGGTATGCAATTTTGGATCACATCCCCTACATTCAAGGCATCAATATTGTGCCTAGATGATTGGCCTAAGTGAATGATTTTTTTACAGTGGGTCTATCAACGACGACATTTGGTGAAGCTGCATTTTACAATCACTTGTCCTTGGTGGAGTTGTTTTTTCATGGCTTTTCATTTCCCTCATACTTATGAGAAATTATTATTTCTTTAGGTCTTGAAACATTAGAGGTAGTTTCATCAATATTAAGGATCCTTTTTTATCAATGATAAAATGATTGAAATTCATCGTGGCAATTTTCGCTGTTTTTTTCAAAACCACTAATAAATATTTCATCAACATTTTTTAAAGATGGGTTTTCGAAAACCACCACTAAATAATTTTTCTTATTTTATTTTCATTAAAATTAGATATAGTGGTTCATTTTAATAACCCAAAATAATTAGCAGTTGTTTTATAAGAAAAAACTAATAAAAATAAACAAAATAAAAAAACATATTTCAGCATCAAATGAACAAAACTATTGACCAGGGTGTCTTTTTTAGCTCCAAAATTGTCAAACCGATGATTATGAAATGAACCACAATAACATTATATAATAATTTGGAAATACTTAATAGAATAAAATTTATTACATTTTTAACATGAGTTGAAAATCGACAATCATCCACAAATGACCTTAAACATAACATTAGACGCTTTATTATTTTATTAAAGCTGAAGAGAACACAATGAAACAAATTCACCATAAAAAGAACAAAATATTCAATGATAGACAGTTAACTGAGTAGAACTGGGGACCAAAACTCTTGGTGGTCTAAAATAATTCAATCCAAGCACACCACCTCCAATAAAATTGATACACATCAGTGATAGGGATCCAAATCAAAGCCTACAAGAAGGACTATTTTTTCTTGACATGGGGTACCATGGTCACTATTTTCTCATGGTTAAAAAGTATTGAAAGGGTACCAAAACTGATTTTTTTTTGAATACCATGATTTCTCAACATTCAATGTAATCTTAGCTTTGTTTAAGAGTGAATTTATATTCTTAATAGATCGTCTATTTTTTCTCTCGTAGATTTACATTCCTATTCATTTTTTGGTGTATCAATTTTTATGGTTATCCCAAATTCTGGGATATATTATATATTGTATTTATGTGTATTTCCATACTTTAATCTATTTATATATTTTTAATTGAAATATTTTTAAAAAAATTATTTAAAAATTATATATAATTGCATCTACTGATGGTTTATTATATGTATTTTTATATTTATGAATTTTAGACTTTATTAAAATATATTTAAATCCATTTATGAATATTTATATACATTAATTTATATTTTTATATATGATGCTTGTATATATATATTCTCTTTGTTATTGTTTGTGTCTGTGTCGTTGTGCTTGTATTTATTTATATTTATATATATTTCTATATATTTCTATATTTTTATAAGATATATATAAATTTATTTATATATATATATATATGTTATTAAATATATTTATTTACTATTTATTATTTACTAATTATTTATTATTTAATATTTCTTATTTCTTATTTTAATTTCTAATTTATTATACATTCATATATTATTTATTGTTAATTTATTACTTAATTTATATATATTGATTTATAAATCCTTTATTATAAATTTATACCAAATTTATTATATATTAATTTATTTTCTATTTTTTTAATTATTAGTTGTATTTTTTTATTAATTATATAATTATTATTTATTGATTTATATATTTTTTATTATTTAATTCTTATTTATTTTTTTTTTACATTAATTTTTTTTCATATTTTTTTTTTAAATTATTAATATTAATTAATTACTAAATTTTAATTTATTTATATCTAATTTTTATTTAAAATTTTTATTATGTATTTATTATATATTATTTAATTATTATATATTTATTAATTTGACTACTATATATTATTTAGGGTATTTTATTTATGTATTATTAATGATTGATAATTATTTATTTATTACTCATTGTCATTTAATGTTTTTTAAATAATATTTATTTCAACTTTTAAAATTATTTATTATTTATTAATTGATTATTATTTAATTTTTATATATCTAATTTTTTTTATTATTTATTATTATTACCATTATTATTTATAAATATTATTATTTATATTTATGAATTTATATGGTTATATATATATATAAGTATATAAAATTCTTTTTACTCAATGCTTGAAGAGATTACGAGAGTGGTAAAGTCATTATAGAATAACAAATAGCAAAGTGGATCAATTCTCATTGAAAACATATATATCCAGAATTTATGAATGTCATGCATGTAATATACCTAGATTTTATAATAAATAAACAATAAATAATAAATAAAAATTTCTAATAACAATAATAATAAATACATATTAAATAAAAAATAATAAAAATAATAAAAAAGAATTATAAATTTTAAAAACCATAGAAAAAATATCGCATCATTTTACATAACCATACCAAAATCATTTTTTGGAGCTTTTTGAAAATATCCATGAATTATTTCGCGATGTTAGTTTTCATGATGGTTTTTAAAAACCACCACTAAACCAAAAAAAACCGTTGCTAAATAAAATTTTCCTTATAGTGTATCCATCTCTTTAATAGGTCAGGCATTGTGATGGCATAGCCTAGGGAGGTCTGGTTGTCTAGTTTCTTGAGATTCTTTCTTCTATGGATGACTTGGGGTAAACTGTTTGGGAATGATTTGAGCATGGTGGTGTTGTAGGTAAAGCTTTCTAGTCATCCTCTTTCGCTACAAAATCTGATCATCCACTAATGTGTGGTAGATGACCTATGTGGCTTTCGATGTGTGGATTAAGAGACCCACAGTTTACAATCCTTGATGCTTGCTCAAATATTTTTGGAGGTGGATCTATCAAAATCCTTATTTGAGAGAATTCTCATCAGGGTTGGGGAAAACATCACATTGTGTAAACAGGTATTCTTTTAGGCTCCACTTAGGTTTTGTGATATTTTACATCTCAAAGGACATACAATTGTTGTGTTCTAGTATAGGTAGTAGGAAAAATAGAATTTATAGGTGGATGTTAGCCCAATAGGAATGGGATCCATTGTTACTGGAGAACAAATGATTCTTCCCCCATTTTCTCCCCCTTTAGTAATGGGGACTACCAATGACTCTTTGGATGCGCCTCCTTTGACATCCCTATATAACACCAAATCTCTTGATTCCCATTCATCATTATCTAAGGATAACCAGTTATTTATTATTGTGGTTTTCTGACCATGAAGAGATTTAATAGAGGAATAATGAGACGAAAACAAGGTTGATTTCACCATGAAGAAAGAATACAATTCCCCCCCCCCACACACACACCTCACCTTATTTCTCTCACATATAGCTCCCAAGGATTTCAAGAATAATTGTGCTCACAAGTCTCACGTCTAATGATACTGGAAGTCTCCCTGAGACTTCCTTTTGTAACCATGGTGGGAGGTATCATGTTTGACACAACTCCCACCAATCCCACCTACAACCACCAACCATGGAATTACTCCATGGTTGTAACCAATATTCAACCAGGGCATCCTACATATTCTCTATGTTCAATAGCCAATGATGAATCACCCAATGGGTTAGTGGGGTTGGTGCACTAGCCACATACCATGGCAGCTGGAAAAGAACAAACTCCAACAACTCTCCCCCTCCAGCTGCAATCTGCTGGAGCATCTGCAAAGGTCCATCTTCTATCGAGTAACCACCTTTGTTAACATATCTGTTAGGTTTTCCTTCATGTGGATCATCACAAGTAACAGTATCTATTGATCCATTACTTTTCATATCCAATTTTAGTAAATGTTGACATGCTTCTTGATACTCTTCTAGATTCCCCTTATTAGTCAGAAATATGTACTCTGACTCTGATTATTTTGTTGATGAAATCCTTCTTTATGAAGATCTTCGAACATGTGAAATGTTAGGTTCAGGATTCAAAGCATCACCTACCCCTTATGATGGTTAGACAACTTATTGTGGAGTTAAATGAGTCTCCCCCTACTCAATATCTTCATCCACCACCTCCTAGTCCCATGGAAATGAGTCCTCATTCACCTCCTCCTCTTAATTAACAAGTGGTGCTACTATAAGAGTTGGATCATGAGTTGATTCCTCGACACCAACCCTCAAAGACATTATAGGATTTTGAATGTTATTGGTCATCTAGTTATCCTGGAATTCAATATCTCCTCTATTGATCACTTCCTTCTCCTTCTGGTCTCAATGCTTGTATGCAAACTCTTCATCTCCACAGCCGATGAAGATGCATGGAGTACATCTCTCACTTACCTTCTGACTGAGCTCCTTGGATACATGTGTAGATGAAAAAATCAAAATACATGTAAATGAGAGTAAGATAAATGTTTAACAAACCGTCTATTATTTGGAATCTCACAATTCAGTGGGACTGATGGTGGTCTATTTATTATGTAGTAGGAAAACTGAGCAGCTTCTCCCAATAATGGGTTAGGCATCACAGCCAAACCCATCATGCATCTGGCCTTCTCCATGATGGTTCTGTTCATCATTTCTACAACTCTGTTGTTTTTTCGGGGTGTGTGGGACTGTCATCTCATGTTGGATTCCCTGACTCATGCAATATGATTTAAATTCCTTGGATGTGTACTCTCCTCCTTTGTCTGAACAAAGATACTCTAGCTCTCTTTCAGTTTCACACTCCACCATGTCATAGAACATCTTGAAGTATTCAAGTACTCGATATTTCACATAGAATAATAACACCTACACCCTTTGAGATGCATCATCGAAAAAGGATAGAAAATATTTGTTATATCTTTGTCAATACACCTCTAGGGGTCCACATACATCCGAGTGCACCAGATTCAACAACCCCGATTTCTTTGATGAAGCAGTATTGAATGATTCAATGATCAAGTGATTCATCCTTTTTAATCCTGATGTAATTCTTCTTCATTGGGATAGATAACACTTTTTCACTAATGTGGTTGAGTCTCATATGCCACATATTTGATGACTTATCTCCTTCCACTATGTTGAGGCGGTCTACACATATCTTCGAATGAGTTTTTTACAACATACCTCAAATGTGTCCTTGAGTAAAGACGATGAATCTCTTTGTCATCTTCAATGCTCCATTGTAGAGGATGTTGTCATAGCCTTGTTGATCAAAGGTTATACCTAATAATAGCTTGAGTCAAAGACAAGGAATATGCCGAACATCCATCATGGTGACTATGTATCCAATGTTTTTCTTGACTTGGATATCACCCAAGCCAAAAATATCCACTAATATTTTATTCCCCATATTTACTGGAACACAGTCACTAGCTTAAAAATTCATCAAATACTAACGATGCTGAGTGACATGGTATGATGTTGTAGTATCGACGACCCATTCTGTGTCTTGGCCTGATGTATGAAATCATGCCTCTTATTCATATTTAGAGCAAGAACAAGTTCTTTGATGACAAATATATTAGCATCATCATTTTTAATTTTTTGGTTGCTACTTTGACCCTTTTCTTGTAGCAGCATTCAGATGGTTTTCTTCATGTGTCCCCCTATTCCACAATGGTAGCATTTGTGTGTTAGCCTTATGCCATCTGTGGAACTTCGACTGTTCTTGCTTGGGCCTCTGGTTCCCACCCTAGGACTTCCTCTTTGTTATCTCACTCGCTTCTTCAAAATGACAGATTGTGTCTGGTTGTAACTTGCATCCTTCCTTCTGGCCACATCATTGAATAGTGAATCCTTTACCATTTCCATGGTATGTTTTCCTCTGAGAACTGAGTTTCTAAGTGAGACGACTAGTGTATCCCATTTATCAGGAAGTGTGCAGTGTATGTGGTTCACCTAATCTTCATCATTTAGAATCTTACTTGTATACACTAATTGGTTCACTAGGATTTGAAACCTGCTGGTGTTTTTTTGCTATAGAGCTCCCACTCTCTATTTGAAGATTCAGCAACTGCTTTAACAAGAGTATATTTTTTTTCAAGTGTTCCTTGATTGGTATATATTTTCCAACATCATCCAAAGTTCATATGTTCCAATATCTTGAGAAACATGGTGGTAAATATTGTGATTGATCCATTGGTGGATTTGATTGATCGTCTTCTTATTCAACATTTTCCACACAACTTCCTTGGTGGTATTGGGGTTGATTCCCTCACTATAAATGGGGCAAAAAAAATAATTCACATTAAGAATATATTCTATTAGAGATGTCCAAATGGAGTAGCTCAAAGAAGTCAACATGAGTAACCCTCCAGTGGATGGTCCCTCCAATAGGATTTAAATTCTGAAAAATTCAGTGTAGAATCTGGAAAAAAGATCACACCATTGCATCCTAAATAGTCGAAAATGGTGGAATTGACTTCTTAATAGATGAAATCGGACACTGATTGGTCAATATATGAACAAAATAGTATGAACAGGAAAGATAGTTTGATGATGTGGCGATGAAATGGTGCTGACATGGCACATTGGAGAAACTACTGCAATATCACTAGAAATATATCCAACACTAGAATAGTACCTTTTTCTCCAGCAATGGGGTACTATAGCACCTGATTTTTGACAAATCATTGACCGGGCCTAGGGGGATCAATTTCACTATGTTAGCGATGCCGCTTGCATCAATGGAATTATCTCACCATGAACTCTAAAAATATATCATCAAAAAAGAATTCAGAGCAACATTTATTTTTTGGTCACCAGAAAATATCCATTTCTCACCGCGGTTTTGTCAGAACTGGCTTTGATACCACTTGTTGTGGTTCACTGAACATCATTTCCCTCACCTAGAGCTCTCAAGGATCTCAATAATAATGGATCTCTCAATGCATCGATTGAATGATACTAGAAGGCTCCACATGCCCTCCTTTTATATCCATAGTGGGAGGTGTCAGGTTTTACACAACTTACACCAATCCCACCTACACCCACAAACCATGTAATTTGTCAATGGATTCCACCTACATTCAACCATGGAACCTTACATATTTTTCATACGCAGCAACCTATGTTGATGCACCCAAGGGGCTGGTGGGTTTTGTGTACCATTCACCTATCATGGTAGCTAGAAAAGAATAAACTCCAGCACATAGTGTGGCTCCCCTTGGGTTGGATCAAGATTCTTCTAGGGGCTTAAAGGGGTCCATTCCCTTTAGGATCTGAGGAATTTGGTGTTTTTCATGATCAAGAGACATCATTCCTCTCCAATTAATATAGTTTTTTTTCTATTACACCCCAATATTATGTGAATGAGGGATCCTCTTTGTTCTTTTTGAAAATAGAGGAGGATACTACAAACCTAGTTTTTGACATAGGTTTCCTTCTAGGGGGAATGAACCAACTTCTCTGATCCAAGAACTTTACACTCCTAATCATTTTTCACCTCTGATGGATTTAGATGTTGAATTAAAACCTATGGTTGCTTCAGTTTTTAGGATGTAACATCTTCATAAATGAATATAATCCAAGGGTAATGGATATAGAATCACACATTCTATTTCCATATTGCCCCATGTCGTCCTTTTCTAAACTACACTTCCACAAAAGTATCACATACACAAGGAATCCTTTACACCTTATCAATGTCATCACCCATTATATGGAATTAAATAGTTTATAGGGTGTGGTAAAAGTGTATCTTTATCTTTTTCATTACCATAAAACATCAATCCTCCATCTTGGTAATTCAGGAATCTAAAAAAAACCTGAATTTTGTTTCATCCATTGGTATTCGGATTGGTTTCCTGGAATCCATAAATCTAGGTATCAGAAACTATCTCATCAATTCTTTTTGGAAGCAATGTGTTATATTAGAAATGATGCAGATCTCGCTAAAGTATATTACCTCCAAGGTGAATTCAGTGGGGGTCAGCTACAAGTTATATTTTATTTATGCTAAGTGTGACACAATTGAAAGGAAGGTTCTATAGAAACAACTATTAGTATTCCACCAAATGAACCTTTTATGAATCACTAAAGGTATTTTCAATAAAATTATGGATGTGTAAAAAAATAAATGAGAAGTTTTGTATTCCTCAAAATAAATGTAGGTCGTTGAGAATTTTTTGGCCTTCAATGGACTTATATACGTGGGATTTTCAAGGAACACATCCACCTAGTGAAATATTAAAAATAAGAATAGAATAATATGGAGAAGGCTAAAATGATTCATGGAAAACCATAAAAGAATATATTCCATCACCAAAGGGAATGTTTCTCAAATTTCTTGAGTTCTATCTGAATACTATCATTTCTAGATAAAAATTAAGTTGTAATAAAGTAGAAACATTTCCTTATTCTATTCCACATGTGGGGCATGAGATGACAATTTCTTGCAGACTGTAAATAAAACATAGGATCAGCTGGTATCGGGAGATACCTAGGAAGGATTCAGAAATAATATTAAATTATTGGAAACTCGTCAACTAGTAATGAACTCCAATAAAAAAATTACATATTCAGTATGACTTAATAAATGATATATAAAGAATGGAGGGGATGTATTGTTAATGTTGGGAAGATGATATCATTTCAATGATAGTTACCAAACCAAGAATTCTGTTGTGGAAACTAATGAATACTAAATGGGTATTGAGGGAGATATCAATGTCCAAATAGAAAATTGAGTGTCATATAAACCCTATAATTTTTCACATATGTGTTAGGGAATGGATGGTTCTAAGATGAAATATTATTTTAGGAAGACAGTACATATATGGATGATGTGGGGTGGCTGGTAAGAGGGTAGAAAAACACTATGAAAAACACATAATGGTAACATCTATTATTGAAGAGAATTAGAATTAATTTGTGTGTATAGAAGAGGAATTATTGAGGAAAATCTTAATTTTTTGGATGATAGGGACAATTATGATATGGAATTCAATATGGGAAAAATAGAGATCAAGGATGTTGTGTTCTCTTTTTATATCAAAAGTGTTTCTAGGTAGATGAATTTCTGGGTTAGTTTTATATTTCTTCATTAGACGTCATTGATTTTTAGGTGACTGAGGTTGAGAAGGATTTATTTGAATGTAGAAAAATCACAAGGGATTTCTTTGATTCCAAGATCATTCCAATTCAAAATGTAATGGACCCGATCATGATTAGAAAATATATGATGATATGTCAATGTTTCGTTTTCTACAAAACCAATACAATTTTCATTAATAAAATAATAAAAATAGTTCTTTTAAGGACTCTATAAGATGAGAAGTATAGGTTTATATAGTTCCATAGTAGTCAAGGTTTCATTATTATCAAAATGTATATGGTTGACAATATCAAATGGATGTTGATTATATCAAACCTTATAATTAAGATAGATATGGATATATTCTATGAGTAAATGCAGTGTCCTTATATTGTGAGGATACTGAATATAGTCATATTAATTGAGTGGGACTGTGATATGGTGTTTAGGTTCTATCTAGATCCATGGATATTCATTTATATTATGGGGAGTTATTTAATCTTCTTCATATCCCTCTTGGATTACAATATGGAAATCAATTATAACCATGTATTTTTATATGGATCAGGAGGATCTCACCAGGAATATATGATTTGATATATCGTGGGAGAAGATACCACCTCTCAGAAAAACATGTGAGACAATAATTATTTCACATCTCAACATTGATGATGATTTTTATTTCATAATAAAATATTTTCAAAGATCTACTGATAGGTTCAAAAATACAATGATGGCCGACAAAAACTAGATCATAGAATAGGTTAAGCTTACGAAGAGATTATTCAAAACCCCAAAAGTATTCTCAACTTGATGTGGTAAATTCATCCATGATTGGCTATTCATATAAATAATAAATATCGTGACATGGGATTTAAGAGCTACCATATCTGATGATAGGATAAAAAATTGCATTTTGATATCATCTTAAACCATATCACAACGCATTTAGGAAAATGGAAGAATCATCTTTTCTTATTTGGGTGATTTATTACACTAGTAAATAGAGTTATTACATCCATGATTATGCATGTTTTAAAATTCATAAATATTCCCAAAGGTACAACTTATAATATATAAAACATTGTGACTTAATTCTTTTAGGATACCAAACAAGAGGTGTTGTTCCATTATTACTCCTGTAAAAAGTTTCTGAAGTTGTTTTATGATGTGTTTGGTAATCTTAGAATCATGGTAAATACCATGCAAGTAATTCAATCTATGATTGTAGTGGAACACATTGAATGAAATTCTATATGGGAATGGTTCACAAAAGAGATATATGGGATGATTTTTGAGGATGGGATGAGAGTACTATATGGTATTCGAGTATGAAACGTTTCATGATAGGAGGATTTGACACATTAAAAGAAAAAGAGTGGTTGGTTGTAAGGGAGGTGATATCATGTTTATGAATAATAAATGGTTTGGTAATACACACTATTCATATGATGAAAACTCTAAAATATATATATCATGTTTGGGTTTATACACTGTAATATAATCAACACAACCCTCTAAAAGAATTAGAAAACCCTACATTATATTATCCACCATGTTAATGAACATAATAGGTCATTGTGTATGGATTTAGCCTTATGAATTTTATGTAATATGGATTTTATTCCATTAAAGGATTTATTTGTCGAATTTGAGGAATAAATGTGCATTCTATGTTGTATGCAGATCTAGTAAAAGTTTAAATTCAATGTATAGAGATTCCGAAGAAAGGATATTCTAACTGTTGAAAATATTCTGAAGAAGGGAATCTATTTGGAATCACATTGACTGAATTGCAAGTTTCCTAAAATGGATTCATCCAAGAATTTATTCATTAAATGTGATTTTGTATTCTTCATTTGGGAACTCTATAAAAAATGGATGTGCATTATTTTTCAAGGAGTTTCAAGCATTGAATTCATAGAATCAAGGGTCAGAAGGGCACAGAAATATAGAAATGAAATCACTTATCATATATTTATCTTATATTAATACATGCTCGTATGTTTTCTCATATAGAAGATCTTGGTGTTAATTTTTATGATTGAGGGACCACTACCCTCGATAGGGGCTAATCCCAAGATCATCAGGTGTCAAATAGTATATTTGAATGGATTGTGAAAGGTGATGGGTACACTGGGATCCTTTTTGTGATGTTTTAGTGTTAAATGATGATTTGTACTATATTCATGGTTTAATGAGAGGGTGTTTCCTAGTTCACAATAAACACAACTCAATGTCGATTCATTTTAATGCCTATTAGAAGATGTTAAATTCCACTTAGGTGAAGAAAAGAGATGTTTATATTATTCTCTCCATGAGAATTCACTTAAACATCTCCAATATAATACTAACTTTGGATTACATGATTTTTACTTGCTTTATTAGGGATAACACCTAGGTTCTGTGTTATCTTATCTATCTCTTAGTAAATGAACGCTGCTCATTTTCCATAGGAGAGAGGTTATTTATACTTGGATATAGGGAAATATAGTAGAGATACCCTATCTAGTAAGGAGGATACTTTATTAATATCTATTCTCTATGATGTTATGAGTGCTCTTGCAAAAGTCTGTAACCTTGATTCCAATGGTGATGTATCTGGCCTTAACTACTATAGACCTCCCTATGCATTAGGGGTTTTGGGAATAAAAAAGAATTAAGAGTTATGTGTTATTTAGTGGTTTTGGTAAATTGAGAACCATGACTGATAATAAGGTTTTACAGTTGGTAAAACATAAATAGAGGTGTTTAGAACATGAATGGGAGGTTAGGGTGTATCAAGGGGGCTTAGGGGAAACCCAAAAGAATATAGTTTTTTGGGGGTAGTGATTAAAATCCCCCCTTGATTATTTAGAGTTGAAACCCCCACCCCCTTCTATTTCTATATCATGTGGACTAGGGGTATGAGCCCCTCTTTTCCAATCTTCCCCAAAATGGGGAGGGAGAGGTTTCCTTGCTGTTATTAGTGATGAAAGAAGGTATGAAGCCCTATCAGTCCACGTGTATGTCCTCATTCACTTTACAGACATCTTGGTATTATCCTGATTTAGGTGGAAAATGGATATTTAATTGGGGATTGGTTAAATTTTCTAATTTTGAATGGGATTTCATATATCCTTGTAAGATGATGTCTTGTGATGACATATGCCTATAGAAATACCAAGTGTAAATTTTTAGATTGTTCTTATTAAACATTAAATTGTTTAATTTTGGAAATAGTTTCAGTGGTTAAGGGATTAGACATATAAGGGTTTGAGAGTCCCATACAAACCTCCTATTGGTTTTTAGAGGTTGTTCTATCATGGCATGATAACTAAATGTGTTAACCGTCAATATGAATAATTGGAAATTAAATATTTTATTAATTATAAATGGATTTAATAATTATTTAAACAATATTGGTGTGTGTTAGGGGCCCAGGAAGAGGTTATGGGCCTAGTTAACCAAGGAAGAGGGTGGATAGACATTGGAAAGGAAATTGAAGCCACCTCTGGCCCTCATGAAATATTTAGAAATCCCTGAATAAAGGTCTGTGGTGTCGAGAACTTTCCCTATAGAATTTACTTTTCTTATGTCGTATGTTGAAGATTAGATATGCTATTGAGGGAAGGGACTTCATTAATTTAAAATAATAGAATGTTTGTCATTAAATTATGTTGATTAATTATTTATTAAGTTTAATAATGTTATAATGCATTTCTAAATGAATGACCTCCAGATGTATCAAACTGTCCCTGTGTGCTATATAGTAACTTCAATCATCAATGGACAAGGTATGGACCATGAAGCATCCGGTGGGCTACAGACCTCTTGTAAGGATATGTCAGGATGAGTGGGAACAATTATCCTATGAATATGGGCATTAGATACCTCCATGTATGAGGTGAGGATGGAACAAGATATCTTATTCCACATAATTTTTCATGTATAAATTTTTCTTTATTATTTTTGTGCTCGTTGAGATGGGGATAAGATGGGAGATACTCCTATATGATCTGACCAGGCCTTGCTGGTCAGACCTTAAGTAGACTGAGACTAGGTTGGGTGAGTGGACAGACTCAAAGTGACCTTGCAGAATGAGTTGGATTTTGTGTAATCTATTAACTATTTTCAATATAGTATGACCTCATGTAGCTAGTGAGAACATGGTACACTATTTAAGATGATTTGTAACGCTTCGTTGTTGAGTGTATAGTTTTTAATAAATATTATTACTGAGGATGAGGACACAAACATGGGTACCACTTATATATTAAGACTAAAATGACTCAGTTTGTTCTTAGTTAACTAACTGAACCTTAGTGCATATATGTTGCATGGTAGAGGGTGTCCATGTGGACTAGGTATTAGAATTGTTAGATAAAGGGGATGTGGATAGTGATACTAGATATGGGAGTTCAACAAGAGATTTTGTTTAAAGAATTTTGTGAGTGTTAACTCGGGGTGTCTATGAAATAAATGGGTGTCTATGGTTATGGAGCCGATCAGGTTGATGGGATCCCGTATTTTTGGAACTATTTTCTGGAATGTCAATCCCAATGATATATAGCTCATTTTATGGATTGAAATACCATCTATAATCGTGACCTTGAAGCCACTAAGCGGTTCTTCAATCCAATTACCCACATGACCACAATAGAACCTCCTCATTTTCCAAAGGCTGATGACTAGCAGTGATGGCCTAGTGGATGTTCATGGGGATACTATTACCTTTTGATCAGTGTGTAGTAAAATGTGGAATACTAATAATAAGAATAAAAAATTGTAATAAACATGAAGTAGGGGAATAATAATAAGTAATCCAACATAAAAAATTGCTGGAAGATAATAAATATTAGATACAAAAATGATGTTCATGACATGATGTTATAGAAACATAAGAACATTCAATTCCATGGAACATGAAATTAAGACATACTAAATAAAGGAAAAGAAGACCAAAAGTAGCCTCTAGTTGGATCATAACCGTATGTTTGTTCATCTTCTCTCTCACCCCATCCTTGAACATTAAATCAATCATTTCATGTTGGATGCTTCCCTTTGTCTACACCTTTAGTCATGAAGTGTGATCAAGTGACACAGGCGGCCTGAACATGGTGTGATATTTTCTCAATAGTTCACCACTTATGATGTCAAGAACTATCAAGTATATGTATATAAAATGATAATCATATAGGTAAATAATAAATTCAAGGTAAAAAATTTGTAAAACACATTAGACAAGGTTCCTCATTGGAAATCCAACTGAAACTACCTTCTTCGGACTAAGTTTGATACCTGTGTATGAATTTCAACATTTACTGATATAATAAGAGTGTATCATAAACCTCTTGGAATATATACATGTAAATATATTTGAAAAGTACATCAATAAATAATGATTACACATTAAACAAACCCAAGACTATTCCTATTCTCAATGGTTGGCTCCTGATATCTATAATTAGCAGTCAATATTTTATAAAATATAATCCTTAAAATTTAATTAATGGAATCCTGATAATATAATAAATGGATACCTGAGAATTTAATAAAAATTATATTGATCCCATCCAAGGTCATCTATAAAAAGGAACCCAATTATCACTCCAAGAGCATTGTAAATACCCATCACTATAAGAGTCTATCCATGGAGATATATAAGAGGAATCCCAATTATCACTTTCATTATGGTGAAATCCATGATCCATTGAGCGGGTCCCATGTATATCACATAGGGGTCCAAGTATCACTCGAGAATGTTGTAACCATGTTTCTCATAACTCCAATCCAAGGTAGATTTTTTAGGGAACCTGTATCATTTATGCATAGGTATGTTATCCACCTGGTGATCCTAACCAAGGATTCCTATAAAATATCCATGTATCTCACCTGACACATTATGTTTCATTTCCAATTTATAATTATGAATAATGAAGATCCCATCCATGGATTCCTTATGTAGAGTCCCCTGTATAATCCTCAGTATTATATAATGGCATGTATTAGATATTGAGATCTCATACCACCTAAATAGTCATTGTAATCATAACACATTAATCAATCTAGGAAAAACAATGAATTAAAATGAAAAAGCTATGACATAATGAAAAAGGGGGAAAAACATGGTATATGTTCTCTTTTAGATCAAATCACATTCAAATAAATTTGTTACAAGTCATATCAAAAACCTAATATTAAGAAACTAAATTTATATGCAAAGAATAAGAACCTTATTTCTTTAAGAAGGGGTCATCCATGGGCATCATCACATCAAATTAAACACCCCCCAAACATCAATTCTTGGGTGGCTAAGGTACATGTACATATGGGAAAAACAATTAATTTAATTAATTAGACTATATAAAGAAGACATTAGAAGATTCGGGAACATTTCATGATAGATCGTGATATATGCAAGAAGAATTTTATGGAAAATAATGAGACCACCTACCTTAGGTTGGTAGATAACTTTCTAACCATTTCTAGAATTTGAATTGGGATATAACAATAAAAAATTGAAAAACTAACAAAATCCCTTTAAACATGGCATATTCTCTTTCACGGAAATTGCACAAAATATGATCAGAAACACCGATAAAGGAATGAAGTGGAATCTTAATCTTACCATTTTGAGTCCAATTTGACTGACAGTGAAGAAAATAGAGCTAATATGGAGAAGAATAAGAGAATCCATAGTTATGCAAGGGAGGATCTCTTTTTTGTGGATGGTGCAGCAGAAAAAGGAGTTCATATAAAAAAGTGTTTCAACCCCTTAAAAATAAGATATAACATATACATGAAGTGTATTATACATATATTTCAATTTTTATTCACATTGTCAATACATAATAAATTTCACGTAATGATCATGTTTTTCCTGCTTCACATGAAAAACAAATTAACAGAGTGCAAGGGGTCTAGCCAATTGAATTCAAATCATGTATTAAATACATGTCATGTTTTTAAATACACATAGTGTATTTAGATTACAAACAACCTTTATTCCCAAAATACTTCCATCCTAGAAGAAAACCAAATCGGTTAAAGATTCTTTCACTTTTTTCTAAGTTAAAAGGATGAATCAATAAGGTTGATTTGAAAAATTAAAAGTTTTAACTCACAGAAAATAATAAATGCTACAATCACACTCATTAAAATAACTCATTATCAAGTATCCCTTCTGTGGGTGGTAATGAATCTTATGATAAACGTTCTATCCACTGATCATGCACATCACCTTCTCTATCCTAGTTCTCATCCTATTTACGATATTGCTGCCATATCAACCATAGAAGGACTGACCTACATATAAAATCATTCATGATTAAAAAAATGATATGTATTAGATTCTCCTAAAAGGATTCATATTTATCAAACACTATATCATCAAGATAAAATGAATGAGATGAGTTAGAGTAATAATTGGGACACTGCAATACATGTAAGACATCATTTCCTGGCATGATACCTCTGAGGTAAATACAACTAGAAGGAAACCAGCCTTAACTTATCCTATATATCAAAATTTTCGACACAAAAAATTGAAATCTTTTCCTATAACTATATCTATTTATGAATCAATCTTATCATTAATCAGAAAATGAACTGATTTCCCACCTCGAATCCTAGAGGTCACTAGAAATAATTGGTATCCGAAATTTTTCCTGACTGATTTATAGCCATTTCTTTATGAATCATCCGAACCTACTCTAATGTTTTCTAAACATGACAAGGGCATAGAAGTTCTATCTCACCTTAATCTAACCAACATAGGGTTGAACATCACTATTTATCATAATGGTCCTCATAAGGATCCATTCGAATAGTTGTAGAAAAATATTATTAAAGGAAAAATAAATGAGAGTTAAGTATTTCTCCGAAGATCCTCAAAAATCAAGGACACATGTCTTAGGCATATATTATATCACCCATATCATATACATGGAATGACTATCATTCTAAGGGAGATATGATTAAGATATAATAAACTATGATGCCAGTTCTTTCTACAAACCCTTTTAGAATAGTGATGTAGATAGGTATATAGATCTCAAATGATAGAATCGAAACATCATGAAGTTGCGAAATCTCTTAAATATAAAGACTACTATTCTTATAACCTGAGAATGTCTCTCAGATAGGTATGATGTTTTGGAACTTTTTCATCATATCAATGAACACCCATACATCATTTATTCCTTATGAATATCTTATTATGATGATCAAAAAACAGTGGTTTAATCATTCCATTTTCAACAAAGAACTGGTGTTAAATAAAAAATTCCATCATGCTGCTATTTCTCGGCCTTCACCTATTGATAGGTTGAATACTTAGTGATAAAAACTATAATATGCCTCCTCATTCCCAACCACCAATTTTGAAAACATACGTCTCGGTACATCTTAGTAATCCCAAGGATTAATACCTAGACAATGTTCTGAGATTCCTATATAAACTCTTCTAATATGTCACAAGGATCCCAGATACATCAATAAATATGCAGAATCTAATATTCATCAATAAAAAAACTAGGTATTAGGTTATTTAATTAAAAACAATCACTTAGGACTAGGTCTTAAAGATTAGATAGTTGTCTCATACATATCTATTCTTTAAAAAAGGATTTCACTTCCATCGATGCTAAAACAGGATGGCCATAATAGTATCAATCCTCCTGGTTCATTTATAAAAATATTCCCATCAAATTTCAACTCTCTACTATCCTCTTAGGTGGCCAGTTTTTTATTCATTCATCATAGGGACTCATATAATATATTTCCCTTTCTTATTGTATTAGTAGGATAAAATTCAAATGAATACATGAATTCTACCCAAGTGCGCTTCCTAAGATTCATGTCACTATGTGTGTAGGTGTGCATGAAACATTTATGGTCCTTGTAAATGATGAACCATACCCCTAATATAATGTTACACCAATACCATATGAAATGAACTGAGGTTTCTAGAGTGAGGTTGTGCATAGGTTAATTCCACACATTAGTTAATAGCTAGCAGGAACCATTTCCTAAAAACTAATCTCCCTACATCAGAACAATTCCTAGACTAATTTCTAAAGCATAGTAATAAATTATATACATTTTTCATATCTCTAGAAGAATCATAATTAGTGTTGAATTCATAATCCCTTTAATCTTATTAAACAAATATTCAAAAAATTCAGACCATAATAATTTCACTCTATTCACAATTAATCCAAATAGTGGTGCCACCAGGGGTAACAAATCCTAAATAAAAAAACATTTAATATCCGTACATCCATACATCCCTACAACACTATGTATGTTAAAGAAATTTTTATTTCGTTCCTATAAAAATACAGTGCTCACCTTCTCTGTGTCAATGGATTCTCCATCATTTGAGATGATGTGGCATAAGAAGTTAACATTATTCATACAAAAGTGGAATGTAGTTATATTAGCATATATATGGTTCTATCTAAGAGTATTTATCATGATTTCAATAGTTTTCCATGGTCATGTAGAGTATAAGAATATACCAATTTTTCATACAAAAATAATAACACAAAATAATCTAGATATGGGTGTAAAACCAGATTCATCAATGCCATGAAAACAAGTTGTGCATTCAAAACTCCAGATAGTATGACCTGATATCCGTAAAAGTAGAATCTACTATGAAAAATTAATAGTTGTATGTATGATTTTCTCACATTCACATGATGGTAGGATAACCTTAAATCAATCTTAGAGAAAACAATCACTTCTTAGTTATTATCGAAGGGGTTTTTTATATGAGAGAGTAGCTAAATATTCATAACAGTAAGTGGGTTAAACTGTTGGTAATCCACACTCAATCTATGTGTATCTTCAACCATCATGGTGAAAATGATAACAGATCCCCTCAATGATGTACATGGTCAAATAATACTCTTACCTTCAATTTTCTCTAAATGTTCTTTGAGTTCTTTAAAGATAGTTGCCGCCATACTAGTTGATGGAATAGGCTCTTATGCTAGTCCAGGAACTAGTACAATGGAGAAATATTCCACAACCTCAAGAGTTTCGCCAGACAAGCCTTTATGGAAACTGTTCCTAAACTGATCCACTGCAAGAGGAACTTCTATAAATTCTGATCCCTCATTGCTCATAAAGTCACTATCCATTTGAGTGGTCACCCAACTCATCCCAGGATACTCTAGTCCAGATCAACATTATTAGACATCCTTTTGTCCAATATGAATGTAAATACTACCCTTAGGTAATAGAAAAGATACCCTTTTGAGATAATTATCAACTTCGATGTGGTATGGAACCAACCAGTCCATCCGAGAATGATGTCGAAGCCTTTAAATTGATGGAAAAAATATTCTGAAAGAATAAATAGAATTCCACCTCAAGAGGTAAATCAGTTCAATGGTGTATACTCTCTGATCATTCTCTTAACAGTGTGTTAGGATTCACTACACAATAAAAGTATCCTATTTTTAGGCCGAGACATTCCATAATTTTCATTGATATAATAGAGTGAAAATAACCTGTATCAAATAATTAATATAATTATTTATAGGCTGATAAAACTGTACCTCAAAATGTAGAAGGTCACAAAATCAGCTCCTCAGGAGTAGGAAACACTACATAGATATTTCCATATTCATATCCCTAAGATGAAACATGCATAACCTGGGAAAGTCCTCTTAGTGGGCATTGAACCTTGAAAGTCTAACTACCTCAGGAACAACCACCTCCTCGTCTTGATCAACTAGAAGTAGACTATCTCCCTTCCTTTAGATGAGCTATAAATCTTGTACCCAAGTGCGGTGTCTGTATATGTCCCTTCTGAATAGAAATTGGATTAATATTTTGGTAGAAACACTGAAGGTGACCCATCCTTATCCATGATTGACACATGAATGGGTTTCTCAGACATTGGGGATTATTATAGAATTTTTTACCATATAGGTGACACACTTCATAACAGTTAGTGTGGATCTACTACCTAGATCTTCTAGAGAAAGAAACCTCAAAAATGATGTTTCCTACGATTAGATGAACCATATACCTATCTTAAAGAAAAACCACACTAGCCCACATTGTCTTCATCCCTAAGGGTTTGTTTAGTGATGATTCCATGGTTCAATATATATGATATGGGTTTCAAATAAAATACATTCACCAGTGATTGGATGGCATATGCATGCCCCTCCTTAAAAAAAATCTCACAATCATCTACTTGTCATGTATCAATGTTTATCAAAAACACTAATTATCAGTTAAATGAGCTAAATATTATTTAATATACATATACCCCATATGTAAGATCATAAACTCTCTAACATGGTATTCTCTCATCCTTTTCATAAATTAGTAGTCATAGAAGACTATCAAGATATTCACACAGTCCATATGCTAATTGCGATCAGCCTAAAAGATGACCTCCCACTAATGTGTTGAAATGTCAAGAAGCACATATGTGATGATATTGAACATCCATTATTGAGGTGCCTCCAAATTCTAAAATATAGATAACATGAACTCTAACTATAAATAAGCTTCTTGAGGACCTCCATCCCTAGATAATGTAGGAGGATTTTGTAGTTGGAATTCCCATGTCAACTCCATCACAATAGAAGAATATCATGGAGATCCCTTTAAATACTTCATGAATTTGAAGAAGCTCTCTTAAAATTTATCATCGGTTCCTAGTGGAGAAATATCAGGATATGAATCTCATGGTATGGCATGTGGTAATAATGGTGTCTCAGGGCCCACCACCTCTATATCTTGGTCGTCACTACCCTCCTAGCGCATGTCTCAATGAAATCATGGTAGAATAGCTCTAAAATTTCCAATTTAACACCTCATATATGATTTAAAAAATTATAAAATAACAAAATTGGAATTTCTAAGTACATATAATATATACAAATTTTCTACTCAACTCTACATGCCTCTAAATCTATGTCTTGGTGGTAAAAAATTCCACTCAAGATCAACAACAGTACTTCCTTCTTCCCACCACTAATGTAGGGTCATGATCAAGTTTTCATATAACAGAATAGAAATTTTTGTATATGGAGTATCAATTGAAAGGTATAAATTAAAATAGTATTTACATTGAAATTAGAACCCCCATTTACTGGTATGAATTTCATTTTATATTTAAATTTGTATTCAAATTCATACTTATATATATATATCACAGATCAGTCAAATATGAAACTTTTCAAAAAATATAAAGGCCCATAATCATGATAAATTGTAATTGGTATGTTTTTTAACTACAATATAGCACTTAAACTCATTATCAAGATTTATAGGATCATGTTAAATGATTTTATTAAATGAATCAACTTCCCCAATTTATATAATTGGATTATTCCTAAATTACAATTGGCATTCAATCAATCAAATCAACTAACGTTTCATTCCATATAACCATTAGTTCATGGATCAAATGTGGAATAATTCATTAATTAAGTTACCATCATCAATATATATTGTAAAACAACATTTATATTGATGTAGATACTATAATTAATCAAATTATATTATCCTTATAAAAAACAGTAGCACATTTCTATAAAAAATATTCCAAACACTCACAATAATCTTAGGCAATACACGTAATGCAAGAAATAAGGTATGCATATATGGCATGGAAAAATGTTGTGCATGATATGATTTTTTGATTCCATTCAAGTCTAAATAAAAAGGAAATCCATAATTATAATATTAGAAATAATAATGTAACAAAACATGTGCATCACCCAATGGGGAAATTAGTAAAATTGTAACAAAGACAAATTAAAATTGTAAAGACCCATCCTAGCTAATTTGGGATTCCTCTCTATGTGGTTTGGCTACTCCCAAGAATAATCTCATTACAGGAATCTTAAACATTCCTATTATCCTATATAATTTTAAAAAAGTACGAAAGTATAAAATAAATAACTCGTGTAACACATTGTATAGTTTGGACCCAGAATCCTCTAAGAAGTGCCCCGAGATGGTTGGAAACATGACCTCAAACACACCATCCCATATGTTATAGGTTTCCAACTATTAGTGATTTCCCAAGGTTCATATGTGGTGGGACTATTCCCTCTTGATTAGACTATATCACAGTGGAGAATAAAAAATATTATAATAAAAAATTACAATAAATAAGAAGTAGTAGAATTAAAATAAATAATCCAACATAATCAACATGCAGATGATAAATAAATATCAAATAAAAAAATGTTGATCATAACATGATGCTATAAAGAAATAAGGACACTAGATACAAGTGAACATGAAAATAAAACATGAAAAAAAGAAAAAAAGACTAAAAACATCCTCCACTGAAACCACAATTGTAGGCTCACCCCTCTACTCCCGTACTCCATCATATGACTGAAAATTAATCATAAGAAGTTGGATGATTCCATTTTTCTACACCTACCATCATGAAGCCAATTCAGGTACCATAGGTGGACTAGAAAGGGAGTGTGATATACTCAGTAGTCTACCACCAACATTGTCTAGGATAATCCAGTCTATGGATATAAAATAAATAGAATGCAAGTAAATAATAAATGTCATGGAATGAAAAAATAAACTAAATTGGACGGGGTTCCTCATGAAATCCCTAAATAACCCAACCTACTTCAACATAATGTAGATATCTTTGATTTAAAATAAATCTAAACTAATATAATAATTTTGTATATTATACTACATGGCATACAAACATAGGAAGGTTTATGACTATGCCATAAATAAGCTAGGTATAAACATGGACAAAACCCATGAATTTTCATTTGCATGGTGGTTATCTCTTGAGTTATATAAAAGTAATTCATGATTCTATAAAAATGCATCATTAAAATGTATTAAATTGAATCTTGATAATTTAATAAATGGTGTCCTAAGAAATTATGAAATTTCATTTTTATCCATCCAAGGGAATCCAAAAAATAAAACCAAGTATCACTTCAGGTTAAATATAAATACCCATCACTGTATGAGACCATCCAAGAAGATTCTTCTGTGAAATCGCAAGTATCACTCTATGCATGGTGTAAGTCATGAACCACTTGTCCCATTATGTATATACCAACTAGGGTAATAAGTGTTGTTCATGGAATGGTGTAGCCATATTACCCACAAATTCCATCCAAGGTAACTCCCCTAGGGAACTAGTATCACTCATATATAGGAATGTGATCCACCTAGTGATCCCATACAAGAAATCATTTAAAAAAATCAAGTATCACTCCTGGTGTAGTAAGGTTCATTTACAATTTCTGATTTTACAACATGATGAACCATTCCAACACATCCTTCATTCAGGACCCTTGTATCTCCCTCATCCTGATATTAAGTTATAGTTTAACTATCAATAACTCATAACATCTAACAAAGAATTTCAATCATAACACATTAATAAAGTTGGGTAAATCATTTAATTCAAATAAAACAGGCTATGGAATAAAGCATTAGGACTAAAACACAAGGCATATGATCTCCATTAGATCAATTCACATTCGAATTCATTTTTTCTCAAGTAATTTTACACACTTGATATTAAGATTATACATGTTGTTCTAATACATAGGTCCTTGAATCCTTTTATAAGGAAATACCCATGGGGTGGCTCATGTCAAGGTAAAGAACACAATGAAAATAATTTGGGAGTATATAGGGTTCCGTTAAACATGTGAATATAATGTAATTTATTTAAATAAAATATATGGTGGTGACATTGGAGGAGTCCGATGTGTGATATGACAGAGCATTATTAGTATAACAATACTTTTATAGGAAAATGTGTTCTTACAAAAATGTTGGTTAAACCCCTTTTAAAAAAAGAAACAACATATATACTTCTTCTATTATATATAAATGTCAGGTATTATTCATTATGTATATAAATATATTACACATTTTGTAAATCATAGGGATTCCCCTATCCCTGGGAAAACTTATTCACAATGTAAAACGGGTATAACTAGATTAATACATGCCATGTTTTTAAAACATGTCCTATATGTAAATACATATCATGTATTTGGCTTGCAGGAACCCTCTAGCCTCATAGCTACTTTCATCTTAGAAGAAACCCGACTGGCCCAATGACCAGGTCACCAAGGTCTAAGCGAATAAGATTACTCAGAAATTGTGTGACAAAAAAATGAATCAGTACCTCACTAAAATCCATTTAGGTTATGTACCACAATGATCGATCGTTGTTTCATAGATATCATATATTTGAGGATTCGAATATGATATGAGATTACATGGAGTTAAAAGGCTACCATGTAACTCATCCCTAGATTCATGAACATATGATAAGGGTTTCAATTGATTTATTTGATGGATAATAAAAGGTTCCAAGTATTTGGAACTTCTAATAAGGCTATCATGGTCCTCTTTCAAAGACTCATTGTGACACTAATTGGATATTCCATGGATTTTGAGCTCCATATAGAAATACCATGGGATGGATCTCTAAATTCATTAGTATTGGTTGGTTCTACCATGAATTTTGAGCCTAAAATTTACTTCATCGACACTACTACCAAGATATTCATAGACACACCCCAACATTAGCCAAAGAAGGTTTGGTTGATTCATATCAATGACAAAATGATAGTTTAAAGATTATTTTTTTAATGGTTATTTATTCATTTAATTTGATCATGTCACATGGACATATAATAAATTATGCTTTTTAGTATGATACCACACTGGTGGTTCCATACTGATCTTCAGGTCACACCCTGCTTGGGAAAACACATCACTTTGATTCCTAAGAATACTCTCACTTGGGTATATGTGTTAGGTTCTTGTGATATGTAATGATTTACAATAGAGTTTTAGGGGTGAATAATCCTATTATTAAAATTTAAAAAATATATAAATGACATAGTAATAAATAATGAAAATAATGAAGCAGAAGATAAAATGAGGAACATATGATGTTATTATAGTGCTTAAGATAACCAAGTTCCTACATTAATCATAAATTTTCTCTACTCGGTGAGAGGACCAGTCTTCACTTTGCGAATAACATTGATATGGAGTGATTACTCTGTTATACGGGTTTATATTTCACACCTTGTAGTATAATATAATTATAGATGTACATTTCACACACCTTATGGTATAATACTAACTATCTATTACAAGAGTCACCACCCACCTGGATGCTTTCTAGGAGTCACAACCTGACCATCTATTTAGATATGAGTAATAACCTATTAAGAATTATTTTTGATAGGAAATTCTTAAACTGACTCTAGAAGCACATAAAAATGATCGAATGCTAAATTAGAGAAAAACCAAAAGAGTTATGATCAGTATTTGAGAAGATGATGATGAATTCTGTTATTCCTCAAGAGTCTAGATGACTTCATTAGTATATAATAAAATGAACCCATTTCATTATGATCACACCAATGGAATAGTAGTCATAGAAGAGATTTATTACTTCAAAATTCTCTTATCATTATTGTATTCTTTCTTCTCTATTATCTTATTTGAATAAACCGTTTAAATTTTATTTTATCATGTTCCCCCATGATTTAATTTGAATTGTTAATCACCCATTATTATATCCCAAATCATATTGATTGTGAATGATATTCAAAATCACTAGTCGAATAATGAATCATTATAAGAAATAATAAAAATGAATATTACTGTTTTCCTAAAATTTGAATTATCACTCTCAATATCAAAGAATTATAACATTCATTAATTCCTTCATCAAATAGCTTATAAACATTTCCATCATAAATTTTAATACAAATATGCATTTTATTATATATAAATAAATTGGGAATAGATTTTATAAACTTTAACTATATATAAATATAAACAAATTACTAAAACAGAGATTTATAACAAAAATACCAATTGTGTGTTTGAATAACAAATTTGTATTAAAAATACATAAACTAAATATCTAATTATATTTTTAATAATTATAAAATTTAAATATTTAAAAATGTTTGTTTTCTCCCTAATATTTATAAATTATTATTATTATTATTATTAGAATAATATTTTTCATATTTGGTAGTATTAGATATACATTTTATTTATTTTTATGAGATACATGTTTTAACTATTGTACGAAGATTCTTTCTACTGCTAGAAAAATGTTCTACAACTATATTAATAATCTACCACAATTTAGGTGGAGCTATAGCTAGTTAGGAAATGTTGTTATCATTAGAAAATGGTACAAAAACCATTAGAACAAAATGTGAAAAATATTAGTTCAAAATGATTTCAATCGTGCATTGGAGATCCTAATACTATTAGAATAAGAATGATTCTAGTTTTTTCTCTATGAATATTCTACTGGTGAATCAGCTATTGAATGTATGGTCACCTCATTGGGAGGTGAGTCTTGATACCATTATTGATGAGGATGTTTGGTGACATCCCAAAATGTGTTTCATGCACTTTGACATGAAATTCATGTTGTGATCCTTACATAGGCAAAAAATGTTGTGATTTAGTAGAGATGCATCCCCATGATAGAAGAAGGTGTAGGTTGGATTCTTATGTTCCAATAGAATACTCCATAATGAGGGATAAGTGGAAAGAACCCCCCCTAAGAATAGGGAGTGGAATTCCTAGATTTATGATAAAAAAAAGCTTCTAATGCATTATAATGTAATTTTTGAGTTCCTAATGAGAATGTATTTTTCACTCCACGTATCAATAAGTTCATATCTCTTCAAGATCTTTGATTTGACTGGTCATGAAGCCTAGATATAAATACAGATTAAAATCAATAGAACTCGGAAGATAGAAAAAATTTATAAATGAAATTGTGACGCCACGCAGCCTATCCATGTAGCCCGTCTGTGCGAGCCCATACACATAGGTCCACCACCAGGTCTATAAATAGACCCCTCTGCCTCAAATTTTTAGAGTACATCTAAACTACTAGACTATGAATCTCAGAGAGGGCTCTAGTGAAGTAGGTCCTTCACCCAAGTCATTTATCACCACTTTGAAAACCTATAATGATCCACCTTCACTTGGTTAAGGAACCTACCTAGCACCAGGGTGACCCACCATGGTGACCAACCTACATGACCAACCTGCACGACCCACCATGGAGACCCACCACGGCGACACACCTTTACAACCCACCTGCACAACCCACCTATGTGACCCACCTACTTGATCCCATTTGTTTATACAGTGGGGGATATTCCCCTGCACCTTTGTTCTGGATCAGTTTCGGGTTGCGGTCATGGACCTCCATTCTAGATCCTTTACTATAGTCATTGACCCCCATTAAAAATGGTGAGTAACACCATGATATTATCAGAATGGGTCAACAATATTTTGGGATTTTCCTCATAGGGCTTTATTTTCCTCCCACTCCCATGCCAGGTTGAACTACATGGGAATCCTCCTTATAAATATACCCCAACCAATAAATGGGTATCCTCCATTGGAGAAATCCCCAAAACAATGCTCAATGGACATCCTCTTTAAATGTATACTCCAAAACAAATATCAATGGTCATCCTCCTTAGTAGTAAGCCCCAAAAAATGCTCAAAGGGAATCCTCCATAGGATTAAGCCCCAACGAAGGTATATGGGAATCCCCCTAAAGAGTCATCTCCAACCAAAACTCAAATGGGAATCCTCCTCATGTGTAAGCCCCAACCACACACCAAAAATGGGCATCCCCCTTAGGAATAAACCCAAACTAGTACATGGGTATCTTCATTAGGAATACGCCACAACCAAACCCCAAATGGAAATCCCCCCATAGAAATAAGCCCCCAACATGTACATGGGAATCCTATACAAGAGTAATACCCAACCAAATATACATGGGCATCCTCCTCATGAGTAATCCCCAACTAAAGTTTAATAAGAATCTCCCTTGGGAGTAAGCCCCAACATAACACCACATGGGAATCCTCCTCAAGAGTAAGCCCCAACCAAACCCAAATTGGATTCCTCCATAAGAGTAATCCCCAACCAAACCTCACATTGGATTCCTCCATTGTAGTAAGCCTCATCCAAACCAATCATGGGCATACTTGTTAGGATTAATCCCCAATCAGTACAAGGGAATCCTCTTTAGGAGTAATCCCCATGCTTTCCCAACACTCATCCACCAGTAGATGAAAGTGGATTGCGTAGTCATCAGATCTATTTCTATCTATTGTTTCTCACACTGATCATGACTTATATGGGCTTAGAGATTAGTGATACTAATAAAATTTTCTATATACCACATATATACATTGGCCTCCTCTGTAGTGTAATCCCCAACTCTATTAAAATGGGTCTCCTCTAAAGTGTAATTCCCAGCATCAATCCACATTGGGCTCCTCTAAAGTGTATGCACCAACTCCATTCAAATGGGCCTTCTCTATAGATGTAATCCCCAACATCAATCCAAGATCATTGGTATCCTCCTTAGGAATAATATGTATCATAATCCTTTTAAAAGACCATACTTACCTACGAGACAAATCTTCAGAGGATCTCCATAGGGTAGAACCATCATTTTTGAACTACAAGGTCTTTGATTCCCCTCCCATGTGGGATACATAGGAAGCCTCCCACATGTCCAAACCCAATATCCAATATTTACCTGATCCCCTAGGCCACATTCCCAGTATGGACTCAATAACAATGGGAATTTATACTCCTTCCAAGTTCTCATGGGCCACTTCAGTATAATTCCCACACCAATCTTTTCTAAGAACCTTCCACATAGACATACTTTCAACATGACATTAAACTGTATGGTTTGGTCCTTATCACAAGACCTTAAATGGGTGATATTCCCTATTAATTGGCTCTGAACTATGTGAGTTCTGGTTACTTTCACAAAGATACATAGGAATATTGTTTGTGGGTCTAATCCCGACATCAAAACAAATATCATCTCCCAGGATGATAATACACATCAGAGTGCCACTCTGAGTGGCTAGAAAACTAGCAACATCAAAATAATGATGAAATAATCATTAATCGAAATGTAACAGGATATCATTGATGGAGAAAATCAGATATATACAGATGTCCTCTATTTAAGGAGAACCTCAGATACATACAGATGATTATGATATCCTATACATGTTGTCAATTGATTTTTTACTCAAGATTGTTCCATGACATAACTAGGAATTAATAAAGGATTGATGAACATATCTTAAATCTATATGGGAGTCCTAGAGTAGGCAATAATCCCCCCCAAAAGGGTTTCATGAGACTGAACTACCATACTCTCAACCAATGTGCATTTTTAAGCATTATCGACCAATAACCATGATGAAGAAAGGCCCTTGGAAATGAGTTCCACTTATATATACAACCATTGGGTGTTTCTGGTTCTGTGAACAAACCCGTTTGAAACTGTTCAAAAATATCAAATTGTCTTGAGGCGAAAATTCCATGGGATACAAGAATGGAGAAACTGACGTGAATCCTTAACCAAGATAATAGTGTCACCCATCTGATAGGCCCATGTTCTATTAATACAAGAGTTCAAGATAATAAAATCAATTATGCATGTTCTTTATTAATGAGATGATGCATTGATAGGGCCTTCTTGTTTGTGTTTTAGACTTTAGGAATTACTTCTCCGTACTCTCTTTAATCCAATGGCTTCCTACACATTTTCACCAACGAATGCCTCAGCTACTACTTAGGTCCAATAGTCGTCTACACGAAGGATGATTTCACCAACCCTGCATCTTCAATGTTGTGTCTCAAAATTTCTGGTTCAATGGTACCATCAAAACAAAACCATCCCATACCTAGAGGCTGCCCGAATGGCCCTATGATCCACCAAGTCCTACCGATCGTTCGGTAAATGATGATTAGGGGTTTAGAAGTAGAAAAAAATGAATGTCGTCTTCAACCATTTAGGGACTCTTTATTTAGAATGAAACAACAGTCCCTCCCATACATCAAAGAGGCAGATCAAGAGGCCACCTTTGTCATCACCCAGGAGACACATGGTTCCTTATCATGGGCTCCATCCAGTAATCACCATCACCAGTGTCGCACGACAATTAACCATCAACACGATGAGGGTGTTTTCCACCACTAGTAGGCCTAGTTTCTTCAACTCATGCATGCATGAGGGTACACCGAGGATAACAGCTTGAAATTATTGAGAATTTCCATACCCCACACACCTCCGAATAAGGCCACCAATCCAATATGGTGGCAATCGGAGAATGGGAACATATACTCACTCACCTCAATTCAACCATTTTGGAGACTCATCTAGAAGTTCCCAAGTAAACCCTCCATTCAAATTTGGCAGAGAACTACAAGATGGTACATACAATTACTTTTACCCATCAATCCATCTAGTAGACTTTTCCAATAAAAATCCTACCATCTCGTCTACCTAGTTTGATTGAAAATCACTCATATATGTGCATACTAACATTTAGTCCTCATGCATGCCTACAATATTTTCTAAAAGTGGCCAAAAAAGCCAATCAGAATGACTTAATGAAAAATGGGTAGGAGACACAACACTTTTATACCAAATACAAGTACTATCAATATCCACTAGTAGGAAGGGGATGATAAGAGTATAAACATAAACCTACTCTAGATATAGATTGGTAATATATCCTCATTCCAATTTCTGAAGAAACCAAGCACATCCTAATAGTTGAAAAAGGATAGGCTCAAATCCCCACCCATATACTACAAACATGTCATTATATTTTCATGATGATGACAGAAGTACCCAAAGGGTGGATATATATATCTATCCCCATTAATGGAGTGATTCATCAACCAATCACCCTAGGGAAGACACATATCACTGCTCTCACCCAGGTGGCTCATCATAGGGCCAACTCCCCTGTGATATATAGACAATCGGGCCAAGAATATACACCTATCACAATTGGTGGAATCTATCCCATCTTAGTAGCCTCTCCAAGGTGGGAAAAGTGAAGAGTCGATCTAGAATCCCTCTCCCCTTAATGCATATTTTCTTAAATCCCTTGAGTGTTTATTTGAAGCGGCTCAATATCCTACCCTTTCAGTGCCAAGTTGAGGGAGTTATAGTAGTAATTATTAAATGTCACGACCCGTCCTAGTCGGGCCCATGCCACAACTCCCCAAGACCACCTATAATAGGCCAGGGCTACTGTCTAGCACCGAGTAGGCATACCACCAACATGGGAGGAATTTCCTATAAACCTTCACACACACACACACACACACATATCCATCCCACAAATATGAAAAGTAAAAACTACTAAGAATAGAAATGTGTGCATACACTATAATCCTAACAAACATAGTACGACCTGTCTGATCTCATTGAGCACTGTCTAGTCCTGGACCACCTAGAATCTAGTCAATGGCTCACTCATCTACACAGGGGATGACACATGCGGGAAAGGCCTGTTTAGGGGTGATTATAACAATACTCAATAGCATACACCGAAAACCACAAAGCAATATAACAAAATTGAATGGTAAAGTAATCTCTACTCACTATGTTTATACAGAATATATAACAAGAATATCTAGATATACTCATACAAGATGTGACTATCACAATACCACCACTAAGATCTCGCTCGAGGATTCCACAAAGCACTTATCCGAGAGAACACACTTCTATGTCTGAAGGAAGAGATACAACATGTTAGATGATGATCACAAACATGGCTATGGTGTGATACCAGTAACTTAGTATGAAATAATCCACTAAGAAGAGGATCAATTCCTAGGTAAGGTAGGCCATGTCGATCCCAAGAACTCCACCTAGGGTACCAAGAAGGAATAGAGGATACGGTTCTAAGTCTCACAGAGGGGATTCCAACAACTCTATCCAAGACAGTCATGCTGAATGGATCATACTCCTATAAGTAGGAAATGATATCGAGAAACCATTAGGGTAAAGGTCAAGGGTATGAACCCTAACAAAAATAGTCCAAGACACAGAGGAAAATTGGTTCATGCCATGTATAAAAGGTTACATGGCATGTAGTAGGCTCACATGCTGAGTTCCTTGACCTTGTGGACTCCCTATGTACAATGACACGTGTTATCAAAAAGGTCCTATAGAAAAATATATAAATGGAATGTAAAATGATACACATGCCATCTCATGTTATCCGGGGATCACTCATGTACCTGGTTGTGTGCCTGAAAATGGTGTCAACCCATGTTGATCTACTAGTGTACCAGTACAAAGAGTATCCCATGTAACTGGCCAGGTCATTCCATGTGGTGTGGTACACGCCGTGTAGGCTACTTGTGTACCCCACTTCCATCCATGTACTCTTGGAGTTCATCCTGAGTAGGTCCCTGAAGAACACAAGATGTGTAGCCCATATTACACACCGTGTTCATTGGGATATTCTAGAAACCAAGTTCCTCATCCACGCGCCTTAGTCGGATCCCCGGATCTTGATTCTCTCGTTCATTCATCCTAAAACATCATACCATTGTTTGTTTCATCATGATAACACCAAATCGGGTGTTTTTGAGACTTTGATCGGCTCAAGAAACCTATTCATATTCACCTAATTAAAAATTCCCAAAATTCCATAAGTCTCAAGTCGCTTCGAATCGTCCACTGAAATCATCATCACAGTATCGTAGGATCATCTCAACTTAGGATCCACAATCATTGATCATTTCTCTACAAAACGTAGGCGCAATCGATCATTTTTCTTTACCATATGAAGAACGAAGAACGCGTAGAAGGATATAATGTGGGAAAAGATTCACAAAGAAAAATACTAAGAAACGAACCTCGTCTATTGTTCATTTCAGCCTTGATCCATTCTTGTAAGAATGATCAATCAACAACCAATATTTAATAATCAAATCACATAGTAATCCAAAAAATATGATTAACCCACTTGCTAATCTTTTTGTGGATTTTTCTCATTCATTATAGGATTTTAAGAATGGAAAAAGTAATCAAAAGATGGCATCCTACCTAAAAGAAGGATCACTTGCTGGTGAAGACCAGCCATTGCGTCGTCTTCACCGGTGATACCCATCAAGAACGGAATTCATCGTTGAAAAGTTTCTCCAAATCCTCTCTAGAGCCTCCATGGTGTTTTAAGGTTGTGAGATCTGTAACCCTGTATCCCTATCGAAATAATTATTTAAAAGATAAAAAGGAAGTTGTGTTGCAGCATTATAATAAAATATTTTTATTAAATATTTTATTATGGTTATGTCAAAAAACTGGATTTCATAGACCACCCATTTTGGTATATGTTATCCCTCACATAAGGTAGGCTCTCTTTTCTAAACACAATGGCACCCTTTTATTTTTTATTCAATAACACATTCAAGAGTTATTCAACTTTTTTAGGAAAACCACACGAGAAAATATTATAATTATTTAATTAAATTTCAATCATGTGTTCCTGGCTCACTGGGCCTCATAACTATGTGCCATCTCAATGCCTAGTCTAGAACTAATTAATTATAATACTAAAATAATACACAAAAAAATCCAGGATATTACATTCTCCTCACCATTAGTATTTACGTCCCAAAAAATCCATAACAAATGCTACTAAAAAAGATGTGGGTATTGTGCGCAGATCTAAGCCTCCTACTCCCACATGCTCTCCTGGGCATTCTCGTGCTTCCACCGGACATGCACTAAGAGAATTTCTCACCCATGAAGGATCATCTCCTTTTAATACTCGATTTCCACTGGGTACATAGAAACATTCACTCCATCATTGATGTCCAACTCACCCTAGTCGATAACATGTGATGGATCGTGAACGTACCTCCGTAGCTGCGAAACATGGAAGACGTTGTGTACCCGGACCATCTGGGGAGGTAGAGCTAAGTGGTATGTCACTACGCCAAATCTACTGAGAATCTGAAAAGGGTCATTGAACCTTAGAGATAACATTCCACCATGTCCAATTCTCCATAATCCCCATCGAGGTGAGACCCGCAGGAACACAAGGTCAACCTCTTCAAAATCTATAGGCCTCCATCTCCTATCTTCATAAGACTTGTGCTGACTCTGCGCAGTCTTCATCTACTCCTAGATTACATTCACCTTCTTCATATTAGCTCACACCATCTCTGGGCCCATTAGTGTTGACTCTCCTGGGTCAGTCCAGCAAAGTGGTGACCTGCAAGTTCACCCGTACAAAGCCTTAAATGGTGTCATGCCAATAGTGGAATGATAATTGTTGTTATAGGAAAATTCAACTAGTGGTAGGTGATCCTCCAAACTAATTCTGAATTCATGTATGCAAGCCTGTAACATATCCTCTAGAACATGAATGGTTTGCTCTGTCTCGCCATCATTCTAGGGATGAAATGTCTTTCTCAGGCATAATGGAGTCCCAAATGCCTCATGAAATCCCTTCAACAAATGGTATGTGAAACAAGAATCAAAATGTGAAACAATTTTTGATGGAACCCCATGAAGCCAAACTATCTCCTACTTGTAAAAGCATCCCATTATCTATAGAAAACTCTTCTCCCGTATTGCTAGGAAGTGGGTGGACATGGTGAGTCGGTCAATGATCACCCAGATGGCATTGTGTTCCCTGGATGTACATGGTAAACCCATCACAATGTCCTTGGATATCCCATCCCACTTCCACTCTGGAACCTTAAGGGGTTGAGTCAAACCTATTGGAACCTAGTTCTAAGCGTTTACTTGCTGACAAGTAAGGCACCGAGAAAAAACCTCCACTACAATCTTTTTCATTCCTGGCCACCAGAACTGATGTTGGAGGTCCTAGTAAATCTTCCCAAAAACTAGATGTACCACCAAAAAAGATGTATGAAACTTCCTTAGAACCGCCTCCCACATTGAAACGGGTACTACTGTACGTCCTTTGAATATAACAATGTGCTCTCTAACTTTCGAATATCCATCTGCAATATCACCTATAGATATCTGAGCACGTAGAGTCTCACACCTAGCATCTTCGAGCTATGCCTCCATGACTCGTTACAAGAGTGGATGGGTAAAAACCATACACTGAAGGTATTATATGTTATCTCTATCCACAAAGGATAACTAAAAAGAGGCTAACAGCTTTAATTCCTTATCTAGCAACTGGGAACTGGATTTCCTACAGAGAGCATCTGCCACAACATTTCTCGTCCCAAGAGTATAAGAGATATTGAAATTGTAATCTTGGAGGAACTCAATACACCACCCATGTATCTGATTCAGATCCTTCTGATAAAAGATATACCTAAGACTCTTATGATCATAGTTGAGGATAAACCACACACTCATCAAGTAGTGATGCCACATCTTTAGTGCGAAGAATACAACATCCAACTCAAGATCATGGGTCACATAGTTCTACTCATGTGGCCACAACTGACATGAGCCAGAGGTGATCACTGCTTGCCTCCACACCTGAACACAACCAAGACTGATCCCTGATGTGTCACAGAACACTATGTACTCAACACCCTCCTCTGGAAATCTGAAGACCGGGGTACTCATCAAACTCTACCTCAACTACTAGAAGGCCTGCTGGCATCTCTTTATCCACACGAAAGGCTTCTATTTCATTTCAAATCTATCTTGGGGGCAGATATCCTGAATAAATCTGGAATGAATATCTAATAGTAGCATGCCAACCTATTGAACCTTCTCACCTCTGTCACACTCTTTAGTGGATCCCATGATAACACTGCCTCCACCTTGGTCGTGTCCACTTGTACTTAATCTACAGAGATAGCATGTCCCAGAAAGTGGACCTCATGTATCCAGAACTGACACTTCAAGAGTATTCTGTATAGCTGGTGCTCTCAGAGTGTGTCCAAAACCATCCTTAGGGGAATCACATGCTCCTCGTCGGACGCCGATTACACTAGTATATCATCGATGAAGACTACCACGAACAAGTCTAAGTTGGTCTTGAAGATCCTGTTCATGAGTCCCATAAACACTACTGGGGAGTTCGTCACACCGAAATCCATCACTAAGTAATCATAGTGACTGTAGTGTCATCTGAATGATGTCTTTTTATATACATGTATCGTACTCGCAACTGGTGATACCCTGATTATAAATCAACCTTCGAGAAGCATCGTTCCCCTCTCAACTAGTAGAAGAGGTCATTGATCCTCCTATGTGGATATTTGTTCTTCACAGTCACCTGATTCAAGCACCATTAATCAACACACAGCCTAAATCTCCCTTCTAACTTCTTGGAAAACAACATTGGGGTCGGCCAGGGTGAAACACTGGGTCTCATGAAGCCCTTCTTCTACAGGGCTTATAGCATCACCCTCGTCTCACGAAGCTCCATAGGATCCATCTGATATGCCGATGCTGAAAACGGAGCTATCATGGTCTGAAAATAAATCTAAAACACTATTTTCTGGTGAGTAGTTAGTCCTAGAACATCTTCCAAAATGAGGTCTTCGTACGCATCCACTACTACTGAAAACTAGAGAACCATAACATCTGCTGCACTAGGTGCTAGGCTAGCCAACTAATGAGTAATCATCTACACCCTCCTATACAAAAATCCATCTTATGTTGTCAGGGTTTACTTTTCACCGATGAAGAAGAACCTCATTCCATCGCTGTGGACACACCGCACACATCACCTAAAATAGTCAATCTGGGCATGAACTATGGATAACAAATCCATTCCAAGAATTAAATCATAAGGCCTTGACGGTATCACTAAGAGGTTCTAACCGAATCTCTCACCTCCAATGGTCAGGTCACACTGTCTGCAAAGGTGTGTGATCACTGAGTCCCCTCTAGTCGGTGATTCTAAGTGTAAGGGTTGAGTCAACAGTTCAACCAGAATTTCAACATCTCGAACAAGATAAGAGGAAGGAAAAGAATGACTAGAAAATGTGTCTATTCGTATGGAATCTAAATTAGAAAAAATGAAGATTGTACATCTAATCATTCATGGAGTACTACGGTCAGATGCTTTGATTGGATGTAGCTGTCACGACCACTTTCCTCCAGCTCCCTAAGCCTGGGGTTGGCCTCCCGGGGGTGGTGGAGGAAAATGGTCAAAACAAAAATAACCTCTAGCTGCTCACCTAGCTCCTCTTCCACATCCTCCGCCTTGTGGTTCTATCTGATCCACATGTTTCCTCTACCTCGGTGATCCATCTACTGCCACCCTGTCAGGAGCACAACGGGTTCAACAATCTTGAGTGAGATTTCCCCGACCATCACATGAGTAGAATCGCCTCTCCCGACGAAGGATGGATGTGCCCTGAGAATCCTGAATGGTAGGTCCCCTATCCTAGGATCTCCTCTGAAAACATCTCCCATTATTGGGTCCCTGACGTCGGATCCCTGCTGCTGAGGTCTTTACTCCAGCTCACTCACTGCTGACAACCATAGGTTGTCTCTGCTCTTTCAAGAAGCTCTTTACCACAAAAGCCTGCATGAGCACC